>CM033353.1:2338992-3065485 GCA_019395295.1 Osmanthus fragrans | reverse complement strand
CTCATTACTTATCTACGCCTCTAAGAGCGTATATAAAAGAAAATTATTCTTCGGTTATATTGGTCTCATTTACTTCATGTGCATGCTGAATCATTTTTCATCAAACGGCTACGCAGAATAGAATTTCGTCTTCAATAGAACCCTTTTTGTGGCCAAATTCCATAATTTATGCTGCCAGATTGGCGCTTTTTATTATATATATAAAAATATATATTTTTTTATTGCCAATATAACTTAATTCCTTGTTTAGTTTAATAAGATATTTGTTTAGTTTAGATTAGTTTTCCTTAATTTGTCTTCGTTTAGAATAGCAAGTTAGAGTATCTTGTTTTTCTTTAAATTTTGAATTGGGGTTTATTATTATTTGGTTGTTTTTATTAAAGAGTAAAATATTGTGAGCAGTGTTCTAAATAGCGCGTCAAGGCGCGTAGCGTGTCCCTGGCGCCAAGCAAAGTCGTTTGGTTCGTAATATGACGGTCAACGTGAGGCGTTGACCGATAAGGAGCACCTAAGCGCACATTATTTAATTTTTTTATTACAAATTTTTTTTATTTATTTTTTATTATTAAAATGATTTTTTGATTGATTAAAAAATTAAAATAATATTAAAATAAGAAAACGCCTTTTTACGCATTAGCCTCGTCTAAGCTCGCCTAATCCTTAGTTTGGCCTCCCCGCATCATCACGCATTATGCTATTTAGAACTTTGATTTTGAGAATGATTTTTTTGCCATATTTTGCCTAAATTCCATGTGAATCAACCAACTTTTGGATTGTTAATCATTGTTTTGCATAATTCCGTTGCATTAAGTCAAGCCCAATCCTAAAGCACGCAAGAAGTGAAAAAGTACGATCATGCTAATAACCAAGTGTCAAATGGACACTACAAGAAAAAAAAGTCTTTTGCAACGTTCCAAAAATGTTGTTGAAAGACTTTTGCAACGTTTTTTAAATGTTGCAAATCTCAGCGTTGCCATAGAGTGGGAGACTTTTGGCATTGCAACGTTTTTAAAACGTTGCCAAAAGTCCACTTTTTGCAATGTTTTTAAAACGTTGCAAAAAATCCCCTTTTGGCAACGTTTTAAAAATGTTGCGAAAATGGGATTTTTGTTTTGGCAACGTTTATAAAACGTTGCCATATCCATCCTCCTTTTTTTTTTTTTTTTTTTAAATTTAATACAACAAATTATGTAAATTGACTCGCAAAATTGAAATGACTCATTTTGAACAAATTTTGGTATTGTATAAAAATTGATAATTTCATTATAAAAATTTTTGAATCCATAAACTTGAATATTAAAATGTGATACAACACCACCTAAATAATAGTTCCCACAACAAATAATGGAGCTTCTGGATATTCTTGATGTAGATACTTAATGACTTCTAGCCAGTATCTTTGTCAGCATCGGAAGATTTCTGAGGAGCATTCTGCAACCCAAAACATTGATCAAATCCCGAGCAAGTCATGCAATGGTATTCTTGAGGAGTGTAGATTACATTCTCTGGTGATTTCTTCACCAAGCAATCATCTGTGCACTTGAGATTCAACACTAAGTCTACACTGGTAATTTGATCTAGGATCTCCTGTAAAGACCAAAAAAATTAACATAAACAAACAAAATATTCAAAATACCTGCATCATATGAAACCAATATAAAAAATTGACAATTGTAGAAAGAAGCGTGAAGAGGTGAATGTTGATTTGACAATTGTAGGAGTCGAAATAAAAATTGTGCACATAGAATTGAGTTCCATTCAATCATGTTACGAATTCAACGTACCAAACATACTGAGAAAAGTTTTACCTGCATTGTTTCGATAACTTCTGCCTCAGATGAGTTGAAATCGTAGAATAGACTTGCTGCTGATAGTTTCATTGAAAAAAACTAGAGAATAGACTATGCCAGGGATATGAGCGATCAACCAAGTCAGTTGCACCATTTAGTGGCAGGACAAGGGTTCATCTAAAGACTCCAAAACAATCACAGATAGAAAATTCCTTAAAAGTTAACCCCAATCTTAACAAAAATATTTTGCTTGGAATGGAATTGAAAGTCGTTAATAACCATTTAAAATTAATACGGATTGTTTCTGATTCATTTCTGACTTCCCAATAACTACCAACCACAGTCCATCTATTTAATGAATTCAAATTCTCTTTGGTGATTGATTCAGAAAATTATTCAAATTCATTTCTTTTTCAAAATACATAAAATAATATTTAAAAGGCAACATAAAAGTATTACACAATTTTATGGAATTACACTACAATCCTGAGAAGTCCGGACTGTAATGAGAATGAAATTCTGTGTTGGTTCGGTACAGTGATACAATTTTAGTGAATGGTATTGGCCACCACTGGTTCGTTGGTAGTGTAGATGATGACAATTATATCATAACCAATACGTGGAGTGGTGAATATTCAAGACTCTCTCTGTTTAAATTAGTTTGAACATCATAAGGAATGGCCTTGGGACTTTTCATTCCTTGAATAAGGAAACTATTTCCTTTCCCCTTCATAGATATGGTGGTGGGGGGGCGGGTGAGAATGGAAGCAAAATCTAAAATAGTTTTTCATTTTTTTCACACAAGTGAATGGACAAAAATTTGTCACATCACTTGAAATAAAATACAAAAAAAAAAAATTTGTGTACTTTCTATTCCATCCCTAAATTTCCCATTGAACAAACAAGCACAAGTCATTTTCTCTATCACGTTCTACTCCGTCCTTTCCCTTCCATTCAACTTTCCTTTGTATCAGATTAGCCTAAAAGAAGTCCTTAGAAGATGGGAAAGTTTGGTAAGGTTGCTGGCGTTTCCCGTCGCCCAGAAGGAACTCCTGAACTGGGCAACAAAGGAGTATTTGGAAGTAAATATATTACTGGACAATTCTAAAGATTTAGTAGTCACGCAAACTTAGGGACTGTAATTATAATCTACCATCAAAAATTTCTCTTTGATTAGAAATTCAATGTGAGTAAATGCTTTATGGCACCAGACATTGATTAATATTGAAATTTAAGGATTCCCTACCTTAAAGTTTCTACATAAGAAAGCTGCCAGAGACAATCACATCAAGGACGGAAGATCAAAAATAACAAATATATACATAGATGTAAAAGAAAAAAAAATGACCTACAGGAGTGCCATGACGCTCCACCTTTGTGTCTTTCTTGTATGCATAAGACACTGTTATCTGACGATTGCAAAGATACTGACCATTCATTGCCTGCAGCAATGAATTATATCAGTGTTCTCAAGGCCTATTAAAGGAATGATCAGATTAAATCATACAAGACTCTCAATGGTTTTCTTCAAGAAATATGGGATAGAAAATATCAAATTAAGCCCTAAATGAGTGCCCAGACAAAATTCACATGTAGGAAAGAACAAAACAAATCAGTACAAAGAACAATTCACTGATCCAGCACAACATGTGAATCCACCATCCTAATAGCCCCATCAAGCCAAGTTTGGGAGACCATGTCTGTGATTTTATAAAGTTCGATTCCACTAAAGCTGAGCTTGCAGGAGTCGGGGACGGTAATGGGAATGAAATTCTGTGTTGGTTCGGTACAGTGATACAATTTTAGTGAATGGTATTGGCCACCGCTGGTTCATTGGTAGTGTAGATGATGACAATTATATCATAACCAATACGTGGAGTGGTGAATATTCAGGACTCTCTCTATTTAAATTAGTTTGAACATCATAAGGAACGGCCTTGGGACTTTTCATTCCTTGAATAAAATATTTAAAAGGCAACATAAAAGTATTACACAATTTTATGGAATTACACTACAATCCTGAGAAGTGTGATGAGAATAAGAGAAGTACCACTCTTTCAGGAATTAAAAAGAGACAGGCTGAAATCTGGTGTCGGCATTACCATTAAAGCCTGCTCCATGCAAATTAAAAATCATACAAACCACACAAAAGAAAGAATTAAAAAAGAAAGAACCAAAAAACAGGACAATTAATTTTTTTTATTTTACTCAATAAATTTCCTCATTGTACCTTGATCAAAAAAATGGGAAACAATTTCAGTACTCATTCTATCTGGCTCGAACTGCATTAGGAAATGCATAAAATTTGTAAATTCACAAATATTACTATTATCTATAAAGCAAAACATTATAATTAAAGAAAAAATAAATTAATTAAGAAACTAACCTGATAGAGACGAAGAAGGCAGAGATTTACACTCAAACTTTGAGAAAAGACCTACTTTCCCAGTTCACAGTTTGAAAACAAAAATTCATACATTTAGTAAATTAAAACCCAAATAAACATACATAATAATACAAAAAGGCAGATAAAAAAATATGCGCACACGTATATAACGTACTTGTTCATTCATATAGTTTCGAGATCTGGAAGGATGTTCGGGTTGTAAGGGTTGACGGCGACAAGTTGCTCCACCGTGTACGACATCGCCGACGACTGCTACTTCTGATTAGGTGTTGAATTGGCCATACACAATCTAAATGGGAGGAAGGGATTCTTACCTTCGAGAGATGAGATGAATTTAGGGTTGAGGTTTCAATCGAATTGGGTAAGGGTGAGGGGAAAATTTATTGGGATGGAACGAAGGCAACAATATTTGTTTTAAAACTTTTTTAATGTTTTTACCTTTTTTTTATTTTTTAATTTTCTAATGTATTTGGGTTGGGTTGGATTGGGTTGTGTTAGGTCGGGTCGGTTTCTATCGATTTTCCCTTTTAACCCAAAACTCGAGCCCACCTAAAATATTTTCTTTCTGCTAATAAACGTTGCATAAGAAAGATCTTTTGGCAACATTTATAAAACTTTGCCAAAACTTTTAACTTTTCGCAACGTTTTCTAAACGTTGCCAAAATGTTTGTCTTTTGCAACGTTCATAAAACGTTGCGAAAAATAAAGTTTTTCTCAATGTTTTATAAACGTTACAAAAGACTCTTTTAGCAATGTTTAAAAAACGTTGAGAAAGATAAAGTTTTTTGCAACATTTTATAAACGTTGCGAAAAGTTTTATTTTTTGCAACACTAAATAAACGTTGTAAAAAGGGGGTCTATCGCAACATTTACTTAAAAAATGTTGTCAAAGCTCAACGCAATGGCAACATTCACCTATTCGAATGTTGCAATTGACCCCTTTAGCAACATTTAATACAAAAATGTTGCCTTTTAAGTGTTGCAAAAGGACATTTTTGTTGTAGTGGGATAGTAACAGGAGTTGACTTTCATTTAGGGTCTCTACAAAAAGTCCCCATTTGCTGTAGTTAAAAATTTGTTTGGTTCGAATTAAAATCTGATTTTAATCTAAGTCAAAGTCAAACAATCAATATTAATCACTCTTTCATGGGTTCACAACTTTTCAATCACACATTTCAAAAACTTCTATCACAATCTACTCCAAAATCTAATTTTAATCTCCACTCAACATCCTCTAAATTTTTTGTATATTTTGATAAAAAACGATGAAATGTGGTTGAAAAGTTGTGAATTCTATGAAATATATTATTAAAATTAATTGTTGACTTTGAGTTAAATTATAATCTACAATTTAAGTATTGTGATGTTGATAGTTGTAAAAAACTGAATTCTTACCTTAAAATGGTTTGTAAGCTAAACAAAAATGTAGCACTTGTGTGTGTGTGTGTGTGTGTACAACTTGGGTATTGAAATTTTTTTTTGTTGATATTAGGGAGTTGAGGACCTAACCATATGCAGGCCCTATTCATTTAAGATCTACCAAACCCCTTTTTGTAACCTTGGTCTACATACACGCAAGTTTGATTCGTTCTCTAGTTTACTTTCGACATTTGTTAGAAGAATGACGAGTTAGAAAGGCAAAGGGTAAAAGCATCTCCATGGTGGTGTAAAATTCTTTAAAATCACTTTTACATCCTCGTTTACACTTAGGTGGATCTAAATCCAAATTCCATTCCAATCCAACTTTATATCTTTTTTTACATTTTCTGTAGAAAAATGCAATTTTCGTCTTTCCATTGGAAACATTTTTGACAACTTTGAAGATCTAAATCTCTATTTTACACAATCATTGAGATACTCTAATTAATCAAAGGAAAAATTACCTCATAACCTACTTTTAAAGATTCAATTTCATTAACCAGATTGTAATTTATTTTTTTCAAAACTCAGGTATAATAACCTAATACACAACACGCTACCTACTCCATTCTACATTGCACCCCCTACTTTTTAGTTTCTTTAAGTAGATAGTGAGAAATTGAAGCATATGGCAACTTAGAGAGAGAAACCACCATCTTCACTACACAATCACCCCTTCGCTCCTTCTCCTCCGACGACATCGCCAATTCAACATGTAACAATAATCGCACGAGCAAACTTTTCCATATTTGTTTTTTGTAAGATAAGAAATCAAAGGCTTAGTCCAATCCCCAATTATACAGAAAGTTGAAAACTCCATTTTCCTTCTTTTAAAGGAGTTGGAGGAATTTGATATGATCTTCAAGATAGGCACTGAAGGTTCGCAAAAAATATAATTTCAATAATTAGAAATTGGTAAATAATAAGTCAGATCTAGATTTTGACGTGGAAGCGAGGAACAAAATGGTATTAATAGTGGGTCTACAGCTGCTATAGATAGTAGAAATGTTGTTGCATCCTCAGATGAAGTAGCCATACAAGTTATTAAAGAGGCAGATGACCATGCCCTGCCAAATAGATTGAGTAGTGAGGTTGAGAATTCAATTTTGCTTGAGGTTCCTAATTCGCTGCTGCGCAAACTGGGCAAAATTTGGAGATTTTGCATCGAAAAATTCGGGATCAGGAATAGCTTGCTATTTCGGGTTACGGTGTTGGGTTATGGTGCTGGTTAGTGGTGGGTGAGGATTTATTTTGTGGCGACCTTCTATGAACAAGTCTGTATTAATTGTGATCAAGTCTTTTGTTAATTGTGACTGTATGTGTTGTGGTGTTGGTATGCGGTATGTGCGAATTTATTTGTGGTGACCCTCTGTGATCAAGTTTATCGTAACTGATTGTGGTCAAATCTATGTTAATTGTGATCAGTTGTGATTTGGTCACATACCATCACACTTAAGATTGACCTAGTCACGAATAGTCATCACGAAGACGAATTTAGTCACAATCAGTCACAGATAACATAAGTCAATGACTTGATTACCTACACTCACAAATTAGACAGACTTGATCAAAGGTTGATCGCACAAAAAACAAATTTGGTCACAGTAATTACAAATAACACAGGTATGGTCACAAACAATAAATATGGTTACAAATAACACAGTTAATCATAAATTTGGTCACATAAAAGGCACCACTACTATTACCACACAATGCCCAAAATGTTGCTACCACCACCACTACCACACAGATCAAGTCTAATCCACTGTTATCCATAATCCAATTTCTAATTTAAAAGAATTCCAACACCATAATTATAGTAAATTAATTGAATATATTTCTTTTTCCTTTTTATAAATAATTTACCCACTGTTGATTCTTGGCATCGTCTCAAACAATTGGTTTTTCTTGTTTTATTTGAAACAATCTTGTTTTTTTTTCTAACTTATTAGTGATTTTCCTTCAAAATCTTAATTTATTAATTGAATCCTAAACCCCGTTGTTGAATTCTAATATACATTGGTGCTGTCGATTGCAGAGTTATCATTAATTTTCAATTTTTGAAAATATTTTATGAGTTGATGGGGTGGGGACAGGTGAGGTTGGATATTATTAATTGATATATTATTAATTTGGTGGGGATAATTAATTCCCATTAATAATATATTATACACCTGTTGAAATAATTTAACAAGTTTGTTAGATTTAAAATACGATTCTTATATGTAGGAGTTATGCATTGTTTTCTTTATCAAAATAGTGTGGCTTTTATGTCAAATCAAGTTGTGGGCTACATACCAAAGTGCAAGTTTAATAGAATCTTGATTGTCAACTTATACCAGGCCGCATGGTTGGACTGTGGCTGAGATTTGCCGGAAACAACCTATGGTGCGCAATCTTTTTTATCTTAGGCCAAGGGATGTTTAATTTGGACAACTCAATCATTTCTTTCTTTGTTGGGAATGCTATATTTGCTGCTCTCGGCTTCTACACCCTTGCGTCTCCTGGTTGTAATGGTTGAGCCAGGAAACTGGACAATTGGGGGACAATATTATATTAGTAGTAGTACTACAATCATAAACTTCCCTACAATATCCATAAACTTGAGACATTTATCACAATTTTTCCCGCAATAGTTTCATACATAGCTTGCTGTACATGTGTACATATTCTAAATATAGTTAGTTTACCTGCTCACATATAAGAACGCTCAAGTGTGTGTTTAGTGTGTTAGAATGGACAATAACAGATAAAAATCTCAGTGTCCTATTTAATCCTGTCTTGTCAACCTATAATGCTCGATATCCAGTTCACAAGATAGAGAGAACAAATGCATACGAGTAACAAAAGTTAGAACAAAAACACGGACATGTATTAGAAATGATAAGGACAAGCTCAATTGACACTTTTTTTTCAGATATTTTTATTTATTTATTGTCAAGATAATTTAACTCCTACTTCAGTTAAATATTCTAGAATTTTTCTTTGTTCAAAACAATAAATTAGCTAGAATTAGGATTTATTGTAACATGGCTGTTTTTAAATAGAATTTTAAAGTTTCTCAATTCTTCAAATTCTTCTTCGATATTCCTAATGAATCAATGAATATCTCATGATTATTCCGCATATTTCTGCTGCATCAGTGATTTGACAATAACTTGATTTGAATAATGTTAATTCATTTTTATTTGTTTTTTCTTTTTTTTGAGTTCTCAAATGTAATTAAAGCGTAACAGCCATATGAATCCCATCCATTTGAGAAATTTTACAATATTGACCTTCCAGTTCTGATTTTAGTGTTGTTGATTACAAAACTAAAATGCAGAATGTTTTTACAACTTTGAAGCGCAGAAATTAAAGGCACGAGAAAAAGAAAAGATACCAAATGAGCATTTGAAATTTCAAAAGATTTCTATCAAGATTTGCTGGTTGTGCTTTCTGTGCTTTTCACATATTTCAAGAAACTTGCAGTCCAGCATTTTAATTACTTTGGATTAAACAAGATTAACAAAGAGCCGTAAAATTTTTATCGGGGACCAATTGAGCATACCAAATATGTCATTAATATACATGTCCATCCATCCGTATCACGAGCTAAATTCATTACAACCAGCACCACATCAGTTCAGCCCAACCGGGCCTATTACTCGAGACCACCACAAATAATGAATTTTTTTTTTTTTTTTTTTTTAAGGGAAGGAGGGCGGCGCCTCCAAGGTTTTATTAATATGCCCTCACTTGTGACGGAGGAATACCGTGGTTACACGTGGAAACGACGAAAGCATTAAATAAGGAAGTACTACTTTCCTTACAGTGAACATGAATGTTAAAGAATAAATATAAAACAGTAAATAAGGAAGTACTACTTCCCTTACAGAACCACTAGGAAACTAGACATGGAAACTCAAAAGAAGCCCCTACAAATAATGAATATAACCTAGAGTAAACTAAAAACATACAACAAATAAAAACCAAAATTTCTTTGTTTAACTATTTCTATATTTTATGTAGTTAAAAGTGTTTTCAAAGGAATACCCCACTTCCCCTTTTGGCAAACACGCTCTTTCAGCATTCCCAAATTTCTTGTACAAAGTCATTGACGATTGACATATTTTGATCACAATAATTATCGACGAGAAGCATATGAAAGCTTCAACACAGTCAGTGACAGGTAATTAATAACATTTTTACCATATGTTTTCATAAAAAAGTGAGATTAATCAGAACTTCAGAAGGCAACCAAATGGACTGACATATCTAATCAGAGTGGGTGTTATTATTCTATCTGCATTTTTCTTGGACCACATTCATGGCTAACTTTTTCAGTAGAAGTTGAAGCTAACCAACTGGTGATTATACAAGTAGGACATACCCTTATTCACTTTTCTTACAGCAGGTTGGGCAAGTGTTTATAACCATACTAAAAGTCAAATCGCTTTTTTATTTATATATTTCGTAAGATTCACAAGTACTACTATATATTTACTCATCACTCATTCATATCAGAATGGGTGTTATTATTCTATGTGCATTTTTCTTGGACCACATTCATGGTTAACTTTTTCACTAGAAGTTGAAGTTAACCAACTGGTGATTATACAAATAGGACATACCCTAGATATATTCATTTTTCTTATAGCATGTTCGGCAAGTTTTTGTAATCATGTTAAAAGTCAAATTTCTTTTTATTTACATATTTCGTAGGATTTACAAGTACTATATACTTATTCATCACTCATTACTATAAAAATGAGTGTTATTATTCTATCTGCATTTTTCTTGGACCACATTCATGGTTAACTTTTTGACTAGAAGTTGAAGCTAACCAACTGGTGATTATACAAGTAGGACATACCCTTGATTTATTCATTTTTCTTATAGCATGTTCGGCAAGTGTTTATAACAATGCTAAAAGTCAAATAACTTTTTTATTTACGTATTTCGTAAGATTCACAAGTACCATATACTTATTCATCACTCATTCCTATCAGAGTGGGTGTTATTATTCTATCTACATTTTTCTTGGACCACATTCATGGTTAACTTTTTAACTAGAAGTTGAAGCTAACCAACTGGTGATTATACAAGTAGGACATATCCTTGATTTATTCATTTTTCTCATAGCATGTTCGGCAAGTGTTTATAACTATCAAAGTAGTATATACTTATTCATCACTCATTCTTATCTGTTTATAGACACAACTGTTTATAGTATATGAACGCTTGCCAAACCTATATTTTACATCTTGCTTGCAAACTTGTGTGTCTAATCAATAAAGGGGTCTTCATATTTACCCACTTCAGAAGAAGAAATGAACAATGTCCCATGCTGATTAAGAACAGGAAAGTTTAAGAGTTCATAATCTTATTATTCTAAAAATGGGTTTGGTCTCAACGAGCATCAAAAGAATTTTATGGGATGTGTATACATACAACACAAACACATAGGCAACCATAATAAGTTTTCAAGTTTCATCTTCATAAGGTCAATTTCGTTAATTATGAATAGTCCAAATTCTTTTATTGAATGTTGTTTTATACAGATCAAATTTCACATTTTTAAGTTTGTCTTGAGTTTTAATACTCTACCGAGTCTTTAAAGTTGCATTTAAAAGATCGGCATTGTTTAGTGTTGTATTTTTCTTATCGCAAGTGTACGATATTGTTACAAGTAATATAGTGAATTTTTGAGTCCAAATTATCGTTCCCACGAGAGCTATAATTCAATACTTAATTTACTATTTCTAACCCCAATTTGACGAAAACAAACAAGAATTATGGTGATTTTTTATCTAACTACGTGAAAATAGCAGCAAGCACACAAAAATCGATTTAGAATTCAAATATGGAATTGATATCAGGGCATAACAATTTCATCTATTGATCACCTTTAAGTCTTAATTTAATTTGGTCGAATTTTTCTATTGTATTCAATTTATCCACCTCGAGCTCTCATTGAGCCTATTTAATTAATTCAACACATACCTTTATGTGAATCAATCTTAATTAAACACACTATTTGTTCTAAGAATTCATATCATGATCGCAATAATTAGTATATGTATCTCTACACGTTATATTAAATTATCGAATTTTAATACGTGGTCTAAATCTAAAACTTGTCTCTCGATTCATAAAAGATTCACAAAATCATTAAATTAATGATCAAGTAATTCAATGTATTAAATTCATAGTAAAATCAACACATATATGATAAAATAACAAGAATCTTGAATAAAAAAAAAATAATCTCAATAAATTACATTGTTTGCCTGATAAAAAGTTTAGATACTCGTGATAATAGAAGAAAAATAAATGATTTGCATTGAGTATATGCCGGATTTTGAATTGAGATGTAAAGAAGTGGATGAATTTTCCACCATGTTCCTCTTCTTGTTCCAAATTTTGATTCCAAACCCTTGATTTTTTGTTTTTCTCCTTTGATCTCTAATTTTCGTTTATTTCTTTCAATTTCACTTTCATTCATCAAATTTCACCTAGTAAATGAAATATACAATAAATTAAGCTATAATTGTTTAAAAGAACTATGAAATATCTATATTTTTTTTCCCCTAATGGTATCATATATTGTGAAGAAGCATATAGCTACGCGAGTGGATTGACAACACTTGCGTGTTGTTTATAGAATATTATCTTCTTTTAATTCAAGCAATTGTCTGAGACAATCTTGATCGCGAGTCTTGTGCAATCTAGGAGTCGGAAAAGGATAGGCCAACGCCATAGTTGTCCAGCTACTTTCTCCTTCCACAATCGATGCCCATTGATGCTCAAAATCTATAAATTTGTAATTGATCCTGGTGCATGACGCCTTTGTCCTTGATGGCTCGTTTTGTTTTACCTTTTCTACTTTTGGATTTAGTTCATTTGGACGTAGCCCACTGGTCATTTATATACAGTAGGAGTTAAGCTGATGGGCAAACTATGTGGAGACTCCGAGTCCCTAGTCAGAGTAGAGCACTATGTGCAGTTGAGATTCATAGATCAAATTGTGGATTACGAAAAAATATGTTCCTTATGAAAATACATTAATAAAAGATGGACATTGCTACGTATATATCAAATTTTACATAATACCACATGTTACTCTATCATTTGTCAATTTAAAATACAGTCAACTTTTCGATCCAATTTTTTTTTTCCTCTTCGTCATTTTATGTATCCATTATGTACCATTTTTATGTACAAGTAGCATAATTCATAAAATATTTCACGATAATTTCCACAATTTATAACACAATAATAATAAAAAAATCAATTTAAAGTAGGGACTAGTTCTTCTCTTTTTACTTCTCTCTACTACTTACATTTGAAATTAGTTCTTGAACACAATATTCATATTAGAATCAACTTCGTTACAAATATATGTTCCTCTTTGGTTTAGCTAAATTTTTTGATAACAATTTAAATCAAAATTAACGATTAATTGGAACCATACATTTCACGAGAGACAATTTTATCAATTTTTCAACCACATATTTTGTCAACTTTCATCAAAATCTACTAAAATTTTGATTTTTAGCTAAACCAATCAGGGCCAACAGAGTTTTTTTTTTTCTTTGAGAAAATTAAGCACAAACAAATTATTGAGGGAAAGGTAACTAGAATTACTTCGCCAATTAAATACCACATATTACATACCTCAAACTATGTAAGTAAACATTGGAATTTATTAATTCAAGAAAAACATGAAGGAAGTGTACACACTCCCAACAATGAATACACGCCAAAGATATATAGATACGCTGCTAATTAATACAACTTTTATAATTCATTGGAAAATCAGTGATCTTTTTTATCATCAGAAGAAGTCTTGACAGTAACAGCTGGGAAATCAAGAAGAACAGCCTTTTCTATTGCAGCTGAAAATGTAGATGAAAATTCAACATGATTTGGATGGCTAGCAAAAGCAGTGAAATCATCTTTGCTACCAAATGTCATCAAGAAAGCATGGGTGAAACCTTGTCTTAGCATCTCATGGCTTTCAATGTCCTGTCCCCTGTGTAATATATAATTAAATAATTTCATCGTCTCTCTAGTAATACAAGGTCTTTAATAAAATAAAATAAAAGTCCAATCTAAACTTAAAACTTTGGATAAATTGATTCAATATAGTAGTATTGAGAAAGAGTCTGCAGCCACCCAGCTTTGTAAATTGTGTTGTGCTAGGCATATGATGGAAAATAAATCTGATGTGCTCCTTGAGGAGCACATTGAAAACTAAATTTAACTAGATATAGGAGTCTCCTCTCTAGAAAGTATTTTTCTAGACAAGGTAATTCTATAGTCTAGCTGTGTTAAAGATACAATATAAATAAATAAATTTCGTCACATCTCTAATAAAATAAGCTTATAACATAGTTTAACCTTAGTCTTAAATTAACAGTATTCTTAAAATTTCTTGATCATTATGAAGAACCACCGATGATATGACATATCAATCAATTGGTGGATAAATTTATGGAGTGTATACATGGATTACATCATTGTTACTTTTCTCTTATATTAATGTTTGTGGAGAAGAAATTAAATCATATTTAGTCGTGTATAATAGCAGCTTTCGAAGTATGTAGAGACATACGTTGAAAAAGTTGCTTTAAAACACAACCAAACGTCATTGATAGTGAGAAACAGGATTTACCAAACAAAGGACTTGACAATGTCCATTTCTGAGACAAGTTTCTCCATCCCTTTCAAAACTTCTTCGACTGCCACTTCTTCCTTGAACTTGGCCAGCACCAAATGCTTGAATTCAGCCATGGCTACTCATCAATATGAAAAAATGAGTCTATGAAGCCATCAATATATACACATAATAATTAATTATTGAATCCCACGTATATTTTATTGTATTTGGGGCCGCCTTCTATCTGAAGAGATGTAAATTCGTGTGTATACTGTTATGTACACGTGGTATAATTATTTGTACGTCAGCTTCTACAGTGATAAGGGTTACACCTTTGTACCATGAATTTTAGTCTCACCTTTACAAGACAATATCTACGATTTGATATTTGGAAAGATACTAGTCTGCAACTTTTTATATGGTCTTAGTCAAAATTAACCCCTTTGCTTTCAAATGAGAGGGGTGGGGTAGCGTAGGGGGCGGGGTCCATGGTGTGCTAGTTTTTCTTCATGCTTGACTTATTGAGTTGAAAGGGAATAATAATTTTTGGAAGAATACGTTATTAAAAAAGAGAGAATTTTTTTTTTAAATTTACGTGTGATATTATTTTATTGAAATATATATAATTAATAAGAAAAGAGAAAAAAATAAATTTTAATTTAATGAGGATCAAATTGGAGCAATTTAATAAGATTGTTCCCTTAACTTTTTTTACAAATTAGTTCCTTATAGGGTGGTCGAGTTGATGGAGTAGGTGAGCGTGGAGGTCTTTGATCACAAGTTCGATTTTTCTATCAACACTTTCTCGGTCGAATCTATCGCACCCGATTTGTCTAATATGGTTAATTTGACTGACGTGATTTATAGGCTATTGTATTAGTTCGAGAATTTACTTAATACGCACTCGAAAAATAGCGGCTACAGTAAAAAAAAAAAAAATCTTTTTTCACAAATTTCAGCGACTCGTTTCCCAAGCCAGTATCATCACACCCGCGGGCCCTTTTATTTGCGGCCCCCACCCCCCTAGGCTTCGATCAGAGGGTCTCTCACTCCATCTAGCCGTTTAGCAAAGTCCTATTTCTATATGTTTGTAATTTAATGCTTGGACTTTTCTCCATGTCCCTCCCATGTGCTCTAATGCTTTTTAATTCAAAATGATGACAGAACATCACTTGCCTGCGGCCTGCCGCTAAGGTATGTTGTTAAGAAAAATAAAATTCTCACCATTAAATTTTCGATGTAGATTAAGATTACGAACTCGTCAATTCTAATGAAATCATAGATGTGTTATACAGGAAATTCTACGATTTCGAAACGACTAAATACCCCGAACGCGACTGGCTTACTAAACATAATTAACGTAAGGAACTAAAATGCAAAAAAATTAGCATCCGTCTGTCCAACGTAAGCCTCAGCCATGCTCCTCTTTCGTGCAGTCCAATTGATCCAAAATTGTTAATATGATTTAGATTAATATCAAAAATTTCTCTTGGATGGGTTTTCTTGTGTGTGAAAGATCCGCAATGTTATTCTCTTTATTTTGACAAACTGCATTTAATAATTTCTTGTTTCCTCTACTTTTTCTGATTTTTATTCATCTACTTCTAGAGTAGATAATATGTCCATACAGAAAAGTAAAACATTCGAAAATGACAAGTCTTTCACATTAAAAATTTAAATGAAGCATTGAACATGAGTCGATAGTAAAAAATTTATTTCTTCTTTAGTGTTGTTTAGTATTATTCAATTCAACTTACCACACATGTAAATTTCTGAACAAATAGTTCACCATAGCCCTCTTGATTATATGCTATTTCTTTTCATTCTATTGCACTACACAAATAAAATAAAATATAAATCTAGGAGGGTTAACTCTAACATACACCTTGCATTTTACTCATTGTCATCATACACAACGTTGATTGTTTTTTCGCTCAAACTCTGAAATCATCTTGGAACGTCGCATAATCACTGTCGGCATGGATAGGAAAATCTATATGAATAATCAAAATCACTTTCAGATCGACTCATCTACTAAGTATCCTTATTAGCCTCTGATCCAAGAGAAATCTTTGCATACTAAATTCAATTCTATTAATAAATAGAGGAATATTCATTAGAACTGCAAATATTTTACTAGTAATTGCTAAATATCTCATTGAGTTCTTCTGCTCCCCCCCCCCCCCCCCCCCCCCCCCCCCGTCCTTTTTCTTCTTTTCAGCCTACAAAATGTGCATAGGAACCTAGTTCAGGAAACAACAAATGAAGTGTAGACAAGGTCAATATACAGATAAATGGAGTGTAGACAAGCCATTGCCGACAGATTGGACATCCCTCGTGCAAATGTAAGAATTTTATTACCTATCCAAACGTGTGCAGAATGTGAGGTAATGAATAAAAAAAAGGTTGTACCCCTATCTTGAAGGTCCCTCACCGTCTCATTCCTAGAGCATTGTGGAGGAGATAAATTGCGGAATGTGCCTTATCAAGTCATGGTACAAGAGTTGTCATACTGGTGCCCACAAAGAGTTAAATTCCAAACTTTGTAAGAGATAGGAATCGAACCCTCACACTGTGATTTTCAATTCAACTGAGATTACCCCACTTATGTTCTTTGCACCATTGAGCTATGCCCTAGGGGCTATGTGAGGTAATGAATAGCACTCATGGATGATGGATCATGCATCTGATTCGTAAAAATAGCAATGAAAAGGAAAATAAATTGCAAAATATTAATCCATCTCATATAAAAGGTTTTTTTTTTTTTTTAATTGAATTTAAGCTATGAGAGAAACGACAAACTTATTTAAATTATATCTTCTATACATGCATACGGTTTTAATTAAGAGTTGATGTCATGACTAAATTGAAGGCCTTCATATGCTTTGATGTTGTGTTGAATTATTTTATTCAGAAAATTATATCTTCAACACCAACTCGACTCAGACATCTCGGGCAACATAATCGGGTAGCAAATTACATAGACTTCACCTAAGGTTACCTGAAGCATTTCTCTGATTATAAATACAGAGACTCCCACTTAATTTTCAAAATTTCATAAACTTCTTTTGAGGTTTACTCTTTGTAACAGATTTCCGCGTCAAGTAAAAGTAAATATACATTTCACATTTTACCCCTCTATTCTGTTTAAATAATTAATGTTTATTATTATATTTATAATTTTTTTCTTTTTTTATTTATTAAGATATACTTTTTCATAATTTTACTTGAGATGAAACCATTTTAGATAATATATATATATATATATATATATATATATTATAAAATTATTAACATCAATTTAAATATGATTATAATTTAGAATAAACAAGTATGTTAGAATAATTTAATAAAGTTAGCTAAATTTTTAATATCATTATAATATTTTATAAAATTATGAAATTCAAAATTTTCAGACTAACAAATAATTAAAAAATCAATATAACTAAATATTTTAGAATACTTTCATAAATCTAGTTTAAAATTTTAATACTATTATAAAACATTGTAATGAAATTATTAAATATGATTCTTTAAATAGATTGACAAATAATTAAAAAATTAAGCATAAATAAATATTTTTGAATAAAATAAATCTAAAGAAAATTATTATATGTTTTATATTGCTAGGTTTAGCAGAATTTCCTCTAGTTTTTTTTGTATTTTTAACACTCTCTACGTACATTTATACTATACTTTAGGAAATTAAATTAATATTATCATCATATTATTAAAAATGCAAAACAATGGCATCAAAGTTTTAAGTATTTTGGTGAAAATTAAAATTTAGATTTTAATTTAAGTCTAAATCAACAATTAATTTCAATAACATATTTCATGGGGTCCATAACTTTTCAACTACATATATCATCAACTTTTATCAAAATTTATTAAAAATCTATTTTAATCCCCCCACCAAATAAGGGCTAAATAAATTATTACCAATTTTAGTTATCTATTAATAAGAAATCAATCTTCAGAAAAATGTGACTAATTAAAATAATTTATTTTCTTCTACATTAAAATTAAGAAGGAAACAAATAAGAAAGCAACTATAATCATATATCATATATATATAACATGGGAGAATGACATCAGAAAAATTTGTGTTAAGAGGGAAGATTTCTGAAATTTAAAAAATAAATAAATAAATAAAGATATCTACTTGTGGTTTCTGAAACTTGCTGTAAATGAAGACTTGAGAAATGCTTCACTTATAGTCCACGTGGGACTGTAAGTTTTACAGCCTCTCACAAACAGGGCCCAAGCTTCTTCCTTTTTATTGACGTCGGCCCCCCTATTTGTGTGAAGATGTAATTTGTACGGTCTCATGTGGACTGTACAAGTGAAATTCCCCGACTTAAATATATAAACTCCAGTGTCTTCGACAAAAATGTTTCTCTATTCATCCATATATACAGAATACTATAGATGTTTCTAGGGGACAAGGCATGTTAGATTGGGTGACCCAAATTAGGTTATCATATGTGTGTTACGTGTTTGGTTATGGAAAGAATTGATTTCTTTCCTTACACACTTTTAACCTAATTTAATTTCTTACCTTTTAGGACTCTTTTAGGATTTTGTTCTTGTCCTATATATATGGACTCATTCATTCATTATTGTTTAAACTTATATTGCTAAGTTTTACGTATTTTCTCTCCATATTTTGTCAATAAAACATCGATTCCTCTGCTAGTCTTTCTTCTTTTACTTTAATCTTGTTTGGTATTATTGTGATCTTTGTTATTTCTTTTCATCATTAATCTCAATTCTCGCATTTGGTGTGATTTTTCCAACAAGTGGTATCAGAGCCAGGTTGCGGGTTCTTCATGATTTGATTGAGATTTTTTAGAGATAGTTTCATTGAAATATGATATTCCACTACTGGATTGCATTACAAGATTTTTGCTATGACAAGTAAAGATGAGGGCTATTTTGACGCAGATGTATTTGGACGATGCTCTGCTGGATTTTGATAATATGCCAGCTAATTGGACAACGGAGGAGAAACAATGGAAGGATAGGAAGACTTTATCACAGATTCATCTTCATCTATCCAATAATATTCTGCAGGATGTCTTGAAGGAGAAAACGGCTGCTACTTTGTGGTTGAAACTGGAGCAACTGTGCATGACAAAGAGTTTGACAAGCAAGTTGCATTTGAAGCAGAGACTTTATTCTCATCGCATGGCCGAAGGGAGTTCCTTGGAGAATCACCTTGCTGTGTTCAAAGAAATTGTTGCAGATTTGAAAAAATTGGAGGTAAAGTATGATGAGGAGGATCTGACTTTGATCCTGTTATGTTCGCTGCCCGCTTCTTATTCGTCGTTTAGGGATACGATCTTGTACAGTCGTGACACTTTGACCATTGAAGACGCTTATGATGCTTTATTCTCGAAAGAGAAGATGAAGCATCTGGTTGGAGCTACATCTGGGGATGGGGATGCTCTGGTTTCTCATGGTGATCGATGGAGGGGTAGACCGAAAGGGAACTTCAGCAATGTGTATTGCTTCTACTGCAAGAAGAAAGGACATGTTAAGAAGGATTGTGACAAGTTGTAGGCTAAAGGTAATTTAGTTGCAAATCATAGGGACAATCTTTTAATTCGGATGATGCTAATGTTACCGAGGATTTTTCTGGTGGCGGTGATGTGATGTTGACTGTGGTATCTGATATAGAGTCTAAGCCTGACGAGGAGTGGATTCTTAATTCGGCATGTTCGCACCATATGTGTCCTAATCGGGACTTGTTTCAAACATATGAGGCGGTGAAGCAAGGTGGAGTTGTCATGGGAAACAACCAGTCTTGCAGGGTTGCTGGAATTGGTTAAGTCAGATTGCAGTTGCAGGATGGGACATTCAAAACACTTGATCAGGTTCGTCATGTTCCAGACTTGAAAAGGAATCTCATCTCGCTGAGTACCTTGGATGCAAAGAGGTATAAATTCTCTGGTATAGGTAGAGTCTTGCAGGTCCGAAAAGGTGTCCGGGTTGTACTGGAGGGACGGAAGAAGTTTCAATTGTACATCTTGCAAAGGAGTGCAGAACCAGTTAGAAGACATTTGGATAAGTTTAGTACCGTGGTGGAAATTCAATTTGGTATAGTACCTCTTGTGATAGGCTCTGGGTCAGTTCAGAACATTGCTCAGGAGAGTGTTAGTGAGTTTGCTTTGCCACTTATTTCAGCAAATTCATTTTGTTCATGTGCTAGGGTAGGACTCATGAAGCGTAGGTATGATGTTGGAAATGTCTATGATGCTTTTGGGATCGTTGAAGGTGATAGTTCTAGCAAGGGGCCTTCTGATCATGCATTGGGTTTGATTTCTGTTACAGGGTGTGCTTCGACCCTATTTGATCAATAATTAATTCTTAGTTAGAATTTTGGGAACCCAGGATTAGGGTTCGGGTGTCGCTTGTGAATGTTGTGCAGAGGAAGATGTTTTATGTGATGGAGAGGTTTTGGTTATTGTTTGAGAAGTTTGGTTATTTTGATGCAGACAGACTTATTTTTCTAGGTGAAAAAATTTTGGAACTTCGTTCGTTGCACGGGAATTTAGGTCAAGGTGGAGATTTTTAGATTGGGTGACCCAAATTAGGGTTACCATATGTGTTACGTGTTTGGTTATGGAAAGAATTGATTTCTTTCCTTACACACTTTTAACCTAATTTAATTTCTTACCTTTTAGGACTCTTTTAGGGTTTTGCTCTTGTCCTATATATATGAACTCTTTCATTCATTATTATTTAAGCTTATATTGCTAAGTTTCATGTATTTTCTCTTCATATTTTGTCAATAAAACATCGATTCCTCTACTAGTATTTCTTCTTTTACTTTAATCTTGTTAGGTATTATTGTGATCTTTGTTATTTCTTTTCGTCATTAATCTCAATTCTCGCATTTGGTGTGATTTTCCCAACAAGGCATAGTAATTTAAAACAATATTCAGCGAGCTTTGATGGGAAAAGAAAAATATCTGGAAACAAAATCTGGAAAATATTTTGATTTGAATGATTGTGTTGTTTAATCATTCGTAGATTGAATCATGTGATGTTTGACTTGTAAAATTTCTGCCTGTTTACACAACTTGTTCTCTCTTTTTTCCTATAATTTTTTCGAACCCTGCTATAAGTACAGGGAAATTATACAGAAATTTGAAATGGAGGGAAAAGATTGAAAATGGGAAGAGGGAAAAAAAAAAAGATTCACGGACTGGATGAAATCATTTTAAAATTCTGTAAGTAATCTGTATTTATTTCCTGTACGCAGGGAATTATTCAATTTTTCCACTGATTTTCATAATTTTCGATTAACACAAAGCATTTCATGCATGTGAGATTATGATAATCATAATTCAACAATTATGATCATCGTGTAACATTTTACACAGATCTCACGTAACACGTAAACATGATTATCAATAACACGTTCTTTAATATTCCCACCACAGTCCACAAGTATAAATATTCTGCACTTTTCTGGTTCTCAGTTGCTTGCAACATGCATTTAATCTCTTGTGGTGGGAAATGTTATGAGCATATCAGGTGGTTCAATGTGTTGGAATACAAAGAAGTAAAGAACATATATGAGATGATATGGAGAAGTTTGACAAAAGAATCAATATTAGCTCGTGCAAGTGTTATGTCCAGGGGCGGAGCTAGTGGTGGATTGTGGTGGACTGTAGCCCACCATTGTCCTACCATTCTCCAAGTCGAATGCTGTAAAAAAAAATGTTGGTTATAGCCCATTTTTTACACTGTCTAACCCAGTTAGTCCACCATCCAATGAATTCCTAGCTCCGCCATTGGTTATGTCTTATGCCCAATTAACTTTGGATATAAACACTTTTAATATATGGTTGGTGCATTTCAATTATGACATATCTATCATTTAATTTAATTGATATTATAATAAATTAAATAATAGTATCGATAGATTCATGTTTTGGTAATTTGTTAATCACGAGAAGTTGTGAATATGAGATACAAATTACATATAATTGAATCTTAAATCATCCGTGGTTGTAAATAATAATGAGATACAGATATCATTATTATGGATAGACCATCAAGTGTAACATTTCTTATTTGTGAAGTAAGTAACCGGTCTTACAAGCTAAAGTGTGGTTACACTTAAATTAACACGTGGATCTTTTGTCATAAAACAAAACATTGAAGGCTCGTTGGAGAAATTTCACATGGATAACTATTTGAGTGTCAGGAGTTAATCTCTAACGTTCGGTAATAAAATTGGGCATTTGACTTGAGGTCATCATAATGTCTTATATGAAGACAGTCAAACTTTGGTGATGTTGGATGTTACTCTATTAAGGGTCTCTAATACGGTATCGTTCGACTATGTCAAGAATCATATGAAAGTTGTGAATGATTAATAGATGATTCATCACTCTTAAATTGTAAGAAATTATAATATACATTTCATTCAGTTAAGTTGGAAATGAAATCATTGATCAATGTGTACTCATAAGTCGAAGGGAGTTTTCGACTTACATTGACTTAATAGTATGATAGAAGATATGATCAATAATCAAGATTGACACGTAATAATATCTCGTTATTGATCGAATCATGTTGACGAAAGGAGTATGGTTTCACGTTAAACAAACAAGTTTGATTTCATCATACCACATGACATTCTCAATCACATGTATTGTCCTGACATATTGCTAGATGTCAATCTAAGATGATGGATACGAATTAGTGATAAATTAGAAGGGTATTTTAATTTATCGATTTGAGTAGATCAAAATAATAATTTACGTCGTTAGAAATTGTGATTGAGAACCTAATGAGTCACACGCAATGAAAACCAGAATACTGAGATTTAGCAATTAATTAATTGGATTTCTTGTTAATTAATTGAATTAATTAATTCATGGATCAAATTTAATTAATTGGATTAATTAAATATTGAACCGAATTAAATTAAAAGACAGGTTAAATCCACTTAAACTTATATTAATAGGTTGCCAAGTTTTTAAAAAATCTGTAAAGAACATAATTATTCTTGTTAGTACAAGAAAATAAAACTCTAGTTCTCTCAATCTTGTTTCTTGTGTGAATTTTCATTAGATGTTAGACAATTGGATAACTGTAGATTGCAGATAGTGATTGTTCGAATTCAAGAAAAGCAAATGATTTTGTAGAATTCAACAAAGATATAATTATTTATCACAATTTCTCTCTAAGCACAAAAAAGATCCTTAGTGAGAATTAAAAATTTTGTTTAATTTTCGCCGTGTAATTTAAGTAAATTCCCAACAGCTTCTGCCAAGTACAATTCAATGATGTTTTTATCTGGATTAATATACAAGGATTTGAAAATAAAAAAGAAAGATCGTTGTTGGGTTTTTTTTTTTTTTTTTTTTTTTTTGACATGGACGGTCTCGACACCCGAAAAAAAAAAGTCCTAAAACACGGAGCATGTTCAACGATTTGCTCAAAGTCAACATATGGAGGTACTCACATTGTCCCTCACAGTTTGTCTATTTTCTCCACGAGAGATAACGATATTCTTTGAGAAGAATATGTTTATCCATATAGCATGTGTGGTCAATAAGTTGTCATGGTAGAAAATGTGTTATTATTAGCAGATTCACAAATTTGCACATGGGCATTGGTTTGGCATTATGTAATGTGTATGGTATAATTAATGTCGATTACTGATTAACCCCGAGAATGTCTAACATAAGATTGTACCATAATTTTCAGCAAAATCGTTCACACGAGCTTTTTATAAGAATGTGTAGATTCTAAGTACATGTACTCATTATTTAGGATTATGATAATTCATCTTGAAAATTGTTATTGTAAAAGGAAAAGTTTAGCAAAAAAATTTCCCAAATAGAATGACCAAGAAGATCAACGAGATGAGATGGAAGCAGAGACAACTATTCAACCTTGAAATAGGATTAATTAACCATATCCTATAATAAGAGTCTTCCGTCGTATTTTCTTTATCTCAATTTGTGAGATGGATATGGATAATTTTGGGTGAAATTTGGGGATTCTTTGTAGACCAATTCCTTATTTACCTACAAATTCATTGCTCAAAAAATTTATTTGAGGAGCCAGAAAAATATAAAATATGTAAAAAAAAAAAAAAAAAAAAAAAAAATTAATAACAACACAAAGAATTTACGTGGATAGCTTTCAAATCGAAGGAAAATTCTATACATGGTAAGACTTCATAGAATCCTCAAATCTCATCCAAGATATATCATGACTGTATTAAAATTGGGATCCTATGGACAAATTGAAGAATTTTGTTTCAATTCCCAATAAAAAATGATAACCTTGATGAAGTTGGAAAATCAAATTTATCGTCAGATTGAGTTGGGCTCAAGTTATGAATTAAAATCTAACCCATCCAAACCCAACCCAATAAATTAAAAAAAAAAAAAATGGGAACATTCATAATTAAGGTTTTTAAGTATGGTCCAATTCAATAATAAGGCAATAGGTTTCAATTTTCCAAAAATCAGGTTTCTATTATATTTTATTTATGATTTAATTAATTAATTAATTAAATATATAAAAATCACAAATTTGTACAATTTGATCACAAATACATTTATTGGTCACATATTATCAAATTAATTAATTACAAATTATTACGAGGTCACAAATCAAAATTTTTATTGGTCACAAATTATTTTCGAAGTCACGAATTGAAATTTTAATAAGTCACAATTTATTTTCGAGGTCACAGATCAAAATTTTAATAGGTTACAGATTAATTTCTTAGGTTACAATTAATTTCGGTCACAATTCACAAATATATAAGTTACTATTGTGACCGCCACCAAATTATAAGTGACCACCGCTTCGTCCCTGCCTCCACCAACGACACTACCACCGTCGCCGCCCAATATCTTAACAGTAAGGTTACAATTCACTAACATATAAGTCATACTATTGTGACCACCACCAAATCATACGTGACAACGACTTCGCCCCTGCCTCCACTAGCGACACCATTACAACCACCAACAAACATCACCATCGAACCACCACAGCACCGTCATCGCCGATGTCGCCACCACCACCACCACCACCAACCCCAAAAATACCTCATCATCGCATCGTTGTCACATATACCACACACTGGCAAAGCCACCACACCGCATCCAACATCCCCGCGCCACAACCCAGCTACAACATTGATTGGCCACCACCAACACCTCACAAAAAACATTCAAAGCCCACCATCAATCTGAAAATCACAAAACCACCAATCTGAAAATCAAAAAAAACCAGCATGTACACATCGCCATCGCCAGATCTGAAAATCACAAAAAACCACCGCACATTGCACCTACTTCCACGATCACCACCGTCGATCGCCATCGCCAAAATAACAACACAACCAAAACAAACCAACCATCATAACACCAATCATCTTCACCAAAAATAGGGATAAATCTGCTATTGTGAACCCTCTGCTCCAGTGATGAAATGGTCGGACGACAGCTTTTCCTTCAACAGAATCCCACTCTCCGGTGAAACACCAATCAACAACCAACAACCCTCAACGCCTCCAAAGACAGAGTCCGAGAGTATTTCCCAGCTTCTCAGCCACATCAAGCTCCTCATCCGTCGTAAGATCACCCAATAATAGTGAACTCAAACCAAATATGCCACCAGCCACAGCCACACACACCATCACTGTCACCAAAAACAGGGATAATCTCGTAGGCGGCCTCGCCCGACCCAGATCTACAGCGACAGAATGTCTTGTTGAACAATCACGGGAGAGAAGAGTGTCGACGCAACACCTTCACCCCTGTGTTCTACGAGGGATTGGACGGAGACAAGAAGCTTGGATTTGTACAGTGTGAGAGATGGAGATTAGTGAAGGGAGATAGAGAAAAATCAGATCGCCGTTGTCGTCGTCGTCATCGCCGCCGCCTCGGAGCCTCTGAGTGTCACAACGTTTTATGATAGAGAAGAGAGAATAGAGAGAATATGGAGGGTAGAGAGAGAAAATATAAATGTAAAATGAATTAGGGTTTGAAAATTGAATTAGGTGAAATATTTAATATTTAAATTATTAAATCAATACCTGATTTGTGAATAATGAAATTTTATCCCTCAATTTTGAATTGTGATCTTTAAATCCCTGGATTTATGTAATTTCCTCAAAAAAAAATGTCTAAAATGAAAAGACTAAATAGACACAATAATAAAGACAAAAAAAAAAAAAAAAAAAAAGTTTTACAATGTATAAATGTCTCTTTATTTACATAGACTGACTTACATAAATACTATATATAAATGCAAAGTTATTTGACGATAAACTAAAAATTAGGAACGGAATGATAAAATGAATGAATTCCAAAAAATTGAAAAAAAAAATGAAAATACTCCATAATTTTAAATTTATTTATACATTAGTTTTCATTAAAATTTTCTTATATAGGTTAAAAACAACAAAGGTTTTCAAGTGATTTCAAATTTTAAAAAAAATTGTCCCAAATTCAACAAAAAATAATTAAAATTTAACTTGAATTGGGCCCAATTCCAATCCCAAACCAATCAACTCAATTCAAATTGACCCATGCTTGATTGGTTTGGGTTGGATTGTGTTGAATTGGGTTTAAACCAGTAATCGGGTTGCTTTTGTTTGATTTTAGATCAAAATGACTATGTAAGGTTTGATAAAAAAATCGACTCAACCTATGCTCAACCCTATTTTCATGATCTAGACAAATTTCAATAATAACAATATAATCTTATCAACGTAAAGTGTCCAGTTTTATTTATTGATTGCAAACAACATATTTTGATCACATCATAAATTGTATCTTACCATGCTCAACAAATCAAATGCTTGTTCACCCCCCCCCCCCCCTCCCAAAATGCATTTTAAAATAGTATTTTGTTAAAGAATGCGTGGTTAATAAAAATGAAAAGTTTTTGAATTTGCGTACAATACTATTTTATTGAAGAATATGTGGATAAAAATAAAAGAGAAAAATATATATTTAAAATAATGGGCACCAAACAAGGGCCAAGTATACAATCTGTAATATTTTGCATGATCATGAAAATTTTGATTAACAACTCAGACTAATATGCGAAAAAATGATAAAATCAAATTATAATCTATATTATCATTTTCAAAAATACTACACTAAAGCATTAACGAACATTAATATCATAGATGTAGCTTCAATCCTACATTCAAGTAATTGAGAAAACCAATAGTTAAATAAAATCAAATAGGAATAATAAAGTTTTTTATTTTTCCATTTCAGTAATATGCATTGGTTTCTTTTATATATAAACAAATAACTCTCTATGCTCTTCATTAGCCCATATAGAGACTTAAACAAAATTTGAACAATATACACATAGTTATTAAAACCGGATCGGACCGGCCGGTCCACCCCGAAAACCGGCAAATTGGATTGTGATCCTGTCCGGTTGTTATAATTGGTACATTTAGCAAGTGAACCGGTAAAAGATCAGTTGAACTGCCCAATATCATGGTCGAACCAGACGAGTTTAGATGAACTTGGAACCGATTCAATGGTAAATCAATTTATGACGGTCCGGTCCACCCCGAAAACCGGCAAATCGGATTGTGATCCTGTCCGGTTGTTATAATTGGTACATTTAGCAAGTGAACCGGTAAAAGATCAGTTGAACTGCCCAATATCATGGTCGAACCAGACGAGTTTAGATGAACTTGGAACCGATTCAATGGTAAATCAGTTTATGACAAAGTCAGGTGCAAAATTTTCTTCAATATGCAAAGGCAGAGATTCGAACCTTGACATTTGAAGTGAAATATCACATCCACAACCATTATGGCAACAGCTGAATTCGTGTTACAATGGTGAACTAATACATATATATTTTATATTTAGGAAGATTGTTGTTCTTCACATTTAAAAAAAAATCTTTTAATCAAAATTACGACCTAACAATGACATAATGGTTGAAACACTAATCCACCGGTTGAACCACGACCCGATGACCCAATAATTTTTTTCCCTAGTCGATGAATGGGTCGAGTCTGATAGTATACATCATTTTAACAAGGAAATATCTATAAGTACAGGGGGGTGGGGTACAGGGGGCTGTCAGGTCCCTCACTGTTGCAGCCCCCCCCCCCCCCCAAATGAATAAAAAAAAAAAAAAAGTAGGCGGCGGGCCCCACCCTCTGAGTTACCTGGCAGCCCCCTGTACCCCACCCCCCTGTACGTGTAGAAGCGCCCTTTTAACAAAGTGGGGGCCTGGAGTTAAAGAAGCTTGTCAAGATTTGGAATGAGTCAATAGATTACATACCACTCCCCCTAAACATCACACCATCTTCCACATCAAAGTAGGCATAATTTTTAGGCTCAATCAACATAATATATTAAACATCATGGCCTAAAATTCCAACTAACTAGAAAAGCATCTATTGTACTTAAACAAAAGAGCGTTAAAGAGCGTTACGATAATCCAAAGTAGTTCAAAAGAATCTAAAGCATCGAAAAGCTTCAATTGCAAACTCCCACTAAAAAGAAGATAAATTATGGTCAAAACTTGACTTTTGTTCATCTAAGAGATCCTTCTACTGCATATTTTTTAAATGTCCAAAATGTATTTGCTACGATTTAAAGGTTTGCGATTGAGCTACACTTTTTTTTGAAATATTTGGAACCTCAATTGCAAATTTTCAATTATGTTATTTTATAAGTTCCAACTAGTATTAGAGCAAAAAATTTGTGTTAATTTATTTCAAATGGGTCTAGTTTAAATTATCATAAAATCGATAAAAGTTGATAATATAGTAATTTGCCACTATCCAAGTTGATAATCGTGTAATGTTGGATTAACAGTTCTTAATATAGTAAATATAACATTTGACCAACATCCATTGATCATGTCTTTTGAATCGATTCTAACTTGTTACTATTAACATTGATTCTAATGTAATTCTATAAAAGTTTTTAATATAGTCAGTATGACATTTAACTAAAATTCAGCGACAATTCATTCTGAATCTATGCTAATTTGTCACTAGTTCACATTAATTATTGTGTATTAGCGATGATCGTTTATTTCAAGTCTATCCTAATTTGTCACCACTCACATATATATGTTACCGTGTGTAAAGTTCAGCTAAAAGCTTTCAGTACAGTATATGACATTGAGCTGACATGTATTGCCAGTTCATTTTGAATCTATTCTAATTTGTCACTATACCAATTGCTTATCTTACAACACTCTAATAAATATAATTTAAACAAATAACTCTTTATGCTCTTCATTAGCCCATATAGAGACTTAAAACAAATTTTGAACAATATACATCATTTTAACGAAGGGAGCGGAGGGGGGGGGTGGAGTTAAAGAAGCTCGTCAAGATTTGGAATGACTCAATAGATTACATACCACTCCCTCTTAACATCACATCATCTTCAACATCAAAGTAGGCATAATTTTTAGGCTCAATCAACATAATATATTAAACATCATGGCCTAAAATTCCAACTAACTAGAAAAGCATCTATTGTACCCGAACAAAGAGCGTTTAAAGCATCTTATTCAAACAATGAGCATTTCAATAATCCAAAGTAGTTCAAAAAAATCTAAAGCATCGAAAAGCTTCAAATGCAAACTCCCACTAAAAATAAGATAAATTATAGTCAAAACTTGACTTTTGTTCGCTTGGTAGATTTTTGGATGAAATCATCTAGAGGTCCTTCTACTGCATATTTTTTAAAGGTCTAAAATGTATTTGCTACGATTGAAAGGTTTTTTTATTGAGCTACACTTTTTTTTTGAAATATTTGAAACCTCAACTACAAAGTTTCAATTATATTATTTTATAGGTTCTAACTAGTATTAGAGCAAAAAATGTGTGTTAATTTATTTCGAATGGGTTAAGTCTAAATTATCATAAAATTGATAAAAGTTGATAATATAGTAATTTGTCACTGTCCAATTTGATAATCGTGTAATGTTGGATTGACAGTTCTTAATATAGTAGATATAACTTTTGACTGACATCCGTTGATCATATATAGCCAGTGTGACATTTAACTAAAATTCACCTACCATTCATTCCGAATCTATGCTAATTCGTCTCTAGTTCACATTAATTATTGTCTACTAGCGATGATCATTTATTTCAAGTCTATTCTAATTTGTCACCGCTCACACACACACACACACACACACACACACACACACACACGTTCCTGTAAAGTTCAACTAAAAGTTTTCAGTACAGTTGAGTTGACACGTATTGACAATTCATTTCGAATCTATTCTAATTTGTCACTATACCAATTGCTTATCTTACAACACTCGAATAAACATAATTTAAAAATATAATAAACTTGACATTTACGTGTGATTCACCAAAATATTCATTTCGAATATGTTCTTCAGTACAATTTTCTTTAATTGCCTTACAATGTTTGAATAAATATTCTTGTAAAATATAATAAATATGACATTTACGCAACATCAACCGACATTTTCACTATAATCTATTATAATTTTGTAACTTATCCCATAATGTTCAACCGCCCATGTTCATCATCATGTCATGTGCCATTAATTTTTTTTGTTGTACATAAATCTTTAAAAATATTTTCCCTTCCAAGAAATCATTAACAATTTCTCATAGGAAAAGGATACATATTTACATCCCCTCACATGAGGGGGTCCCATGCTGATCGTGAGCTCCCCTCATGTGAGGGAGCCCTCTTCATATGAGGGAGTTGTCCATCTTGAGTGTACAATAAGCATGGTTCTTTTTCATAAATTAATGTTAAATTTTCGTGAGTTCATGAGCCGAGTCCACGAGCTCTTTTTTTAATATTTTTTGTTTACAGATTTTCAGACTTTTTGTTAAATTTTTATTTTTATTTTTTTTCAATTTTTGCCGAGCCGAGCCGGCTCGGCCCAATTGCCCTCCCTACGCACCTAGGGTTCTCAACTATAGGGCATTCATTAGAATTTTTTCTAAAACAGTGGGGCCCACTGGTTTCAATCAAAAGTACTCGTTTTGATTATTTTTGTATTTCTATGGTCAAAACTATCGATACTATGACAAATTAATCAACCAATAAATTTTGTTGATTTAAAAAAAAATTCAAAATTTAAATAAATTTTAATAAAAGTCGATGAAATGTATGATTAAAAAGTTGTGAGTCCCATAAATGTGTTATTAATATTAGGCTCATGTTTGGTGGGATTTAAAACATATTTTTAGTAGATTTTGATAAAAGTTCATAAAATAAACGGTTGAAAAGTTGTGGATCCCATAAAATATGAGGTTAAAATTTATTGTTAATTTTGATTTTATCTTAAATTAGTGGAATCAAACGGTGCATGGCTTAATATGGAATATGAACTAGCAAAGGAATTTGAAAATGTTAATTATTTAATCTTGAAATTTCAATTACTTCCAAATAAAAACCACCACGAATTAATAGGAAAACATTTTAATTTATATTATATCCTAAATATATTTTGCCAACCTTACTAGAAATTGCATATTTGTTGTAAAGCAAAAACTTTGTTAAATAATCTTCAGTCATTATTAAAAAATAAACGTGGAAGCAAATGGTATTGGAATAAACTGCGGCGGTTCATTTGGGCACCAATAAGTACAATAAATATGTAAAATTAAAAAATTCTACACAAGTACATTGTATCTAACATCTCGTGTATTTTGCAATCCAGACAAAACTTTAAGCCCCTGGTTGGTACACATTTTTTTTTTTATTCTCATTTTTCTACTCATTTTCAATCACACATTCTTCAATAAAATAATATTTTTCATCACATCAATAACTTTTCTTTCATTTTTAACCACATATTCACCATCCATTACATCAAAAAATTCATGTTCCCCCAAAAATGACTAACAAACAGGGCTAAAATACTTCAAATCTTTAAGAAATTGTATCATAAAATGTAACAATGATTCAAATCTTGGCAGTACACAGGCTTGTAGTACAGTAGTATCACTTGACCCTATAATATTTTAAAATTTAAGACTTAATTTATTGTCATTTGTTGGACGGACTCAGCATAGTCACATCTTCCCTCATAAAGTTTCAATCATACTATATATATATATATATATATATATATATATATCATATTTTACATCAAGTTTGATATCATATGAATCAGCAATTTCTTATACATTGATTATAACACATTTTTTTCCCAATCAATGACCAAATTTTCTACGGATTAATTACAAAAATGGTCACTGAAGTTACATGAAAATTACAAAATGGTCACTGAAGTTCAAAACTTTCATGTACGTTCACTCAAATTTCAGGCGCTTTCAGAAATGGTCACTGAAGTTTAAGACTTTCACCAACGGTCACTGAAATTTAGAGGATGTTTCACTAACGGTCACTGAAATTACAAAGTTTCAGGAACGGTCATTGAAATGTCATGCATTTTTTCAATTTTTTGGGCGAATTTTTCGACCACTTTCGACTACCAAAATCGTCGAATTTTGATACCGTAGAAAAGCTCACAATCTCCTCTTCAATTACCACCCAAAATCTCCCCCAAATTCCAAACGATTCGAACGAAAAATCGCCGCAAAAGACGCCCAAAAAATTGAAAAAATTTGTCCAGATTTTTCCAATTTTTTGGGTGAATTTGCGGCGACTTCCCGGCAACTTCCGACCACCAAAATCGTCGAATTTTGATACCATTGGAAAGCCCACAATGTCCTCTTCAATTACCATCCAAATTCTCCCCCAAACTCCAAAAGATTCAATCGAAAAATCGTCGCAAAGTCAGCATGAAAAATATGGGCAGATTTTCGGCCGTTTTGGGTAGCTGACTTTGCGGCGATTTTATGGTCGAATCTTTTGGAGTTTGGGGGAGATTTTAGGTGGTAATTGAAGACGACATTGTGGGCTTTTCAACGGTATCAAAATTCGGCTATTTTGATGGTCGGAAGTTGCCGGGAAGTCGCCGTAAAGTCGCCCAAAAAATTGAAAAAATCTGAGCAGATTTTTTCAATTTTTTGGGCGTCTTTTGTGGCGATTTTTCGGTCGAATCGTTTGGAGTTTGGGAGAGATTTTAGGTGGTAATTGAAGAGGAGATTGTGGGATTTTTTACAGTATCAAAATTCGATGATTTTGGTGGTCGGAAGTGGCCGAAAAAGTCGCCCAAAAAACTGAAAAAATGCATGACCTTTCAGTGATCGTTTCTGAAACTTTTTGTAACTTCAATGACCGTTAGTGAAACATCCCCTAAACTTCAGTGACCATTTTTGAAAGCGCCTGAAACTTGAGTGACCGTTTATAAAAGTTTTGTACTTCAGTGACCATTTTGTAATTTTCATGTAACTTCAATGACCATTTCTGAAATTAACCCAATTTTCTACACATGGAAGTACCGTCAAAGAAGCTGTCAATCTGCAATGTGCAAGAAGTATAATTTCGAATATTCAATCATGTTATATGTACATTAAGTTTGACATCATGTGAGTTGATAAATTTGAGTATATTGAATTTAACAACACTTTCACATCAAGAAATCATCAATCGCACTCTATCATAACGATCTAGGATTATGAATTTGCCCACGTCATCTCGATGGCCAGTGCCATAATCATTGCAGAAGGCTCTTGCTTTTTTTGAATAAATCGGGGGATAAAGGATCGAAAATCTTGATGTTAGTAATTTGAACCTTAATAGGAGAGTGTCCATCGGGCCCTTTCGTCCCTGCCTTTTGATGACAGTGAGGAAGTCTTGATCCATCAATCAAATTGCCTATTTGTCATCTGACCTTGATCTCACCTCAATTCGTGTCTGAAACACGCACAACGGGTTAGTCATGGCTCACGGCTGGGACCCTCTTTCTTGAATTAGAACTTGTAGACCACCTTGGACTGTAGCAGTGAGACCTGGCATGAACTTTGGCTGCTGATTCGGCGTTGCCACGTGGAAATCAAACTGTCTAATCAGAGACAAAGCAACACATTTCATCTCCACAAGTGCCATTTCTTTGCCCAAACAAACTCTTGGTCCAGCCTGAAAAACTGGGTACTTAAAGGGATTAGCCTGCTTGAAAATCCCATTTTGTAACCATCTTTCGGGCTTAAATTCAAGACAATCTGAACCCCAAATTCTTTCATTTCTGCCCATGGCATAAGGGTGGTAGGTAACCCTAGTGCCTTTGGCAACAAAAGTCCCATCAGGGAGAATATCATTTTCCCGACAGAATTTTGAATCAAATTGCACTGGTGGATATAGCCTCATACTCTCATGAACTGCTGCTTGTAAATAGGGCATTTGCTTTAGTTGCTCGAAGTTCGGGAGATCTTGGGTTCGTCCCATGACACTGTCTGATTCTTCTCGAATATTCTCCAAGGAGTCTGGATGATTTGACAACAACCAAAACAAGGTTGTTAGGGCCGAAGCCACGGTGTCGCGGCCTGCTAAAAGAAAGCTTATTACAATGTCTCTTAGGAGCTTGTCATCATCAATGGTGCTCATGAATCTTGACAAAAGGTCTTCTTGATTGGAAACTCCCATGTCTCTTTTGTGCTTTATGACCTCCATGGCCAGAACATCAACCAATTTTATCGCTTCTTTGAGTTGCTTCTCCGTTCCTAATCCGAAAAACCTGTTTGGCACGTTGGATTAGACAACTGTACAGGACAATATTATAGAAGAAAAAAGTTAAAATCTAGTTTATTGTATAGACGTACCTTTTGAGTTTCCAGACGAAAGGGGATGCGGTCAGTGCTCTTTCTGCAGATAACTTTGATGCAAGATCAAAGGCCAAGGCAAATTTCGAAATGGGCAGTGATAATTTAAGGCAACCAGGATCCAAACCAAATGAAAATCTGCATATACTATCGAATGAAAATCTTCGAAACACGTCTTGCAAATCAAGAACACCATTTTCTTTACCAGCAAAAGAAGATAATAGAGGAATCAGCCTACACCGAATCTCTGAAGAAACAATATCAAAAGCGTATGATCTTACAGAAAGACTCCCAAGTTCTAAAGTCGCAATTTTCCTTTGAAACTTCCATAAATCATCATCAACATTGAATATCCCTCTTCCCAAGAGATCACCCAAAATAGCAGAAAAAATGTTTCCCCTTCGGGTAATTCTGAAATCGTGTTTTCAGAATGTATTCAACGTTTTCAGGGTTGGCTGTGATTATGTTACCTAGTACATGAACATGAATTGTTCCCGTGGGAGAATTTTGCAGAAGATGAGAATACCAATCACAGAAGTTGCCGAAGTTCCTTAACCAACTCGAAGTAAGAAAAGTCTGGCAGGTTTCACATTTACAACATGGCTTCAATCTCAAAACAAAAACCAAAATAGATGAAACGAAAAAAGAAGTCAAAGCGAAGAACAAAAAACCGAGAACTGATTGAAACCAGGATGAAACCTCAAAATCCATGGCCATAGAATACCAAATGTTTTAGAGAGAGAAAGAGGAATGTTTTAGAAAGAGAACAGACAAGGGAATGAGATTAACGGTATTGGGGGTTTGATTTTATAGCGTTGGGAGTGGAAGAAACAGTTGATATATAGAATTTTTTTTTTTCATGAAGTGAATTGTGGGCTCCTCAAGCGGATTTTTTCCACTGAGCATTCAGGCACAGAATAAAAGGCGTGATTGTGATTTGCTTACGTTTGGACAACTAATAATTAGTAAGCACGAGCCCCACGGACAATCACCCATGAATTACGCGTGCGCTAAATAAACAAATTTCTCTGTTAATTTCCTTGCGGAATTTGCCTAAAGCCAAAATATAAATGGACCAGTTTGGCAAGATTTTTGACATGTCAAAAAGTTCTTTCTGAAATTAAAAAGTTAATTTTAAATACGTTTGAATAATTTTTTTAAAGTGTTTTGTTCGACTTAAAAGATTAGATAAAGTTGATCGAAGATAATTTTCTCATGAAATTCTTATACAAAAAACACTAGTTTTATCAAACAGGCAATATAATGTAAATTCACATTTTTTTTCTACTTATATTTGGAATTTTTGAGACATTATAAGGAATTAAATCGTTCGAGAGAGTTTAAACCTCTAAATTACACTTAAAAGTGCATTAAACATTTTCATGATATTGAATTTAAGCTCATGTTTGTCTCCTTTAAAACAAGGCTCTTTAATTCTTATATTAATTTTCAAACGTGCGTTCACATAATAAAATATTTTACACATAAAATCAATATTTTTCCCTACTTTTAAATCACACATTCTCCAAATAATCATTATTTAAAACATCTTTTTTTTTTTTCAATAATGACCATAAACAGGGGCTAAATAGACAAAAAGGAAATATCAATATTCCTACAAATGTTATTTCACCACTCTGTGTGGTCACGCTTGATATGCTCAATTAAATGAATTATATGATATTATATTTAAATAAATTTATTGTTTAAATTCCTTTAATTACCATCTAAACTTATACTATTATGACTATCATGTTTAGCCCTCATATATTTAAGATACTTAATTTGCTAACACGATTTTCCCATTACTAATTTTTTAACTAATAAAATTTATTTATTAGAAAGTAAGTAAGTTTGGAATAAAAAATTATGTGGCAAAACGGAAAAGAGTATGTGGCTAAAAATCAATCAAAGTAATCTCTGCAATTGCCTTGATCTCTGCTTTTGAGTGAATAAATTGTTTGGTAAAAACGAAAGAGTTTAAAACATTTAAATGAGTACCCTGAAACCAAAATCGTATGAGAAGTGAAAATTTTACCTTTTTAATGCTATCCCACTAAGGGCCTATTTGATAGGTAGAATTTTTCATGAAAGTTAGAATTTTAATTCCAACTTTCACTTTTGTCTTGTTTGATTGTACATTTTTTTCTTGGCAATTGAAATTTCACCTTTTGACATTTTCTAGCTTTTCATGAAATTTACTTTCCCACCATTTTGGTGGAAAAAGCAATTCCAAGTATTTTAACGTATAGGTGAATAATAACTAAACTGAAATAAATATATAAATTCTATTGCAAGTTGGAAAATTAAAATGATACATTTTGAAGGTTTGGTGAGCATCCGTATTTTTAACGCATTAGCCACTAGTTGCCGCGAGTTGAACGCGGAGGGACAATAATGTGAACGAAGAAGCTGTCGACAAGCAATTCTTAGGCCAAATTCTCACTATTTTATCTCCAAATTGAGTGGTACTAATCAAATCCAGATTAGCTAGGGCTGGTGATTCAGTAATTGTGACCTCCTCTTTGAGTTAATTTAGAAAGGGACGTGACATAACATGACATATATCATATTTCTCTTTTATATGAAATTGTTTGTGGCTGTGTTCATTACAACGTTTAGTTGTCTATCCAGATATTTTTTATATGAGACCCGTCGACACACGATAAGAAGATTGAAATATAAAAAAAAAAAAATGTCCAACTTTAAGTATACAAATTTCATATTCTAAGTAGGGATATGATTGTTTTTCTATTTTTTTCACTTATAATTGTCAAATTTCATAGGGTTTCAGGATTCACTTACGACTTTAATTTCTCAATAATTTTTTTTTTTTTTTTTTTTTTTTTAACTTTGAAACCACCTATTTCAGGATCAATGTTTTTATGTTTAAAAATTTGAAAACCGGTTACCAGAATATAAAAGTTTAGAACCTATTTGCTACGATAACCATAAGTTGAAGACATGCTACAACTTTCTCGTTGCAAGTATGCTAACATTTTTAAAAAACTCTCTTTGCAAGTATGCTAACATTTTAAACCTAATTTGTGGTGTAAATCGAATCTACAAACATCAAAATAATAACGGAGAAACGGATTGAACTGAAGAAAATAAGTTTTTCTTATTTCATGAACAATCAAAAAACCCTATAAGACGTTTTAGAGTCTTAAATATGACGGGGCGGGGCGGGGGGGGGGGGGGAAGATAACATATTGGGCCAACAATCCCTTAATGGGATGGGCTACAAAGCAAAATAAATAAGGAAAAATTTCATAAGTCAGAGAATAAGTATGGTCCATTTCAAAAATAAGATAACAAGTTTCAACTTTCAACTTTCAAAAATCAATTTTTTATTAAAATTTATTTATGATTTAATTAATTAAATATATAAAAGTCACATGTCTATACAATTTGGTCACAAATTTACAATTTAATTAACCACATTATTTTTCGATCACGAATCAAAAAAATTTAATATCACAAATTATTTTACGGTCACAATTCAAAAAATTTACAGATCACAATTTGTTCATTGATCACATATCAAAAATTTACACTTCACAATTTGCTTATAGGTCACAGATCATAAATATTATAGGTCACAACAGTCACAAACACATTATTTTTTTGTCACAATTTATATTTTTCATTAGTCACAGATTGTCCAATTCACTGGTCACAATCAACCAAATAATTTGTGACCACCGTTAACACTTGCGACCACCACTTCAACGCAGCCTCTAATCACACCACCGTCATCATCAAAATCACCACCACATTGGTCACATATTGTTTATATTGGTCACACATTGATTAACCTAATGGTCACAATCAATCAAATTATCTGTGACCACCATCAAACCTTGTGACCACCATCTCACACGCTACCAACAACGTCGTTGTCGTATCCACCATGGCCAAACCCACCACCACCACCTTCTAACAGCATAACCATCATGAGCACCATCGTCTCCTACCACCATCATGAGCACCACCGATTCCAGAATAACCATCATCTCACTACGATACGTGCAACACCACTACCACCACGCCCACAACACACCACCACTGCATACTTCACCACCCACAACACATCCCCACCATCTTCTCTATCTCCATTTACACCACACCCAACCTCCACCCTCACCAAAGAATCCACAAGCCCGCTACCACCACCGACAATACAACCATCACCTATTGCACAACCACCACCTCAAAAACGACAACAAAACACACCACCACCGACTACACAACCACCACTACACCCAACCTCTACCCCCACCACCTGTACCACCACTGCACTGAAACCGTCAGTCCACCACCATCACCGTCACCATCACCACAAACGCCACTGCTAGCCACCACCATACAAACACCACTTTACGTGCGCCGGTCATAGCTCTGCTTCGCAAACACCACTTCTGCAAGCGCTAGTCATTGACGATTTGCTCGTAATATGGATAGACGACGGGCAAAGGCGGTTGCGACTGCGACGGGTTGTAAAAGAGAGCATTGATGGAGGAAAACGATTCTGTAGAGAGAGAATCAATGGAGGGAGGAGACAGTTCTGTAGAGAGAGTCGACTGTGGGAGAAATGTAGAGAGAGAGAGAGAGAGAGAGAGTGAGAATTAATAATTAAGGTTTGGTGTATATAATTTAGTAAAAATATTTATTTTATAAAAATATCAATTGAAGTTTTTATTAATTAAAATAAAATTTCTGATTTTTGAAAGGTTAAAGTACCCACCTGATTTTAGAAATTCGGATTTTAATATTAGGGTGGGGTGTAATTTTCACAATAAATAAATACTGGAAATAATGAAATAAGAAACTTTAAATGTCGTTTTGATTTAGAAATGAATTCAAACAGCCAAAATCCATCATAGGAAGCCGTGAGTTCAATGGGAATCGTCGCGAGCATCTCAGAATAGGGTCATGGGCCCAAGATGGACATCGTATGCAAAATTACGCTCATTTCTTCGAACGTTCCATATATGCAAGCGTCTGTTTCTCCACACGAACCTCATCAATTTGGTATATTTTAAAAGGTCAACTTTAGTTTGTATTTTTTAGTTTAGAGGGTATTTGAGCCTCATTTTTCTGGAAAAAAAAATGTATTTTAGAATAATAGATTGATGGAGAATGTGTGGTTGAAAAATTTTAAAAAAAAAAACTAAATTTAAGTAAAATATTATTTTAATGAAAAATCTACGGTTGAGAAAAAGAGAAAAAAAAATGTATTTTGAAAAAAAATGGAAATCAAACAAAACCTCAATTTAAAGGATCAATTTTATAAAAAGTAATATCAATTTTCGTGTGATTATTGGGGCATATATAAAAACATTTTCCATCTTGAAACCGACAAAATGCAAGTGTCAAATGCAAGAACGGATCCATGATTTGATTCGAGATTGGGCTACAAAATTTCAAGTCGAACTGCTAAGCAAAAAAAAAAATTACACATGAAAAAACAATTTTTTTTCTAAAATTAAAGATAAAAAACCTTTAGAAATTTTTTTTTTGACCTGAGTAGGGGGCTACAATTCAGTCAGCCCTCCCACTGAATCCGTCCCTGATCAAATGGACATGAATAGCCTATATAATTTGTTATTATCCTTGTGTTCCATTCTAATTTAAAAACCATATTTTACACGTTTTAATTAAGGAAAACTAATCACGTGATCTGGAAACAACAAACTGAAACTTGGTACGACGATGTTGACATTTCTCTACTCCAATTGCTGCATGTTGTTTTGAGTTTGTTAAGTGATGTCTATTGTTTATGTCGGCCATCAATTTTTCTTTACGCCAAAATTCAATTTGGGAAAGAACCAATTGTCTTATCGTCAAGACGTGATTTAAGCGGGTGGAAAAAAATGGCTTTCTTGTCAAGACGTCATTCACGTGGGTGGAAAAAGATATTTGTTGAATTATTATTATTATTATTTTTTTATTACACTCCATTACTAACGTTTTCATCTGCCCTGTCCTGTCCTGAGTCTTGATGAAGGAGGTAAATCACAGGGTATGCCTCCAAGAGTATAGAATGGAAGACTGCTTGTACACTTGCACTTACCCAAGAGTCAAATTCATATTTCAGAATTCAAACTCTTGACGCGACAGTCTCAAGTAAAGTTGAATTTCTCCACCTTCCCCTTTAACCACTTGGAGATGTGCCTTGGAGGCCAAGATATTTCTTGAATTAAGAAATGAAGGGTTGGTTTGTTTTAGATTCCTTATAATAGGTTTTGTAAAAATCGATAAATTTAAAAAATATATAGTTAAAAAATAAAAAAAAAAAAAGTTATGAATTCATTTGCAAAATTATTTTATGTAGAGAGTGTATGATTGAAAATGAGTTTAACAAAAAATGGACTAAGTCACCAAAGTTTATTGATTTAAAGTAAAATAGAAATTTAAAAAAAAAAAAAAAAAAAAATTAGCCATTGTTTGTTGTAGATTAAAAGTTAATAAAAATTTAAAGTCAAAATTAACAATTAATTTTAAGCACATATTTTAAGGGATTCAAAACTTTTCAATCACACATTTTATCAATTTTTATTAAAATTTATTTTTAAAAAATGAGTTTAATTTATACCAAGCAGAGGCTTAATAAGCTCATCTCTGATGAGGGACCAAATTTGGTATTTTAATTTAGTGTAAAATGGCCATTGAACCGAATTTTGTAACCATTGGAGATTGTTTTACACCATATTTTATTTAAAATTATATTATTACTAAAATCGTTAAATTGAATATAATATTTAATGAACTAAAATATTGTATTTGTTTTTAAAAAAAAATTTTAATGAAATTTATTGTATTAATAATTGTTTCTTATTACTTGATTAGAGTGGGTGTAATCATTGGAAATATTACACCAAATTTGATGTAATTTAAAATTAGATCAAATTTGATGTTCTCTATTGGAGATGCCCTAACTAACATAAAATGACGTTTTGAGTAGAATTATAATAAAAACTTTATTATAACTACAGACAATTTTTAAAATATATTATAAATAAAAAAAAATAAAAATAAAAAACCTACTCCTCTGATCGCTAAAATTAGGACCCAAATTGCCATTTAGATAGATCTGTAGAACAAAAAAGATAATTATTTTTGAATATTGGAATTTTGTAGATAAAAAGAAGAGAAACTCTTTTGGAGTGCCTACACAAATACAATTAAGCCAACGTTTGGTATGTATTAAAATTAAAATTTTAATATAAATTAAATTTACTAATTAATTTTAACTACACATTTTACAGGATTCACAACTTTTTAACCACACATTTCATCAAATTTTATCAAAATCTACTAAAATCTGATTTTAAATTCCATCCAACAGGGCTAAGTGAAATAATTTTAGAATGCTTTTATTTGGAAAATTGCAGCAGAAGTCCCCACTCTATTATAATTGTACAAATCGCTCTCAAAATTTGTGGTGTCGGAAAGGGCTTGGCCCAAGTCTGCCCAGCCTGCAGTGAAATCCTGAATTGCAGCCTGGCCCGTGAGGCAGGCTGTGTCTAGCTGGGCCCATCTTAGCCCACAGCTCACTCAACCCGGCCTATGTGGATTTTGTTTCATTTTTAATTAACTTTTTCTCCAAAATCATTTAAGAAAACACAAAAAAAAAGGTCAAGAGAGTGCAGCCCTTCGGGCTCCTGAGGCATGTTGGTCTGGGCTTCTCTAACGAGAAACTATGCTTTTGATATCTCTACACTACATGATCATTTTTTTTTTCAATTACTAAGAATCGTGTTATTAGTAAATCTAAAAGCAATATAAGCCTTGTAGATCAATTAGGTGAATTATTTTTGGGTGCTCTGGATAATTTGCAATTTTGAAGATCATTAATTTTAGAGTTAAGCTATTATGTCACTCTGATTCACCCTTTAGTTGACACGACTCCACCCGAATACTTACATGGGGGTTGGGTCCCACTCCATTAAATTTAATATTTTCGCTCCTCGGGTGAAGCAACATGTTAACTGAAGTGGTGTCATAGCATGGTCCTTAATTTTATATCATCATCTATGATTCCATAATGAAAAACTCGACTTAGAGCTGGGACCTCATTCAAATCCTTATCAACTTGAACCCTGCTATTGGGGACGTCACTTGATCCCCCTTTTTTTGGCCCTGTGCATTTAAGGTTTTTCTATCAACTTTAAAGGTCCATATCCAGATAGAGGAGAGATTGGACTTTGAAAAGAAAGCCGTAAGGGTTTTAGGGTGAAAAGTGGCATGTCTAGTATTCTTTTAAAATGAATGTATATGTTTAAGCCCCTGTTTGGTAGTTATTTTTGGAAAGAAAATGTATTTTTGAATAGTTGATTGATGAAGAATGTGTGGTTAAAAATTAAGGAAAAATTTTTGGTTTGCGTATAATAATATTTTATTGAAAAATGTGTGGTTCAAAAAAAAAAATACATTCAAAAAAATAAAATGACTACCAAACAGGGACTAAAACATTCATACAATGAATTAAAATTTTATGGTAATATCTTTTGTTTTCATCTACAAGTCATGAACCATTCAAAGAACAATTTAGGACTTGGTGAAGATCAATGGACTTTCTGAACATGGAGAACCAAGTGTGCTTGCCCCCGTTTGACCTCTATTATTTCAAAACTTATTTTTGACAAATTCATTTTCAATAACACGTTCTCTAAATAAACTAATTTTACATGTAAATAAAAACTTTTCCCTACTTTTAAATTCACGTTGTCAAAAAAATCACTATTACAAAATATATTTTTCAACAAAAAAATGAAGAAAAAAATGGGGCTCAAACAAACTCATGTAAAGATTTTTAATTGATCGAGTGAGTTTATATGTGAATTATTGTGTGTTAAATTTAAAGGCTATAAAATTTGATTAAACTCATTTAAAGTGATTTAATAAGGGTTCAATATTTTAGGATTTAATGCGTCTAATTAAAGTGTGGACTTTTATGTGTAGAGGTCATGTCATTATTCATAATTTCATGATAGGTCGAATTAGGTTAACCGGTCGTTAGTATATAAATACGGTTATGATCCCCGGATCACAAGTAATTGTTCATTCTGTTCCGACTTTCATCATTAGAGAGAAAAAGAGGAACCACATGTTGATCTGGAAGACTAAACCATAAGATTCAATTATTACATTAATCATGTCCGATTCAGGTACGCTTTCGCTTTGGTTTATATATTCTTGGTGATCCAACATGATAGATTAAATCATTATGATGGTAAGCAATTTTCCAACAACTAGGTTTTGAAAAAGGAATGCTTTACTCCATGCCTCAATATAATCTCAAAAATTATATAGCCAGTCTTTTCTTCAATTATTTTAATATCAGTTCCGTAAAGTTTCTTCTCTTCAATTCTTTAAATGTTGTTTAACAAAGAATTTGAAAAAATAAAAACTAAAAAATAAAAAAAATCAGCAGATTTTAATCAAAATTGATGAAATATATAGTTGAAAACTTGATAAAAATTATGAATTCCATAAAATATGTGGCTAAATTTAATTATTGACTTTGACATCATTTTCTTCAATTATTTTAATATCAGTTCTGTAAAGTTCTTTTCTTCAATTCTTTAAAGGTTGTTTGACAAAGATTTTGAAAAAAAAAATAAAAAAAATAAAAAAATTAGCAGATTTTGATAAAAATTATGAATCTCATAAAATGTGTGGCTAAATTTAATTATTGACTTTGACCTCATTTTTTAACAAATTTTAAGCTATCCCAAACGAGAATTAAGGGTGTGTTTGATTGCATTTATTTTTCATGAAAAATATCATTTTTTCACCCAAATTCCTACTTTGGAGTGTATGATTGCTATTTTTTTTTCATTGTAAATATTTTCTAACTTTTGAAAACATGCTTAATTTTTCTTGTTTTTAAGGAAAATATTTTCTTTGGGGGAAGTGGATTTTTGTTCTCCTCAAAACAAGGAAAATATTTTCTTTTTTAGGTGATATTTTTCATGTCAATCAAACACACTTTAAGAGTGTATTTGATGGAAAAAATTTCCATGAAAAATAACATTTTTCCACCCGAATTTCAATTTTTAGAATGTTTTATTGCCATTTTTTCCATGAAAAATATTTTTCAACTTTAATAATATTCATAGTTTTCCTTACTATTGAGGAAAACATTTTCTTTGGGGGAGATAGGTTTTTGTTTTCTTCAAAACGAGAAAAACATTTCTTTTCTAGGAAATATTTTTCATGCCAATTAAACACATCATAAATGTCTCCAATGTTTTTGGCATCGATTTTAAGCAATTAGTCAAATGGACCTAAAAGTCCGAATTATCGTTTCCACCAAGATTATATATTTAACCATTGATTTAACTACACCTAATTTCTATTAGATTCATAACAATTAAAAATAATTTTAATTATGACCCTAAAAATTATAAATCTATGAAAATAATTAAAAAGTGTGTAAATTTGAATTTTAGAATTTTACTTGATGCGTGAAAAGTGTTATGATTCACGAGTTATCATATCTATTCCCTTAAACTCAATTATTAAATTTCGTCAATGATAATTATGTGGATCTAATCGAATTATTTTAAATTAATTAATTATGTGCACCTGATGGAGACACGACGTACGAATCGGATATCTTGATGCAGCTAATGATTCTTTAAAAACATATTGTTGTAGATCTAAAATTTTGAGACTATGGATTAAATGATAAGTGGGGATGGTGTGCAGTGGGGTGGGGGTATAGAGGGTAGTCAGATAGATGGTTTTCGGTGACGACGATTAGAGTTGGAGGTGGTGGCAATGGAAGGATGTCTGTAGCTAATAAATCGAGAGAAAATAGTGAGAGAGAATGGTACGAGAGACATATAGTCACAGATTTTTGAATCTGTGGAGATAGGATGCACCTGATTTCTTAAGGAAACTTTTTTTTTTTTTACCTGATTAGTGAAAGGAAAATGTTGCTTGTACAATAGGGGTCACAACATTATTTGACAACATGACGTATACGGGTGTTATTTTAGCACATGGACGGTTGTGAGCGAAAATGAAAAAACAAAAGAAATGGGAGAACCAGTACCCATACTTCACCTATAGCTCTTTTGCCGCCATTTATGCTCTTCTATTCCCCACCGCTCCTAAACCTCCGTCGACAATCGAGACCTCTCCTCTGAAAAGCGAAACCGCCGACAACACGTATCTTATCTGCATATTCTTGGGTCCAAATCTACGCTGTTGTGTACAACATTGGGAAGTTTCAGAAACCCATATCTTCCCTCTTCAACGTTGATAGAACTATCATTATTGTGCATTTTCCCTCCGTCGTGTACAACATTGGGAAAAAAACAAGGAAACCCAGCTCCTGCCTCTTCAACGATGAATGTAATACCAATCTTATGCATTTTTCCCGAAATATGCTCGAAACCCAGCATTTGCAGGCATTGTTAAATTGAAGGTATCTTTTTTGTTTTCTAATACTTGTAAAGGTTTAGGGACGTATTCCGAAATATTGTGTGGCGATTTAAAAAATTAATGTAATACCAATCTTATGCATTTTCCCCAAATTCTGCTCGGAACCCGACATTGTTCATGGGAGTTGGAAACTAATTGCAGGCTCAGTTTTCTTCGTCGCTTGCTTGTGTATGTGCAGAAGTCGCTTGCTTGTGAAATACAAAGACTCGCTCGTGTCATGGGGCTGATGAGTGAAATAGGGGAGTGAAAGATACGGGAGTTTTTTTTTTGGGAGATATGGGGAAGAAGTTGGAGAGAGAAGTAGAGAGCAATTTGTCTTTTCCCCTTTCACTTTGGAAAATTCTGCACTTGTTATTTTCTTTTATTTTTAAATGAAAGCCACGTAAATGTGTAAGGCAATATTGTCAACGAGTGTTGTATGTGAAACAACATTGTTAATGAAATGGGAAGTTAAAAGGTAGGGCTCGAGGTAATTTTCCCATGAATTAATCATCTTTAATTGTTCTCAACCAATTCCAAATTAGCTTAAAAACCTATTTTTTTGCTCCAAAACTCTTCAAATTCGAGTTTTATATACAAATTAATAGGCTAATTAGCATAAAACGTCCCCACTTTTCAATAATTTTGTGCAAGTGGTCCATATCTTTTATTTTTATTGACAATTTTACCCTTACTTCCACCTTTTATTGTGGAAAAAATCTTTCGATCCACCCATCGTTAAATGTTCTGTTAACTCAACAAAAGCTATTTAGCACAAAACGTTTCCATCTTTCAATATTTTTGTGCAGAACGTCCCTACCTTTTGTTTTTTGATAATTTCACCCTCATTTTTACCTTTCTTTGCGAAAATGTCCTTCCATCCACTACCGGCAAATACTACGTTAACTCTATAAAAAATACAAATTTTCTTTTCAAAAATCAAAGGTAATATAGTCTTAGCCAATTTTTTCACTGGTCTTCTTCCTTCTTCAAAGTTAAATGTTCAAAATTAAAAATAATATAAAAATAATTTATACAATTATTTCATTAAATAAATAAGAAATAAGGTAAAAAAAAAGTTGTATTTCACCTTGAGAAGAACAATAGCTGTTGTAATACTGAATTACTCATAAAATTGGGAATGGTAGATGAAGAGATTGAATATGTGGTTGTTAAATTGAAAATGTTCATCCCCATTTGTGCTTATTAAGGGTGTAAATAAGGGTAAAATAATATGAACAATGACAAATGTAAAGTTGTAAATAATCAATCAGATTTCAATGGTAAATGTCTCATCACATATGAATGGAGAAGATGAATTAGACTTGTTTTTTTCATTTTAGCATGAAATTGAATTTATGATAATCATCCCTACCTAGGGACGAATGCAAGGGGGATTGGACAGTGTTGTAGTCCAATCTCTGCCCCAGCCCATGAAGGCAAAAAAAAAAAAAAAAATTATGTGTAATTTTTTTTTCTCATATTAGCTCGGTCAGAAATTTTGTAACCCGGTCTCAAATCCAACCTTGATCCATCCCTGTCCCCACCTATTGATACGTTTTAACAACCCTATCGTTTAATATACTTTGTGAAAAACATCCATAACTTTAAAATTAAGTCATGTAAAACATCCATACATTTGTAAAATGAAAGGTAAGGATATTTTGTACAAAAATATTGAAAGATGGAGACGTTTTGTGCTAATTAATTTTTTTTGTTGAGCTAACGAAGCATTTGACTGTAGGTGGATGAAATGATCTTTTCCGCAATGAAATGTGAAAGTGAGGGTGAAATTATCAAAAATGATTGATAGAGACGTTTTGCACAAAAATATTGAAAGATGGAGACATTTTGTGCTAATTAGCCCAAATTAATATATTTACTCAAAGTTAGAATATTCCTTAATCAACAATTATTTATCAAGTTTAATTATCTAGTCTCTTAAGGATGCTCAAAACTAACAATACTAGACTTATGTTAATCAATCTTGATTTTTTCTAAAATAAAAAAAAAAAAAAAAAAAAAAAAATCTTGACATGCAAGGTGAGTACTAGTGCTAATCACCATGTCTACCATACTTTTAAGGATCTCCAGGAAAGGATTTCATCTCTCCTTGACCATACCCCATGACAAAGCTATCAATGTTTCCGTATACAGACAAACAAAACATGGTGAGAGAAAATGGAATTTACCATAGAAAGTGGGAAAATTATATTTTCCTTCGCCAGTTTTTTTTTTTTTTTTTTAAAGTCATATCACATATGTTGGTCCCAGAACGTTTCAAGAACAGTTTGTAGAAAAATTGTACAGAATTTAGACTTGCAGAAAATTTAAAACATAAGAACATCATAATTGCTTTACCCTAAAAATGGCCCAGATGATCTGTCTAGAAAGACCTAATCCCCTGTTGAGCACCTATCAAGAGATTACGCTCCAGATCCACTAATCTCAACCAAGAAATAGTACAAACGTGATTTCTTCATGAAGTTCTTTCTAGCCTCTCTATTACAAATCGATAACCAACACTATGAGATCCCTCAAAGATCATACAGATCAACCCTCATTCTTCCTAAAAGAACAGAGATTACACCACCCATATTCTAGTTATAGAATTTCAGAGAAAACTTTAACCCACACACAGAGAAAAAATCGTCTAACTATACACACACGTATTAAGAAGAAAAGAGAGGATCAAGTATATGTATCTATACATATCAAACAGTTCCAATCTAGGGTCAAGAATAAGTCGGTGTACAGTCATCACAACCCACTTAACATAGGCAAATGCGTGTGACATAAAAATACGTTTTCATGAAATGGGCCACAAAACCGATTTTCAAAATAATACAACCCAACTGGCCAAGTAAATAGTGAGACAAGTCAGACAATCCAATATTTAACATCATAAATTACTTGACCTCTTCAAGTCAACAATGAAACGACTCTTTATATATAGTTGTTATGATGGTAGGACAAATGGTGAAGAGAAGTGTGTTTTGTTTCAAGTGCCCAATAAGTATTTCTCCCATTACCTTTGCAAATCCAAATATTTTCTTGCTCTATGAGATTGTTTTTAGAGAAATATAAAGAGGAATTATATGGAATATGTTGTATCAATTTGTAGAGCTCACGCTACGTGTAAAAAATTCATTTATTGAGCAACTGAATCATCTAAACAGTTAAACACTAGTTAGAGATGAATTATTTATATTTACGAGTTCAAACATATATTAAAAAAATTAAAACTTTAGGTTCTGGATAAGCAAGTTTCCATTAGCTTAGTGGTAAAAGATGCATTTTGTGAATGTAGTCACTAGGGCTCGATTCTCAGTAGTACGTAGGTACATAAAAGTGTATCATATCCAGTCTAAAAAAATATCTCCACCCTCTTCATTATTTAATTGATAACACTTTCATTAGATAAATTGGATAATAATGGATGATATTGAAAAGAAAAAGAAATTAAAATGTATATAAGAATGATTTGGGTGCAATTCAATAATAATGAGACTAGTTTAAAACTAGAGGTTAATGCTGTAAATGCAAAATCTTTTGAGGTAAATGGAAAGTCCCTAATGGGATTAGGTATATACAAACACCTACCAAAACTTGGCAACGAGGTTGGTTTCCTACATCAATTCCGTTTGATAGAAAGATGGAATTTGAGTGGAAAGAAAATAATTACATGGAATTGAATTGTCTAAAATTTGTTTTACTGAAAATTGTAATTAAAAGTGTTTGATTGGTATAAATTTTCACCTGAAAAATATAATAATTTTGGTATCCGTTTGACTTTATTTTTCATGAAAATTGTCAATTACCATTGGTGACAAAATTTGTTTAGATTATCAAAAATAAAAATTGAAAAATTTTTGATGTTCGTTTGGCTTTGTTTTACATGAAATTTATCAATTTATGAGGATGAATACGAGAAACCCTCCATACTTTTGTGAGTAAATAAAAAGAAAATAAAAGAAAAATAAAAGCACATCGTAATAATATTTCGTATTTAAAAATTTTGTTTTGTAAATCAAATAACTTGAATAAAAGATTTAAACACCTAATACCCTTAATACATGACGATTTATGCTACTTTTCTTATTACAAGATTTTATATTTCTTATATTGTGTCAGTGTTCATTAAACTGATCAAAAAACTCATAACGAGTATATGGATTCCAATAATGATCTCTTAACATGGAGAAGCACTGGAGTTAGGATGTAAGCAATTCAGTAAGAACTATTTATGACATAGTTTTCAAATTAAATCATTTCACCAATGACTTCACAATTTTGATAAATTGATGTTAAAATTTCAGAGAATCTTGGTTTAAATTTTTTTTTATTAAGAGAATAAATTGTTGAAAATGAGTTTGTGAAAAAACGAATTTTAGAAAATGAAATGTCAAACATGGACTAAATGAATAAATAAAAAGTATATTTAGCCCCTCTTTAGTCTCAATTAATTTCAAAATGCATTATTTTCTCACTTATTTTTAGCCACACATTTTTAAATAATAATAATAATAATAATTACACATAAATTCAATTTTTTTTTTAAATCATATATTTTTCAAAAAATCACTACCATAAAATACATTTTTTTCCCATAAACTAATTATAATGGAGCTCTAACAGATTAAAGTGATTAGAAATTAAAATGGTAGACACGGAAATAACGTGTTTGGGGAAGAACCCGTTCTTAAAACAAACTATTTCTTGTCAGTATAACTTGGGACGTATTCTTTTTTGGAAAAAATGGTTAATGGGCTGACTTTAGAGCTAATTTTGAGGGTACCCACTTGACTATTTTGGAAGATGAAATTTGGTTTATGTTCTCTTCCGTGAGTACATTGAAATATATACTTATTTGTCAAAATTGATGCTCAGATGAATGAGAAATTGAGGCTAAAAATATGCCACTTGAAAGGAGTTATGTTGATTGGAAAATGAAAAATTACATTTGTCCACATAGAAAGTTTATGAAAGCAAGAACCACTATTTAAAGAATTGCACTTTAGAAGGGTGTGATCAAGTGAAGTATAGAGGTTCTCTTCATATACGCGTACAAGAAGTGTAAATCACGGATCAAAATAAATTTCGAATCTTAAACTCGTATGCAAACACAACTTCCACCGACGAAGTGACCAAAAATTGGCCCCTCACACGGGCATACATTTTGGAAGTTTTTGTTTTATAAAGATTGAAATCCAATCTTGAGAGTCTCATATTACCCCTATTTTGGAGCATCGTGTGAGTAGTAAATCGCATCTTATTCAAGGTAGGTAGATGATGGAATTTTTTGTTTTCTAGAACGGCCTTTTAGTTGTCAACGCTCCAAAATTTATTGCCCATGGCTTTGGGAGCGTGCCTTCGCAGGCCTTTCCTGGACAAGCCGACCACGAAGAACATCAAATTCAACATTCAAATTACCTCCAACCCCATAAATTTATCATCAGAAATCGATATCTAAGAATCCCCTGTACGCCCAAACTCTTGATTCGCTCTTCGATCTATCAAAAAAACCCACAAAAATCACCCTTTTATTGGAAAAAGTCGTATGCATATTTATATATGATTAGAAAGAATGTATAGCAATTTCAAGGAGCAAGCAATCGAGTACGTGCGACAAGCGGTGGCGGAAGACAATGCTGGGAACTACACGAAAGCCTTTCCTTTGTATATGAACGCCTTGGAGTATTTCAAGACCCACTTGAAGTACGAAAAGAACCCAAAAATTAAGGAGGCTATTACTCAAAAGTTCACGGAGTACTTGCGCCGGGCAGAGGAGATCCGGGCGGTGCTTGATGAAGGTGGGTCTGGTCCTGCTGCTAATGGGGACGCGGCTGTGGCCACGAGACCTAAGACCAAGCCTAAAGATGGGGGAGGGAATGATGGGGAGGATGGGGATAAGGAGAAGCTAAGGGCCGGGCTGAATTCTGCTATCATCAGGGAGAAACCGAATGTTAAGTGGAACGATGTTGCGGGTTTGGAGAGCGCAAAGCAGGCGTTGCAGGAGGCTGTGATTTTGCCAGTGAAATTCCCGCAGTTTTTCACTGGTAATTTGCGTTTTCCTCCTAAGTTTGGTTGCTGAATGTTTGATATATAGCTAGAGTTATTGAAGTTTATTATTATTTTTTGTTTTACTTGGAATAGTTCAAAGAATTAAGCATTGGCTTCATGTAATTTGCTTGATGAAATATTAATAGTAATTCATCATTATCGTATAAGAAATTGCATCACACTGATTTATTAGTAGAAGGCATAATTTTGATCTGAGAGTAGTATGTATGTTCAAGTTCATTGCTTTATTGTGATATTGATTGTTGATGATATAAGTCAAACAATCCAACTTTATGTTGCTCAGATTGCAATCTGCAATTTTTCTAAACTGCAACAATGGTTTATCATGTTGCCTTTATGCTTAATATAAACTACTTTACTGAAATAAAGTAGATCCAAATTAAAATGTCTGCAAGGTTCTCTTTGCATATATTTGTGCGCATCTTTGTAACTTTCACATGAACATCGAAGTCCCCATAATTCATGGTTCCGCCTGTGTGTATCAATATTCAATACGACTTCTTGGTCTTTCTATTATTTATGCAGAAGCAGCTGGTTTCATATTTTATATACGATAATTTGTTTGTCCGGATGGAGTGCTATATTACCTTGGATATGAAGCTTGTTTTGATTCATTTGGAATTCTTTGAGTGAATCTCTAACTATTGAGTACAAGGAGCAAGACACAGGACGACTTATTTCGGCAGATGATAGAAAAATGTTATTGATGGAGTAAAAAGTACTTTCCTTCCAGTAATAGGCGTATTATAGATGCATAGTGATGATTAATTAAAGTAACCATGATCTATTAGGACTTCTTTATCTTACTATGGTTGCTAGCTCTACTCATGCTTTCTTCAATGGTTCATGTAGCGGATGACTTATTCTGATCTGTGATATTGTGAGACTTGCTAGTTATCTTATAACATACAATTAAGGGAATTTCCTGTCTTTGGAGGAGTAGCTGTCAGAACTGAAGAATTTGTAGTTTTTGGTCAGCAACTGTGGTTCCTCTGCCTTGTACTTTTGATGGGAGGTCATAGAAGTTGGACTCTCTGCTTGGCTAGTATTTATATTAATATTAATTATCCAACAAATTGTAAATAATTTATTTTAAGACAATGAAAATTTCCTAATTGGATGAAGAGGTAAAGAGACGAGTTTTATTTATGCTATTCTGTAATGCTGATGAAGTACTTAAAGGGTTAAAATTAAATTATATCAGTTTTCAACTTTTTATTTTTCAGAGAAGAAAGGAGAAAGGTACATGTCCAGTGCTACAGGACACAAGTTGTTTTTCTTTTTGAAGACTTTGTTAATAAATTCTTTTCATGAAAATCTTGCACTCAAAAAGTGTGTAAAGAAAAGAAAGCCATTGCAGTGGCGGGGAGAAAGTATGGTTCAGATCTTGGGAGAGAAGCATCTTAATGCATTTCAAAAGAGCCATTCATGATGAAAAATTCAATTTTGACTTATATCAAAGTGGATGGTGCAAAAATTGGAAAAATACATCAACAGGCGGTGAAGGGTTATAACAGAATTTAAGTTGTCCTTGAATCCAACACAATCCCAAATTGCATCCACGAGTTGCACTATTATACATTTATTATGCAGTTTTTTTGTACTACAATTCTGTCTTTGTATTTTTGTGTGTAATGTGCTGATGTTAACATATTTTCTATTGGTTCTTATCTTCTATATGCTTTTGTTCATTTCTTTCTTGAGCATGTAATAAATAGTTGACTCTTTTTTTCATGTTTATGGAAAGTTGGAAACAGAAGGCTTCAGATCAAAGCAAAAATAGTTGGTTCTCCAACACATTTTTGCTTATTTTCTCTGAATAATTTATGTTACAAAATCATTTGATTTTTGTCGCCTTGTACACATAATTTCCCCTAGTTCTAAGAACTTACGTACGATAAAATTTTTTGGAGAGAAAAAAAGTCCATCCTGACGTCTTGTTTGTGTTAATTTTTATAGTATAATAATACAGAATAGAGAATTTGTTCTAACAATGCAAATAATATTAGTAGGCTTCTAACCCCCTGGTATACACAAAAATAAGAGACAGAAGAGGGAGAAAGAGAGTGAGAACAAATAGCATTCCATCCTGTTTGGGTTAATTTTATTTACATCTCACTTTTATTCCATATTTGGAGAAAATTGTTGCATAGCAGTCCTTGTTTTGGTTTATAATATAGATTTTATCTCGTGTGGTATTAGGCAAGAGGCGCCCATGGAGAGCTTTTCTTTTATATGGTCCACCTGGAACAGGAAAGTCATACCTAGCAAAGGCTGTTGCTACTGAAGCCGATTCAACATTTTTTAGGTAACTTATCTGTACTAGTTCACCTCTTGCATCTATCATATATTTCTTTTTCAAGGTGTTCGAAAAAATTCAGGGCTTTAGAAGGTTCCTGCTGAGAAGGCATTCCTTTTAAGAAATTTCAGCTTGAGACTCTTTGCTCATAGATTGTGCTTTGAGAAATGGGTATATAGTTTGGCACTATGCCCTTGTCTATCTAAAATTATTAGTATCTTATAATTTCCAGTCAAGTCAAACATTGATTTAACTGCACATTCATAATTATTACACATTTAATTATTTGCACATTTCTTGGGATACCCACTACTATACCTCTTTATAAGTTACTAATAATTTATCTCAAACAAATACTAAGATTGTTTCATAAATCATTCTTCTTTTCTCAACCACGAGGATATAGCAAGAATGAGGTAATGGAGGTTAGAATGCTAACTTTGTGGAACTGCCAAATGAATGTTTGTTGTTGTTTAACTCCCACTCTATGACGCAAGGACATGCCACCAAGGCTGGAAGCTGGAGTGTCTGTTTGCCACGTAAACAATGCACGTTGGAAATGTCCAATATGATGGGTGGCGTTTCCTATGTTTTTATGATCCAACGTGCTATCAACTTGAGATTGACTCGTCCGACATTGTCAGACCAATCTTTCAATATTCAGAATTAAAAAAGGGCAAAAAAAAAACAAAAAAAAAATTAGGACAATATAAAACCACGGCAGATTTATTAAAAAAATGTGAATCTCCCATTATTTGTTCTTGGTGATGCTCTGAGGTTGATAGATCAACAATTAATAAATCTGATAGTGGGGAAGGAGATAGGATAGAGATCTGGGGAAGTGGGAGTTGAGAGGAGACGGTTGAGACTAGAATCTGTCTCTGCATCTTTGCTTCATTGCTCCCAGCTTTCTTATTGCTCTCTTCTGTGAGGATCTGTCAAATGTCGAGTTGTTCTTCAGTTGTCTGAATTTTGTATTACTTAACCTTCCCGGTTTTGTCAACAATTCATGATGCTTGATGAGAATTATGTGATTCTCAATTTAGGAGAAAGGCTTAATTGGTGCTCTCTCTCTCTCTCTCTCTCTCATACAACAAGCTAAGCATTTTCTATATAAATTTGAGGTCTGCTACATGAATCCTTCTTCACCGTTTCATTATGTTCGTGCTAGATCTATCGAGAGATCCAATACAATTAGATTTTTAGCAACTACCACAAGCCAAGTTAATTTTGGTTTTACGCTTTCTCCCTCTTCAAACTTGCTATGTCGCAATTGCGTCACTCTCATGAAAGGGGATCTCTTTAGATCAACACAAAGTGTGGTCGATTTACCTTAGTCTTCCTTCCTTCAATTTGTCCTGAATCGGGGCCATTGGCGTATATTCTCATTCATGCTTGAAATTCAATTTTGAAGCATAAACATTGTTACTTGATTGACCACTAGGTGATGCATTTTCCTTCGTGCATGATTCCATTTTTTTTTTTCATTTTCTACTTCTATTTAGATGTTTCGATTATTAAGCACTAAGGTCATAAAGTTGGCAAGTGCCAACTGTTGTTCTTTTGCAGTATTTCTTCTTCGGACTTAGTTTCAAAGTGGATGGGTGAAAGTGAAAAGCTAGTTTCAAATCTTTTCCAAATGGCTCGTGAAAGTTCCCCCTCAATTATATTTATTGATGAAATAGATTCCCTATGTGGCCAGCGTGGCGAAGGAAATGAGAGTGAAGCTTCCAGACGAATCAAAACGGAATTACTCGTGCAAATGCAGGTAGTTTTCAAATTTGCCATGTTTTATCTTTCTGATAAAGACGCTATTGTTAACATCTCTTTCAAATTATCTTGGTAGTCAATTTTGTGATTTCTTTGATTTGAGAGCTTTTGTGTCACAATAGTGATTGTTTTAAGTATTATATCTTTTCCTGCTAATGTTCCTTATGGACTAGAAGAATTCAATATGCTTCTCTCATATTGTTTCCTTGTTTCAATTGCTGTAGCTTCTCCATGTAGTGTGTACCTGTACCTTATCCAAAATAAAATATGAAGAGAGAGAATTGTTTCCTTGACCACACACACACAATGCCAGAACTTAGAAAGAGGGTGTTTGAGAGTGATTTTTGGGGTAAGGATTTTTGAATAGTGATATGATGGGAAATGTGGTTGAAAAAGAAGGAAAAATTATTGATGTGATGGAAAATATTATTTTATTGAAAAATGTGTGGTTGAAAATGAGAATTGATTCTCAAAATCTGTACCAAACAGGCCCAAAGTCTTAGTTAGGTCTCAGATTTCAAAATTAACCTTTTATAGCTATCTAAGTCACCTGGCGCACCTATAAGAATCGTTGATTCAATAGTCTTATACCCTGAACTTCCCATTTGCCAAGTGCTAATCCAATGAACTGTTAGGTAGTTCACATGTATAGTCATGGTACTGCAACTTACCGAGAGGAAAGATTGTATTTTCAAAGGAAAGGAAGAATTATGAAGCTGAGACTTGAGATTATACTTATCTTCTTTTTCCAATTTTTGCTTGCCAGTTGGTATTGATATTGACTCTTATACTACATGTCATGCGTAATTTCAGAATTTTAATCTTCTATTCTTTTTTGATGAATTGGACCTGATCCTATCCAATTTAAATGTTTAGGGGGTAGGGCACAATGATGATAAAGTTCTTGTTCTTGCCGCCACAAATACTCCTTATGCTCTGGATCAGGTGACAGCCAATTCCAATTATCCTGTGTCTGGACTGCAAACATTCTGTCTAAAATTTACAATTTCATATAGGCTATCCGGAGACGATTTGACAAGAGAATTTACATCCCTCTACCAGATTTGAAGGCACGACAACACATGTTCAAGGTATGGCATGTGTTTTTCATCTTTTGCACCAAGATAAATGAATGTACTATAATTTACTATCTGTTGCGGCTTGTCAAACTATACAGGTGCATTTAGGAGATACCCCTCACAACTTGACTGAAAGTGACTTTGAAGTCCTGGCTCGCAAAACAGAAGGTTTTTCTGGTTCTGATATTTCTGTTTGTGTAAGTGTGTGCCTGATTTATTGCTCGTCTTTTATAAATGGGCACTACTTATCACTTATTTGATTGTGTTTTTTCTTGAGTTTATAGGTTAAGGATGTCCTATTTGAGCCTGTACGTAAAACTCAAGATGCCATGTTCTTCATCAAGACTGCAAATGGTACGTGGATTCCATGTGGACCAAAGCAACCAGGCGCAGTCCAGATAACCATGCAGGATCTTGCTGCTGAAGGTCTTGCTTCTAAGGTATGGAATGGGTTGATAATAAAGTATTTTCATAATATGACAGTGGAGAATGTTGTATTGTGGAATCAAGTGAAAAGAACAATTACTTGCACTGGTGATAGATGTATGACTAAAAAATAAGATGTTAGCTCTTTGATTTTATGATACTTGAAAACACATGGTTCATAGAAAGCACCTCTTAATTCGATGATTATTCGCAATGGTTACTATACTTATTACGATGTTGACCACAAACATAATTGACAAGGAATGTATCTTCTTCTGAAAGATACATTCTTTGTAGACCTAATGGTCACTGGCATGTGAGTTGAAATTTGCCTTGGTGTATGATCGAGTAAATATTTTAATAGCTTTGATATGCAATGAAATTTGTTCAATCTTATTACTTCTTTTTTTTGAAAAATATTATGCTTATCAATTTAAGGAAATCTTGGTGTTGATTAATACCTCTGCAGATCATTCCACCTCCAATATCAAGAACAGATTTTGATAAGGTGCTAGCAAGACAGAGGCCAACAGTGAGCAATGCTGACCTTGATGTGCACGAGAGATTCACAAAGGAGTTCGGAGAGGAAGGTTGAGGAATTTGAGGTGCATATTCTGCTTCTATTCATGCAATGCAATTGCTGTCATTTGTATTTCATGTGGTTCAAACATAAGCCTCTTTAAATGAGAAGGTGACTTCCCTTTTCGATCCATATCGAGCAGGAAATGAGTCGACACTTCACAAGTTGGATGTATTTTTATTAGAAAATAATTCTGAAATTGTTGCGTGGATCGTAGTTAATATGGTGGTGTAAGCAATTGAGTTGATATGAAAATGTCCCAACACAAACCTTGTAAACCTTTCGATTCCTTGGAATATTTTGCAAAATAATTTTTTTACTAGGTGAGTCTGTTATTGTTCACACGCTCACAAAAGAGGATTCATATAGTCGACTCTAGAATCTTTGGTGGTGGTTAATTGTGTTCCTGTGAATATGCATATACAGAAGGAAACTTGCACCTAGTAGTTTATTACCACGTGTTAGTTATATTCAATTTTTCTATGTTTACATTTGCTAAGAGAGGAGAGAGAATTATTTAACGGGTTGTGCTATGGGTATACAATTTTGTGTACACAAGGGTCTCCCCACTCCTGTGAGGGTGTGGAGGGTGTGAACACTCTTGTGTACCAATGGCATTATCCTTATTTAACGTAGTAAATTTGAAAGTATTGCTTCTATTACAAGATTTTGCACAATCCACTCCTTCAGGGAATAACAAAATTATAGAAATATCAACCAACACGACCATGCAATATAAAAAATATATGTATTTATAGGTTACAAAAATAATTATGATTAGAATTCAAAAATCAGGTTAAACTGGAGAATTGACCATGAGAGATATAGTTGATTAAAAGCATTTGTTGATAAGATTCAAAGTTGGGTCATTCGTGTTTGTTCCACATGAATTAGTTAAAGATATATTTTATCAGTTTGTGGAGATATTCAACAATATCCTCTGAGCCATTGAGTTGTGCTTCTACAAAAATAATAGCGACTCATCCCTGCAAAAGTTTCAATCTTATCATTCTGACTTCTCATCTAAAAATTTAAGTTGTCTTTGATACACCTGCTTCTTATGTACAAGTTGAATTTACTTTTCTTCTAACCAAAAATTCATCATACGTATATAATTTTCATAAATAGATAATGAGGAGACTTGGATATAGAACATTTTACGTGCTCTAAATACCGTGGAAGACCAACGAGCTAGAACAAGTGGACTGTGGGAGAATTAAAAAAGAATCAATACCATGTTAATATTTTGAAAGGTGGCCAAAAATTGGACATCAAACAAATGTACACAAATGAATAATATTCAAAATTAGTGTACATTAAATCGATATATCGTAATTTCAAAGTGCTTCAAAGTTATTTCAAACAAACGACTAAAAGCAAATATGCATTACGAATAAATCCTTCTCACGACATGCAAATTGAAAAAAAAAAAATAATAATAATAATAAGAATAATAGTAAATAAATAAATTTAAAAAAATATCATTTTTATGAAAATATATGTTAAAAAAAGTGTAATGGCATAAAAGAAATATGATTCTTACCTAAAAATGTACTTAGCTATGGTTGAACTTAAAATTCAAAGAAATGGAATAATCTAAGTAAAATAATATAGTACGAGTAGCCCATTATTCTCATTGTCTTGTCTCAAATTCGAGAATATATTTTCGAAATAGCTAGACATCAAAAAAAAAATTTGGGTAACGTCCTATCACGAGCTCTCCTACAATCCCTGTTCTGGGACTCTGTGGAGGAGATAAATCGCAAGATGTACAACACAGAGCCAGAAATCGAACCCGTGATCATACGAGGATACCACCATCACTAAAATCGCCCTTCGCCACTGCGCCATGTGCCCTGGGGCCAGCTAGACATCATAATTTCCTAGCATCTTTGATTGTGCTTCATATAAAATTAATTCCGTTGATGTGATATAATCTACAGTAACAATTTAATCAATAAACAAACATAAATTTAAGTAATATTTATATGAGCCAAATGAATTGAAGTCATGCCCTCAAAATAATTTTACTCCATCTAATGCTCAATATCGCGAGTGATTGTCTAACAAGATAGAATGATTTTTGATTCCTATGTAAATAAAACCTCAATCACATAATTTTATATACTAATTAATATATGCTTTGTGAATGTTATATAAATAATTTTCGGATGTGACCATTTATGCAAGGTTCATGACCTTCCATAAAGATTGTTATTTTAAAATGAAAAAGATGGAATTATTCCACACACAAGCATAAAACTGAAAGGACACAACTATCGATAAAAAAAAAAATGTTTAAATTAAAAGACAAAGCATTACACTTGCATATTATTTTTGTTCAAGGAATAAATAATTTTTTTTTTATTGTGTTATATGTATATAATGATTTACATACATATGATGTAGTGAGATATGATTTAGTTAAAAAAAATTCAACCAAATAAAAAAAAACTTATCACTCTTTTTTTAACACATCATTTGTATATAAATTATTATGTAATTTCATTACGTATAAGTATTATTTATTTATTTATTTATGTCATAGGTTGCTTCTTGGGCTTGCCATCCAAAAAGCCTAGTGACCGAGTAAACCAACATAAGATTTAGACTTAACGTCTCAAGAAACTCGATCCTCAATTCATATCATCCATGTATAAACTTAAAAACATGTTGAAAAATATTTTGTGTACATTTTTCAATGACATTGAGGTTGACACTCCCCTCACAAGTGTAGGATCCATGATTATTTTAATCATGGACCCCACCATGTGTATGTGAGAGAAGTGTCAAACTTCACGTCATTAAGAATGTACTTGAAACATTTCCCAAACATGTTAGGATGGTATAAATATATAAAAATGAATGATGGATAAATAAATAATATTCATGAATTCCATGAAATGTTTATAAACATGAGCCAAACATCGCAATCAACCAACCCAATTTTAAATTATTGGCCTACTAATTAAAATTGTGACTAGATTTTCTCATAGGAAACTTTACACTTTCTTCTAATCAACACGATATGACACTCTATATAAAGGAGCATTGAGATGTATAGATCGATTTGTCAAGAAAATTAATCATATACTATATATTGTCATATTAATTTCTGCCTATCAATTCCACTTGATAATTTATTTAAACTAACTTATTTGTTTTAAGTAAATTTTTTAAGCCTAGCCAAACATGCTCTTAGCCTAACTATAGCAGGAATGGTCGACCAATTACTAAAATTTAACTTATACTAACGTGTGTTAGGTGGGACGGGACAACATTGGACATAATGTAAGAAAAAATAGTATTTATGGCTAATTTTTTCTATGCATAGCTTGGCCAAAGAAGCTTATTCATTTTTGTTGATCTATACACAACCAGTATTGAGCATCGAGTTTTACTCATAATTAATTTATAATAATATGTAGGATGCAATACTCGAAAGCACAATTAGTTCATGTTGTGCTCGATTAAATAAGATCGTACAACATTGTAAACAAAATTTTAACTTATTTTTATTTTTTAATAATGTCTCATACTATATCAATCTTCGTGTCAAACATCTTATTAATGAATGCGATCCTAGTTTTTTGCTCTACTTTGCAAAGTTTGCCTATGTTGTTATTTAACAATGTAGAAGTGCTTGAAATATGGAAAATATATTCTGGTTTTTGGCTAAGGGTAGAACCTAAGAGAACCCAATATTGTAACCTTTTGAATATGGGTCACCAATGCAAAATTCCTTTGTTAAAATTGGTAAAAGGAGTGCAAAATGGAAGTCAGTTTGCTAATATTGACAAAATTCCTCCACTGTAATGCCTATTAAATGAACAAAGGTGAATATATCAGAGCAAGGGACCATGCCTCTATCCCTGATATCCATGGGGAACAAACACCCATGTCGAATATATAGATAATATTAGACACTACTAAATATGATCTCTTTAAATTAATATGATCCAGTATATAAAAAAATTATTAACTAAAGTATGTTATTAATTTATAGAAACACTAGCCAATTGCTTAAAGTACATGTCTCTTAGAAGAGGAAAATCAAGAAACTGAAGAGTCCACACGAACAAGCAATATAACAATAACTTGTAACTGTCATTGATTAACTTCAGTTCATCGTCCAATGTCTATTAATGTCCTTTTAAATTCAGAGGAGTAACAACTTGCTCATGAGAAAATACCAGATATGTTATGAAACTGATCGAAAGATTGTGACAATAATAAAATAAGCAATCACAAAATAAAGAACACCAAGATTTATGTGGAAACCAAAGACGGGAAAAAATCACAAGCAGGGGAGGAGAATTTCACTATAATCAATAGTAATGTGTTTACAACAAGATCTCAATACTCTCAACTAAGATATAAAACTCTCAATATGTTGTATGTAAGTTATGAAGACAATACAAGTAGGAACATATATATATGTAACCCTAGAAACCAAGTTGTAGATGAAAATGAGTTTAAAACGCGTTAAAACACATAATCTTGGGAGACACGTAACCAGTGAGCGAGCGCCTCTCGCTAGAGTGAACAGCGGGCGATAGGTGAGCAAAAGACGTTCTACTTCTCCAGCTCGAGCAGCCAGCCGGTGAGGAACTAGCGAAAAAACCATGTTATTCCCAATACATAACTTTGATCTCTCCAAAACCGTTTCAAAGACAACTCCAATACCCACTAAAATTTGGGTCAAAGTACAACAAGATGAAAGAGCATTTACATTGTTACAAGAACATCATGAAGAGGAATTCGAAGAAGATATGGATATTGACCCCCTTTGATTAACGAAGATAAATTAGGTGTCCTTCTTTACTCATGTATTCACCAATTTTCTAATTCATAAGGTACTTCGAGGCATACAGATCAAGATAAGGATAATCGCAAAGAAACATGCTACTCTAGATAGGTGTTCTCTAAGAAACATGATTGTGCTAATTAATTTCAGAATTTTGTTACTTGTACAATCGGGGTTGACAATTTCGATTGACAATCATCTCACATGAAGGGGGTCCATGAATTTTTTATTCATCGTGGTCCCCCCTCCCATGTAAGTGATTGTCAACCCCGATTGTACTTGTAGCATGGTTCTTAATTTCAAGATATTTTGTATTAATTATTAGATAGCCAAAATTTTATGGGGGTGCGGGGGGTGTATTAAATTGAGATTTTTAATGATTTTTTAAGATTTAAAAAGTTGGATAATGCTTCTTGTACAGAATTAAGTATCTATAGGGGTGTCCACACCCTCACATGGCGGTGGACCCCACTTGAATAAAAAATATTTTATTTTCAATGTAAACTTTTAGAAACTCTCTAAAAGTTATGGTGTATTCAATTGAGACTTTTATAGACTTTTAAAAATCACGGTGTGTTCAATTAAAACTTTTAAGAAGTTTCTATAAGTTTTGGGGTATTCAAATTTTAATGACTTCTGGAAATAAATAAATACATGAAATATTTTTTTTAAATATTTTCCTTTTTCCTTCTACGAACATTAGATGTATGATTAAAATTTATTTTTTCTATTGATTCTCTCTCTCTCTCTCTCTCTCTCTCTCTCTCTCTCTCTTATTATTTATTTCTATTTTCTATGAAAAAAATTAAATTGGATTCTTGTAACTTTTTTCCTTCATTTTTTTCGTGAAAAATATCTATTTTTTAATTAAATTATAAAATTTTATATGACAAATTTATAATTAAATGTAAATATATTGATTTTTATTTATTTTTAATAATATTGAATATTAAATTTATTTTTTTATCATATATATGTATACTTTTGATTATTATTTATTTAAGTAAGATCTTAATATTTTTTAATTATATGAGGAGGGGAAGTAGAAGAAAAATTGTGGGACTATAATCTCATATATGATAATTTTACATTATTGTACTGGATCCATATAAATTCTATTTCAAATGAAAGTTTTTCAATTCTACAAAAGTTTTAAAATGAAATTTACAGAAATCTACGAAAGACTTCTACTAATTCTATGTAAATCTATGAAAATCTACGAAAGTCATCACTTAAAAAAAGTTCATCAAAATTTTTAAAAGTCTCAATTAAAACGCGGTTGAAATCATGAATTATATTGGGGTATTAATCTAGAAAGGTCAGACCGTAAATAGATAACAAATAATATATATTTATTTTTGTTTGTTAATCTCGTTAATCGTAATTTTTTTATATATTTTTTTTTTACATGTAAATGATAAAAAGAAGGGGGTTTCCCTCCCAAAATAAAAAATGAAAGACCATTCAACCTATTAACTGGTAAATTCAGTCACGGAAAGCAATGGTCAAAAGCGAATTGCATTAATGTTTCTTCCAGTTGAGTGCCTGAAACAATAGAGATTAATCATGAACTTCTGAACCCTCAAAACAATAAATAAAAAGGATAAAAATCACATGCAATCATAAAAGAATCCAGAAGAATTTGCTCTGAACTTGGATAAAAAAAACATTTATAATCTGAATGAGTATTGAGATACAGAAGCCAGAAATTGTGAGAATATGAGAACCTCAGAAGGAAAAAAATTGGAAGAAAGGCATTCCATGGACAGTGAAGAAGAGGGGGCTGTAAATTTGTAACCTATAAATGTACTTAAATTTTACTTTTCTAACATGAGAAAGAAAATTTTATTAGTTTTAAACACAATGAAATATGCAGCAATGAAATGAACTCGTTGATTAAAAAATTTATGTAGTTGACTCTGAAATTAATTAACAAGAAAGTTCACATTTTAATTTGCATCATCTCACACCTCTATAAGTTTATTTAATTTTCTCATGGCCTTAATGTGTATAGAACCACTTGATCTAAAATGTCGAGTTCTTAAATATTGTCACATACATATCTTTTATATTTTATATTTAACATATCCCCTAACATGTAGGCGAGATTCTTTTTTTAATTAAAACCTTATACATCTTGGTGGCAATCAGATTATAACTCAGGATCGTTGTCTGCTCTGATACCATATTGAACCATTTGATCTAAAAGCATAAGATGTTAAAGTGGGCCACGTGTATTTCATTTAAATCTTAGCCTCTATTTGGAAAATATTTTTGCTAACTTAAAAGTTAATTCTATTAACCAAATCAAGTCAAACTTCAATTTCTATCATACATTAATAAAAATTATTATTCATTTTTATCCACATATTTCTTAATCTAAAATTTCCTAAAAAATTACTAATAATCAATTCCGAACCAAGGTTATCTTCAACAATGTGGAGTTCCTTTATGCCTTGAATTTCTTGTTTTCCTTATCTCTATATGCAGCTTTGGTCACATAGGAATAGTTGGAACTGTTTTGGAGAAGGTTCCAACTTCCAACAGAACACCCTTGAGAAATTTCTACCTTTTCATACCTCAAATATCAAAGGTTTTAGCTCGTTTAGAAACTTGCAAATGTCCAAACACTGAAAAATCCATTTGCCTTTACTTTATTATAGAAAAAAGTAAAAAATGAATTCCCATGGTGGAATCTTACATGTAAGGAATACATCTACCTATTTAATAGAGAGAAGATTATAATGTAAAACAATCTTACTTTCTTTCTTTTCTTTTTTCCCAAAATATCTGTAAACATTTATTCTGGTTACATGCCAGATGATTACTAGACCCTATGCATCTAAGAGAGAGTAGAGAGCTTTTATTTGGTTCCCCCTATTTCTATTAACTACTATTATTTTAAGTGCTTGTCTTCACTTTAAATATGGGGTTTTCAGCAAAAATTCTACATTCAAAAGACAACACACCCCCCTCCCCCCAACCCAAACAGTCTTATCTTGTGGCATAGATTTTTCTCTGTCATTATTTTCCTCTTGTAATGGCAAGAATATCAAATCCTCTTGTAACTGGAAGAGTTATAGGAGATGTTATTGATTATTTCTCCCCAACAATTCAAATGTCTGTCACTTACAACTCCAAAAAGCATGTCTACAATGGCCATGAGTTGTTTCCTTCCGCAGTGACTTTTAAACCTAAAGTTGAGGTTCATGGAGGCGATATGAGATCATTTTTTACTCTGGTATTTGTCCTCCTATTCTTCTACAAACTTCTATCTATTTCTTGCACATGTATCATGTTGAAATTTGGTTTAAAGATTGAAAATTTTGGTTAAGTATAAACTTGAAAAGTGACTTTGTGTCAACTTCGACCAAATATTCGGACTTAATCCGATAGTCAAATTACAAAAATAAATAGAATAACTTGTACTCATCGAATAGATCGTCGTAATATATTTGAAATTTCAAAATCAATTACGAATGAATGAGAAATTGTGGTTCAAAATTGGAAAGAAAAATGAGAAGAAAAGAGGAAAAATCATATAGCATTGCCGCTCGAGCGGCAAGCAGATGAAAAGTTTATGTTGAAAATATGTCATTGGTGTTCGAGCAAGAGGGCAGTGACAACAATGGATGTGCCCCTTCTAGAAGGTTGCTGAGTTTTCGGCGCGTCTCAGAGCCTCTCATCTTCTATAAATAGAACAATTTAGATGTCCATTATACATGCAATATCATCTGCATTCAGCATCAAACTCTATTGCAAAAACTCTCCAAATATCATTCCAAAATTGTTTTCTTGTAGAGAGAATTTCGTTCGAGTTCGTTGATGCTTGTGGTTTGAAGTATTTTTACCACAAGTTGTATCCATTATATCATGGGAGACAAATGCCGTAATTCGTTAGCATCGTTGTAGGACAATTTTATCTTAAGGAAAAAGTATTAATCACTTGTCTATGATTTATTTTCCTTTCTTTCTTTTCATTCTTCTTCTTTCTTTTCGTTTCTAATTTTCAATGGAGTTTTATTACGCTTCTACAAATTAAACTTAACCATTATTTTGTATATTGACAAACAACAATTTCCTTAACACATCTCCCCAACATATCATTCTTACATACAATAACAAGAAACTAAGTCTTGACCCATAAATATAGATCGCTACAATAATTCACGAAAAATTTGGAGTCTGTTTACGAATATACATTTTTTTGTGAGTCTATTGGGTTCCTACATGTCTTTCTGATATACAACAGCCACAATCTAACCTTATTCCACATAAATTTCAACTTTCTACACGAATTTTTTCTTTTTTTTATTCATCTCTTGTAATTTTTCATTGTTTTAGGTTTTTTTAACTTCTTGCAGATTATGATAGACCCTGATGTTCCTGGCCCTAGTGATCCCTTCCTTAGGGAAAACTTACACTGGTATGCTCTACAGTTTTCTCTCAAAAGCAGTAAATTATAACATCAAAGGGAAAATAGTAGTTCTCATAGGATATGTACCTATGCAAAAGCATGACAGAAATAATTCACAAGACTGGAATTAATTAATTAGGGTTTTCTTTGGATTATAAGAATAATTAAGGTAACCCAGCAGCTTGTTAATTTGCATTTACATTAATTTTGTTGAACCATCTTATTCATTTTACCAGTTCAGAATATTCATGGTTGAAACAGATTTTTTTTTTTTTAAAAAAATTATGTAAAGTGGTTTCTCTGTATTTGAGTTCAACAAAATTAACTGAATTAAGGAAGATGAGAAGAAAATAAAAATTATTTTTTAATAATAGAAAAAATTACTCTACACATATGTAGCTTTCAATTGACAACCTTAATTTCTTGTTTGGATCATGCTACAGGATAGTTACAGACATTCCAGGCACAACTGATTCCTCATTCGGTATGTATTTTACTGTAACGTCTGAAAGTTTCAGCTAATAGAGAACACGCCTTATGACGTGCATGTCAGATTCAAATAGCCGACAAACACACAATTGTCATATAGGGGCGACCCTACCCAGTATCATTGACATCTGGTTGAATAATTTTACGCAGGAAGAGAAGTGGTGAGCTATGAAATGCCAAAGCCGAACATAGGGATTCACAGATTTGTATTTGTTCTCTTCAAGCAGAAAAAAAGGCAGACAATGGATGCACCACTTTCCAGGGATAAATTCAACACCCGAAAATTTGCAGAAGAAAATGAACTTGGCCTTCCTGTGGCTGCTGTGTTCTTCAATTGCCAGAGGGAAACAGCTGCAAGAAGACGCTGAAAATATGAAGAAAATAATAAGAGGTCTGCCTGTACTACGTAGGTTGACTGTTATCTGGAATTGCTAATAATTAATCCACTGCTTCTTCATCATAAGTCCTCATATCCAAGTACAACAATCAACTTGTAATAGTAACTGTTCCAAATTTTATAATGTTGCTTTTATTATTATCCACTAATGTTTGATGAAAAAGAAAAAGAAATGTATACATTATATGAACTGTCAGGATTTCTCTACTGCAATTTATATCATCTGACTCGAATTTGAACTTGATATGATTTTGTAATGCTATTGAATTTTGAAAAGTGTTGGAGTATTGCATCACACATTGACAGCATGGAATTAAAAAGAAAAGAAAAGAACAGAAGTCGAAAATAGAAGAAAAGCCCGCAGGGAAGAGGAGTTAGTTATTTCTGTTATTCTGTTATTTCAATTCATTCTGCTGTTAGGTTGAAGTATAAATATAGCTCAGTTCTGGTGTAAACATTCATTCAATTTTAGTTCATCGATAAATGTGAATTTCATCTTCAAGCTTCCATTTTCTTCTGCCTTAATCGAGAATCCATCTGATTCTCAACATGGTATTAGAGCATAATCCATCAAGTTAACAGCTTCCGCAACATCATTTGCTTGAATCGGAGTTCCATAAAATCAATCTCTCTTTGCAAAATTCTGCTCTGGAATTTTCTGCACTGATTTCTTGAAATGAGTTCTAATAACTCACGTGTCAATCCTCGTATCAATTCTAATGGTGCTTATATCAATCCCTCGGATGATTCCTCAAGTCCATATTACCTCCACTGAAGTGATAATCCTGGTGCCTTAGTATCAGAAATCTTTAATGGAGAGAACTACGTACATCTCTTGGAGTTGATCAATCATCATGGCCTTGGTCGAGAATAAGGTAAAATTCATCGATGGCTCTATTAATCCGCCTCCTACGAATCAACTCATCAATCATACAGCATGGCTACGTGCGAATAATCTAGTTCTTTCTTGATTGATGAATTCAATTTCTAAAGAAATACGGAATAGCTTACTATTTGTGGCATCTGCTTTTGATCTTTGGAATGAACTCAAAACAAGGTATCTCGGGAGTGATGGACCGAGGGTTTTACATCTTGAGAAATCTTTGCGCTGTATAATTTAAAATTCTTTATCTATTACTGAGTATTTCAACATTTTTCAAACTCTTTGGGATGAATACATCAGTTATAGGCCATTTCCAACATGTACATGTGGAAAGATGGCATCATGCACTTCTGAGTTGTTCAAATTTCTACAAACTCGACAATAGTCTGATTACGTCCTCAAGTTTCTGGTTGGGATAAATGATTCTTTTGTATCTGTTAAAAGCCAATTACTCTTATGGTTCCATTACCTAGCATGGCCAAAGTCCTTTCTCTACCGCTTCAAGAAGAAAGTCAGAGACAACTCATAAATTCTGTCACATATAATGAGACACGTGCTTTGATGGCCAAGCAACTTAATCAGCAAAATTACCAGCCAAAATCATTCAAGGATAAACCGAAGACGTCTGATGTGATCCAGGATGCCGATACAACAAGAGCAAGTTAGTGGAAGGATCCATTAATTGTTGACGATGGACCAATGATACGCTTGAGGGAAAATTGAATAAAACAAGCTATGAGATCACTTGCACAAGCAACGGTGGACGGCGTTATGAGCTACAAGCAAAAAGAGGCAAGTTCCATGTTGGGGTCGAAGTTCGAATCAACGTGGATCAACGTGTTGGAAGCAGCCGAAGACGAAGGTGAAAATCCCTTCTATGCGGCCGCATAGAAGAAACCATGGTGCGGCCACATCCAATGGTCAGAACCCCCAGAAGAGGCGACCGCATGAACCATGCGGCCGCATATAATACAACTATGCGACCGCATGGTTGTTTTTTGGAACAATTTCGGGATTTTCCATAATTTGACTAGAATTTATTTTCTTTCCATATTTTGGCAAGTTTTTAGGGTTTGCACGTTTTTTGGCTAAGTTTTTGGGATAAGTATAAATACTTATCATTATTGACATTATTCGAAAAACACATTATTATTGAGATAATTAATTGGCTTCAATTCCTTTGTTCTTAATTGGGCAAATTCTGAACTTATCAAGAATCAATCTTGTGGCGTTCAATCCATTGGGTGAAGTTCTTAATATTGAATTCAAAAGGGGTCAGCGTTTCTTTCGGATCGTTGGTTGTTTTCGATTCATATTTGGAATCAAATCTTCAAACTAAGATTTAATTGGATTTTCGTGCGTTCTTCAACAAACGACGTGGGTTTGGTAGTTTTAAGCTATCCGGATTCTCATCATTTGGTATCAGAGCACAGGCTCCAACGAATCAAGGTTATATCCTTTCTAAATTTTGTTTGAGTCTTGTTTTCCTTAATTTCAGCGTTCTTCGTGTTCCTGCGTCCAGTAAAATTAAAGAGTCTTTGATTCGTTCTTCTTTTGCCAAAATTTCAAACGGTGTTTTTGGGCTGAATTTTCACCCAAAGCAGTTTTCGCTTGTTTTGCCGGACTCGTAGTTGAATTCTCGAGTTCACAAAAAAAAAAAAAAAATTATTATTAACTCAAAACAATTCCCGGTCAATTCCTTGTTTCTTATTTCAAATTCAAGAACCACTTTCTTGAATTTAAAACTCTTTTCACATATCCAACTCAATTCTTGTGTCTTGAATCCTTCAAACTTCAAAGAGGATTCACTCAATTTTCGGTTGAATTCTACTAGATTAATTCTTTGATTGAGTTCTATTTTGCCCTTTGAAGAACTTGGGTGGAAGTTTGAGTGGAAAAAGGCAGAGTGGTGAGATTAATAGAGGAAAAAAGCCTAAATTAAGTGATACACGAGAGATAAAATTGTGAGGCAGAAAATTAGATTTTTTTTAGGATGTCTGACAAGGAAACAGTTACACCGGCGCGGAGCAACAACAACAATCAAATCAACATGTCTGAGGAGATGATTTGTAGGTTTGAACGTTTGTTTGAGGATGTACGGGATAAGTTCGATAGGCAGGACACAGAACTTGCTGATTTACGTAGGAGAGTTCCAAATGCGAGGAGGTAAGGTCGACGGGAACATAGGCAGAGGATTAGAGAAGAAATTGAATATGAGAGTGAGGTGGATGAGGAGGTGATTATGGATGCTGAAATTGGTATGTTGAGGAATAGAGGAGCTAGGCTTGACAGAAGGGGTAGGAACTTGGTTGGAGACGGGTTAGATGGTGACATGGGCAACATCAAAATGTCCATTCCACCATTTAAGGGGAGGAGTGATCCGGAGGCTTATCTGGAGTGGGAGAAAAAGGTTGAGATGATCTTTGACTGTCAGAATTATTCGGAGGCGAAGAAGGTGAAAATAACAGTCCTTGAATTTACTGACTATGCTATCAATTGGTGGGATCAGGTGGTGACATCTAGAAGGAGAAATAGGGAGAGACCAATTGGAACATGGGAAGAGTTGAAGGCCATCATGAGGAAAAGATTTGTGCCTAATCACTACTACCGAGAGCTTTATCAAAAACTATAAAGCCTCTACCAAGGGTCGAAGAGTGTGGAGGATTATCATAAGGAGATGGAGTTGTTGATGATTAGGGCGGATGTACATGAGGATAGGGAGGCCACTATGGCCCGATTTCTGAATGGTTTAAACAGGGAGATAACTAATGTGGTCGAGCTACAACATTATGTGGAGTTGGAGGACATGCTACACATGGCTATGAAGGTAGAGAGACAATTGAAGAGGAAGGGGACAGCAAGGTATTCATCGGGTACTTCGGGTTCTAACACTACTCTGAAACCAAGGTGGGATGACAACAAAGTGGATGGAGCTGCTCCTAAGGTTAAAGCGGAGTTGCCGCGGGGGAAAGAAGAAAGTGCTAGCAAGAAGGTAGAGTTACAGTCGTCTAGGAACCGAGACATCAAATGTTTTAGGTGTTTGGGAACTGGACACATTGCTTCTCAGTGTCCAAATAAGAGAACCATGATTTTGCAGGATAGTGGAGAAGTGGAGAGTGCAAGTGAAAGTGATTATGAAGGCATGCTAGAATTGGAAGACATTAGTGATGAAGACCGAGTGGAGTATGCTATGGGTGAGTTGTTGGTCACGAGGCGAGCTCTCAACACTCAAATCAAGGCTGATGCTTTGGAATTGCAAAGAGAAAATATTTTTCATACGCGGTGTCACGTCAATAATACGGTATGTAGCTTAATCATTGACGGTGGGAGTTGTACTAATGTAGCTAGCACTAGTTTGGTTGAAAAATTAGGGTTAATAATGCTTAGACACCATAAACCCTATAAATTGCAATGGTTAAATGAATGTGGGAAAATTAAGGTGAATAAGAGGGTGATGTTGAATTTTTCAATTGGGAGTTATAGTGATGAAGTGGTGTGTGACGTAGTACCCATGCATGCGGGTCATATTTTATTGGGAAGACCATGGCAATACGATAGGAAGGTAGTACATGATGGGTATAAAAATAGGTACAGCTTGATCAAGGGGGGGAAACCTATTACATTAGTACCATTGACACCTGCACAGGTGTATGAGGATCAGTTTAAATTGAAAAATGAGGAAGAGAAAAGAAAGAGAGTGCTAGGAGAAAAGAGAGAAAAAGTGAGAAACGAGAGCATGAGAGAAAATAGTGAGGTGGCTAAGAGTGAGAAAAAAGGAGAGGGGCCACATGAGAGAAAAGAAGAGGGGTCTTCTGAGAGGAGAGAAAAGCTGAAGGTGAATTTCTTTGCGAGGGACTGAATTGAAAAAGGCAATTGTGGAGAAGAAACAGATAATTCTCTTGGTTTACAAAGAGTCATTCCTCAACTTTGAGGAAATTAACACATCCCTCCCTAATTTAGCTATTTCTTTATTGCAGAAATTCGACGATGTCTTTCCCGAGGACGCGCCTAGTGGGTTGCCAATCATTTGAGGCATTGAGCATCAGATTGACTTTGTACCTGGCGCAGTCATTCCAAATCAACCGGCTTATCGGAGTAACCCTGAGGAGACGAAGGAGCTTCAAAGGCAAGTTGAGGAGTTGTTGAGCAAGGGACACGTGAGGGAAAGCATGAGTCCATGTGCCGTGCCCGTCCTACTTGTACCTAAGAAAGATGGATCTTGGAGGATGTGCGTGAATTGTAGGGCCATCAATAATATAACGGTAAAGTATCGTCATCCTATTCCTAGGTTAAATGATATGTTAGATGAACTATTTGGTGCATGCATATTTAGTAAGATAGATCTTAGGAGTGGTTATCATCAAATTCGCATGAGAGAAGGAGATGAGTGGAAAACTACATTTAAAACTAAGTATGGCTTGTATGAGTGGTTAGTTATGCCGTTTGGACTCACGAATGCACCAAGCACGTTTATGCGTTTAATGAATCATGTTTTACGTGCTTTTATTGGTAAGTTTGTTGTGGTATACTTTGATAATATCTTAATCTATAGTAAAGACCTCAATGAACATATGGAACATTTGAGATGTGTGCTTGTGGTGTTAAGAAAAGAACAACTTTATGCTAACTTAAAGAAGTGTTCATTTTGCATGGATAGAGTTGTGTTCTTAGGATTTGTTGTTAGTGCTAACGGGGTGGAAGTAGATGAAGAAAAGGTAAAAGCTATTAAAGAATAGCCAACACCTACTACTATAACCGAAGTGGGGAGTTTTCATGGATTGACTAGCTTTTATAGGAGGTTTGTTAGGGATTTTAGCACTATTACCACACCACTCACGGAAATTGTTAAGAAAAGTGTTGGGTTTAAATGGGGATATGAACAAGAGCATGCATTCAATACTATTAAAGATAGGTTATGTGAGGCACCGGTTTTAGCATTACCTAACTTTGACAAAGCTTTCGAGATTGAGTGTGATGCTTCAGGTATAGGCATTGGAGCAGTCTTGATGCAGGATAAAAGGCCGATTGCATATTTCAGTTAAAAGCTTAGTGGAGCGGCGCTTAACTACCCTACATATGACAAAGAGCTCTATTCATTGGTTCGAGCATTGGAAACATGGCAGCACTATCTATGGCCAAGGGAGTTCGTGATTCACACCGATCATGAATCATTGAAGCATTTGAGAGGTCAATGTAAGTTGAACAAGAGGCATGCTCGATGGGTGGAATTCATAGAGACATTTCCCTACGTCATCCAGTACAAACAAGGTAAAGAAAATGTGGTTGCGGATGCGTTGTCTCGAAGGTATGTGCTTCTAACTTCCTTAAGTGCGAAGTTGCTTGGTTTTGAGTTTATTAAGGGTATGTATGAGAATGATTTAGATTTTTCCAGCATATATGCATCATGTAATAAGGGAGCAGTGGATAAGTTCTTTAAACATGACGGGTATTTGTTTAGGGAAAATAAATTATGTGTGCCTAATTGTTCTATGCGTGATTTGCTAGTTAAGGAAGCACATAGTGGGGGATTAATGGGACACTTTGGGGTTGCTAAGACTTTAGGGATGTTAAGTGAACATTTTTATTGGTCTAAAATGAAAGTTGATGTCGAAAAAACTTGTGAAAGATACTTAACTTGTAAACAGGCTAAGTCTAAGGTCTTACCTCATGGGTTGTATACACCTTTACCCGTTCCTAGTGAACCTTGGGTCGACATATCTATGGATTTTTGTTAGGTTTGCCTAGAACTAAAAAAGGGCGAGATTCTATCTTTGTAGTGGTAGATAGGTTTTCTAAAATGGCACACTTCATTCCATGTCACAAAATCGATGATGCCACTAACATTGCTGATCTGTTTTTCAAAGAGGTAGTGCGTTTACACGGGGTACCTAAGAGTATAGTGTCGGATAGGGACGTTAAATTTCTTAGTCACTTTTGGCGTGTTTTGTGGGGAAAGTTGGGCACAAAATTGTTGTTTTCTACTACTTGTCATCCACAGACCGATGGGCAGACCGAAGTAGTTAATAGGACCATGATACAGTTGTTGCGCACTGTTGTTACTAAAAACTTGAAAAGCTGGGAGGAGTGTTTACCTTTCATCGAATTTGCATACAATAGAGCTGTACACTCCACTACTTCACATTCACCATTTGAGATTGTTTATGGTTTTAATCCACTAACCCCGCTGGATTTAATTCATTTACCTGTGAATGAACGAGGTAGTTTAGATGGAAAACAGAAGGCTGACTTGATAAAGGCACTCCACGAGAAGGTAAAATTGCAAATAGAAAGCAAAAACAAGCATTATGCGGCACATGTAACAAAGGCAGGAAAAGTGTTACGTTTGAACCCGGCGATTGCGTTTGGGTACATTTGCGAAAAGAGCGATTCCCAGAGTTGAGGAAATCAAAGTTGCAACCACGGGGCGATGGACCGTTTCAAGTGGTTGAAAAGATCCATGACAATGCATATAAACTCGATCTACCTGGTGAGTTTAAAGTTTCAGCCACATTTAATGTTTCTGATCTATCTCCATTTGATGCAGGTTCAGATTCGAGGACGAATCCTTTTGAAGAGTGAGGGGATGATGTGATCCAGGATGCCGATACAACAAGAACAAATCAGAGGAATGATCCATTGATTGTTGACGATGGACCAATGACACGCTTGAGGGCAAATCGAATAAAACAAGCTATGGGATCACTTGCACAAGCAACGGTGGACGACGTCATGAACTACACGCAAAAAGAGGCAAGTTTCATGTTGGGGTCGAAGTCCGAATCAACGTGTTGGAAGCAGCCGAAGACGAAGGTGAAAATCCCTTCTATGCGGCTGCATAAAAGAAACCATGGTGCGGCCGCATCCAATGGTCAGAACCCCCAGAAGAGGCGACCGCATGAACCATGCGACCGCATATAATACAACTATGTGACCGCATGATTGTTTTTTGGAACAATTTCAGGATTTTTCATAATTTGACTAGAATTTATTTTCTTTCCATATTTTGGCAAGTTTTTAGGGTTTACACGTTTTTTGGCTAAGTTTTTGGGATAAGTATAAATACTTATCATTATTGACATTATTCGAAAAACACATTATTATTGAGAGAATTAATTGGCTTCAATTCCTTTGTTCTTAATTGGGCAAATTCTGAATTTATCAAGAATCGATCTTGTGGCGTTCAATCCATTGGGTGAAATTCTTAATATTGGATTCAAAAGGGATCAGCATTTCTTTCGGATCGTTGGTTGTTTTCGATTCATATTTGGAATCAAATCTTCAAACCAATATTTAATTGGGTTTTCGTGCGTTCTTCAACAAACGACGTGGGTTTGGTAGTTTTAAGCTATCCGGATTCTCATCAACGTCTGCCTTGCATAGTACTTATTGTGGCTATAATGGACACAGAGTGGACAATTGTTTTCAACTCCATGGATATCCTCCTGGTTGGACTGGACCAAAAGGAAAGAGGAATGTTTCTGCACATGCCGTCCTTACAAATAAAGAGGTCTACAATCAGAATGGTGATGAGAAACAAAAGTTTTCTTTTACTCCAGAGAAATTTCACAAATTAATGGCAGTTGTTAATTTCGCAAATCAAGGTTCGCCACAACAAACAATTCATCATTCGATGTCTTATGTTATCAATGAGGAAGGAGAGTAACACCCGATAACATATTATGTTACCAAGAACTGAACATGGGTAACACACGTGTACCAATCACTCAACCACTATCCCATCCACGCCCATGACCACCCACTGGGCCATTGCACCGACAACTACCACCACACACATAATTATCTTATACCACTAGGTCTGGGCGCGGTTTAGTTTGGGTTGATTTCGACTCCAACCCGAAACCAAAATCAAATTAGTCGGTTTGGATGAATCAACCCAAACCAACCCACTTTAGCTCTTAAACCAAATCAAATCGGTTTGATTTGGTTCGGTTTGGTTAGGCGGTTTGAACTTTTAGTCCAAAAAATTGAATTTTTTAAAAAACAATTTATCCAAATTTTGGGCCCTCTTAGATTACAAAAACTAGAATAACTAAATACCTTTATATTACAAAAATTATTGATTAACATAAAATCAAATTAATAGAAACAGATCAATAGAAAATGTAAAAATTTTGTCTACTTATTTATGCATTATATAGCCTGACTATCTAAGTAGGGAAAAAATGTCAAATATAACATAATGAGCTTGTGAAAAAAAAAAATTCAGTGCTATTACTTACCGTCAACATCATGGACTGGAGGGAAACGAGATACAATTATGAAATTAGAGCTTATCTTTTAATTTTTTTTTTCTTAAAAAAAAAAGTAAACATGTAAATGGATTGGATTGGTTCGGTTAACCAGCGGTTTGAGACTTCAAACCATGACTGAACTAACCCACCATGATTTTGTTTAAAAGAAAACCAAACAAAACCAATTACCCGTGTCAAATCGACCCAAATCGGTTCGATTTGATTGGTTTAATCGATTTTTTGATTTTTTTTGCCCAGGCCTAACCACCACCCTCGGACGTTGTAGCCTTGGCCTATAGAATTTGGGAGCCTTAGCAAAAAAAAATTGAGGGGACCTCTTCAAAAATAATCATAAAAACATTTAATAGAAAAAAAATGTTCAATTTGAGTGGTCAAAAAAATATTCAAAATGGTCATTGAAGTGGTATTCTTACATTAATATGATTATTAGTTCTATTATTTGCTGGCAACATCATAGATGGGAGGAAATCAAGATATAGTTATAAGATTAGGGTTTATCTTTTGATTTTTATTATTTTTCTTTAAAAAAAAAAAAAAGTAAACATGTGAGTGGATTAGGTCAGTTCGGTTAACCAGCGGTTTGAGATTTCAAACCATGGCTAAACCAACCTACCATAATTTTGTTTAACAAATAATCAAACCAAACCAATTATCTATGTCAAATCAATACAAACTAGCTCAGTCGATTTTTCACTACTTGAATACAAAAGTGACACGAGCTAAGTGCATAAATTTAATTATGGGCGCATGCTTGTGAATGATTACTATTGATGAAATATTGTTGTATCAAAATATCGCAAGTGTGCGATTCGTTAACAAGTGATAAAATAAATTTTGAGTCCAAGTATCATACCCACAGAGATTGTATTAATTCAAATTCGAATTAACTTAGTTTTAATCGAAACTATAAAAATTAGTGATTTTTCTCTAACGAAATTATGATACAATAATCTATTTATAAATGCAAGACTTAAATTAACTAAACTAAATGTAAGATTATAATTAAATGCAAGTTTTATAAAAATACAACGATGAAAAGCGTACTTGAATCCCGAATTCTCTTATATCAATCCCCTTTAATTCGAAATTTATAAATTTGACAACACGATTCAATTATGAAAACCAATATTCCTAATTTGTTTAACAATCTCTTTCGAGTAGAATTAAATCTATTTTTATATGTGACCTGACTATATTTCTATGATGGATGCAAACATATAAAAATGCATTAAAGATTTATGAATACTTAAAGATTACGTAAAGTATAGTGGTATATTTCTATTCTTTATCGAACTTTACGACAATTGACATTATATCTAACTTATTTTTCATCTTTCGAGGGTAAAACAAGCCACAAAACTCATACAACTATTGCGTATATAATTATAGAGAAAAATAAACTATGTCAATCATTCAATAATTGAAACGTACTTTGAAAGTGTGTTTGGTGGAGATTTAAATTAAATTTTAATTGAAAAACTAGTCGTTAGTGGGTCCTATGCGTGAGATGAAAGTAAAAAATAACGGTTATATTTTCAATTAAAATTGGATTTAAATCTCTACCGAACAAGGATGTCAAAATAAATAAAATTAAGATTTAAGGGTTCATCGAAAACCTAACACAAAATAATTTAGCCTAATATAATGTCGAAATTAAACAAATAAAATTGAAAAGATATGACCAAAAATTGACAAAACGTGATTAATTCTCCAATTTCGTGTTTTCGCCGTCTTATTCCTTTTTTATTTTGGTATTTCCGCCGACTTCTGCGTTTATATTTCTCTTTTTCTTTTTCTTTTCTCTAGCAGCCGCCTAAATGTTTTCTTCGTCTCTGTATGGCATGTATATACCCCCCCCCCCCCCAACCAAAAAAAAAATATGTCGTTTGCCGTGTATGTATGTATATATATATATCTATTTGGAAGGCTCGGTCACCCCCTCTGTCAACGGGGGTGGCACCATAGCATTTCCCTATATATATATATATATATGGTAAGATCTCTGCTACTTGGGTCAGACTCAATATCAGAGTCAAGTGACAAGGTGTCATTTGGCGCCCTCCAATTGGAGAGGCTGCAGTCGCCAAGGAGTTTTCTTCATATGGTAAACCTCAGCCGCCATTCTCCAATTCCGGCTCCTGTAGTCCAATTAGAATGGCGCCCTCCTATTGGAAAGGTTGTTGTCGCCAAGGAATTTTGTCCATATGGGAAACGCCATCCGCCATTCTCCAATTCCGTCTTCTGTAGTCTAATTAGAATTTTCATCCTTTCACAATTCGGCCACTAATCCAAGCCCACTGGAGTTCTATTCCCAATACAATTGGTCTAGGCCCAATTAATTGTAATTTATCTTCTAAGGCTTCACTTCAGAAAAAAAAATTCATATATCAAGTGTTAAATTTCACACAATTTAATTTTCAGGTATCAAGTTTCAAAATACAAAAATTCAAGTATTGAATAATTAATTAAAAATATTTATTAATTAAAGGTCACATATACATAATTATTGGTCACGGTCACGTATTATCAATTTAATTGGTCACAAATTATAAATTTTTTAGGTCACAATTTATTTCGTTTGTCACAAATAAAAAAAATGATAGGTCACATTTTTTCGACAAGTCACAAGTTTTCAAATTTGTTTGTCACATATTGTTTTTTAGTCACGTGTTATAAAACTTTAAGATTACAGTTTAATACTTGGTCATAGACAACCAAATAATTGGTTAGAGACAACTACCACCAATACTTGTCACCACCACAACACTACTACCACCACCATCACCAACCGCTGCAACCACCACTGTCAACACATCCACCGCCACCACAGAACGGGACCCAAATTTCATATATCTCCAATCAACCACGGCCACCTATACCACCTAGATCGTGGGCATCGCCAATGTTAACATCGATCGTAACACTGTTATATCCACCATCTCCTGATCTCCTTCACAAGATCCACCAACAAAATTCATACCCAAAATCACAGACTACAGTCAACCACAACACAACCAAAATCCTAACACCCAAAATACCAACACCGTCGTCGCCACCTCCACAGTCAAACAACAACACAACCATCAACGTCAACCACCAACATCATCGTCGTCGTCGCGGATCGTAGCTGTAGCAACGACTGTATCGCGTAGATCAGAGCACACAACGTCGTCGCAGTGGCAACGACTGGAGTGCGGAGTCGCCCTAGACATATCGTCGTCGTCCCTAAAACTCGCTGTCCCCAAAACCATACCCACGTCGTCAAGAAGCGTGCATCGCTGTGACAGGAGTTTGGAGTCGAGCACAGCGCCGCCACTCACAGATCTCGTTGAGAGGGAGAGAGAGGAAATTCATTTTGGTTTCGTTAAGAGGGGAAGAGAGAGATTGATCGTTGAGAATGAGAGGGAAAGTTTCGATCATTGAGAGGGAGAGCCGACGGGTTAAGAAGGAGAGTGAGAGAATGAAAAGGTTAAAATGATTTAGAGTTTGTAAATATAATATTTTAATTATTAATTTTTTACCTGAGTTTTGCTTAAAAATTCTTTGCACCTGATTTTTGCACTTAATTCTTGAAACACCTAGTGAGATATAATTTCCTCTTCCATTAATATACTTAGTCCTCGAATTCAATTAATAGTGCTACTCATGTCTTTCTTTACTTCACTTCAAGTCCTTCAATTTTCAAACTGTGGAATTTGATGCCTAAACTTTCCATCCAATGGCCGATTGATCATTTTTTCTTTTCAATTGCTTTGAAACAGATCCAATCTTTCCAATTGCTTTGAAACAGATCCAACATTGAAATAAACAAAAAATAACCAAAGTTAAGTAGAAATTATAATTTGACGACATAAAAATTTAGTAATACGGCCTAAATAAGTGCACAAAATAACTAAGTGCTGGGTCGTGTCATGGAGACCTCACCGGTCATTAAAAATGTTGCCAAAACATTACTAGATTTTATAAAAATGTTCTCAATCCTGCGCTGGTTTAGGAGAATTGGATGTAATTTATGTCAATTTTGAGTCTTGTCTACCACGTAGGCAATTTTGTCCAAGCCAACTAACTAAATCTTAACAAGTAATGGATAAAGAGTATTTTGTCAAAATTCAATAATATTTTCGTAACATTTTAAAGTGAAGTGACATTGTAGTAACACAACCCGAAGTTCAATTTTTTTTAAAACTGAAATATCTTGTATCCTTAGTTGGGATATCTCCAATGGCAATGGAAATGACTTAGCAAATTTTGACTCTAAAAGTAGATCAACATTAAACCCCTATGTGGTGAAAATTTTAACTTTAATCAAGGTCAATAATTAATTTTAATCACATATTTCATAAGATATCAATTTCTTAAACACAACTTTTATCAAAATCTGCTAATTTTTATCCTCACCAAACAGGGACTAATCATTTAAGAATGGAACAAGGAATTTTAACTATGTAAAGTGGACCGGCATTGATTATTTAACTAAACGATGAATGTTTATTTTCGACCATATCAAAATGGCATCAAATATTAGCCCTTTATTTGACTATTATTCTTTTAAAAAAAAAAAATCATACGTATTTTCAACCACACATTCTCACAATAAAATATTTTTCACATAAATCTAAGATTTTTTTTTTATACTTTTTAATTATACATTCTTCAAAAATTTACTATTCAAAAAATCATTCTTCTGAAAAAAAAAAAAAAAAAAAAAAAAAAAAAAAAAAGATTTTCAAACATGGGCTTAATACGAAGAGAACAAAAATCTAAAATAAAGTAAACGATTTTCAACCAAATGATGCGTACATAATGTTCAAAATAATAACCAGAAACAATGACAAGCATGCCTTTACTTTTTATATTATTTCATACCCGATATTGGGTCGGTAATTTAATACTTAACCAATTAATTATTTTATATGAACTTCATTCATTTTGAATTATTGCTATAGAAATATGATATAGTTTTATGAGGTATATATAATTGGCATTTTTATATGCAATATCAGGTGAGCTTTAGCAATCAAGTTAGTCAACGACGACAAAGCACGATTTGTTAAAAATAAAGACTTGATATTATATGAAAAATATATGTATTCATAATGGAGCAAATGGACTTAATTATCAAGATCAACTAGTTGACTAAATATATTGTTATATTCATAAATTACGTGGCATGCGTATGACGAAGAGGGTCTTACATGAGTCAACGTGACATCGACTATTTATTAATTGAGCCTTATTTAATTGAACAATTGCGTATCAGGCTTTGAACTTGGGTCCGACCCATTAGCTCACGAGGTCCATTTTCGTTTTTTATATATATGTTAAGTGATGTTTTCTAAACCCGAACCAAAACCCTTCACCCTCTCTTGCACTCTTTTTTCCTTTGTACGGTCGTTGACTTGACCGTCGGAGTGTAAACGGTCGTCGGATATTTTTCTCGACTGGCGGCCTTCGCCTCCTAACGGGGTGCTCCGTATGCAGGTGATGTCCACTTGGAAGGGACGAGGTCGAGTTTCTGCTCACGACGTTTTTTGGGGTCAACATATACAATGATTAACCATATTCAGTTCCATTATTCAAATTCGGTGACTTCCATGAGTTCGACAAAGATAGAACGAACCTTGCACTGTGATACACGTCCGTGTCTGCGTAGAAGATAATTCAAAAAATATAAAGACTTCTAATAACATGAACAAGAAGACAGACTTTACAACAACAAAAAGTGTGCATCTTATCATGAAATAACCTAAAACGGGATACGATCAGATATTTATGAACCTTTTCAACTGTAAGCTTTTTTAGATGGTTTCGTTGCACTTTGATTAGGCAAACCTAATTTGTAAAATGACGTAATATTAAATACTAAGATAAGATAGGGGCATATTGTACACAATAATCTAAGGGTTCGTTTGATTGTAAGGGTGAAAAATGGGTGGAAAAAAAATGAATGACAGAAAATTGAATTGTCTAGAATTTGTTTTAAAGGAAATTATAATTAATGGTGTTTGATTGGTATAATTTTTCACCTAATCCGTTTGAATTTATTTTTCATGCAAATTTTTACTTTTTGGGATAAATTTTTTTACGGTCTGTATTAAAATTTGTTTGGATTGCAAAAAAGTAAAAAATGAAAAAATGAAAAAATAATAATTTTTGAAATTTTTTTGTGTTTGTTTAATTTTATTTTTCATGCAAATTGTCAATTAAATGGATAAATTTTTTTACCATTGAATTTAGAATATGTTTCCATTACCAAAAAGTTATAAAAAAAAATGGAAAATACTTTCCCACGAAACCCATGAGAAAATAAAAGGTGAAAAATGTGTTTTAAATGGTTCTACCAAGAAAATGGGTGAAAATAAATTCCATAGAAAAGTTATGCAATCAAACATCAAAATTAAGGATGAAAAAGAAAAATATTTTTCTTTTCCACCCAATCCCACCCCAATCAAACACTACCTAAATATTATTATTTGCAAAAGCAGCTTGATAATGACACAATTTTAACCTTTTGCCAAAATGTTATTCTATTACAATACCACCAAAAGCATTGAGAATGAAGTATACATATTATACTAATTTCTAATCTTCCATGTTAATAAATGTCTTAAGAATTAGAAACTCTAATTTTATATCATTGAAAATAATAAAATTGTAGAAAGAAAAAAAAAATACACAAGAAGAAACAAGATTTGTTTCAATGTGATTCGACGTCATCATCCATCCGTCGTTGTAATAATTCATTATAATAAAAAGAAGTTTAAAAGAGAAAAATCACACATCCTATTTTCTCCAAAAATATGATTAAGAGAGCTATACAAAATGTAATACTTCATTGACGGTAAAGTTACAGCTGCAGTTTTCGTTTCTTTATAAATATAGTACTCGAGTCTATTTTATGTGCCTCGAAAAATTGAACGAGGACTCAAATATTATATTTTCAAAGAATGGGAACCGCAAACCCCAATTTCCTCTTCGATTAAAGTCAATGCACCTTCTCTCTTGTGCTTCAAAAATAGTTTACCTAACAACCACTTCATTTACATAAATGGGGTCCAATAATACAAACACCTACCCCAACCCACCTAAGTCCCAATACATATGGCATGCTTTTGCAAAGTTTTTCTACCCCTTAATATAGAGAAAGCTTCCTATACACTTATTTACATTGAAAAGATAACATTGTACGATAATTAAAATATGAAAAGCTAGGGCAAAAGTACGGGAGAAAAGTCTCAACTCCTCCAAGTTGACGCTAGATAAAAAGGGTCTTGAATATAGTTTTTGTTCGAAGACCCACTCGTGTGGGTGAATTGAATGCTAGTGCAGGTACGTGTATATGTATGGTCTACCCGCAATGTATAGATCATATCAATGTCATAAGAGGTAGTAAAGCAGCCGAAGAACCCCCGTGCTAGAAGTATGCCACTGATTTAATCATGATCAAGTTTTGGGGATACGTTAGAAGTTGGAAAAATGGTGTTGAGAAGATTGTTGCACCATTTGCAAATCCGTGGTGGTCTGGCAAGAAATATCATCTCCGAGAAAGGCCCTGAAACATTTAATTAGTAATTCATAATGAGATACAATATGACCTTAATTATTTAATTACGAATACGATTTATAACTAGATACAATTAAGAAGTATACTAACGTAAAAGGGTACAAGTGAATCTTACTCTCTAGGACGAGATGCCCATAGGGAACTTAGGGCTCGTAATCGACCATAATACTCCCCAATTACCAGGAAACATCGTGCTGCTTGTCGGACTGTCAATACGCGATGTAGTTGATGAAGTGTTTGTTGTCTCAAATTATCAGCCTGAAATTCAAATTTACAAATATCAATAACATAGCATAAAAATGCATATAAAACTCACATATAACAATACTATAATAAAGTAGGCCTTATTCTTAATAGAAAAGTGTCATCCACGTGAATCATTTCTCTCAACTCCATACGATTCAAGTTTGTGTAGATCTATAACTATCAATAAAACCTGTTATGGACCTGAAAATACAAGAATGCATAAAACTCAATCGAATCAATACAATAATAGACTAAGCATTATTCCTCCAATAAGTATGTATAGTGTTAGCTACATGAATGATGTTTCTCGAATCCGTAAATGTCAAGTTTTTAATCAATCCATAACTATCAAATGATGGAAATTGGTAAATGTCCGAAAGTATAAAATACGCAAAATTCCAATGAAACAATACAATAACAAACTAAGTCTTGTTCCAGATTGCAATAAATATAGGGTGTGCTACATTAATCAATCATCGTATATCAATCCATAAGCTCCAAACAAATTTTCGAAGGGGTTAAAACCCCCATATTTGGACTATTGCAATCATTGGCTTAAAAATATATACAATTTTCCAAGTTTGCAACTATTTTATTCACATTATTCCCAAATTCGCATTTAAAAAAAACTCTGTCGATAGGTCTAGCAAGGGCTTTTATTTGATTATGCTTCGCTTTCAAACAGGCTTGGATGGTGACAGATCCCATCAATTCAAAGTAAAATAGACATTTCTCATATAAAATGCTTAATAATGACAAAATATGATATAAAATTTCTATCATTTGAACAAGTGATCGTCTTGGTCATGAAGTACTTCGTCTAAAAGTTTTACACATATTTTAAAGCATGCATAATTTCGGGATTCAAGTCTTACTATCACTAACTTGTGAAATCTCATGTCATGAATCTAGACTACAATTGAGGGGCATGTTGAAGACAGTATAACCAAGTAAATTTGAGGTTAAAAACCACAATAGTCTCTCTCCAAACTTAAATTTAAGTTTTCACTTTGATTACCTAAATATTTCCTTCCCAAACTTTGTTACCGAAGTAACATTTTTGTCTCAGTCATGTCATTTGACAAGCCTTCATCGAATACTCTAATAGAAAATCTTGTGTGACAAATGCCAAGTGTAACGTGGAAGTTAATACTTTGGGGGTCCATCTTAAAAGGTCAACCTTGTTAAAAGGAGTAGCCCAAAGTCTTATAAGTTAGTCTGTGTTTTCATCATTATTCGATGTAGGATTTCATCCCTTAACATGCCCCCGCAAGATGGTGGCTCGATTGAGCAGACCAATCTTGAAATTCATATGCTCATACTTTTGAGTCTTACAAATATCGAATTGCTCGTTGGAGTTTAATGGGCTCTGATACCATGATAAGACTTGGGGGTCCATCTTAAAAGGTCAGTCTTATTAAAAGAAGTAGCCCAAGACCTTATAAATTGGCTCATGTTTACATCTTTAATCGATGTGGGATTATATCCCTTAACAGTTCAAGATGTTAAATTTTACCTGACGTACGAATCCTTCAAGATTGGTAAGCTTGCCAAGTGCAACGGCCATGTAATGCATGCTATCATTAATAGAACCGCTGGCTATTGCATCGGTTAAAGATTGTTGTAGCTGTTCCAATCCCTGGGAGAGAGCCCCTTCTGCCTGTTCTGTGGACCGTTGGAGGTTGTAGATCCCCATAACTTGCTGCTCTGTTAAGGGGTCTAGTTGTGCTGTTAACATCTGATCATCAAAATCACAAAGGAAAAACAACTTAACGAGAATAAAATGAATGCAAGAGGGGAAAGGAGACGAAACAATCAGACCATATGGCATATTTGATAAGGTGGTTAAACAGCACTAGACAGTATCAGATAAGAAAAAAGAGTTAAAAGTTTGTTTTTTTATATTGTCGAGAACAATTTACCCAATGTCTAGTAGAAAAGTAAATTCAAACCTTGACAAGTTCAGATGGACGAAAACCTCCCATCCACAGAAAACAACGTTCAACCGGAGTAGTCCACATTCCGGTTATCAGATGAAAGACATCAGATTTAGCAGCCACTCCTTTTAGACGAAAAATTTCATCGTAATGTGCTATGTATCCATCTAATATTACCCTGAGATCACCATCTGATAAGTGTGCTTGCAACGCTGTTCGAATTTCCGTCATATGCTTATGATCATCTTCTAACCATCTTGCATATTCCATATCAAATATTGCAGCACCTGTAATAACATTCGTGTTTTGGAAATGTTAAGGGATAAGCCCCATATCGAATAAAGATTAAAACATATATCAACTTATAAGGATTTGAGCTACTCTTTTAAGATAGAACCTTAACCCAAACGAGCAATTCTATCCGATTAAGACTAAAAAAATGAACACACGGATTTCAAAATTGATCCGCTCAAACGAGTTACCATCTTATCAGAGCATGTTAAGATATAAATCTCACATCGAATAAAGATGAAAACATGGACTAACTTATAATGATTTGGACTACTCCTTTTAAAAGGTCAACCTTTGAAAATAGAACCCCAAGTCTTAACACTATATTAGAATCCATTAAAGTCCAACGAGTAATTCAATTCGATTAAGAGCACCAAAATTTCAACGTTGATCTGCTCAAATGAGCAACCATCTTGTGGGAGCATATTAAGAGATAAATGTTATATCAAATAAAGATGAAAACATAAACATACTTATTAGAATTTGGGATACTCATTTTAATAAGATTGATCTTTTATGATAAAATCTCAAGTCTTAATAGGAAGAACCATTAAGTCACTTCAAGAAATCAAAACAGAGTTTTCTCGAAATTATCGTTGCCCCTCTCAAAATTATTGTTCAATCTCCAATTTTCCAAAAAGTGACGTTGAGTGTGCACTTACTTCTAGCATGTACCATCTTAGATTTTTACTATAATGAAAGAGAAGAGTACGAGATATTTCTCACCTATCTCGTATTCGTACCCTACTGTATCCTAGAAATCAATCGTATAGTATAATTATTCTCCGTAGAATCTAACGAGATATACTTAGGACATCATTAAACAGCACAAAGGGGCAAGTTCTACTAACATCTATAATGTCATTTACATTATTTTTGCCCTTTTAAGCTTCGAATGCCACTCATAACAAAACTGAGACGACATGTCCCGAATAAAGAAAATCAAACTGCATTAAGATGAGTTGTATAGAACTAATTGGTTTTCTAAAGAAAATAATTACATTTACTTTTCCCGTGCAATAGTCAATTGTGCGATATCAATCTTTTATCAGCTCTGACCAAACAAACCAAACGTAGAAAAAACCGAGGACACCTGCCCTGACTATGTAACAAATTCTGCAAACCAAGTCAAATATATATTTCCTTTTTCTTTAACATATAATTGACATTTAATGATAGCTTAGGCAAGTGGACATATTTTAGTCAAAGGCAGAAATTATTTTCTCTTTTCCAACTTAAAAGCAAAGAATAATCTGCTTTGAAATTTGCTGTTGCTTAATTTGACCGAATTTTGAATTTTTAGTCGATTCAGATTAGAATCATGTTACACGTACAAATATGGTTGATAACATCTTATTTCACATCGTCATATTCATCTATTTTAAAAACTATTTTCTACATCATAGACTTGAATTTTGACAACACGTGATTGTCGACAGATGTTGTCAACCATATTTGTACACTTAACTTTATTCCTCAGATCAAAGGATGCTGTTTAAAGTCAAAACTCTGGTTCATTACGTGAAAAAATTTATCTTTTCATTTAAAAAGCCTTTTTTTTCCATGTAAAATGTATTATTCTTTTCTAACCTAAGTTAAAAATCGACCCTAAAAAGACCAACACATCTTCTCTAATGTTGTACAAACGACTAGACTTACCAGAACTAATGTTCCCACCAGCACCATCGCCACCTCCCATGAAAAATCCCTGCAGAATTAATGTTCATCACATTAATTAAGAAAAAAAAGACCCACTCACACTCAGGACATTAAAATTTTAAGTATGATTAATTTTTCAAAAGAATTTCTTATTTCTAAATTAAATATTTTATTTACTTGTGAACGTGCTCTTTGAAGGTCCTGCTCTAGCTGGTTGAGCCTTATCCTACTTGATTCTAGCTGCTGCACATAGGCCTGAACCAAAAATTGAAAAAGCAAATAATTCTATATGGTTTCAAAAAGAGTTTTCAAAATTTGCATATAAGTCCATTTCTATTTTTCTAATGAGAAAGTGGTTCCCCACCTTTTTTCTAAGCCTGCTCTTCTTTGCTGCTTCCCTATTTTGAGCCAAACGTCTCAATGCCTGAGTGAAAAAAAAAAAAAAAAAAAAAAGTCATCAGCTTCAAGATTTAACATGTTTTCTAAATTAATTGGAAATTGAAAACGCATTTCAGTGCAGTTATAAAACTAAAAACTAAAATTAAGAATAGTGGTATGGGTTCCTAAACCTTTTTTTGTTGGCATTTAACACTAGGTGAATTCTTGCCTTTTTTATTTTTATAAGATTGCAAAAAGAAAAAAGAATTGAGGACCTTATTGTGACCAATCTCAAATGATGAGGACTGATTGTGCAATTTACCTTTATTTTTGCATTTGAGTGTCTAATTTACATAAAGTTTTTTCTTTCCACAATCATGTTTGTGGTGGCTTATCACCAGATGTCTGGCTTATATTGATTTATTTTAAATATAGTTGAGTCACATTAAAAATAAGTTATCCCAAACATGGTTTATTCCATTTAGCATGAGCTCACTGTACCATTATCTAAATCAAATAATAAAAATATTAACTGACATTAGACAATATGATAGTAGCTCTACGACCACGTAAACTGATATTTATGATTTATGATGATATATAACATTACTCGTAGGTAAGAATTGCTCCTTACTCCTTACCTTAGCATCAGGCATTCTCTCTGAATTAGAACCAGCTCCCCTTCTCTGCAGATAATTAAAAAAAATCAATTGCTTATTAAAATAAAGAAAGAAAAATCAAACTCGTAATCATTAGAGATTGTCTAGGAATTTTATGAATAATAATGATGATGACGACTGAATATCTACATGAAGATAATGAAATGTTTTCCATCACCAGTGACACCCTCAGATTTGGTTGCCTAAATCCCAGAAAAAGCTAGTGCAAAAGCCTAAAAAGCGAAAAAGAAAGTTTCTTGCACGATTTTGAACCAGGGAAAAAAATAAAGAATTCTCTTCTCGACTCTAACCCTCAACTTTATACCTTCAAATGATAAAAGGAGAAGGTGAAAAAATTTAACTTTGCTAGAAACTGTCCCGTCAAAAGTTCGAATCCTGAAATATGAATTTGACTTTAGACAAGTGCAAGTGTACCAGCCTTCCACCCTATATCGTTGGAGACATAATCTGCGATTTACCACCTTCACCATGACCTAGGATAGAGCAGGACAGGGCAGAACGCTAGTAATGGAGCGTAATTCAAAAAAAAAAAAAATTTATATTACAGAATTCTTTTTTCAACTCCAATATTCTGAATGGAAATGGATGTTTTACTACAGTACTGGGGATAAAAAGGACGGTGCACATTATAATATAATATAACTCAGAAAGTAGAAGTAGAAGTAACAGTTTAACTACTGTGAAGATACACTTTTTTCATTACATGTCAGAATAAAAATCATAAATTCAGAAAAATACAATTTTTTGATTCATTTTTCCTGGCAGTTGTTGGGATTTGTGACTTATACAAGAGAGAAGAAGCCACCTTTTTCCCCAGTTTCTGAGATTATGATTAGTTGAACGGGTAAAAAAGACAAATTATGGTACTCAGAAGTGTAGACGGTATATTAATAATGTTCAGTCGAGTCGACTACCGAAAGAAGTTGAAAGAGAAGTGTAGAAACCTTTTCTGAGGTTGGTCTGGCAAGTGGTCGAGGCTGAGAAATTCCGGTTGGGCTATTACTTGCAATCTCTAGCTGTTGTGGTATCTGTAGATGATGCATCTGATCTATCATCTGATGATGATCTGAAGAAGAAGAAGCCTTTCTGCCAACGGGAGACGCTGGCTCCAATCTGCTGCCCTCACCTCTACTTGAAAGTGCATGCACTGCTGATCCTGAATCAGTACTCTCTTCTCCTGATTTTGAACTTCCCTGTTAAATGATACCAACCATCCCAAGAAAGTCAGTCCTCGCTTATATATATGAAAATAAAATAAAAACTCCAAAAGACTTGTAAAATATACAGTGAATTGAAATGGTCAAAGAAAGGGAAGTGTACTCTTGGGTTGTGATGGGATCTCATAGGCCAAGAAGGGAACATTTCCAGAGTTGCTGCAGGTTTTCCTGTGTATAAAGCTGCACAAAATAAAGAAAGCAAAATCTTTGAGAATCAGCAGGAAGATAAGTAGAAAGTTTAAGCTATTTAATTTGAAACCTCATAAAAGGGAAAAAAGGAACCTAATCACTTTTTTTTTCTTCTCATTTTCGCAGCAGTTATGGAGTAAGTAAAAACATGCAAAGCAGGTAAGGTTTCCTCATTTGAAACCCCACGCCATTCCTAATGTTTTGCTATGTATGATTTCTGTATTACAAATAGTAAGGCACCCAACCCCCAGACGTCAGAAAAAAGAGAGAAGGAAACGTACGTTGTTTTGTTTCATTAACTGCTTGCAGCACAATAGCCTCCTCCAGCTCTCCAAAATCAAAAGTAGATCCTTCTTGATTACTAAAGAAAAAACACACATACACACACACACAAATTTTCAAACCCGTTTTATTCTTAGAGATTGAGTCATAATTCCTTCTTACCAGAAGGATAATAAACAGAACTAAAAAACGAAAACGAACACAAAGGTTTAGAGTGGTTTGAAGAAAGAGAGAAAAGAATAAAAAAATATTGAAACTATAAAGAATAAATGAGTTATAAGTTATGAGCAATACATGAAGGCTGAGGGAGGAGGATGAATGATATGAGGAACTGCATAAGGAATAAGGTCCAAATCTGATTCAATTCTATGACTTGCCATGCAAACACTTCCTCAAACCATTCTCGTACTTCTTCAAAAAACGATAACAAAATAATATGATGTTTTTTTTCTGGGATTTAAGAAGATGATGAATTTAGAAACTTTTTTCTGAGATTTTCTAAGGGATTTCTTGAAAAGAAACTCAAGCAAAAATTCTCTCTTTCTTTACATATATGATCATGATATGTCACTTTAAGGGGTCTCTGTCTGCTTCTTTTTCTCTCCTTCTCTACGAAGAAAACTATCTAATTATTCTGATGGGGTTTGCTTTTTATCCCTTGTACCAGTAATCAGATTTGAAACTCATCCCTTAGTACAGAAAATTTTGTCCTTGCAAAGGTGTCTGAGAGCCTCGAATTTGTGGGGTTTACAAACAAAAAAATAAATCAAAAAAAGTGAAAATTGAGCATATATAAAAATAAAGTAGGGTCATTTGCAGGAAACGACTAGAACCGGTGACTCCTACTCCAACTCTCTCTCTCTATAACCGCCTGTGTTTTTCTATTGGTCCCTTCTATGGAGACTCTTCAGAGCTGCAAGTACTATCGTTGAATAGAATATAATACACAATACAATGGCGGAGTTTAAAATGAGAGTACAATTAAATAAGACATTAAAAAAAAATTACAATCCTACTACTTGTACAGAAGAGATTAATAGAATACTCACAATGAAATACTCTACTTCTTTTTTGGGACTTTTTTAATCACACGGTACCCACTCGCATGTGAGCGAATGTCAAACTCTTCTGTCAACCTCTTCTGTACAAAGAACTTTATTCAAAAAATTATGCATAAAAAGAAATAACATTATTTAGCACCGTTAATGTTAAAACATTCATCTATGATGTTGAAATAAGCGTACAATTAAATGAGACATAAATTTTACTTTTAATTAAATTTATCATGTAATATTGTCTAAATTAATGTATCATCAATTGTACTAATAGCATTACAAACATCGAGTTGCTAGGCGAAGCAACACGAAGAAGAATCAATGGGACTGCATTAAGAGTTCAACTCTGAATATATGTAATACTTTGCATAATATAGATATGATACTTGTCATTGTAGACAATTGAAAAAACTACGATCTATATGACTGTTACAATAAATTTTATTGGATTGTTTGGTAGCAAAAAGAAGATCGATCTTCCAAACACGATAAACTTCTAATTCACGAAAAAGTTTTTTCTTTTTTTTATTCATTGATATTAAACTTCGATGATGTTAAATATCATTATCCACATAAAAAAAAAATAATGTTAAACGTTGCATATTTCCAATTACAATAGGAAATACATGTGAACCACTATAAATCTTTATATATATGTTATTTTTTATTTACTGTTACTCTCATAAAACATCACTTATGAATGATTGAAAATTTGACTAAGGGGGCATATCTGTAATCTCATTCTTTTAATAATTTTCAAAACTGTTGTATAGAACTAGTGATGGCAATTGAGCCGAGTCGCTCGTGAGCTTGTAAAAAACAAGTCCGAGCAACGAATCGAACAAAAGAAAAATTGAACGAGCCGAGCCGAATAGACGAGCCGCTCGCCAAGCGGCTCGTGGGCTCGTCCAAAAAAAAAAAAAAAAATTAAATATTTGAATTCAGTGACCAGAACGGTCCCGTTTGGTCACTTTTTTTTGTCAAAAAAATTTCATTTTTTTCCTATAAATACCCATCAAGTACAACATTTTTTTCTCACCAAATTTACTATGAATCTCTTATTCTCTACTATACTCTCTACAAATCAATTATAATCAATATTATTTATTCATTCTTATTTTTATACTCTTCTACATTTTATATTCATATTATTAATTTATAATCTTGATTTTACAATATATTTTCTACACTACTACATAATATTCATTCATTCACTTCTCAATTCTACTTCACTTCTTCTTCTTCTTCAATATTCAATTTCAATTATTCACAAATGGATCCACGCTCATTTATTGAAAACTTGTTCGATGTCGGAGTCGAGAATGTAGCACATGTGCCCCAAAATCAATTTGGGAATGAGTTCGTCGGTCTAGATGAAGTACCAATTCCAGAAAATATTGAAGATTACAATGTTCATGAAAGTAGTCATCCAATTGATTTGGATGACGTTGATCTCGATGCTCCAATTGATTTGGAACATGATGATGAATCGGTTAGCACTGTAGCTTCGAAATCTACTTTTAGTGTAGGGTCTAGGGTTCTATCTGAAATTAGGAATCGACTAAAAGAAGATATTTTAAAAGCATTAATATGCGTGAAGGACTGACAAGACGCTCATTTTCGACTGCAAGATAAATATGTCGAAATTGCATGTAGTCAAGTAAGTGATATTTAGTTTAATCATATTTATGACGAATTTTTATTTTAATACCTTTATAATTTTTTTAAAAAAATTGTATACGTAACAAGTTGTTCGTGTACAATTTTTAACTCCACTTACTCGAAATTGAACTATTGAAGTAGCCGGTCCCAAATCCGGATAAAGGAGGAGTGTTTATATTTTATTATTTTATTATTTTTAAAATGAAAGATATTTTGAAAAATCATTTGACAATTTCTCATATATTTTTTTAATTTTATCATTTATAAAATAATTATTTTCAATTAATATATTTTTTTCAAAAAAAACTTGAAAATGAAAATATATTAATTAAAAATTATTTATAAGTAAAAAAATTAAATTGTAATTACAAAAAACTTATAAGTATTATTTATAAGATAAATTTATAAAAATATATATTATAAAAATATACTTTATCAAAGTCTAAATAAATTGTTTACAAAATAAAAATACTTATAAAATAAAATTTTACCGAAAATCTATTTTTTTTAAAACAAAATTTAGGAAAAAAACGTGTATTAAAAAAAAATAAAAATTTGGAGACTGGTTCACGAGTCGAGCTCATAAGCTCGGCTTGCTCCGACTCACGAGCCCGGCTCGTCAAAGCCCACGAGCCACGAGCTCATGGGCCGAGTCGAGCGCTCTTATTTTTTGACGAGCCTAACTCGACTCGGCTCGTTGCCCACGAGCTCGAGCTCGTAGGATAACGAGTCGACTCGACCCATTACCATCACTATATAGAACGCTTTCAAATATAAATTGGTATGTTTAAAAATCGCTGCTAAATTTACTCATAATTGAATTCCTCATAAATGTCCAAAAACTAGATTTTTAAACAATTCCATAAAGGGTACCCAAAACTCCCAAGCAGTGCATTAAGGAGAAGTGTTCCTTTTAGAAAATGAAGGAAAATGTTGGAGGAAAAGAAAGATTTAAAGATGTTTACTTCATCTTTTTATCCGTCTAAAATCTGAAGGATATGTATATATTTTGGTAACTCAGGTATTCAAAATTCATGTGACTAATCCTAAGGAATGACAGTCTTCCCCTCTGATTCATCATTCGGATAAATTCGAATGCGGTCACAACTTATACACACTTGGGCGGACATTCAGGATGCGTTTCTCCTCCATGTGGACCTTTCATTACGACGTGCAGACAGGATCCCTAAAAGCACGATAAAGTGCACCATAACTTTGTCTTCATAGGACATCTGTCTTCCAACATAAATGATGTCCTCCAACTGTCGCGTGGATTCGAACCTCCCATGCGACTCTTCTATTTTACCACTGCGTCATGCCCATAAAGGCATAAAGTATATATTTTTGTTGGAGCTCAGAGAGGTGTGGGTTTTGGGTGTGTATGGAGTGTACTTTGACAACTCATGCCCTTAAAAAAAAAAAAAAAGGGGTGCTATTAATTTTTAAATTATTGCTTATAGCCTTGCAACCTAAACATTAAATTAATAATCTGCAATAAGAAAACCCACTTGTCGATATTATTAATTAATCCCAGTTTAGAAATGGATTTTTTTTGGTATTATCCCCTTCGTTGATCAGTCAACATCCCTCCCCTGTCATCACCTAAAACCATTGCCATTTCAAAATTCCTTTCCCTTAATAGAAATCATTTTTTGACATAACAAAAATATTGTATATTAGTACAATATTGTTCCACTTAACGTGTCAATGGTTGTACACGTTAATGGATAGAATTAGACAGTATAATTGTCGAAATTAACACATATTTGGTAAGTATTTATAAATGACTCACAAAATTTTGAAGACCGATTATGTTGAATAAAATGAGGAAGCGAGCTCATGTCTCTTTATGCTAACCCAAACAATACACGAGCCTCATAAGTATCTATGAGACATGAAGTTCACAATTAAGGGTGATAAAAGACCCATGAGACGTCATTATCAAAGGTATACGGAATTAAATATTTGAAGGAATGATTTTGAAACCAATCAATATAGGATACGTAAGTGCTGAATAATATATGAATACATAACAAAATTAATTAGAAATCGACTATTAAATGGCCGCCACTTGTCATTCGTTCCTCCTCCCCTTCCCAAAAAAAATCAATAGGAATTCTATAAATAGGTTCCACCTTGAATAAAAGAGGCATACAAATATAAATATCGCATTCCCAAATAGTTATTTCACCTCTTATTCCTTCTTTACATCAAGTGCAGTGAGATTAGGAGGAGAAAATCCTGACTAAGTGAGAGGAACTCGTTGATCATAATTTTGTAGTCAACAGATTATAAACTGCTTATAAACATTAGCCAAACATGAAATTAGTTTTCTTTATTTAACACTATTCAATATATATTCAATTATCCTTATCAAACTATCAACAATTTAAATGTTGCTTTATACAATCTTATCAACGTATAAAATAAAATATCTAGTTTCTCTACCAACACTTTCTCGGCCGAGCATGTCGCACCGAACTTGCCTAATGTGGTTAACCTGACTGACGTGGTTTGAATGCTACTGCATCAGCTCGACCCGTTAATAAAAAAATAAAATAAAATAAAATATCTAGTGCATATAATATAATTCAATATATATTGAATCATCTCTTCCAAATTTACAAACACGATAAAGTGGACTCAATTGCATAACCCTCATTACCATTTTCACATATTTAGGTATACCGTAAAAGCCTTCTTTTTCGGAGTTTCAAAACCTATATGCAAACTGTCCTTTTGTTTGTATAGAGAAATAAGAATTTTGTTTCTATTATAAGGCAATGGATTGAATATTCATAAATATCTTTCATTGTGGTCAAGCAAATTAATAATTTTTTGAAAAGGGGTTGAGTGATAGAACTTTTGTTAATGGACCCATATATTTCTTTTATAAAGAGGTGGATTATGATGCATATATTTTACACACACATTTTTGTTCATGTGCCACCTTTGCAAGTACTATGCTCTCTACCAATTATTATTCTTCCTAAAACCAATGATTGGTCTCAATCGCCGTGTTTTGCTTGCAGTATTGTATAGTATACAAAATATCACAAAATTATTTGGTAATCATGTTCAGTCTAATTTAAATATATTTAATTTGTTGAATTATTTTTGTACTAACAACACAAAATGTTTCATAACTATGTCTAGTCTAAATTACATAGATTTTTTTTTTTTTTTTTTTACGGTGGAACTCACGGCTGCTACCCTTCGAATGGACACTGGATAAATTTTCGGACTGACGCAATAAGTTGCAAACTATGTCAGCCAAGTTAATCACACTAGGCAGGCCCGATGTGACATATTCGACCAAAAAAGTGTTGGTAGGGAGAATCGAACTCGTGACTAAAGGCATCCGCACTCACCTACTTCACCAACTCGTCCACATGCTACATAGAAGTTTTAATTTAGATACTAATGTTTGATCAATTAAGGTGTGTCATCAACAATGAAATATGAGACATAATTATCGTGTGGGGAAAAAAATAAGGAAAATGTGAAAAATAATCGGTTAGAAGTATCTTGAATTACTTTAGAAAATTACAGTTTTTTTTTTTTTTTCTAATGGTTTGAGCAAGGGCGAATCGAGGGTCCCAATCCTATTCGATTTTTCATAGATAAAAAAATCTATGATTTTGTTTATGTATTAGCCCCAAACAAGGGAAAAAAATTATCCTCTTGGCTCAACCCTGATTTTGAGGGAGTTTTTTTTATCTCTTAAGAAGTTGATTGGTCTACATCACATTTGAAGTATATATTTATAGCTTAACAATCTTGATTAAATTTGATTAATCATTGCTTTTCACCAAAGCATACTTTTTGCAAATTTGCATTGATTGTGCCTATTTTATATTATGTACAAAGTAAAGGAAGTGAAAACTTTCCGTGTTCGATTTTTATACCATTCTACTTTGAGAATAGGACTGAACATTATTTCCTTGAATGGAATGAAAAAATTCATAGGGATAGAATTTGTTTCAACTTTAACATGTCATACTTTTAAGCGATGTGTACAATGGCTTATCTTATGATAAAAGTTTGTACATGACATGTCAAAGTTAAGGATAATGGAATCATGATAAATGTCTTTGCAAAAAGTAATGATAAAAAGGCCCATAATGTTCCCTAATTACCTATCATTCTTTTAAATGTTACCCGAAGAGAAATTCTTTTGCTCTCCTCTATAATTCCAATCTTTGGCATCATTTAGTTTTCAACGTTGGAAACCAATCAAATCTTTCATTAAATTGTCCACGAACTTCTTAAAAATGTGCCTCATTTCAAATTTTCATACATAGGCTTAAGTTAGAGAGGAGCACTTAGCGTTGTAAAGTTGGACATGTAAAACCATGGGAGAGTCTAACAAAGATTTGTGCATTTCTCGTTAATAAAGACTGATTATACAATTATAATGAAAAGTTAATGATCAACTCGTTAATGAAGCTTAGAGTCCGCTTGATTACAAAACTGAAATTTAGGTGAAAATGAAATGAATTCTAGGGAATTGAATTGTATAGAATTGTTTTACCAGAAATTGTCAATTAATTGTGTTTGATTGGTATAATTTTTCATCTAATCCGTTTGACTTTATTTTTCATGCAAATTGTTATTTTTTGAGATAAATTTTTTTTACAATCTGTATTAAAATTTGTTTGGATTGTTAAAAAATAAAAATAAAAAATATTTTGAATTTTTTTTGTATTAGTTTGACTGTTTTTCATGCAAATTGTCAATTAAATGGAATTTTTTTTTACCATTGAGTCTAGAATTTGTTCCCATTGCAATAAAAAAAAAAAGATGGAAAACCAAAAACCACCTAATAGGTGGAAAAACATTTCCAAGCAAAATGTGAATTGGTGGGTTGTACCTAGAAAAAAGTGGGAATTCAATTCCATGGAAAATTTGGTGTATCAAATACAAAAAATTTGAAAAATATGAAATTCAATTGTCAATTCCATGAAAAAGGTCTATATCAAACAGATCCTTAGGGATTACTTTTTGCAACTTTCCCCTTCACTCCGTATTGCATTTCTTGAGTACCTTACACTGAATATAATCAAAATACAGCTTTGGCGGCAAGAATTTTTTTATTAACCTTTTTCTATGCAATATTGTCTTCATCAAAACATCCGTCTCTTGTATTAACAAAACCTAACCCGATTACATTTTTTGGGTTAATATTCATTGTGAATTGAATTCTCTATATCTGTTTTTTGAGGATGAAGTGTATCGAAATTTATGCTCCAACTTTTTTGTAATATGTAACTTGAATCGGCCAAAAAGTGTGGCCATTTTTGCAAAAGAGTACAATGTACATTCTCAATTCAAAATTGGTTATTTGTGAAAATATGTTAAAACGTGGTCATATTTGAAACCCGGGTGACAAGGGCAAAGGATGAAAATCCCTTAATAAAAATGAATAATGTTATTCATAATTAACGATTGCAATAGTAATTTTATGTGACAATTTTTTATTTCAGAGATTAATTTTTTGTAATTCTGTTAACTCAAATAACAATATGTCACATAAAAACTACTAATGCAGTCGCTGACTATGAATATTACTCAATAAAAATGGTTAACTGCTCTTGAAGTCAGTTTTCCTTTGCTAATAAAATTTTTAATGGGCCTCCATAATAGAAAATCAATTGCCCAACCCAACATTAAAAGCCCAGTACTTTCGCCGTGCATTTGGGCTTAGGTTTTATGTGCACATTACACTTGGCCTCTTTTGCAAACCCTAAATCAGGTTCTTCTATCAGGTTTATTTTCGTTCTCTCCCCACGCACGCACTTGTATATGCCTTGTTTAAAGACCAGTGATTCACTATCTTTTTGTTTGTTTGTTTTGTTGATAAAGCAGATTTAATTAAGAAGACAAAAAACGATCTTGAACCATGAGGTGAGAAGAAGTAATTTTTGTTTTATTTTTTCCTTACTATTTCATTTTTTATTTACGGTTATGTTGAATTTCAAGAACTGTGTGTTATGAGTATTCTGTTCGTCCAAATTAACTTGATTGTACGTAAATGAAGATGATGAGATTGGCGTATGATCTTTTTCAGTGTGAGATATGAATCCAAAATAAGATTGAAGTATAAATATGTAAAATGTCAGTGGTGACCTGTATTTTCTTGTGTAGTGTTGTGCTTTTGGGATTTTGTAAGTCGGTAATTTATCAGGAGTATTTCCCCAAAAAATATGTGTAGGATTTGGCGTGATTATTATAAAATTTGTGCGACTTTACGAACTTGGCTAAGATCTGTCCTTTCTGTTTTTTTGTCTCATTTTTAGATAATGTTAAGAATTTTATATTTGTATGAAGTGCAATTTTACTTGTGGGAGAAAGCTAAAAATCAGTCCGACGTGTTGACGATTATTATTTGAAAATTTCGGTTTGCTGATATGGTTTGGTAAATATTGGTCTGCAGTAAGCTTCAGAGCGAGGCCCTGAGGGAAGCTATTACCCAGATTGTTACGGATGCCAAGGAGAAGAAGCGGAACTTTACTGAGACAATTGAGCTCCAGATTGGGCTGAAAAACTATGACCCTCAGAAGGATAAGCGTTTCAGTGGTTCTGTGAAGTTGCCTCACATTCCTCGGCCCAAGATGAAGATTTGCATGCTTGGTGATGCTCAGCATATCGAAGAGGTATTCGTGCAATCCAAGTTACTTATCTAAGGAAGATTAGAGTATCACAAAATGTTGGCAAACTGTAATATATACAATTTTTCTTTGACTTGTTTATAAAATGAGCTAAATCTTTGAGCAGTTTTATCATTCATTACTCAATCACAGTGGCTTTTCATTGTGCAAAATTGCAAAATGACAAATTAATGTGAATGGAATGTATTGCTTAAAAAGAATCTATGAACATGGTCATGGTTTGGGAGAATTGCCTCTATTATGATATTATAGCAAAATACATTGTGTCCTATCCTCTAACATGACCCGGCTTATGGTAGGTTTTTAGTTCTTCCATATTGCCGACATCCTTTATTATTCTAAAACCTAAACTAGTACCACTAAAGAATTTACATGGAGCCACTCTCTTTGTGATCTACACAGAACCATTGATGGAACCCAATCATGAATCAACCCTCATTTGTGATCTAGGTAGTTGGTCTGGTAAAATTCATGAGCCATACCTGTTGAGTCCATTTATCCCTGGTTGCCTAGTCATTATGACATACTAAAAGTATAATTGGAGTTCTTTTGCTTGTTAGATTCTAGTTAGTGTTTCCATCACATCCATGTGCAGTAGCTGGGCTGTTTCTAATGTTGCTATGTTCTTACACTAGTTTATCTCATGCAACTTATTTTCTACCGTGTTTGCAGGCAGAAAAATTGGGTCTGGAATACATGGATGTGGAGGGGCTGAAGAAGTTGAACAAAAACAAGAAATTGGTGAAGAAGCTTGCAAAGAAATATCATGCTTTCTTAGCCTCAGAAGCTGTTATCAAGCAGATTCCCCGTCTTTTGGGACCTGGTCTTAATAAGGCAGGCAAGTGTTTTTTTGACCTGTGTTTCCATTTGAGTAATTGACAGTCTGTTATAATAAGAACACATATTGGTGTTTCTGTGTGAGAGATCTGAGTAATCTGCGCAACTGTATAAATCTGACCAATACCCTGAATTGCATTATGAGCCTTATAAATATTGTATTGAAAGATATTAATCCTATTGCTATGCAGAATTGATTTAGACACTCAATATTCATGTATTTCTCATCATAGGTCATCGATCTAAATGTTGTTTCAGTTGCGGTTTATTTTTGTAATTGTCAGTGCTCATCATGACATTCTTTTCACATCTTAATGCAGGGAAGTTCCCTACCCTTGTGAGTCACCAGGAATCTCTTGAATCCAAGGTCAATGAGACCAAGGCCACAGTGAAATTCCAATTGAAGAAGGTGCTTTGCATGGGAGTTGCTGTGGGAAATTTAGATATGGAGGACAAGCAGATCTTCCAAAATGTGCAAATGAGTGTGAACTTTTTAGTTTCACTGTTGAAAAAGAATTGGCAGAATGTGAGTCAATTGACCATTGCAGCTTTCTATAGCCAAAAAAAAATTTCTCCTTTAAGATTTTGATGAGAATAGCATCCATGCTAATTTCTGCCCTTGTGCGTACTTTATATGCTTTAATAGGGTACATTCATGTCTAGTAGGCATTTGCACGCATGGCTAAAGTTAGAGAGTACCAAGTGTTCTTTTAGTAAAAGTTGAACTTGCTGATGAACTTTTTGGTCATTTTGATTTAATTCACCAGTTTTCTATCAAATGGATTGTTTCTTGCAAAGCAAAGTGGTTGAAACTTTCAATAATTCTATGGAGCTGGGAACTCCGTTTCTTGCTTGTGCACCTTGCTGTCACGTGATGAATGCATCTCTTATGAAACACTTTTTGGGACCTATGTGCTTAGTGATCTTCAATACTTCTTTCTTGGAAGTCGTAATGCAATTCATTTTCTGTCATTACATTTGTTAGACTGTCCTTGAAATTAATCTCTTGGAATATCAGTAGTGAAAGGCCCTCTACTATTTGTAATTTGGGAATTTTGTGGTAGGTCTTGGTTTGTATTTATTGCACGTGGCTTGTCATTTTAAAAAATTGAGCTGTTAAGTTTTGTCCTAAGCATGTCTCTCTAAGCTTTATGTACATGATTTATTACTATTTTCTTAGATTCACGTAAAAAAGTTGCTCATACAGTTATACTGAGAGTAACTTTTACCTTGCTGTCAAAATAATTAAATTATTTCAACTTTGACCATTAAAAGATGCTTTAAAGTTTACTTATTTACTTCTAAGCTATACACTTCTGAGGCAATGAGTAGTGGAACTTTGATTCTCTTGATTTCTTTTGTGTCATGCGTGGTCTCCTAACAGTTTGAATTATTTTTCATGTAGGTGAGATGCCTGAACTTGAAGAGTACAATGGGGAAGCCACAACGTATCTTTTGAGGTGTTTCTTTTCTAGTAGAGCTACTTGGGAGAATCTAAACAATTCCCGAAATGCAAATTTTCAGATTGATAGATGCTCTGCTCTCAACACATTATAGTGATTGTTTAATTTTGATGTTCTGATAAGATGGATTGATTACGTATTTTAATTTGCTTATTCTACCATTGACATTTCAAGCTTTGATCATCACAGTCACAGGTTGGTATTGAAAACTATTACTTGTAGCCCTCAGGAGTAGACTTTTTATTTATTAATGTTACAAGTGCATTGAAGACAGAGTAAGAATAATGTTATGTGTACGTCTTGCTTACCCATCAGCGGTCTCTGTGTCAGTAGGTCACCTAATGTTATTCTTCACTACATATACAGTGAGCATTGTTAGGCTGCATTACAGTAGGACAGGTGGCTAGTATTCATTAGACTTTGGACAAAAAATAGTTTCGTGCCAATGCACATGTGCCACTTGTCTCCCTGACAATCTCCCCTGTAACAAGGGGCTCAACTCTCTTCAAGATATCCTAAAACTATCACAAGCCGAAGCTATTGAACTGTGCAATTTTTGTAAGCAAACATTGTGAATAAGTTCTTGGGTTCTTGGAGGAAAAACAAGAGATGGAGAATGCGATAATTTGTAGATTCTCATCCTTAAGTGGCTTTTAAATAAGTCGAAAAAACTGAAACCAAAATTTGTTCATAAAAAATTTAACAAGCTTAGATGTGTTAAATTAGCTCGAGTTGTATAGGTTGAGCATGGAAAGACCTCTGTATGTGCAATATCGAGTCAGACCTCCAAAACCTATTATACAGATTAGTTGCATGGAGGCCTGTTGTTAAAAAAGCATTATTCTAAAATGCACGCATATGTGGGTATATTCTTGATGCGTTTTCGAAACGTATCGCATATGGGGTATGCGTATGATAATACGGTTAACTCATTTCATTGACCACATATGCTAGCATATTCTCCAAAATGCGCATATGGGGTATGCGTATGATAATACGGTTAACTCATTTCATTGACCACATATGCTAGCATATTCTCCAAAATGCGCACGCATTTGTAATTAAAAATATGGTCGAATTAGCATAATAAAATTCAACCCATTTTTATAACTTAAAAAAAAGAGGAAATTACACCCCCACCAGGTGTTTCAAGAATCAAGTGCAAAAGTTAGGTGAAAATAATTTTTAAGCAAAACTCAGGTAAAAAATTAATAATTAAAATATTATATTTACAAACCCTAAATCATTTTTTCTATATTCATCTCCACTCTCTCTCTCTACTCTCTCCACTCTCTCACTGCCACTGTCACCGCCACTGTCGCTCTCTTCCTCGCATCTCGTCTTCTTCCCTCTATTGTTGTGCCGTCTCTCAAAAACCCGCGTCGTCGCCACCACGAAAGCTACAGCAGCAGCAGCGCCGTCGAAAGCCACATCAGCATCATTGCGACATTCGACGATGACGGTGCCGCTATTCGCGACGATGTTGCAGCGGCTGTCGCGTGACGTGCGATACCTCACGCATAGAGTTGTGCGAAGCTGTCAAGTCGTTGTCGCGACGCAAAGGTGAAAACGCTCGTTGCACCACCAGCTGAGGAACCTGCTATTTCTGTAGCTAAGACTAAGGAGGTTACAGTAGAAGAGACCGTGGAAGAAGATGAGACCAAAGAACTCACACCCAAAGAGCCTGTGAAAAAAAAAATTAGAGGCAGAAGCTCGTAAGGAGGCTGCTATTGAGTTTTGATTTTGTGATCTCCAAAGTTGGAGATTGATTTGTAGTGCATGCAGGTGGTGGTGGCGAGTTTAGGGATTTTGTTGGTGGGATGGTGGTTGTAGTGTGGTATGTTGTAGTGAGTTTAGGGATTTGTATGTGTGGCTTTGGTGGCAGATTTTGCAGGCGGTGGTGGTAGTTGCTAGTGCATGCGGTGGGGGATATGGCTGTGCGATGCAATGCGATGGTGGTACAAGTGGTGGTTGTTCGAGGCGGTGTTGGCAGGCATGCGGAGGAGGTGGAGGTGTGCTGTGTGGTAGGTGTGACGATGGAGTGTTGCTGGGCACCGATTATTGTAGTGGCAGAGCGTGGATCGATGGTGTTTTTTTTTGTTTTTCTTATTGGTCAATCTGTGATCAATTATTGGGGTCGGGATTCGGGGTTTCTGGTGTATGTGACTAATTAATTATTAATCTGTGACCAAGCATTCAACTGTGAACAAGTACTCATTTGTACCTAAAAATTTGATAATGTGTGACTAAAATTTTTTTGTAACTAACTAATTGAAAAACTGTGACCAACAAATAATTTGTGACCTCGAAATAAACTGTGACCTATAAATTTTTTTTCAAAATAATCAGTGACTTAATAATTTGATAATATGTGATCAATAAATATTTTGTGACCTTAATTATAAATCTGTTACTATTAATTGTAAAATTGTGATTTTATTATATGTAATTAATAAATTTATTTAATTAATTATATATAAACTAAATTTTTGAATTTTTAAACTATATACCTGATTTTTGAATTGATGTAAACTGTACACCTTGATTATGAATTTTTTCCTAAAAAAATTAAATTGAGCCCAATAAACATCAAATTGATCCAAATCGCCTAAGCCCATCAATTATATACAACAATCTTTAGGATTTTGCTTTTGCATAAATCTTCATCTGGGCATTAACATAAAAATAATTTTTGAAGTTGCTATATTGAAATAAGGGAGCCCGATGAAGATGATTTCGTATCAGATGACATGAAAAATGATTTGGATGAAGAAGATGAGATTGAATTGGAATTCGATAAAGAGTTAGATAAAATTTAGAATTTTTTAAGTCAATATTCTTGTTTAATCTAATTGTAAGAACTGATTATCAAGTAACTGTAGTATTTATGATTTTGACCAATATATTTTTTGTTGAAAATTTGAAAAATATATATAATCTTGAAGTAATTGTAGTATTTATAATTTTTTGAAAATTTGAAGAATATGTATAAAAATTCAAAGAATGCATTATTTATTTATCTATTAGTTTAAAATATTAAAAATTGAAAAATGCATAATTATGTATATGCTTCGCATAAGTACGCATATTCTTATAATGTTTGATACTCGATCGAAACGCATTATCACGCATTACGTTTTTTAGAAAAGTGTAAAAAAGTCATGACTTGGTAATCATTGGCAAGAAATGATATTCATATAAAAGACTCCAGTGAACCACGACTCTTCAAGGAAAATTAGGCCGCCTACATGTTTGTGCTAACAAAGGACCACGACTCTTCACGGAAAATTAGGCCGCCTACATGTTTGTGCTAACAAAGGGTCATTATCCCCCCAAATTATTTAGCTCGAGTGATTTAAATCAGCTGTTTGTGCTAACAAAGGGTCACTTTAACCTTGTCAAATTTTATTAGCTTTTAATTTGCATCTTCATCCTCGCTCTTTAAAGCGAGTATAATTTTAAAATAAAAAACATCTTCAAGAAAATTTGAAGTTAAAAGAATTATACAACTCAAACAATAATATTTATATTTTATTTATACATGCACATTTCATACAATTTATAACATATAACCTAATTATTAGAATAATGCTATTTAGACTAGTATCATTAGCGTTATAACACTAATTTAGGTGACGTTAAGTGATAGATTCAATGAAAAGTAAAATGAAGTTATTCGTTTAATTACACTTCTCATTTAATGTCACATTAGTGTTATCTAAATTAGCGTTTTAACGTCAGTAATGTTAAATATCATTATGATCCATGGTTTATAAGAATTTTGCTACTTTGTCAGAAACAATCTTATCACTTGGATGACATTCACTCACATGTGATAGGACCCGTGAGAATAAAAAATGCAAAAAAAAGGTGGGACCCAGTGAGACCCCCACTATTGTGAGGGTCGATAAGGGAGGGTGTCAACACCCTTCTTGTACCCATAGCTTGACTGGGTTTATAAACACCTAGAAGTACTACCAAACAAAGATTTGCACAAAAAGTAGCAAAATATTCCTATTAGAAATTTTGTAAAAATAAATAATGTTATAGACAAAGATAATTATTCTAGCCACATTTAAATTAGTATATCATGTAAATTTTCTCACAATAATGATAATGTTGACAATTTATAATGTAGTAGTTTCCTTGTTTTGGGGGAGTTGGATTGTAAAAAGCTAACTAAATTAATTTCGTGATGAAAATAAGTGACTTGGAGTGACTTTTAAGTTAAATAAGCATTTGCGAAACAATATAAAATTAGTAAAAAGCTAATTTTTAAAGAAGAGATTGAAATAATTCACGAAATCAACAAGTTTATTATTTTCTATTCATGAATTATCTATCTTCGTCGCTCCAATAGAAATGTTAACAACTATACATTTATCAAATATAAGTTATATACCCCGTTTCAACCCATGTGTTTATTAATTATACAATTTTAAAATTTGACTACTCATTTGAATTCAAACGAATTATATTATGTTTGAGTTTTTAAAGCTAACACTTTATTAAGTATTGAAGTTTAATTTTAAAATATTAATTTTAATAAGAAAAATAGTATGAACCCTAATATATTAATTATTATTTTTTTCATTAAATTCAAAAAAAAAAAATCTAAAAATTTGCTTTGATTCAACATTTATAAAAACGAACACATACGATTCCTAACAAAGGAATCTTCATCATGCTCGTGTGGTAAATGATTTATCCGAAAAAAATGACGAATAAAATAAAATAAAAAAACAAAAACATTGCAAGCTACTCCTACACCAAATAGGTATGAATATTAATGGATGTTGTATTTATTTTAAAAAATCGTTTTCGAATAAAGTTTTATGTTGGACGTAATATAAATGATGAAAAATAAGGTCAAAATTTCCTTTCATCAATCACCGTCCATTTAGATCCTCACTAAAACCCTTTTAACTTTGACCTACGACAAATGGGTATGATTGTAAAGAGCCTTACACTCTATATCCTTGGAAACATAACTTGCGATTTATCTCCTTCACCAAGGCTCAGAATAGAGCAGGTTGGGACGTCAATAATGGGACGTAATCCAAAAAAAAAAAAAAGAGTCACGATCACAAAAATGAGATTCTATGATTTTGACCATTGGAGAATCTTTCTAATGTGGTTTTGACCATTGAAAAAGTATATTCTCTTCTGGATTCTTTTATTTAGACCCGTTTGATTCTTATTTTTTGTAAAATGAGAATGATAAATATAGTCGTTATGGACCCCACAAAAAAGATAAAAATTAAAAAAATGGTGGTTGAATGTGATTGATAACAGTTATATTTTTCATTTTTATGGAAGAAAAATGGGTACCAGACGGGGCCTTAAACATAATTATAATCTATTTTGTATTTCTTGCTTTCAAAAATAAATTATAATATTTAAAATATAATTATACTTTCAAACTAGAGCTTTGTCGATTTTGTTAGACATGATATGACACTAGACAAATCTCAAAAGGTCTATATTTCTAAATTTTGTAATAATATAGCTATATTTGCAATTTTGATTTTTGAAACACGTAAAACATGTCAAAAAAACTTGAAATGTTACAATTCTCTGTTTTTCATTTCTCAATTAAAGTTTTTCTGAATTTGTAAACATTTCAAACACTTTCTTTTATAAATCAATTTTAAAGGTCAATTTTATGCCAACCCTCATTACTCATTAGTAGGAAGCTCGTTTGGTTAAGTAACACAATTTAAATACGGGTGATTATATCCCCACAATATTTTTTATAATTGCACCGCATTTTATGGACAACAAAAGTTTTCAATATTTATTCACTTTTGCTTTCATGTCCTCAACTTTTTCTGCCTCGAATTATTATTCATAACCTTCAATTACTTGACATATTTTGTCTTTAATCACGATTTTCATCCAAATATTTTACTAACGTGCATTGAAAAGATGGACAAATATTTTGTTTAACTTTTATATTAGTTATTTATTTTGATTATTTAAAAAGCGAGAGAGAAATTATGCCAAATATTTTGGATGAAAATTATCTCCATAGACAAGATGTGAAAATTAATAGAAGGTTGATGATAATTTTTAATTTTTTTTTTTAAAAGTTGAGAACAAGTGTAAAAATAAGAAAAAATTAGGGATATGCATTGTAATAAAAATGTATTGTAGTTAACAAAAATTGTGATGTTAAATATTTACCCTTGAAATATAATCATTACAAATTTTTAAAATCTCTAAAATAGCCTCAGAACTAGTTGTTTCATTTTTAAGAAAGAAGACATTTACGCTTTCTACTTATATATTAAGAGAAATTTCATATTTGGTCCCTAAGCTTTTTAAAATAGTTGAGATTACCCCCAACCTTTAAAATGTATCAACTCCATTCATTTTTCCATCGTATTTAGTTATCCAAAATGTTTTTTTTTTTGGGTGCATACAAGTATAAATTTATGGAAATTGTTCAACTTTCCATCTTATATTCACTTGAAAACATAGTTATTAAATTTAAGTCGGATCGAAAACTCGTGAACTGAGGTGTCTGATCCGATTAGCATGGTAAACCAAAATAATCGACCAAGCCCTTGGAGTTGGTCCCTCCCTTGACCTAATAGGTATTATAATAGACAAACAACTATTAGGATGTGTACTCATGTATAATTATAATAAATATTAAATTTTAATTACCTAAACGTACTTAACAAAATTGTAATTACCTTTTAGATAAAAAAGAAAAAAACAAAAGAAAGGGAAACCCGTGGGCGGCTGATAGGTTTAGGGTATCAGTTCACATTTCTCCCCACTCTTCAATTATAAAATGCAAACAAAAAAAGACCTAACACTGTCGACTCTGGGGACGGCTCTCGATCAATCTCAAGAGGCATCCCCTTTCTGCAAATCTATCAATTTTTTTTTTATAAGCCTCGAATCCTCTGCTCTCATTGCTAAATATTCAGATCTTCTCCAAACAAAACAGAAAAGAAAATTTCTGTAAGCTTTTATTTGACTCTTTAGCTTTTGTTTCTTTAATTTCTGCAGATTTTATTGATTGTGTTTGGATTTTTGATGATGTATAAGTTCAATTTTTTCTCGTTGATTTTCTATTTGTATAAAAAATACAAATAAAATTAGGGAATTTGATTTCACTGTATAGCCGCCCCCGCCCCCGGCGTATCTTTTACGTGTATGGCCATACTCAACGTATCCTAGGAAGAAAAATGCTAAACAACGTGGATGACCACAGCCTCATATGTGGTTAAAGAAATTATCTATCTTAAATTTTAGGCTCCAAACTCTGTCTTGATATTAGGCTCCAAACTCTAAATTTTAACCTTTTAAAATAGCGTGTTGACTTCACTATCTATGCTTTGAGATCGAAACTCACTCTATTTGAAGGAAAGACAATAAAATGATTGTTGGAAAGACAACAAAATTAACATTTTCTTTAGTAAAGAAGAGACTTTTGGAAATGCTTTCACAAGCTAGAAAAAGTAAAAGTTACTTAGTGTTTTATATAATCATCCGAATTCGTGGAGTAATGTTTAGTGTACATTTTTTGAGTTGTGAAACCATCAGTTTGCATGGCACTGCCTTATCTCTAGTAATAGGTTCTTGGTATTTTCATTTGTTAATGGAAGTATTCTTATAAGAACTATAAGATGGAGCCTCGAGTGAAGAGCATAGAGCTGCTCGCTTGTCTCTTCTCATAATGCTCCGGACATCTATTGCCTTGTTGCTATGACAAGGATGGTTAATAATCCATTTTTTGCAACCGCTGCGGGCATATATATGATAAAACTTTGGTCCATTGCAGTATTCATTCCCTTGCTCCTGTGCTGCTGTTTTCTGTCGTAGTATTACAACTTTGTAAATTCTTATCTGTCCTTGTGGATCTGTGAAAGTTGGAAATAACTATGACTATGAGATATGTATGCCTCTCAACATGGTTGCTATCTTTTTCAATAAATATTTTATTTAATTCGTGGGATTAGAATTTTGATTAATTGATATTTCACACCATTTCCAATGCCAGAACTAATGGCAAACACCTTGCTGGAAAATATTACCCACCATATTCTATGATTTTGTTTTTCTCAATTTGTTTGTAATGCTGTCTTAACCAGTACAATCCGATAATTACTTTTTAATTTGGAATTAATTTGGAGAGACTAATTGTCAAACTGCTGAACGGGTTTGTATTTATTTTTAGGTAAAAATGGCAACTGCAAGCCTTCCCAATAGCTGCATGCTCAGAACTGCACCACCTCAAGCCAGAAGTACGAGTGCCTTTTTGAGGAGCCCGTTCTCTTTAGGATCCGTAAAGAGCATCTCCAAAACCTTTGGCTTGAAAGCTAAGTCGGGTTTCAGAGCATCTGCCATGGCCGTTTACAAGGTCAAGTTGATTGGACCAGATGGCACCGAAAACGAATTTGATGCTCCTGATGACTGTTACATCCTTGATTCGGCTGAGAGTGTAGGAATTGATTTGCCATACTCATGCAGGGCTGGCGCATGCTCTACCTGTGCTGGGAAAATGGTTTCTGGTAGTGTTGACCAGTCGGATGGATCTTTTCTCGATGATAGCCAAATGAAGGAAGGTTACTTGCTGACTTGCGTCTCCTACCCGACTTCAGATTGTGTGATTCACACTTGCAAGGAGAGCGATCTTTACTGAGCATTTGCTCGAGTTTTATGCGTCTAGCTTATTAGCTGTAATGCAAAGCAATTCGTTACTGCTTGTTATGTTGTTTCGAATATTTCTGTCATATAAGTATCAAAACTGGATGTGTTTCAAATCTTTGGAAAGCTTGTGTACGAGTCATGTTTGTCTAATGCAACCTCTTTCGTACCTATTGTTTTTCTAGTACTGTATATTGAACGAGTCCTAGTGCGATTTTGCAAACAGGAAGCAAGTGAAGGAATTAGGCGTGAAGTTCTTGTTCCTGCAGAAGGGTATTTATTTTCTTCTCAGCAAGCTCAAATTCAAAATCGTGTTGTTGTGGCATCTATCAATGGTCTGGTTGGATTGGGTCTGTGTCCTGTACTTTTACAGGGTTCTGGACTTGTCAAGCAAGAGTTGGCTTAAACCGAATCCGAGCCTAGATTTGTTGGTGGGAAAATTACATAATACCCGAGGTTTAAAAAACACAATTCAAAAATCAGGGCAAAAGTTTCATTATTCAAAAATCAGATATCAGTATAATAATTAAAATCAGAAATTTTATTTTAATTAATATTTTTACTAACCCTAATTAATACCTTCTCTCTCTCTCTCTACAATTCTCCCAAACTCGTCACCTCCTTCCCTGCATTCTCTCTCTATCCTCCCATCGACCACTACTGCCCCAACTCCATTCACCCACCGGAAGCTGCAGCAACGTATGCTATTATTCGCTTTGGAACGCAGTATCTCCACCCATGAATCGAACCATAGAGAGATGTCACCTGCCGACCTAACCTTGGTACTTCGTGACGAAGGAGACGCACTCGCTGCGCTGGAATCAGACGGAGAAAATGTGGCTGAGGAGTTTGAGTCTGAATCGGAATACGAATATGAATCGAACTCGGAATATTCATCATTGTACGGTGAAGATGTAATCGATGATTCGCCGTGAACTCGAGGAATATCTTTAGAAATCTGAAGGTTCTCGTGGTTAATTGGAGGGAAGATGATCGTTGGGTGCTTATTCTCGTCTTCGTAATCTCTGATGGCAACCATTGACCGGGGGTGTGCGGGGATGGTGGAACGGCGGAGTTGGCGCGGCGGAACTGGATTTCCTCCGGTTCTATTAGGTCGATGGAAAATGCTACTTTCGGCAAAGGCGGCGACTCCACCCTTTCTTCTTCATCAGCTATGGTTGCACTTGAATCCATCACCACCATTTTTGTGAAACAATGCGACTGTTCAGTGTTACTGCTCTTGTTTCGGGAAAAGAGAAAGATAGGTAGTTGCGAAACCGAAACGATGTCGTTTGATCTGTTCACTTGGGCTAGACAATAAAGGATCTGGACCTTCAGTCGTCCAGCATCTGTAATCAAAATTGGGCCAAGGAGTTGGAAGAAGAGAATGATCGACCACCTTCCCTGCAACTGATAGAGGTGGTGGATAGGTGTTGGTGGTTTTTTTTTTTTTTTTCGCGTGGGGGTGTTGTGGCGGATTGTGACCAACTATTTGACTACTCCGTGACCAAGTATTGGTGGTGGATTGTGATGGGAAGTGAAGTGTTTGGTATATGTGACCAATGAATTGGTCCGTGACCTTAAAATTTGATAATCTGTGACTAAAAAGTAAACTGTGACCTTAAAATTTGATAATTTGTGACTAAAAAAGTAAACTGTGACCTTAAAATTTGATAATCTGTGACTATAAATTTTTTGATTTGTGACCTCCAAATAATCTGTGACCTATAAAATTTTTGATATATGACTTCAAAATAATCTGTGACCAATAAATTTGACGATATGTGACCAGTAAATAAATCTGTAACCTATAATTATGAATCTGTGACTATTAATCACAATCTGTGACTTTATTATTTTTATTTCATAAATATTTTTAATTAATTAAATACATACCTGATTTTTGAATTTTTAAACTATTTATCTTACTTTTGAATTGAGGTAAAGAATTCACCTTAGATATGAATTTTTCCCTTCATATAAGCCCAACATATCGAGTATCTAGTAGTGTTCTAAAAAAGCGTATAATATCACTATGCATGGAAACAAAACTTCAAGCTTTACGACCTAAGCGTAAAAAATATTACTAATTTTTATTATCATTTTAAATAACATTTAATAATTTTGCATCCTAAACATCTAAAATTATAAAATATTTTATTTACTTAATAATTTTAACAAGTAGCCAATTATATAATTTTCAGAATTTTGAAATGCAAAAATTAAACTATTTTTCATAGTTTCAATTTTTACTTAACATATTTATAGGAACTTTATACACACTTTCGAAATTTTTAACAAAATGAAAAATCTTAAAATCATAATTATATAATATAGATAATATCATACCTTAAATTTTATTTAAATTTTTATTAGTCATTTTTTACTTTTGTATAGATAAAATCATTTGAAAACTTGAAACTGAAGTCAAATAAAAGATTTTTTAAAAAAGGAAAAAATTAAAAAAAATTCATAAAATGCGTCTAGGCAGGCCTAGTCGCACATTAAGAACTTAACTTAGCAATTGACCTTACTGTCAAGATAAAGCGTTTTGCCTGCGTCTCGCGCTTAGACGTGTATTTTAGAACACTGATCTAGCATTGAGTTCAAGTGGGTTTAGAAATCATAAGTTTGGGTAATTTAGGGAGGCAAGTATAACGAGCAATTTGTCAATTCGGTTCGTTGCACTCGTGAGTCAAGTTGACCTCACATTCGAAGTGAGCTATGGGTGCAAGTTGAGCAGCAAAAAACTCGTGCGAGTCAGTTTGCTTGTGACTTCAAGAAATATGAACAAAAACAATATTTAGAATATAGCAGTTATGAATTTTTATATCAATATTTCCTATATTTTTCATTATACAATTTAAGTTTAAGAGCACAACAAATGGTGTTTTTTTTTTTTTTTTTTTTTTTTTCTGTTATCATTATACAAAATAGAGCATGTACAACGTAAATTTTAAAAATAGTGTATACAATATTTCATTTTACAAGATGCTAAATGATTCTCATTTAAGTTCAATTCTCTTTTGATTTGGACTTCGTCCACCCCTACAACTAACCATTTTTTACCCAATAAATCTTTCAAATTTTCTGGGAAATTAAGGGGACGTTTTCTTCGTGTTTCAGTTTTGTGTTTTGTGTTTTGAATTTTGAATTCGTTTTGTGTTTTGGGTATCCATTTTGAGATTGTTGAAAATTCGTTCTTTTTATCATTTTGAAAAAATATTTCTCAACCCGTATTTTTTTAGTTTTGGCAGATTTGTGAAGAAAATAGCCAAAACGTAAAAAAGTTGTTTTTTGTTTTCTTCACAAAATTTTCAGCCGTTTTCAAAAACTTGTTTTCAAAAATAGGAAAGAGAATGCGTTTTCAATATTTTGGAAAATCGAAAACAGAAAACGGCCTGAAAACAGCAAAGAGAATGCCCCCTAAACTTCGGTATGATTTTAAAACATTTTGAAACATTAAGAAAGAGGGATAAGTATTCAAATGTTTAACACTAAGAAAACCCCTTAAAGGTTTCCATTTTCTATAGAGACTAGAGTGCTACATAAATGGAAAGTGACCAATTGAGAAAGTTTGATATGTCCCAACAAATCAATTCCCCCCCCCCCCCAATCAAATACGTTATATATGCGCCTACCGAAAAGTCAGTGTTGTTATATCCGTTGAAAATTTTGGGAAACAAATAGTGTATATATATGAGAAATTCATTGGGAAATAAAAAGGATATGTGATGAAGAAAGTTATTTATTGGCCTCTTGTCCCACACTCTAAGCAAGCACCATGTATATGGCGTTTAGGGTTCCTAAGGGGATGGAAAATTGGAGAATAAGTGATTCGATAAGGCCAATGCTACATAGTGTGCTAGTTTAGATGATATAGTTTGATGTTCATTGTATTGAACCAAATATTTTCGTGGAATACAATTTTTTAGTTGTTTGTGACCGATGATATTTAACGAGAGTTACAACATAACAAGATGATATTCAAATTTGTGCTGTAAACTTTTAGATGACATCGGTTTGGAGCACAAATAGCATCTCAATGGCACAAGTTATGTGAAAAGGTTTGTGTTGGAACTTGGAAGATAAATTAACCGGGAAAGTTGACAAGTCAATACGCATCACGCTCCACTATTGATATCAAGTTGTTGTCTACAATCACAATTGTGTCCTTTTTTCCCAAGTGGATTTTTACATTGATATGCCCCAAACAAAGAAAAGTGATTAATCATCATATGAAGATTGAAACTTAAGACATATATATATATAACTTTCTAAAAGGCAATTAAAATTTATCATGAGAAATACGAAACATAAAATTATAATGCATCATCCATCATCCTCCTTTCTCTTCTTGCTTTCCACGTATTTATTTTTCATGGGTTCTTAGTGGAAAGAATTGATTTCTGTCATTAAATTTATACTAATCAATTTTCCCACTTTTATATGCTTTCACACTATTAATAGTTAAGTTTACAAACATGAAAATTATTATTTTTAATAAAAAGTTGATAGTTGCAAAATATTGCAATTTTCAGTCTTCTTTAATAATAAATATAGAAAATGAAACAATTTTTAAAATAAAAATCCTACTATTCTAAAAACATGAAAAATATTATAAACACTTTGTATTTATTAAAAAAAAAAAATTAAAAAAATGAATTACCCACCTCAATAGTTCATACTAAGTCCACTTGTCTTAAAATATAAATATAACCGTGTCACTCAATCGATATTTATTTGAATTTATTGACTAAACTTATGGAATGAGATTCTTTTTCAATCACAACCGATCTTTAATCAACTGGTGAAATGTTAGAGTGCAAAACTCTATCAATTAGAAGAGTAAATTGCAAGATATGCAATGATTAAATATAATAATCCTTTTCACTTTGTCAAAGACTCAAAGTTTCTTAGATGAAAAGCGTCAATCATCTTGTTTGTAAGCGATTCTTATGTTAATCATATAGAATTATGAATAGGAGAATGAAAAGACATCTTTGAAATATCTAATTAGATTCTATTTCTAATCAAGTTATATTTTTATTGTACTTTATCTTTCAAAAGAACCGTGTTCAATTTAACATATTAAACGTGAGAGTGAAACAAAACTGATCTCCTGTCAATAATAGACAGGATAACAATTGCCCATTGTTGATGCAATGATCGAGCTGTGTTTTTTTAATTTTTCAAAAGAGGAAAGATTTGACCTCCTAACGCAATAGGCTGCCATTTTAACTCATGCCCACTATGGGCAGAAAATCATTTTTAAAGAGCAATCATGCTACATGTACAATGATAGTTGACAACTTTTGTTGACAATTATGATTTGGCATCATCATGTTCATCTATTTCAAAAGTTTCAAAAACTGTTTTTTACATAAACTATTCAGATTTTGCCACATCAAACATTGTCAACAAATGTTGTCAACCATTATTGTACAAGTAGATTAATTCTATTTCAATATTCCACAACCTACCAAAAAGCACTTAATAACCACTAAACATAAAGACTATAGTCAAGAAATCAAGTAATTTGAACCGAGTGTGGATAACAGAACTTCCAATGTTATACTATTCAAGACTTGATCGATGATAAATTGACTTGATTATGTGAAGATTTATTCGATGCTCCATCAATGGATGAATGAATTTGTATTTAGTGTGACAATAGCCTCTTATTGTTTTTTTGTTTTGATTGTAAATCAGATAAAATTATATAATGCATTGACAATCAAGAATGAAAAATGACCATAGCAAAGGCTCTAGTGGTATACAGAAATAAATGAAACTGTCATTTGTTAAGAAGTTGAAGCTATTTTAGGAAATCAATAAAATATGTCGGCAACTTACTCATGGTTCATTAATCTGATTGTTCATGACCTCAAAAGGGAATGAACTGAAAAACTATAAAAGAACGTAAAAGCAAAACTCAAATACAAAATGACAACTTTTTTACTAAAAAAATACAAACTTCCGCACGATTTCACACAGTACTATAATATAATACGTGCCCCAAGCATAGTTCAATAATGCAAAAAATAGAAGTGAGATAATCTTAGCTGAGTGACAATCGTAATGTGAGAGTTCGATTCCTGTTTTTTACAAAGTATGAAATTGAATTATTTGTAGACATCAGTATGACATCTCTTGTATTCTGATCCGTTGAGATATATTTTATGATTTATCTCCTCCACAATACTTTATGAGCGAAACGATGAGACCTTCAAAGATTGGGATTTATCCTTTTTATAAAATAATACGTCATCAACAGTCAACAAAAAATCTATTTAATACGCTAATACATATCTCAAGAAGTAAAGGGGCTGGCTGAGATTTTGCAAAGCTGGCATATGGAAATGGCCACCTTCTTCCGGGCTCTTCTTCTTCTCTTCACTCTTTCAGGTTCTTATTCTGCTCTTCCAGCCATTTTCAATTTGATTTCAAGAAAATATATGTGTTCTTCTATGTTATATTTTTACTGCACGTAAAGGGGCATTCTATATATTTCTTGCTAATGATTTTTAGCTCTGAAATTAGAATAATATGAGAAGGAGATGTGGGTTTATGATTTTTAGGATTTTTAAGAAATAGTGAATCCTTTTTTTTTTCCTACGTATTCTGTGATGCTGTAATGGGATTTCTTTGTTTTCCTTTTTTTGCTGTTCTGCTAATTTAGGCGGCAGGGTATGCATATATTCATGTTCAAGATTCATAATTTTTGTCTTTTTTTTTCGGTGAAAATGTATTGTGGGATCTTCACACTTCAACATGCCCATACTGAATGCCAATCTTGGAATGCTCGAGAATTCAAATGAATAGAAATTTATTTGCCTGTCCCTCATTTTAATCCGGACTATTGATGCATGAAAATTGTCTAACTTATTAATCATGTTTCATTAATATTGAGTTCAAGGTAAGATTATTATCATTTTTCTTGTCTTTTTTTATTTTTTTGTTGCGAAGAAGGATTCAAGTAGCTGACTCTTCCGTTTTGCTAGATTTTTCTTTAATTTTTTTGATTTGTGTTTATTTACCATGTCCAGATTTACACTTCTTTGACTATCATTTCCACTATGTTCAGATTCATTTGGTAGAACTTGTAGCCTCGGAGTTGGAATTAATTACGGCCAGATTGCCAACAATCTCCCCTCGCCATCTCGCGTTGCATATCTCCTCAAATCTCTCAACATAAGCAGAGTGAAACTTTATGATGCCGATCCGAATGTATTAACTGCATTTGCCAACTCAAATGTGGAATTCATCATTGGGCTCGGGAATGAGTATCTTGAGAAGATGACCGATCCAGTTAACGCTCAAACTTGGATTCAACAGCATGTTCAACCTTACATTTCCCAGACTAAGATCACCTGTATCACCGTTGGGAACGAGATCCTAACAGGCGATGATACTCGGTTAATGTCTTATCTCTTCCCGGCGATGCAGACGATGTATGGGGCGCTTAGCAATCTCGGGCTAAGCAGGGAGGTGTACGTGACAACTGCTCATTCAATTGGAATCTTAGGTAATTCCTTCCCACCTTCCTCAGGCACATTCCGGCCAGATCTTGCTGAGTACATCCAGCGTATAGTCAAATTCCATTCACAGACGAACTCACCATTCCTTATAAATGCATATCCCTTTTTTGCGTACAAAGATAATCCTGGTCAGGTTCAACTCGATTATGTTCTTTTCCAGCCCAATCCAGGAACCATGGATCCAATTACCAATTTGAAATATGATAACATGTTATATGCACAAATTGATGCTGTTTACTCAGCAATAAAAGCAATGGGGCACACAGATGTACAAGTTAAAATTTCAGAGACGGGATGGCCGTCAAAGGGGGATTCGAATGAGGTAGGAGCAACGCAACAGAATGCGAGATTATATAACAGTAACTTGCTGAGCCGGCTGCAGCAAAATGAAGGTACTCCAGCAAAACCATCAGTGCCAGTCGAAATCTATGTTTTCGCACTTTTTAATGAGAATCTAAAGCCAGGTCCAGCATCTGAGAGAAATTACGGACTCTATTATCCTGATGGTACTCCAGTTTATGATATCGGGTTACAAGGCTTTCTTCCACGCATGGCTTATTCAGCTTCTTGGAAAAGCGTAAGAAAATATTTGAATTTGCACAAGTTTCTTTGACCTTTTTCTTCTGCTTATTTTACAAGTTATATGCATGAATTGACTCATCTGATGTCATCCTTTCTCTTAATTTTTTCAGGAATTGTCTTTCTTTGTTCTTTTTCTTTCCCTAGCTTCCTTGATATGTACTTTATAGCAAAGGATTTTCTACATTGATTGGAAGGGAGTGGATTGACGAGTGCCAGAATTTCCTCGAACTTTTGTTTCCGTGCTTTTTTGGGGAGATCTTAGCAGTAAGTAGTTCGACAACTCTAACGCTCTTTAATTTGGCATTATAATATTTATTCCAACTCAAAGACCAACTAAGGCAAGGATAATCCAACTCGCTAAAGGAATTGACTTATTCATGATTTAGCGTGAGACGAGAGATGTCCTTTCTCTTCTGATTTATTATCAATTAAAATCCTTTCGGACAGACCTCATTGGAAAAAATCATAATTCTTTAAACTCCCTTTATGGTGTTTTTAGAAAAGTCTCTACCCTTATCTCTACTTGCAGTAGTGTAAATGAATCTCATAGTGAGCAAAGATTCATATCTTCTTCAAGACAAAAGTCCATAATGGCTTCTATCAGGAAAAAAAAAATCTTATCTCTGTCGAAAGTTTGGTAATGTGGAATTTTCGATTAACCGCCAAAGTTGAAAACTAGTCGTTTCTGTCTCTGTTTGCAAAGGCTCTATCAGCTATTTTATTTTTTTGTGTCTCTCTTTTCTTTTAGTTGCAATAGAGAAAGTGTCGGTAGAAGATTTTTTCTTGCCAATTTTCGAGTTTTGGAATAAGTCTGATGCTCGAATCAGGTAGTCGATTTGTGGGCTTCAACATCATGGAACCCATTGGTTTGCCTTTCGCATTTGCAAGTCTTAAATAGGATAAGATATTACAGGTAGACAAACCTAATTTGATAAATCCATATAACGACGGGCCACCAAATTTCGTCGACTTTGACATTATAACCAAGGGATCTGGTTTGCCTGATTTATTATATCTGTGGACCAACATTATTGAACAGGAAAACCCAAAACTTCTCCATGACGTTTTCATTTGAACATAGTTTAGCCTATTCAACTTTAGACGAATCATGTTGTGTGGAATTGGGAAAAATGGCTGCTAAAAATACACTGACTTTTCTCTTGTTTGGTGGCCTATAAGTTTGATTGTCAAATGAGGATTTTAGCAGCCATTGTATATTAAAAAACTCTTCTTGTAATTAATATGTTATTTTTGTAATTGCAGGGAGTCAAACATGGAAGCTTTCTTTCTCACTAATCTACCAATCAATTCATCATCAGTTGGGAAAAGACTCTTACAATTTGCTACTCATATTAGTTTATAGATACCAGAAGCAGTGTATACTTTAGAAACATTTTGTAGTATAGGTAATTTGTTATTAAAGAAAATCAAATAGCAGGAGGTCTCTCTAACCCTCAAATTAAAAGAATCCAAGTCAAAGCAACTTGGACCAAAAAAGAAGTGACTTGGACAAAAAGAAACGAAGTGGCTTAAGTCTGAGTCGGTAGTTTCTGAGCCTTCTACTTCAATCATATATATCTTATAAGTGCTTTTTTGCCCTTCTGTTGGTTTATGCATAAAACATTTATCCATCCAGACGAGTTTTTCACCAGCAATCAGGCAAAGTTGCCTTTGCCCCTTTCTTTCGAGCATGTTTACACATGAAACTGGTGATATTTGCGTAGTATATATGCCAACGACTCAAGCTACGGGGGAATGCTTGCAATAAAACACACCTTAGACACCCACATGACAGGAGGGAAAAAAAAAAAAAACAAAAAAAAAAAAAAAAAAAAAATCCAAAAACCACCATATAGCAACCAGACATTGTTGGAAAATAGAATCTACAATATTGTTGTACTAATATTAAATATTTACTTACCTTATGATGTCTCTGATAATTGTAGTAATTGCCTTGTATAGAAAGTAGGTTTATTGTATATGTATATGGATTTGAACATCAATGAAGCTCCTCCTGCAGTTTTATTTTCTTCTGCCCATTCTTTCATGGTATCAGAGCAGGACTAAGATCCCTACCCATTGCTGCACTTTAACTTCTCGTGTAGAACCTTCCCAAACTCTTCAGGCAAGGAGCAGCCTCTTCCAATCCATCCAAGTTTGATTATGTATCAAATCTTCTGAATTTTCTTTCTTCTGATCATTCCAATTCATTACTACACGCCAATCCCTTGGGAAGAACATCTTCAATTCCTTTTCAATCATCATGGCAGACAATGAAACTCCCTTCTCCGGCAAGGGTGCTGCCTCCTCCGATTTGCCTAAGCCAGATTCTACATCCAATTCTTCAAGAACAGACATCTCAAATCCTTATTTCACCAATCATTCGGATCATCCCGGATTGATTTTAGTCTCCAAATCCTTGAACGGAGACAATTATTCTGGTTGGAAAAGGGCTATGACTCTAGCCTTAAACTCCAAGAACAAGCTCGAATTCGTCAATGGTTCCATCGAAGCTCCCTCCGAAAAGGTTGATCCCGAAGGCTATGCGACTTGGTCACGATGTAATGACATGGTCCACTCCTGGATTATCAATACCCTCAATCCAGAAATCGCAGACAGCGTAATTTACTATTCTACTGCTCATGAGGTTTAGGAAGATCTTAGTGAGCGTTTTTCTCAAAGCAATGCACCCCGCATCTTCGAAATTCAGCGAGATATTGCTTACCTTCGACAAGAACAACTCTCTGTCTCTACGTACTACACTAAGCTGAAGGGATTGTGGGATGAATTAGCTTCATACTCAGACACAACACATGGAGCACAGGCAGACCAACAAAAATTGATGCAATTCTTAATGGGTTTGAATGAAACTTACGGTGCAATTCGTGGTCAGCTGCTATTGATGAACCCTCTACCTTCTGTCCGCCAAGCCTACTCTTCGATTTCTCAAGAAGAAAAACAGAGGCTTCTCAGTGTCACACAGACCGACACCGACCTTGGAGGGAGCGCTGCTATGGCGGTGCGCCACAATAACAGTGGAGGAAAGCAGAATTTTTTGGCAGATCGCTCTGGGAATCGTTCGCCTCAGCTACCGGACGCCGGGTATGATCGCCCGGTTGCACCGCCAGGGGAGCGCCGCTTCGCCCACCAGGATCGCCGTCGTTTTGGCTCAGGGAGGGGACGACCCCAGTGCAGCCACTGTGGAGAGTTGGGTCATTGGGTCCAAAAGTGTTTCCAACTCCATGGGTTTCCACTGGGTCATCCCAAAGGCGCACGCTATTCGGGGCAACACTTAAATCCAAATAAAGGGTTTTCTTCGGTTAATCAAGTGTCGGAGGTGCCATCTGCAGTCTCATTATCAGAAACCCAACTCCAGCAACTTTTGTCACTTCTTAATAATCAAGACGAGAATTCTAATTCGAAAGTGAATGCAGTAACGCAGCCAGGTTTGTCTAGAATAATTTCTCGCGATTGGATCATTGACAGTGGGGCGACAGATCATATTACTTCCTCATCTCACTTGTTATACAAAGACAAAAATTGCTCGTTACCTCCCGTGTTATTGCCTAGTGGAGAACAGACGAATATTGATGCCAAAGGATCTGTGTCTCTAAATTCTGTCTATTATTTGCATGATGTATTATCTGTGCCTACATTCAAAGTTGATTTGATGTCAGTTAGTCGTTTGACAAGGAGCCTCAATTGTTCAGTGACTTTCTTTCCTTATTGGTGTATTTTGCAGGATCTGGATACGAGGACGATTGGTTTGGGTAAACAACGTGATGGACTATACTATTTGGTGGCATTGGCGACGACGAAATCTTCAACTCCACCTTCTTCACACACAAATCGACCAACCTACAACACCACCATCTCATCCACAGACCTCTGGCATAGTCGCTTAGGCCATGTATCTTCCTCTCGCTTAAGTTTCATTGCTAAGAATTTTTAAAATTTTTCTGTTGAGTCAAATAATGCTTGCCATATATGTCCTTTGGCAAAGCAAAGTCGTTTACCTTTCAGTACTAGTACTATCTCCTCTACAAAGCCATTTGATTTTATACATTGTGATATTTGGGGTCGTTATCGACACCCCTCTCTTTCTGGTGCTACTTACTTTCTTACCATTGTTGATGATTATACACGTTTCACATGGATTTTTTTAATGCGCCACAAGAATGAAGTACAATCTCTTTTACACCGCTTCTTCAATTATGTTTTTACTCAATTCGACACTCGCATCAAAATATTTCGAAGTGACAATGGTGGGGAATTTCTCTCTCTTCGTTCCTTTTTTCACGATAATGGAGTCATTTTTCAACGTTCTTGTGTCTACACCCCTCAACAAAATGGGGTCGTGGAACGCAAACACCGTCATATCCTACAAGTGGCTCGTGCTCTCAAATTTCATGCTCACCTTCCCTCACAATTCTGGGGCGACTGTGCTCTTACCGCTGTGCACATCATCAATCGGTTACCTTCACCGGTCCTCTCTTTCAAAACTCCTTTCGAACTTCTTTATTCCAAACCGCCGACTTACTCTCATCTCCGTGTTTTTGGTTGTCTTGCTTACGCTACCAACGTTCACACTTCTCACAAATTTGACAATCGTGCCACGCCCTCCATCTTCATCGGCTATCCCATCGGTCAAAGAGCATATAAATTATTCAATCTATCGACTAAGACCATTTTTACTAGCCGGGATGTCAAATTTCATGAGGATACCTTTCCTTATGCCTCTATCCAGCCCCTTTCCGATACATCTCCGTTGGTCCATTCTCCAGGCCCAATTCCATTGTTGCCTCATGATGCCATTTCACCCGGTGACCACCTCTCGCCCACCTCTTCCTCACCTCCTACACCACACCATGCACCCGAGCCATCCCCTTTCACCACCATTGGACCCGTCACCTCTTTTCCACCATCCCCGGCATCGGCATCCTCTCTGGTTTCTCCTTCCTCCCACTCTCTCTCCTCGCCCGTCACCCCCACTCCACCACCCGACCCGCTCCGTCGTTCGAGTCGCCACACTGCCCCGCCAGTCAAGCTCAATGATTATGTCTGTTCCAACGTTTACTCCGGCCCATCGCCTTCCTCCAATCCGGATCCGCCCAAAGGTACACGTTATCCCCTGGCTGATTATGTTTCATATCACCGCTATACGCCTGCATATCGTTCTTTTGTTGCTCAATTCAGTAATGTCACAGAACCCCGGTCTTATTCGGATGCCGCCTCTCACCCTGCGTGGCAAGAGGCTATGCGTTCCGAATTGCAGGCCCTTCAGGCTAATGGTACTTGGTCTCTCGTCCCTCTACCTGCTGGTAAATCTCCTATTGGTTGTCGTTGGGTTTACAAGATCAAGCTTAAGTCTGATGGCTCCGTTGAGCGGTACAAAGCGCGCCTTGTGGCGAAAGGTTTCACTCAGTTGGAGGGTGTTGATTATCAGGATACTTTTTCTCCCACCGCCAAAATCATCTTTGTTCGTTGTTTATTGGCTTTGGCTGCTGCCAGTGGTTGGTCTCTTCATCAACTCGATGTTAATAATGCTTTTCTCCATGGTGACCTCCACGAAGAAATCTATATGTCTCCGCCACCAGGGTTGCAGCGACAGGGGGAGGAACACTTGGTTTGTCGCCTCCACAAGTCACTATATGGTCTAAAGCAAGCATCTCGTCAATGGTTTGCTAAATTCTCCGAGGCCATCCGTTCAACTAGGTATGTACAATCCAAAGCTGATTACTCTATGTTCATCAGGAAGCAAGGCAAGTCATTTACTGCCCTTTTAATATATGTTGACGACATTTTAATCACTGGAAATGATCCTATAAGTATTGCCAATATCAAGAAGTTCTTGCATAATAAATTTTGTCTTAAGGATCTTGGTGACTTGAAGTATTTCCTCTGTATTGAGATTTCTAGATCTAAGAATGGCATTTTTATTTCTCAACGAAAGTATGCATTGAAAATCATTAAGGATGCAGGGTTGTTGGGAGCAGCTCCCATCGATACCCCCATGGACCGTGGTTTAAAATTATCTGATAAGGGTGAGCTACTCAAAGATCCAGAGCGATACAGGTGATTAGTTGGGAGATTAATATATCTCACAGTTTCAAGGCCCGATATTATGTATTCTGTCCATATATTGAGCAGATTTATGCATCAATCTCGAAAGGATCATTGGGAAGCAGCTTTGCGGGTTGTGCGTTATTTAAAATCGGCGCCTGGCCAAGGCCTTTTCTTTTCCTCAACCAGTGATCTTCGGCTGCGAGCCTACTGTGACTCAGATTGGGCAGGATGCTCACTTACTAGAAGATCTACCACGGGGTACTGCGTGTTCCTAGGCCCTTCGTTAATTTCCTGGAGGTCGAAACGCCAGAAAACAGTCTCCCTTTCTTCAGCCGAAGCAGAGTACCGTGCAATTACAGGAGCATGTTGTGAATTGACATGGCTTCGCTATTTACTCAGAGATTTGGGGGTTTTCCATCAAGAAGCTGCATTTTTGTATTGTGACAATAAGATTGCATTACACATAGCAGCGAATCCTATCTTTCATGAACGTACAAGGCACATAGAAATTGATTGTCACTTTATAAGAGATAAGATTCAAGATGGTTCTGTGGAAACAAGATTTGTAAGCTCTGCAAACCAACTAGCTGACATCTTGACCAAAGCCTTGGGAAAGGAGTTCTTCATACCTATGATTCACAAGTTGGGAGTGCGAGACATCCACTCTCCACCTTGAGGGGGAGTGTTGGAAAATAGAATCTACAATATTGTTGTACTAATATTAAATATTTACTTACCTTATGTTGTCTTTGATAATTGTAGTAATTGCCTTGTATAGAAAGTAGGTTTATTGTATATGTATATGGATTTGAACATCAATGAAGCTCCTCCTGCAATTTTATTTTCTTCTGCCCATTCTTTCAGACATCGTCACATTTTTGAGAAACAAATAAGAATCAACACTGAACAACTGAGAATATCAATCTGTGGCACCAGCCTAAGCTAATCTTGCAGAAAATGGCTATTGACAGACATTTACAGTGTATATGAAGGCAGAAGACTGTAATGACCATTTATTTAACTTTTTCATCAATTTTTCACAATCCCCACATTCTTGACATAAAAACTGTTCTTTTTCTCGGGTGCATGAACAGTGCCCTGTGTACAAACTTTTTCCTCGCACTAGTAGAATCAAATCCAACTCAATAAAACATATCATGAATGGTCTATTCCGAAACAAGAAAGGGAATGATCACGGTCATGAATGTGCCATAACTTAGTGTCGCTGAACCTGTATAATATGGATCCTTCTCTTTGAACTTTTCCGTCAAACCCTGAAATTGAATTATATGGCGGAATAGATAGAGAAATGATTGACAAGGAAGTCATAACTAATTTACATATAGCGATTAGAAACATTCTTAGTCACGCAACTTATAGCATTTTACATTTTTAATTTCGTTCCTGAACTTTTTTTTTTTTTTTCCCAAATAACTGAAATTATTATTTTTAATTTGGGAATCTGTTTTCCGAATTAGGAGAAATGTTAACGTGGCTAAACGTCACATGGAAAACCAGTCAATGCCCAGTTTTTATCATCCAGCAAAACAAAAAATATTCTTGTTGGACAGAGTTCTTTTTCAAGGAAAAAAAAAAGTTCCATTTAACCAACCAAGAAGACACATTTTTGCTTAGATAAAGATAGTACGAGAATAGATTTCCCATGTTACATCATATTTTCAATTAGACATACAAGTATTTTCTTTAATTCAACAGATAGAAATTGACAAAGAGTTCTACGTATTGGCATTATTACTTACCTTCACAATCATCCCACATCTGCGTCCAAGAACAAAATCACTTCAAGAATATGGCTAGGGTAAGGGTCCAAGAGCAATTATATGCAATTATAATTAGAAAAAGGAAGCCTTACTCGACAAAACTGTCAAAACTCAGCTCAACCCTCTGGGAATTGCCATTGTTGTATCTGGAAATCAGAACTTGGAGAACGGAAGGTGGTAATGCATACCCAAGGCTGTAGAGGGCGTCCTTCAATTCCATAGTATCAATTTTCCCACTCCGATCTCTATCAAATCCTTCAAACACAGCCTACAAGTAATGGGAAATGGTTAGTGCAAAAGATATTGTTATGCTCGATGTTAGAACCTTTACAATTTTTCACTGAAATTGACAAGAAGTACATAAAGAAGATATCACGCTTCTCACCATAATGGTGGATCCAAGAATGTTGGTGAATTAGGGCAGTCATCAACCATTGACCGTCGACAACCACAATAGCAAGATCGTTTATTAATATTTAATTAAATAATATTAAAACTCTTCAATCAATATAAATATGCTCTAAAACGTAAAAATCATATACATATGAAAATATAATACATATTAAGTGTTTATAAGTTGTGAATTTTACGGAATATGTGAATAATAAGTGAAAAATACATTGTGAATTTTATGAAATGTGTAGATAAATTGTATATTTTGAAAAGAAGTTAAGCGGTGCCAAACAAACTCTACACCATGAATATTTTAACACACTTATCCACTAAGAAACATACATTTTAAAGAGCAAATTATTGGATATGCTCGTACACATGAACTCCTGGTTGCTTAAGGGTGTTCTATCATAATTCAAAAGTAATTAGACTCCGAATCCAAGGGCAACTTGGACATATCACCTACTTTCCCTTTCCTACATATACTGCAAACTCTAATTTCTCAGCACAAACAAGACTGCTAACTTCTCTATATATACAAACAGAATCTCTCTCTGTATGCACATAATCTCTACTAGCTTATGACAATTGACTTTATAGAGAGAATTTTACAAAAAATTGAGGTGGGTCTCTTTCTCCCTCCCTTGTTTGTCCCTTAAGGCAAAAAAAATTTAGTGCGCTGGCGGAGCCAGCACGGGTAGCGTCGGGTGTTGGCTCCACCAGTGTTCTTAGTCTATATATCGATATAAAATTGTCCCTCAAATTCCTTCATATATTGTGGAAAATTTATGCTACCTAATACATAATATGAACTCCCAATTTGCTGTACCAAAAAAATAAATAAATAAACTTTGGGGCAAATTAAGAGTCATTCCAATAAAATATATTCTCATCGCGTCCTTCTTTAGCTCAAAAGATTTTGAGATTATGTTTGGAATGTAATGTCAACTACCAAAATGATTAGGGGAAAACGGGCATGATTCATTTTATTTCAACTTGCCTGTTTACATGTCATGAACCAGTAAACTATTCACTCTGACCTCAAATCTTTCTTGAATCTCCTGTCTGCTTTAGAAGCATAAAGCTCCATGTCCTGGGCTTGGGACAAGGTTTGGGATTTCGTGCCCCCCTATTGGAGAGGGGGCTTGTGTGACAGCCCCCCCTCCAATAGGGAGGTGCCGTCCCAAAATCTGTCCCAAGCCCGGGACAGGTAGCATCTCTCGCTTTAGAAAGGGTTGAGAGTTTACATGACAAGAAGTTAAGTCATACTCGAAATAAAGAAGGAGAATACTTCAATACATTTTTCTCACCTTGCAGGATCCAAAACTACCATTGGTCTAAAAAGGGAAATCATCTGCGACCACCCCAGACCTTGTTGCTTTGGTCTACATTGTCCTCCCAGAACTACTCCACTGGATCACATCACTCTAATCTTTAGACTATGCCAGAGGCACCCCAAAACAACTATTCATTTTCTTAATTTTTCGTCTAGTGGTACCACCTCTACTTTTTTGCGTATGTCCTCATTATAATATTCTTAATTGATGCCACAACAAATTCTCAACCCCCCGGGACTCTGTCCCTCAAATAACATCCCTGGTTAACATTTACCATTGGATGATATTTAAATGTGCACCCTGCAATTATAATACCTCGGCTGATTTTGATATAGCTGTTTTGCATATACTTCTATTTCAGTTCTAAGAAAAACTAAAGCAATAACAATTCTTTTATACAAGCATTTAAGATGCCTCTCACAACCTTATTATTTCTAGTCACAAGAATAGACAGATAAATTGTAAGACAACAATTAAATAATTACAAGTGTAGAATCTTCATCCAGAGCTGATATTTAGAAATCGACTCTCTCTTCAAACATAATTCCTAATGAAGTTAAAAATTATTTCCAATTACGAGTAAAATGACTAACAGCACACTTGCAGAATTTCAGCACAAAATTTGTTTTAACGTGCTGGCTAAATATATATAAACCCCCCTCCAAAGTTACAAGTAGTCTTAGCATATCACACAAACTCTGCCTTTGATTCTATAAATATCTTGTTTATGTCTTTTAAAACCGAGAAAATAATTTTAATAAAGAAAAAAGATGCATGCTTAAGCATTAATAAATAAGCTTCTTTCATCTTTTAACTGAGAAAACTCTACTCACCCGCCATTAACCAAGGCAACTCCATACATCTGCAAACTCTTTTGTTTCGGCCTTGTATTCAAAGCAAAAAAATTAAGCACCGGCATCACCAAATTGGATAAAGTAAGAACTAAGGACATATTGAAGAAACAAACTCTATCATAGTATCGAAAAGCTAGTATTTGAGACACAGAGAAGAAAGAAATAAAGAGTTAAAAATTGCGCAAAAATTTTCCAAATCCAACCATATTCCACTTCACATTGACAAAAATGCCTCCCATTGCAAACAAATTAAGGGGTAATTTCAACGTAATCTTTAATAACACTAACAGTATTCCATTTTCAATATGTAGGAGTAAATAGGAAATGATAAAGAATTACACATTTTTTCCCTATGAAGCAAAAAAGAATAAAAACAACTTTCATTTTTCTCAACTATAGAGTAAAATTTTCTACCTTCTTATAAAGAAAATGTAATTTACCAACAAATCCAGGAAAAATAAAAAGCAAAATAAGCAAAAGGGTAGTACAGAGAAACTGACCAATTCTAAAAGAAGCCTCATTTGGGGTTCTGAAAAGAAAGATGAGCAACCGCAAGGTTCTAAGGCTGAACCTTTGGTAATTCCAAGCAAGTGCTTCTTGGAGCTCCTTTTCTTCTATGTACCCGTTTTGTTCCGGTCCACCATTTGGAAGCTCCGAATAATATCCGGGTGGGTAGTGGGTACCCGGCGGACACCAACTATAGTTGCTATGCTGCTTGTAATGGTTGTACTCGTATCCATGCGTTGGTGCGTGGGTTGGAAACTTGGAACCGACCCTAAAGTGCTAGCGGTGGTGCTTTGAGGGTGGGGTTGGGTTATGGGGGCAAAGGGGAATTTGGACGAGCGTGGTGGTAAGGATGTCCGACCCAGGGCTCGACTGGATACGGAATGAGTGGAGCAGAAGGCGAGGGGGTTCTTTTAAGTTTGACCCAATCGAAAAGAAGAATTTCCAACTTATCAAAATTTGAATATTTTTATAATGACCTCTTTAATGGTAAAAGATAAAAATGCCCTTAAATATATAAAATAATTACTAAATATTATTTTATTTAAAGACAATAATATCCTTTATTTCACAAATAAAAATTAATTACTACGTAAATTTTCAAATTTGATTATCATTTCTTATCTGTTCATTTCAACACAGACAAAAAATTCTCTCAATTTTCATCAGCCCGGACAATTAAATCTGAAAAATCGATCGAATGCTGATGACCGAATTTTTTTTTATATCAATCACTATAATTTCAATAAGTACATTTTACGCGTATTTAATTTCGTTTGCGTCAAATTAGTGTATGTTTTTATCGATAAAATTTATTATAATGTGTAATGTGTTAGTAGATTAAATTGTTAATAGATCTGTAATTTTTTTAAGTATGAAGAAGAAAAAAATTCATCTGCATCGTTCAGACGAAGAAAATAGATCTGATGAAAAAATGCACTACGAAACGGCCTGTTTGGCAGACAGACGGCTAACGGCCGTCTGTCTTAACCGGCTGTTTTAATATTATTTTTTTAGCTACTGATTATTTCTAGAAATTATATTTCGTCATGCAGATATGAATGTAGTCCCGGTTTATTAATTTGGTGATTTCGAACTAAATGAAAGAGATCGATGGGTATGAAAATATACGGGTGAAAGACGTGGTACTATCGCGGTTGCCATAACATCAAGTACCACATATGCAGAATTGTATAGTGATTTACAGAACAAGTTGAATGTTGATCAGTCTCAGTATGATATGGAATTGAAATTTATATTCAATGAGCACGAATCAATTTTCATGTCACCTATTAGGATTTATTCTGATGCTGAAGTGAATTATCTATTCCTTATGAACCAAAAGTACACGACTCCTATTTGTGTGACTTTAGTGAGGAAGGATATCGTCGAAGGTAATTCGGATGGAGGTGATCAGAGTAATGATTTTTGGAATACTGTGGAGATAGCTCGTGAGGATGTTGTGGTTATTCCAGAGACAGATGTTCCTCATTGTGATTGGGTCGTTATACACAGGATTCCATCCGTAGTTAACGACAGCGAGAATCAGAATGACTTTACAAATGAGGATTTGTTTGCTTACCGTCAGAGACATGAGCAGTGTGGGACCTCAATGGCTGGAATGAGTGGACCGTCCTCTAACTCTTCGCGTGTGGTTCCCGATGATGATGATTTGTATGTCACGCAGCTGTTTCAAACAAAAAAAGATTTGCTGGAATATCTACATCTACTTGCAATGAAACACAACTTTGAATTCAAAGTGAAAAAGTTAACCAAGTCGTTGTTGACGATCACCTGCGTCGATGACAATTGCAGTTGGCGTTTGCGAGCGACAAAGATGGACACGAATGAGTGCTTTATAGTTCGTAAGTATGCACGGGAACATACTTGTAAAGTGGGAATTGGTCGAAGTGATCATAGACAAGCCCGTGCTTGGTTTATTGGTCGGCAGATAATGCACAGGTATCAGGACCCACGGACGATCTACAAACCTTCGGACATTAGGAACGACTTTCATAGAGATTACAGAGTAGTCTTGAGCTACCAAAAAGTTTGGAAGGCTAAAGAATGCGCATTTGAGGATTTAATGGGATCGGTTGAGGAGAGCTATGCTAAATTGGCCAGGTACTGTCATAACATGGAGAGAACTAATCCTGGATCGGCATATTTTATTGAGACGGAGGGCAATAATTGCTTCAAATTTTTCTTCATGGCTCTTAGACAATGCATTCGGGGATTTCGAAATGCCATGCGACCCATAATTCTAGTCGATGACACAACTCTGAAATCAAAATACGAAGGCAAGTTGATTATTGCTACATGTCAGGATACCAATATCCAAATCTACCCTCTTGCATTCGGCATAGTCGATAGTGAGAATGATTTGTCGATGCGTTGATTTTTTACAAAGTTGAGGGAAGTAATTGGGGAAGTCGAAGAGCTTGCATTTGTAACTGATCGGGGACAGTCTTTGATAAATGGTATCGCTGAAGTTTTTTCCGAGGCACATCATGGTTATTGTATGTACCATATACAAGGCAACTTGAAGACCAGGTATCGGGGCAAAGGCATCGTTTCATTGTTCAGAAGAGCGGCCGAAACGTACAGTGTTGAAGAGTGTAACTCGTTCATGGAAGAAATATGAAAGAAATCATTCGAAGTTTGGGAGTATCTAACCAAAATGGGGATTGAACATTGGGCTCGTTCACACTTTCCAGGTCGTCGATACAGCATGATGACGTCGAACAACGCGGAGTCCCTCAATGCATTATTCAAGAAGGATCGAGAGTTACCCATCATTGCATTGATTGAGAACGTTCGTAACAAGCTGCAGCAGTGGTTTAAATTAAAAATTTATATTTAATTACAGATTTTTAAATTTAAAAACAATATTTTTAATATTTAATTACAAATATTATTTAATCTTTTATTTTTAATTATTTTTAAAAAATAAACTTATAAGAAAATTACAAACAAATTATAAATAATTAATAATTTATTATTTGTTAATTATCAATTTAATACTACTTATTTAATTACATAATTAAAAATTTTAAACAATAAGTAAATATTGTAATTAAATAAAGAAAATATTTATTATTTGATTTAAATTAATAAATGAATTAATTAACCAATATAAATATTATTGAATTAATATTTAATTACAGATTTTTAAATTTAAAAACAATATTTTTAATATTTAATTACAAATATTATTTAATCTTTTATTTTTAATTATTTTGCAAAAATAAACTGATAAGGAAATTACAAACAAAATTTAATAATATGTAATTATTTGTTAATTATCGATTTAATACTACTTATTTAATTACATAAATACAAAATTTAAACAATAAGTAAATATTATAATTAAATAAAGAAAATATTTATTATTTAATTATAGTTAGTAAATTTTTAACATTAATAATTTCTTTTAAAATAAAATTTAATATTGGTAAAATTATCAATTATCAATTTTTTTTAAAATTAAAATTCATTTTTTTTTTCAATTATCGTTTTTTTTTTTTAAAAAAGGGCCGAAACAGTCGGCCCAACCGCGATTGTTTTGTTTCGCCCAAAACAAAAAAAACAGCCGGCCCAAGCTCAAATAAAACAGACGTCCCAAATTTTGGCCCTGTTAAAAAATAGTCGGGTTGGGGTAGACCCGACTGGTAACCCGACTATTTTCGGGTCAACTCGACTGTCCGGTTCCTACTTAGGCGCTGGATCGTCGGAAAAACGTCATTTTCGACGATTCCAAGCTCAACTAAGACCAAATCCACCTACTCTAATCTTATATACTCAATCATCTACCCAAATAATTAACAATAAACTACAAAAACATTAAAATATCATGCCATGTTCATAAAATCAAAATCATACTCAATATTCTTGAACTAACCTTGTTTATCTTCGATCAATGATTGACTTTTGTTCTGTGACCGTCGAGTTTCACTTCCGGTCGGCGAAGATCTCACGTTTGCAGTCTGGTTTTTTTTTTTTTTTTTTTTTTTTTTTTCTTTCCTTTTTCCCTCTCTTTTTCACATGTGGGTCAAATGAAAGTGAAAGGGAGGGTATTTTTGGACTTTTAACGTCAAATTCGATTTTTTTTTTATTTTTTTTAAAAGTTAAATCCGGTCAAAGGTCATAGTGGAAATACCCACTTTTAAATAGGTCATTTACAGGTATTTCCTCGGAGGGAGGGGGGGGGGGGGGGAGGAGGGAGTATGGTTGCCTAATGTCAAATTAGATTTTTAATTTATGAAAACAAAATTCACTTGCATCTAAAACATTTAGAAGTCCTTTTGGGAAATCAATGAATCGAGTCGAGTCAAGTTGACACTCGAATCAAAACTTGAAGCTTGGATTCGACTTGAGTAAAAATGGTTTGGGCTTTATTTATGTTCGAACTCAACTAAAAAATCAAGACTTGACCTGAGCTTTCGGTTCGAGCTTTAATGAGCCAAGCTAGCTCGCCTTTTTTTTTTAAAAAAAGGGACAAATCTAGCCCCTGTTTGGCCCCCATTAAATTTTAATTCACTTTTCCCTCTCCTCTTGTAAATCATCATTCTCTTGGTAAAATAATATTTACACGTAAACCCAAAAATCCTTCCAACTTTTTAATCACATATTTTTCAAGAAACACTATTTCAAAATCATTTTTTTTCAAATAATGGAGCTCAAACAAGATTCTAATATTTTTTTAAAGAATTTAAAATTTTTGTAATTTATACGAATTATAAAATTAAATAAAAGTTGCAACTCTCATGTTTTAGGGCTTGTAACCAACTACAATAAACGTTGGCGGAGTTAAATTGTACTAGGAGTGGGCGAGGTTCGATTCGGTGCGGTTCCAATGGGAACCGAACCGAACCAAATACAATTGAGAATTTTATAAATGGAACCATTGGTTCCATAGTTAGCTATGGAACCGAACCAATCAATTCCGATTCAGTCTGATCTAGTTCTTTACATTGAAAATGTCAAAACAAAATATCCATTAATAAAAATCTAAAAATGCTACTAACGTGATACTTTTAACAAAATATATAAGAACCGAAGATACTATTCAAAGGGAGTATGGTTGCCTAATGTCAAATTAGATTTTTAATTTATGAAAACAAAATTCACTTGCATCTAAAACATTTAGAAGTCCTTTTGGGAAATCAATGAATCGAGTCAAGTCGAGTTGACACTCGAATCAAAACTTGAAGCTTGGATTCGATTTGAGTAAAAATGGTTTGGGCTTTATTTATGTCCGAACTCAACTAAAAAATCAAGACTTGACCTGAGCTTTCGGTTCGAGCTTTAACGAGCCAAGCTAGCTCGCCTTTTTTTTTAAAAAAAAGGGACAAATCTAGCCTCTGTTTGGCCCCCATTAAATTTTAATTCACTTTTCCCTCTCCTCTTGTAAATCATCATTCTCTCGGTAAAATAATATTTACACGTAAACCCAAAAATCCTTCTAACTTTTTAATCACATATTTTTCAAGAAACACTATTTCAAAATCATTTTTTTTTCAAATAATGGAGCTCAAACAAGATTCTAATATTTTTTTAAAGAATTTAAAATTTTTGTAATTTATACGAATTATAAAATTAAATAAAAGTTGCAACTCTCATGTTTTAGGGCTTGTAACCAACTACAATAAACGTTGGCGGAGTTAAATTGTACTAGGAGTGGGCGCAGTTCGATTCGGTGCGGTTCCAATGGGAACCGAACCGAACCAAATACAATTGAGAATTTTATAAATGGAACCATTGGTTCCATAGTTAGCTATGGAACCGAACCAATCAATTTCGATTCAGTCTGATCTAGTTCTTTACATTGAAAATGTCAAAACAAAATATCCACTAATAAAAATCTAAAGATGCTACTAACGTGATACTTTTAACAAAATATATAAGAACCGAAGATACTATTCAAAGATTAAAAGAAAAATAAGTATACAAATTTAAAAAAAATATCCAAATAAAATAAGTTACTATCATCAAACAATCATCAACTTATATAAACAACAAAGTCTCCAATGATTAAACAAACTTCCATCAAAATCAAAATCAAAATCAAAATCGTACATTGAATTGGACACCCTTTAAAAATTTATTGCAACTTCTAGTTCTGTTGGTTATAATTTGTAGAAATCTAGATGAGAAGTTTCGATCGGATTAACAACTATGAATCAAAGTGAAAACAAAATAAAAATTTCACATCTTAGAAATGAAATTATATGTTGTAAATAAATTTATTTAGGTATAGATATATGTAATATTCTAATTTGGCTCGAGAATCAATTAATCAAAGAATTATAAGAAAAGAGAAGGAAAGTGCTGAGAGTCTAAAATGAAGAATTCACTCGATTATTTTTTATAAAAGTGATTGAAGATTGAGTCATATATTTTACCAAAAAGAAAAAAGAAAAAAATTTATGAAAATCGTTTGGTTCCCAACAGTTCCCATACTAGAACCGGGAATTGAATCGGAACCGGTTGGTTCTTAATATTTTGTCCCAAAATCAAATTATTTTTTAGAAGATCCGGAACCGAACCAGCCGGTTCTAAACCATTCCGGTCCAGTTCCACCTGTTCCGTGAAAAAATGCACACTCCTAAATTGTACACAAATAAAATATTTTGTGTACAATTTTTTTTGAAACAAATAAACTTAAAAATTATGTATTTTTTAAAAAAATTTATTTCTTTAAAAAAAATTGTACCCAGGGTACTCTCTTTCTATTGATATTTTTTTCTTCGGGCTCGGTTCTTCCAAGCCACAAGCTCGGGCTTTTTTCGAGCTAAGCCACTGGCTGCTCGAGCTCACAAGACAAATTTACATCCCTAGGCCCCTTTTATCGCGTCTAGTTCGATTTTACACTAACTTATTTACGTTGATAAATCAATAATCTTGCATGCTATTGAAAATAGTGATTGTTTACTCCATTAAAATGGGGCCATCATATGGATGACACGTGGCAGAAGATCCATAAACGACGTGGATAGATGTAGACGAAGTCCCTCAAAGGAGAATGTCATCAGCAGAAGACCTTGAATAGACGAAGTCCCTCAAAGGAGGACGTCATCAGCAGAAGTCCTTGAATAGACGAAGTCCCTCAAAGGAGGACGTCATCAGCAGAAGTCCTTGAATAGACGAAGTCCCTCAAAGGAGGACGTCATCAGCAGAAGTCCTTGAATAGACGAAGTCCCTCAAATGAGGACGTCATCAGCAGAAGTCCTTGAATAGACGAAGTCCCTCAAAGGAGGACGTCATCAGCAGAAGTCCTTGAATAGACGAAGTGGATGGCTATGGCAGAAGCGCTCTATGTCCGAAGTTCTTTCTTTTGCATGGCACTTCTCCATCCGAAGTCCCTTAGTTGTCTAATATCGTATTTACCGAGGTCCCAATAAGCAACAAATCCGAAGGATATTCTTGAGATGTGATTGACGTGACAACACACTTTACGCCACCTGACCTAAATGTCAGTTAAAAGTAAGGGGGTGGCAGAGTAATGGCAGGACAATCATCACCATAGTTAATGTCCTGAATGAATGATGTGACGCTTAAATCCATGGGGCGATGCCACGTGTGTTTAATCCAACGGCCTATGGTTCAGCTGATTCGTCTATAAATAAGGTTTCCATTGATTGAAAGGGGGACGCTGAATTGGAGAGAGGGAGATATAGAAACCCAAATCCTTACAAAAATAGGTAGAGAAAAACATTTGATTCATATATAACTATTGTGTTTCTTTACAATATGATAAATGATGAAAAAGACAAGATGAACATCAAATCTTGATCCATCAGACACAAATAATCCTCCGTTGGTGTTCCGACTCGAAAGTCCATATATATCATACGATCATCGACTCCGGTCGAATTCGCCGGAATCCGTGTGTCACGAGTCCGATACCGACATTTGTTGACAACATTTTTTTGGGGTCAACAGTGATAATTAATCCATATGCAATATTTTAAAAGTATTCAAGAAGATAAAAGGATGTTAATTTAGAAGACTCAGAATAATCGACAGAATAAAAGTACAGAAGAGAATCATAAAAAATTAAAAAATTAAAAAAAATTGAAAGAAAATTAAATAGCACGAGGGTTAGACTTCATATGGTGGTTGAAAACGTCCTCCCCAAGTTTTTGATCTTTGCTTCAAAATCATCTAAGGTTGACCCCTTGCTTCCCAAGAATATCTCCCCATTTTCTTATTTCGGTTTGGATTCTATAATTATTTTGATGTTTTGTTAGTGGTAATTGTAGCATTACAACTCATAAGCTTGTTTAAATTATTTAATTAACAAAAATTTTAAACTCGTACAAAGTAATTTATATATTATTTTATAACGATTCAATATACAAACCGAGTATCTCTAAGCACTTATAAATAGATCCGTACAAATAAGTTAAATAGTATAAGAAGGTGCGCTCTCTCTCTCTCTCTCTAACAGGTAAAGATTTTAAACGAGATGGTTCTACAAGAATAACTCCTCTTCTCCGGTCTCCCAAGGTTGTGTGCATCTGGATTTTTTTTTGGTTTTTAATACGATGGGGACTAAGTGACTGAAAATTCTGAAATTCTTTTTGGCAGTTGGCCTGAGGCTATTGTGTCTATTGCATATACATATTCTACCAAAAATGTTCTTTTTATATTACATTTTGAGAATTAACTTGTAAAAGCTGTTGACTTACACATGCTTGTTTTCTTTATCGTAAAGATCATTATTTTTAAACAGAATTTAGGCAAAAGAAGTCTGAAAAGAGATCTCTATCCTCAAAGGCGAAGAAAACCAACAGAAAAGGTCGAAAGAAAGATTCACCTACGGAAGTGGAAGTCAAAAGAAAGAAGATTTTCAACCAAAAATACATTTTTTTCAAAACTCGTACATTATTCAATAAAATAATATTACTACTAATCTTTCTTAGTTTTTAACTGCATTTTCTCCAAAAAAAAAAAAAATGACCATTCCAAAAAACATTTTTACCAAAATGAAAAATAATTCTAACCTCTGACGTAGTCTTCTTTCTAAGATTCAAGTCCAGTTAAAATTCATAAGAATCCCACAAACATTCTTGATTTGTAAAGTAGTCTAATGAACCATTGTCAGCCCAAAAATTATGGACTCCAATCCTTTTAATTTTGATATAGTCACACATAATATTTTTCCTAAAATCAGTCAAATCCCTTATTAATTTTTGAAATAAAGGAATCAAACAGAAGAGTTATCGAAAATTAACTGTAAAAGCCTGAATCCTCCAATTTATTCACCTGCTTTTGTGTGCTTCCATAATTTTACTTTTTTGAAAGAAGTAAATTACATCATGCCTTTTTAATATTCTTAAATACAACAAATATAGCTCCAATCACAGCAACCACCACTCCTGTAATGATGAGGCCTGAGCGTAGATTATATTTCTCTTCCGTGGCTTCCTCTATCTCTTTCTCTATCTCTTTCTCTTCCTCCTTCGAGTAAGAATGTTTCTTCCACTCAGTAATGTGAGTCTGAGGATAATTACAGAATTATAAATATATGTGAATTCATCGCGTCTACAATTTTATATATATTGACACGTAAGCTTGAACTTGAAAGCAACGGATAGAGCCATAAATTTATAATCTTTTAGTTCAACATACAGATTGCAGAGAAAATAATAATTTACAATTTAATTACCGTGTGTTGTTTGGAAGGAGTATCACGAGTTGGATAAATCTGAGGAGTATCACGATTAGCGCCTAAACCTGCGACTGGCTGAGGCTGATATGCAGCGCCTAAATCTGCGGCTGGCACCCGCATATTGATATCATCTGCGGCTCGCTGCGGCTGATATGAATAATCACTAGTTCTAGTTGCCATTTTTTTTGGGCTTCAAACGACAAGAGTTTCTGTTATGAGTTTTTTTTGGTGAGCAGTCATTTCAATACATATAAGATGATATGAGACGTGAGTAGGTGGAAATTCGTTGTTCAGATTTCTTTGCCACACGTCAACAGATTCCTTCTCCACCTTCCTAATTTTTCAATTATTTGCACTTTCTAACATTTTCGGACTTTTTTTATTTTTTATTTTTGGAAGTACCATCAAAACCTAATAGGATTATTCTACCTTTCATTTGACCCGTCGATTTGAATTCGCTAAACCCATTTTATTGATAACTCGAATAAGTACAAGTCGGAGGGGGACTTGATATCTTACCTCCAAAATATGCATAAAGTGATTTGGACCCAATGTGAAATTGAAGTGACGGTTCGAATTGGATGAAATTTTAACCCAAAGTAGAATCAACAAGACGAATAAATTGACTCGAGTCGATTTGTTGGGTTGATACAAGTCAACCCGAAAAATATCAACCCCAAAATCTAACTAATAAGTGCGTTTTACATACTTATTTAGGCCACAAAACATGGCTAATTGTGAACGTATATATTAAAATATTACTTAATTCGGTACAATTTGTGTTTGTAAAACTACATTGATGGATATAACGAAAAGTATGTGAAAAAGAGCGAAAAATGATCAAAACGAAAGAAAACGAAAGTTCAAGGACTAACGTGCAAATATTCAAAAGTTGTGTCGACCCAAACGATGAAGATTTGAGAGTACTAGGAGTCAATTGGTTGAAAGAAGACTTCAAAGAGATGAAATATTGTCAAAATATGATCACACATCAATTTCTAACAAAAAAGTTATGCACCGATTTTTAGCCTCATATTGAGATCCATTTTTGACATGGTAAACGATCGAATTGGAAGATGATGTCTGAATCAAAGTTGTAACTCTTTGAGTTTTCTTTCCAATGCACTTTGAATGTCTAATGCACTTTGAATCACTTCAATCGGACATCGATAGAGAGAGTTATGACCAAAATATTGAAAGCCGCTTAGCGGAGAAAAACGTTGTTTCACCAATCGGTCGCCCAGAACCATTCAGGGAATCCAATAGTTGAATTTTACAATCCAAACGGTCGCTTTGCTCACAAATTTGACGCGAATTTTCTAGTTTTCTTATTTGAATCAACTACTTATGGAAACACATTTAGGACTCTTTTATAACCCTAAAGACGACCAGAAACAGGGGCTACGCCTAATTTGACATTTTTTGACAGATTGGAGAGCAAGAAGAAAGCGAAGAACGGGGAGATTACTTCAAGATTCAAGATTTACCTCTAAAATTGAAAGGGTGATGTCTTCTTCAATTGAATTTCTTTCTTTTCTTAATTTTCTTAGTTTTATCATATTATGCTAGATTTTATAGTGTTAGGTGAATGATGAACCTTGTAATGTGATATTTTGATTTCTAGTTTTATATATTTGACGTTAAAACGTGTTTTTGGATTGATGAATGATTTATTTGCATTAATTTTATCCATAATTATATGCACAATGATTATGTGAGTGTTGTGGTTTATTTCATCCATTTGAAAGAGGAGAAATAGATTAGATAGGATATAAATCATCGTAGGGTCCGATAGGGAATAGAGATATACCGCTATAATTTACGTGAATTTCTAAGTGTTCATAAAACTCCATGCATTTTTGTATATTTGCTCTCGTCATAGAAATATAGTCAGTGTCGTATATGAAAATAGGTTCAAACTTAATCGAAAGAAAGTTTTAAATAAAATAGGAGCATTGATTCGTCATAATTCAAACGTGTTGTCAAATTGTAGAACTAAGGTTGAAATAGATCGTTGCATGAGAATTTGCGAACTTAGTACGCCTTTTATTTGATTATTATCTCAACTTTGCATTTAGGACTATAATTGCACGTAGAGAACTTTGCATTCATTTAGTTAATTCATTCACTTTTATATAAATAAATTACTAGTTTGATCACAATTTAGTTACAAAAACTCAAACAAAGTATTTAATTTCGGTTAAGGTCGAATTAGATAGAATTAAACTATTAAATATCTGTGAGAACGATACTTAGACTTCAAAATCCACTTTATTACTTGAAACGAACCGTATATTTGTGGTACTATAAGTCGAACACATTTTAACGTGTCACTAACCAACATCACACTAAGCTGACTTGAGTTGGTTCAATTTGACATTTGGATCGATTATGAAGGTAATTTGCCTACCCCTAATACCAAGTCCCACTTGTGACTATTTTCGGTTCGATTTAGCTTGACCTATATTTTCTATTTCTTTTATTATTATCTTGAAAAATATTGTGGGCAAACATTTGTGCAGAACGCAAACAACAGCAAACCAATTATGCATATATTATGATTCAAGGGAGGTATCCCTGGCAACTTTAGGCATTAAATATACTTTACTCAAAAGGGAATACTAAATACTGGTATCTTATCCATTCTCTTGACTTGAATGAAAATAAATTTGAAAAAGAGAAGTTCCTTTTTCACCGTCAACAAAATCTACATTCATTTCGTCCCTATTTTTTTATTTTTTATTTTTTAATTGAAACAAATTTTATCATTTTAACGGACAACTTTTATGAAAAATAAAATCAAATGAATATCAAAAGATTCAAATTTTCAAATTTTTTGAGGTGAAAAATTATATAAATCAAACACAATTAATCGACAATGACTAATAAAACAAGTTCTAAGAGTCCGTTTGATTACAAAGGTGAAAAATGACTAGAAAAGAAATGGATTTCAGGGAATTGAATTGCTTGAAATTGTTTTACTGAAAATTGAATTAAAAGTGTTTGATTGGTATAATTTTTCACATTTCTATTATAATACGTTTGGCTTTATTTTTTATACAAATTGTCAATTAAATGGATAAATTTTTTTTACCATTGAGGACAAAATATGTTTAGATTGTCAAAAATTAAAATAAAAAAATAAAAAGATATTTTTTATTTTTACTTTTGGCTCTATTTTACATGAAATTTGTTAATTAAATGGATAAATATTTTTACACTTTATCTTAAAATTTGTTTCTATTGCTTAAAAAAAAAAAAGGTGGAAACCAATTCCCACCATATAGCAATGAATTGAATTCCACGAAATCACGCTTCAAGTGATTATACCTTGGAAAATGGGTGGAAACCAATTTCATGAAAAAAAAATGCTATCAAACGGGCAAAAAGTGGAAGTTGGAATTCTTGGGAAAATTTTGGCAAATCAAACGGAGCCTAAACAATTCAATTTCCTGTAATTCATTTTCTTTCCACTCAAATTTCATCTAGCAATCAAACGAGCCCTTATTTTTTTCAGATTAACTACAAAAAATATATACATACATGTATACACACATTCTTGACTTTCTGGATCCAATAATTGTTCTTTAGTGTTTTAAAGTTGGAGGGAGGATTTGATTTTCTGGGTTTGATTTTTAGATGAAGGGGATGTACTTGCCCTTTGAATTTGAATAGAAGGGTGCGGATTTAGAGTAATATAATAGTTATTTTCAGTATTCTGTATACCCAGAAGAAAATTTTGCGAAGGTCAAGAATATGGGCTTCCAATTTCACTGTCATTTTGTGATATTCCTCGTGATTATTTGTGTAATTAGTATAGAATCTTCCTGTTTTCTCTTTGTAATTCCTTTGAGTATGATGTGGCTCTTGGTTTAGTGGCAATGGCTTTACATTTCAATAGTTGGATTCATTGGCCAGTGTATTGGATTGCCCAGGGAACAGTTTTTTGGGCAATTTTTGTTCTTGGCCATGATTGGTAATCCCTTTTTCCTTTCTGTATATTTACCAGTTTTAATTATCTGATACTACAACAAAACGTGTATTAAGTTATATGGTTTTTCTCACTTTCTCATGGGACTTCAATGTAATTTTGTATGCTTTTGTCCTAGGGCATGCATTTAGGGGCAATGATTCTGAAGTAGGAGTTCCATTTCTCACTTCATGATCAAGAAGTTTGTTTGCCGTCTCCCGTTGATCAAGTACGTCTTCGATAGAAAATTCAACATGGTTAGAAGAGAAGTTTCAAAAGATTCTTGCTTGAAGAGTTCCAGCATCCATGATGTTTACTGCCATGAACGGTATTCCTGTCATGATTATGTCTTCCCCCTCTCTCAGACAGAATGCTGTGGTAATGGAATTACCACGGCAGCCGTTGGTGGTGTCAAAAGACCGAGATATGCTTAAAGATAATATTGCAGATTCTGATATGGTTGAGGAAAAGATAAGGAAATTACCGGCTGGTGGAGAGGGTTGGGAGAAGGAAATGAAGAGGAAGCGTTCTGTTGGTGCAACTTTTTCCAAACCCATTGGCAGTAATGGGGAAGCAAAACGAAATGCACACCATAAGCTTGCCAATGAGCACAGCCTGCTATCCTGTGATTCCTCCCACGGTTTCAGGTACCTGCATTCATATTATGTAGTAAAGATTCATGGTTCTGTTGACCTCAAAAATTGCACCTATGAGCTGTCAACAGATCTCAGGACCTCTCACGTTCGGTTCAACCTTTCTTCCTGCACACTAGGACAAATCGTCAGTTGCACGTGGTCTTCTCCAAAGAGGAGGGAGCCGGCCGCGCGCACTTCGACGATCAAGTCAGTTGGAGTAAAAATATATATGAGTGTGGGAAGGCTAAAACGTGAGCCTCCAAAATATATAAGGGGGGTCGGCTTTGGGGAGATAAATAGAACAGTAAAATGTGGAGAGAATTGCTAAAAAATATTGAGAATCCAATTTAGCATTACCTTCAAGTGACACAATGTGTGAGCTTATATAGTAAGAGAGGGTAAGTAAGAACCGTTTGATGAATGGACACGTGACCTTATCCCAATGACTGAACATTTTGTCACAGACTTCAATGCATTTAATGCTCTGATCTCCTATGTTTGAACTCTGACATGCGGGATTGGCGCAACCGTAATTGCAGCGTGTTGTCACATCACCCATCTGTCAGAAGATTTTTTCCACGAGATCTTCTATAGGAGAGCCATACTATCTACTGTTCATGTGACATGAGTTCGATTGCAAGGAGTTCATCAAGAGCGGTTCGATACTGTGGGTTCATCCTTACCGGTTCGATGTAGCAGGTTCGGATATAAGGCAGAGTGTGGGTTCGGCCACGTGATGCATTATGGTCTTTTGGAATTGTCCGTAATAACTAGTCCCCGAAATTCATGTATGATTATTTATATAGTGCGTGGACTTGAAGTAAATAAAAAATAGAAAAGTGGCCGTAACAGGTTCCACAGCATTTCCTTTATCTTTTGTATCTTTCTTTTTCTTTGAATGATGCTGCTGGTATCTAGCCATTGCTGAGTTGACCATTCAACTACATATTTGAAGTCTGGCACTGTTATCCTTGAAAATTCATATGCTTCTATAAGAATTTTTTCTATGGCGTTAGAAGAAATAATATTATGAAACTTTGGAGATGCAACTCTCATTTGTACAAGTATAGATTGACATAATTCAAAAAAATTTAGAATAGTATTTCTTAGCTAAAAAAAGTTGACGACATTAGTATATCATGGAATTTATATTGACGTACACATAGTCAAACCTATTTTTGGTTATTTCTTTATTTTTCTACTAAACATTTTGAAAAAGAATCCTGTCTTTATCTTTTCGTTGTTTGACTCATTTTTATATCAAATGATTACACTTCTACTCAATAATCCTTTCTTTAGTTTTACAAAACTGCATTTTTTGACTTTTACATTTTGACTCAGCAATGAGTTGATTGGAAGCGGGAGTCTTTTAGTTTATAAACTCGCATAACCCATATGACTATATCCATATTGCCATTGATGTTACGCTCCATGTTTATTGAGTATGATTTAGTAGCATAAATTCAAGTTAAGTGGACAATGTTTATAATTCTTGATTGATACAAAAATCTTTTACGAAGTTTACTTTATCATCTATCATGAACTCAAACTGAGCACGAGGCTCATAGACCTCTTAATGTTTATAATGACGATGACATGTTAGGTAAAGTTTATTTATCCCGCGTGTGCAAATGTATAGTTTTCACTTCTCTTGTTTATTGCTGAACCCATAACTAACTTTTCACTTCTCTCATTTACTAGGATCGAAACAGATATCGAAGGATGCTGAAGATGGTCCTCCGGAGTTGTTATTTATTCATGGTGGTCACAATTCTATCAAAACTTACACAATTTTAGTCTCAAAATTTGCTTGTCAAATGTTACCCATTATTATGGTCAAGGAATCTGATATCATATAGAGCTGGTAATTTGCGTTTATCCATGTTAAATTTTTATGTATTATATTATGGAAATTGTACTATGAATGTTCGGTAAGATGAATTGATAGTCTATTTAAAGAGTATGACATCTAGTTTAATACTAAGAGAACAAAATTTCTCTAGTTCTATTTATAAGTTTGTAACATTTTTGTGTTCACCTTCATATATGCGATTGCATTGCTATGTCATTTTGTTTCTTTAGCAAAAAATCATACTGTATTTACATAATCTAATTCAATGCAAGAGATATTATATTAACATTAAACTATTAAAATTTATATGTAATTCAATACTATATTAACATTAAAAATATTAAAATTTGTTGAACAATTAGATTTCTTTAATAAAAAATATTATAAAAAAAATATTTTCAAAATTTCAGAGTAAACACGTTTTTCAGTTTTATATTTTAAAAACAGTTTTTCAGAATGGTAAAAAGAACGTATTTTCAACAATTTCAAAACAGACACTCAAAATCCAAAATAAACTCAAAACTCAAAACATGAAAAATAAAACACGAAGAAAACGGCCTCTTAATTTTTTTTAAAAAAATGAAGCTCAAACAAGGGCAATTGAAGACTATTATTTGGTGAAAGAATTTTGGTTGCAAATCCTCTAAATTTTCTTGGGAAATATTGCAGAAAGCGTTAAATTATTGGAGCTAAATTATTTTACTAGAAAGAAAAAAAAATCTACCAAATAGGATATATGTGTTGAATAAGATCCTCAAGTATTTTCAACAATTAGTTCTCTTGTATGTTTGAAAAGCATTTATAAACGATTTAAATTAAAGATTAAAAGGATGTTTGGTGGGGATTAAAATTAAATTTTTTAATAGATTGTGATATGAGTTTTTTAAATATGTGATTGAAAAGTTGTGGGACTCATGAAAGATGTAGTTAATATTGTTTGTTTGACTTTAATTTAGATTAAAATCAAATTTTAATCCAAGACAAACATGCTCTAAATTAAAATTGTGATTAATAAGCATATGATACTTGTAAATTCTTCGAAATTTGTTCCAAAAAGTTATTTGACGTTTATAAATAGAGCCAAATATAGGTCTAGTAAAAAAAATTAAAAATACTAATTGGGACGGAAGGAGTAAATTTTTGTTTAGCACTTAAGAAAAATCTCTAATTTGCTCATTCACGAAGTTCGGCTAAAAATCTAGAATTGACGATTATGTTGTTAAGTCTACCAACTTGAACAAGTCAATTCAACAATAATCAAATTTAATTATATTTTTGGTTATGATGAATTATTTTTTTGACTTGATACATCACTTGATATCGATTTCACTTGCCTTTTAAGTTTTCAAGCTTCAGGATACAATAAAAGTTGAATTTTTTAAATTAAATTAAATTTATTTATTTTTTTGCACTTTTAAGTTGACAAATACAACACGTGTAATTCGTCAATTTTATTTGGATGAATATTTTGTTAGCTAAGAGTGCAATACAGTACTAGAACAATTCAATGTATCCACAATGTTTACTTAAAAAAAACACATTTATTCTCATTTGGAAAATAATGAAATAAATTCAATAATAACATAAAAATTAGGTAAATTGATACAAATGATCCTAAATCGATCTTGCATTTTGATCACGGACCTTTAAAATTTTACATTGATGTTCCAAAGCTGTGCCATTAGGTGTGTAATTGTGGATCATTTTTTATGGTTTCGATAAAAAAAATGACCGTTAGCTTTGCGCATGGATTGCACACTTTTAATTGTTATAATTGAAGGTGAAATTTCGTCGTGGTCATTTTCATATCACACTCTACCCCAATCTGGACCCCCACCCCACCTTGTGGCCCTAGCACCCGTCATTGCTCCGATTGAAATGACTTCAATTAAAACTATCTTTAGGAATTGTTTATAATCAATTTAAACTATAAACATATAAAAATAAGTGATGAATAATATTGGTGGATTCTATAAAATATGTAGATAAAAGAGTAATTTGACCAACCGTGTTTACAATTTAAACACTTGCAAAACGAGAGACGAGATTTTAATGTAACTTTAGGACTAGATTGGTGGTGTGAAGGCGAGCGATGATGGTTGCAGGCATTGTCCACATTGGTGCCTTGGTGGGGTGGGAGAACAAGATGATCTCTCTCTCTCTCTCTCTCACTCAACGTCTTTTCGTTATTTTCAGTTCACAGGCAAAATTAATAGTTGTTTTGGAAGAAATTCTATTAGAAGGACCAATTTACACCTAATGGCGTAGGTTTTGGATATCAATGTCAAGATTTTTAAAGACTTGGGACTAAAATGCAAGATTAATAAAAGTTTGAGAATTTACGCCATTTTTTCTAAAATCATTACAATAGAACCAATTTCCTATCAAAGCAATTAATGTTATTAAAAAGTAATTCATATAAACATACTTTAATTTTAATATGATGAAATTGAATAATTATATCAAAGACCAAAAATTTGGTATAATTTATTTCGAGTCTTTCATTGCATTTTATAAATATTTTTTAGATTTTTAATTTATGAAAACAAAATTGACTTGCATCCAAAACATTTAGAAGTCCCTTTAGGGACGTTAACAAGTTGAGCCGAGCCGAGTCTACTCTTGAGCCGAAACTTGAAGCTCGGACTCAACTTGAGTAAAAATGATTTGAACTTTTTTTTTTTGTTCGAACTCGACTAAAAAATCAAGGCTTGACTTGAGCTTTCTGCTCAAACCTTAGCTTGGCTTGGTTTTTTTTTTTTTTTTTTTTTTTTTTTTTTTTTTTTTTAATTCGTAACAAATTTAGCCCATGTTTGGCCCCCATGAAATTTTAATTCATTGTTCTATTTCTAGGGATGGCAAAGGAGTGAGGCACGCGCCCAGCCTTAAACGGGGCGCGGGGTGGGAGTTTGTTTCGTTTACTGTTCCGTTTATTTTTATTATTATTAATTTTTTTTTTTCAAATTTTCAAGTTATGCTATTATTAGAGAATAAAATAAAAATACAAAATTTCGAATTGTGTTATTATTCAAAATTCAACTCTTAACCCAAAACCTAAATGTCATATATTTTAAATTTTTTTCTAAATTTTTCGATCAAGATATTATAAACGGAATAATTTCAAAAATGGTCACTGAAGTTACATGAAAATTACAAAATGGTCACTGAAATTCAAAACTTTCATGAACGGTCACTCAAGTTTCAGGTGCTTTCAGAAATAGTCATTGAAGTTTAAGATTTTCACCAACGGTCACTGAATTTTAGGAGATGTTTCACTAACGGTCACTGAAATTACAAAAAATTTCAGGAACGGTCACTGAAGGGTCATGCATTTTTTCAGTTTTTGGGCGACTTTTTCGGCCACTTCCGACCACCAAAACCGCCTGATTTTGATACCTTTGGAAAGCCCACAATCTCCTCTTCAATTACCACCCAAAATCTCCCCAAAATTCCAAACGATTCGACCGGAAAATTGCCGCAAAAGTCGACCAAAAAAATTGGAAAAATCTGCCCAAATTTTTTTCAAATTTTTGGGCGACTTTCCGACAACCAAAATCGCCGAATTTTGATACCGTTGGAAAGCCCACAATGTCCTCTTCAATTACCACCCAAAATCTCCCCCAAACTCCAAAAGATTCGACCGAAAAATCGCCGCAAAGTCAGCTATCCAAAAAGGTCGAAAATCTGCCCATATTTTTCATTCTGACTTTACGGCGATTTTTCGGTCGAATCTTTTGGAGTTTGGGGGAGATTTTGGGTGATAATTGAAGAGGACGTTGTGGGCTTTCCAACGGTATCAAAATTCGGCGATTTTTCGGTCGAATCGTTTGGAGTTTTGGGGAGATTTTGGGTGGTAATTGAAGAGGAGATTGTGAGCTTTCCAAAGGTATCAAAATCCGGCGATTTTGGTGGTCGAAAGTGGCCGAAAAAGTCGCCCAAAAAACTGAAAAAATGCATGACCCTTCAGTGACCGTTCCTGAAACTTTTTGTAACTTCAGTGACCGTTGGTGAAAATCTTAAATTTCAGTGACCATTTCTGAAAGCACCTGAAACTTGAGTGACCGTTCATGAAAGTTTTGAACTTCAGTGACCATTTTGTAATGTTCATGTAACTTCAGTGACCATTTCTGAAATTAACCCTATTATAAACTGTCTTTGATTATATAATTTAATTATAATAAAAAAATTGGATGACCAGATTTATAAATTATATAAAACAATTGTTAGGTAAAATTTTAAATTGATAATTGTGTAATATAATTCTTGAATTAGAAACATGATATAAATTTGTAAATATATTCAACGATATTTTAAAACTAACAATTTATCAAAATTTTAGTTTAATTTTTTTCCCCGAGGTGGGTGCTGATTTTTTTGTCATCACTATCTACTTCCTCTTATAAACCACACATGCACTGGATAAAATAATATTACACGTAAATCCAAAAAATCTCCTTACTTTTTAACTACATATTCTTCAAGAAAACACTATTCCAAAATCAATTTTTTTTTTCAAATAAGCTCAAACAATATTCTAATATTTTTTTAAAAGAATATAAAAATTGTGTAATATATACGAATTATAAAATTAAATAAAAGTTGCAACCCTCATTTTTTGGGGCTTGAGACCGACTACCATTAACTTAAACAGAATTTAAATAGTACACAAATAAAATATTTAGTGTACAATTTTTTTTTAAATAAATAAATTTAAAAATTATATATTTTTTTAAAAGAAATTATTTGTTTAAAATAAAGTGTACAACTGCCTTAACCTATTAAGGCAGCTGGGTACTGTGTTTCCGTTGATATTTTTTTCTTTGGGGTCAAGCCGACACCCTAAAATGGGGCTCGGTTCTTACAAACCACGAGTCGAGCCTATTCGAGCTTTTTTTTTTTTGGGTCAAGCCACTGGCCACCCGAGCTCGCGAGCCAAATTTACATCACTAGGTCCTTTTTACAGCCTCTAGTTCTATTTTACACTAAATTATTTACGTTGATAAATCGATAATCTCGCATGCTATTGAAAATAGTGATAATTAATCCATTTGCAATATTTTAAAAGGGGTTAATTTCACAAATGGTTACTGAATTTACATTAAAATAACAAAACGGTCATTGAATTATAAAAGTTGTACAAACGGTCACTGAATTTTCTAGTGATTTCACAAATGGTCACTGGAGTACCAAATACATTCCATTCTCAATCCGTCACTTTTGGACCACCATAACTCCGATCTCGGGACACGTTGGTCATCGACCAACATACCGTCTTGAAGTCCTCAATGCCCTCTTCACAATCTACCCAACCGTTGGTCGTAATCTCATCGAAATTGGCCCAAAAATCTTTTCAAAGTCGGCTACGCGCGCACAGCGAATGCACCGACGCTGAGATCCACGATGGGGGACCACCACCATTCGATTCTACTCATCAAGGCAAAGAAGAAGAACATATGGGTCATCATCAATTTCCCTCGAATCAGTCATTTTTTGTTTTTTTTTTTCGGAGAGTTCGCTGTGCGCACGTAGCCGACTTTGGAGCTATTTTTCGACTAATTTCGATGGGGTTACGGTCAGTGGTTGGGTGGGTTGTGAAGAGGGCTTCAAAATGCTATGTTGGTCGATGACCAACGTGTCCCGAGATTAGAGTTATGGTGGTCCAAAGGTGACGGGTTGAGAAGGGAATATGTTTGGTCCTCCAGTGACCATTTGTGAAATCACTAGAAAATTCAGTGACCGTTTGTGCAACTTTTGTAATTCAGTGACCGTTTTGTATTTTTTTGATGTAAATTCAGTGACCATTTGTGAAATTAATCCATTTTAAAAGTATTCAAGAAGATAAAAGGATGTTAATGTAGAAAACTTAGAATAATCGACAGAATAAAAGCAGAGAAGAGAATCATAAAAAAAGATTTAAAAAAAAAAGATTAAATATAAAAGAAAAAGAAAATTAATTAGCATGAGGGTTAGGCTTCATATGGTGGCTGAAAACGTCCTCCCCAAGTTTTTAATCTTTCTTTCAAAATCATCTAAGGTTGACCCCTTGCTGCCCAAGAATATCCCCCCATTTTCTTATTTCGGTTTGGATTCTATAATTATTTTGATGTTTTGTTAGTGGTAATTGTAGCATTACAACTCATAAGCTTGTTTAAATTATTTAATTAACAAAAAATTTAATCTCGTACAAAGTAAAAGTAATTTATAAGCATTTATAGTATAAAAATGCGCTCTCCCTCTCTAACAAATAAAGATTTTAGACGAGATGGTTCTACGAGAATAACTCTTCTCCCGGTGTTGTGTGCATTTGGATTTTTTTAGTTTTTATACGATGGGGACTAAGTTACTGAAAATTCTGAAATTCTTGTTTAGTTGGCCTGAGGCTATTGGGTCTATTGCATATAGATATTTTCTACCAAAAATGTTCTTTTTATATTACACACAGTAAATTCATTTTGAGAATTAACTTGTAAAAGCTGTTGACTTGCAAATGCTTGTTTTCTTTATCGTAAAGATCATTATTTTTAAATAGAATTTAGGCAAAAGAAGTCTGAAAAGAGATCTCCATCCTCGAAGGCGAAGAAAACCAACAAAAAAGGTAGAAAGAAAGATTCACCTACGGGAAGTGGAAGTCAAAAGAAAGAAGATTTTCAACCAAAAATACATTTTCAAAACTTGTACATTATTCAATAAAATAAAATTATCATAATGTTTTCTTACTTTTTAACTACATTTTCTTCCAAAAAAATGACCATTCCAAAATACATTTTTACCAAAAATCTCATTAAAATGAACAAAAAATAATTCTAACCTCTGACGTAGTCTTCTTTCTAAGATTCAAGTCCAACTGAAATTCATAAGAATCCCACATAAACATTCTTGATTTGTATCAAATCAGTCAAAGCCGTTATTTTATTTTATTTTTTTGATGACGGGAAATTCGTAGCCGCTACTTTTCGGGTGCGCACTGGATAAACTTTCAAGTTGACGCAATAGTCAGTAAATCACATTAGTCAGGTTAACCACACCAAACAAGTCCGATGCGACAAATTCGATAGCAGTCAAAACCCTTATTAATCTTTAATATAATGGTGTAAATAGAAAATAAAGGAATCAAACAGAAGAGTTATCGAAAATTAAGTGTAAAAGCCCGATTCCTTCAATTTATTCACCTGCTTTTGCGTGTGTTTGCTTCCATAATTTTATTACAGTAGTGAGTGGAAAATGTATCATTTCATGCCTTTTTAATATTCTTAAATACAACAAATATAGCTCCAATCACAGCAACCACCACTCCTGTAATGATGAGGCCTGAGTTTCCATTCTTTTTCTCGTCCTTGCCTTCCTCTCCCCTTTTCTCTTGCTCCTTCAAATAAGAATGTTTCTTCCACTCAGTAATATGAGTTTGAAGATAATTACAGAATTTATATATATGTGTGTGTGTGTGAATTCATCGTGTCTACAATGCTATATATATTGACACGTAAGCTTGAACTTGAAAGCTACGAATAGAGCCATTAATTTATAATCTTTTAGTTCAACATAAAGATTGCAGAGAAAATAATAATTTACAAATTAATTACCTCGAGTTGTTTGGAAGGAGTATCACGAGTTGGATAAATATGAGAAGGAATAGCATGAGTTGGATAAATTTGAGAAGGAGTATCAAGATTAGCGCCTAAACCTGCAACTGGCTGCGGCTGATATGCATCGCCTAAATATTCGGCTGGCGGCGGCATATCATCTGCGAGTCGCCGCGGCAAGGCGGCCGGAAATTCATATGCATAATCACGAGATGCCATTTTTTGGGGGGCTTCAAACAACACGTTGAGCACAAGACGAGTTTCTTTTATGAGTTTTTTTTGGTTAGCAGTCGTTTCAATATATATAAGATGATAAGAGACGTAAGCAGATGGACATTCGTTGTTCAGATTTCTTTGCCTCACGTTGACAGATTCCTTCTACACCTTCCTAATTTTTCAATTATTTGCAGGAATAAGCTATTTGTACACTCTCATTTACCCTTTCCCTTATTCGATCTCACCTGCCCCCCTCACATGGGGGCAAAAATATTAAATTTAATGGAGTGGGACCCGACCCCAATGTGGGTGCTCGGATGGGGCCGTGTCAACCAAATAGTGAACCGATATGTACACATAGCATGATTGTTATTTGCACTTTCTAATCATTTTCGGACTTTTTATTTTTTCAGTTATGCTATTCGTACAGAATTCTTTGTCAGAATTCCTTCAAAGAATGATGTGGCATATACTATTTGTTATTTAAATTACTATTTTATCCTTTCCTTTTATATTTGCAAGATTTACCCTCTATTTATTAGATATTTTAGGATTAAGTCTTTTAATCAGGATTTATATTTATATTTTTTTGTTTTTCAAATTGTTCTAAATATTCTCTATATATAAATAATTTTTCAAAGATTCCAGACTGATCTTTCTTAGTAATATATCCTAAAACAATTCCTTCTGAAACTTCTTCTTCTATATTTTTATATTCAGATATAATATCTTCAATATTTTTTATTTCTTTACTAGTTCTTACAGGTTCAAATCCTATATTATGTTTACAATAATAATCTATATCAAGATATATTTCTTTGAGTTTTTCTTGGCCAACAAGAAGTATATCGTCAGATTTTTCAACTAATTTAAGTAAAAATGAAATATCTTTATCATCTAGATATAATCTAAGACTATCATCATTGAGAGTGGATGTGGATGCTTGTGAAGTGTTCATAAATTAAAACATAAGTATATAAAAGTATGTAAATAACCTACAGTAACCAATAGAAGTAGTCAAAATTTCCCTTTAGTATGCTCTTATAGTTGTTTTACATGTACTTAATCAATCTTATGAATCAGATAAAGATTTAAAATGTTTTGTAATCATTTGGGTCCACAACTGCTTTCGCAAAAGGTTTTTCAATTAAGGTTGCATTTCTCACTCTAAAGAACTAGTCGTGTTTCCACAAACGCCATCTCACAGTATCTAGAGTCTCTGTTTTCACCTCTATTTAAACTTTTTTTAGAATCAAATTCTTACTTAGAACGAAATTTTAAAAGATAACTTACACACAAGGTGCTACAATTTTGTTAGAAAACTGTCATTTTCCCTTAAACCATTCATCAAAGACGAGTACTTTGGCATGACTAACAGCCATTCAAAATTAATATTTTGAAAATCTTTTAAAATCTCTATTTGCACTGTCAAGAAATCATGAGAAACTTAACGAAATCCTTTTATGAAAGTTTTGTTGAACATAACAAATTTAATTCATTAATTGAAATAGTAGATGCTTACAGACTATATTTACATACATTTGGTACTCACCTTATGAAGTTTAGAACTCCATAAGTGATTACCTTATTATAAGCTTTGTTATCTTCAAGCTATCTAATATTTTTGAATATAAGTGGAGTATACAGATTAAAAAGACTAAGAGTGTTTCAGGATTTTAGAGATGAATTATTTCGAGATATTTCAAGCTTCGATGATCTTCCTTCCTTCTTGCCTCCTTTTATAGAAGCCTTTGGGAATCTTATCTTCTGATCTATTTACTTGGTTTGAAATTATCTTGGATAGTAAATGGTCAAGATAATATATATCTTCTTCCTTTGTAGCAACTCTTGCATTGGAATAGATTATATGATCTTCAGATGGATAAATTCATATTTTTTCTTTCTCAGAAATAATCTGAGTTACATGTTCAAATATTTCTTTATATCATTTTGCCTTTCTATATGCCATCATATTTATAATATCTTGATAACCATTTTTAACAACATTTTGATTGGTTGGTAAAAAATGTTGGTTAGTAAATCCCAATTTAATAACGTAGAACGATGGATGCATAAATTCCAAGACAGAATCTCACTCCATAGTTGCTAAGTAGAATCTGAAATATATATATATATATATATTTGTACTTTTGATAACTTCAGTAAATCTTTTTACAGCTTTCCTATCGTTGGCTGGTAGCTGTGCTATTTCTCTGAGATCTTTGCTTGGATATATACAAAGTATATTTTCTATTTCAAAGTAATTTCGTACCCTATTGGCTGGTGTTCCTAGATAAAAATTTATCTTGTTGTATTTTTCATAGTGGAGAGTTTTCATCCACTTTTCTATCTCCAAGTACCAGTCGGACAGAATATTAAAAATAACAATAAAAAATATGACTTCTTCATAATTATCTTTTTTAGGAAATTTTGCCTCATAGCGTATTTTGACAATATCTTTTGGATAACTATTTTCAATAGTTTGTTTAGGTGAATTCTGGCTTTGTGAAGAGCTACCTATGCCAATTTTACTATATTGAATATTTTCTCTGTTGGGAACTTTCATATCTTCTTTACTAGTAATAGGTTTATGTAAACCCTGTGAAGGGGTTTCCATTACTATCTTCTCTTTCCCTTATCCTCGGGAAGAGCGCTAGTATTCATTGGTCCCTGTAAAGGGATACTAGACTTGGTACAAGTTTCTCCTGCCTCTACGGCTATATTTGTTTTGTTTTGAAGGCTATCTTGTATATTTTGGATTTGTGTTTCCAAATAGGAAACTTTTATCTCAAGTATCTGCACTTTAGTTTTCAGATGATCTAGCTCCATCCCTACTGAGATAATCAGGAAGAAAGTTAGTTTTTTCCTTTATATATTCAATATCAAATTTGAAATAAGAAAACCAAATTTAAATTCTAATAATATATCTATTAGCAACAGATGGATCAACATTATTTTTCAAAAATGTTTTAACTTGAGTATTATCAGTTCTTATTAAGAACTTCTTTGATAATAAATAATCTTCATATTTTTGGACTCATCGCTTCACAGCAATGAGTTCTTTCCTGTTCGTCTCATATCTGGTTTCAACTTCTTTAAATGTTCCCGACGTGTAATTTGTAAGCATTTCAGGATAAGAACAATTCTTTTCACATTTATATATTCTTTATGATTCTTTTTTACCTTTAATACTGCACCCCAATAGTTATTTGAAACATCAATCTCAAGTACAAAGAAATCTTCTTCTTTTGGGATTACTAGTTTAGGCAGAATTTTTAATTCCTCTTTTACTTTCCTTATATTTTCACAATCTTGTTTTTCTCAAGACTACATTACATTCTTTCTTAATTTTGGAAGAAAATAATTTTTCAATTTAACACAATTTTCAATGAATCCTACATCATAATTCAATATACCAAGGAAGCTTTGTAACTTTTTTTATCTTTAATTTTTTTCAAAAAATTCTTGAAAATTTTTTCACCAATATGAGGTTGCAATTGCAATTCTCCTTCTTTTATAAATAATTCTAAAAATTCTATTTCTGTTTTGGCTATCTCAACTTTCTTTTGAGAAAGTGTAAGACCATGTTTTTTCATAATATAGCAAAATTTCTCAAGATGTTCAATATGTTCATTTATGTCATTTGAATGAATAAGTGGATCATCTACATATGTATAATACATAAATGAGTGATAGGTTTAATTACCTCATCCATTCTTCTTTGAAATATTTGTGGTACATTTTTCAACACAAATGACATTACATTCCATTCATATTGTCCTAAAAGATTGGGGGTACTAAATGCAGTTAATGGTTTACTTTCTTCTGTAAGTACGATTTGCCAAAAACCTGACTTACAATCAAATTTTGAAAATATCTTTTTATTCTGTACTTGTTTAATAAGAGTATCATTATTAGGCAAGTAATATCCATCAAATTTAGTAACTTCATTTAACTTCTTATAATTTATCTTCGTTCTTACTTTTCCTCTTTTTATCTCACTATGTTTTCTAACTATAAAGGTTGGGCTGCTATGTGAGCTTTTACTAGGCCTAATTAATTTGGCTTCTAGTAGTTCTTTTATTTGGTTTTTAAATTCTTTTTGACCTTTCACACTATATTTCATTGATTTGACCCTTACTAAAGTGTCTGGATTGATTAGTTCTATTTTTACATTTATCTTATCTGTATTCCATTTTTCTAATGGATTTTCACTATAGGTTTTAAAAATTTCTTTTTTCAATTTTTCTAACCTATTTTCTGTTGTCATTTTTAAAACTGTAATTGGTTTAAATTTTTCTGTACTCCAACATCCACCATGCTAGGTTGAGGAACTCTGATGGTTAATTTCTTTATATGCTATGCTAACAGCTTGATTGATTATTTTTTGTGTAAATATTTTGTGTGCATAAGGAGTTGTGAGCATATATTTGTCAATATATTGTATAAATGGTGCGTAGTTTAATAGGAAGTTTTTTCCTAATAAAATACCACATCCAATAGTTGTTGACATGTATATATTATCAACAAATACTTCTCTAAAGGATATTAGAAAAGGTACTTGTATAGCATATTTACTATATATTACCTTGTTTCTACCTGCTGTTGTAGCGGTGACAACCTTCTTTTAATTATATTTTCAATATTCAGATGGTAGTACATTTGGTAAGTATAAGCTTATTGTACTTCCTATATCTAGATAAACATGAAATTTAATTCTACAATAATTTTTTATATTAAGTGTAACTTCAATATATGGACTCATGAGATTAGTATTAATTACTCTTTCCATGATAACAATGATTTCATATTTTCATCTATTCTTGATATGATAATTGGACTATTATCAATTGTTATCTTTAAATATTCTTGACAAAGTTTGTAAGGATTAAATTGTTCAATGAAGTTCATTCCTAATAGTATAGGTGAACGTTCAACTCCATATAATTCATCTTTATATAGGGTTATTTCTATAATATATTCTTTCTTATCCTCTCCTATAAATATAAGAGGAAATTTCACATATTTTCTTATTTCAAGATTATTTCCTAAATAATCTTTGAATATGTATGGTTCTAGTAATTCAAAGTCTATTAAATGACTAGCAAATTTAGCATTTACATGACTTTTATTTGCTCTAATATCTATGAGATCAAGAAGATTTTTTTGTATCATTCTTGATTTACATATCTCGTTTTAATATAATATTGCGAACTTGATGGTCCAGCAAGACTTAGTTTTTTAAGTTGGCTTATCCTAGAGTCTTGTTTGGAGGGGAATCTTGCAATAAGATTTTCTCATTTTAGGCTAATACTATTTCTTCTTATTAATTTTCCTTCAAAATTAATTTCTCTTACTTGTTTGTGAAAATCAAGCATTATTTGTTCTGGTATAGTAACTTCATGTTCTTGATACTTCCTAGGAGGTATATATTAATCTAATTCTTCAAGTATTTATTTATGTATAATAATATTATCAGATATTTTTCTTAGATTGTTATGATGGCTAGTAATAAAAGCAAAATTTGATTTTATGCAAATACTAATAACCTTACTTTTCCTTAACATTTTCAGGTTTCCAATCCTATAATATAGATTGAAACTTTGATCAATATTTTCATCATTTAGTGATATTGCATAGTTTGGTTTTACTGTGAATATTATCTTCTGGTAGACTAGATTTCCTACAATAGTTCCTAAAAGAGCATCTATAGGATCTTGTAAGATTCTATTGTCCATGCAATATATTTCTATTGGTATATTCATACATTCTCTAAAGAATCTTTTTACCATTATTTAGACTCAACCTAGTTCAATATATTTTAGCTTATTCCTTACATTTTCTGGGATTCTGGATAATTTTTGTTTTACCCATTATTTTGTAATTATAGGAATTTGCCTTTCCTATAGTATCTTCTATGTTGATGGACATTTCTTTGTAATTCTTACTTACAATTGTTTTATTTATTCTTGGTAGTATTCCTAAGAATCCTTGATGGAATACGTCTTTCTCTTGTAAATCTAATATTTTCTTCTTAGTTATTCATTTGTATCTTTTAATATCAAAGGTAATTTCTTGGCTTATACTTTCTATTGAATCTTCAACCTCCTCAATTGTTTCTACTTCTATTTCTTGGTCTGTTTGTTGTATCTCTTGATTCATATATTTATTTCTTCAGAATCTTCTTCTGATGAGGATGTATCTAATTCATAAATACTATTAGGCCCTGTTTGATAGTCGTAGTTTTCCGTGGAAGGTGGAAAACGTTTTCCTACTTTTTACTATTCACCTGTTTGATTGTACTAATTTTCCAGGGAAAACGTTTTCCAAAGTACAAGCGGTTGATGCACAAAAGTTAGAAAACGTTTTTTCATCATAGTGGTGGGAAAACGTTTTCCAACTTTTTGATAATTTTTTTTTTTTTTTAGCAATTGGAGCACATTCCAAAGTCAATTGTACAAAAATTTATCCATTTAATTGACAATTTGTATAAAAAACAAAGTCAAACGAAAAATTTGTCAGGTGGAAAATTATACCAATCAAACACCATTAATTACAATTCCCTGTAAAACATTTTTTAGGCAATTCAATTCCCTGCCATTCATTTTCTTCCACCCGTTTTCCACCCCTGCAATCAAACAGACCCTTACATTCACTGCTTAAATTTTCAAAATATTCAATTGGTTCTATATCATTATCATCTTGGAATTCTTCATAAATTCTAAGATTTTTTATATTTTGTTTATCTTTCTTCTTAGAACATTGAGGGACAATATGTCATTCTTCATTGCAGATGAAACGCGTATAGTCGAAACCATACAAATCCAGAGAATTAATTATCTCGGTCTAATATGTGCAATTATTTTTCAATAATTACATAACCACCTAACCACAATATCTATAGATATATCAAATAAATATTGTAATCTTAAACATGATAATTAATACACCAATATTTTGATAACAAATGCATTTTTAACAACATATAACAAGATATTAATGAAAATAGGTTAAGCTACTACATAAATTCCAACATAAACTTTTTTACTTCATCATTCTAATACAATAACAAAGAGATTCTCATAAACATATCATTACAAACATGAAGAATTAAATTAAAGGAATACAAAAGTTGAGATAAAACCCTTTTGAACACAAATTGTAATTCCTTCAATGTATTCTTCAAGCTTTTCTTAATGATCCCTTTGCTATATCCCACTTTGATCCCAAAATAAAATTAACAAGAACAAAAGAAAATTTAAAAAAAAAAAAAAAAAAAAAAAAAAAAAAAAACTAAAAAAGAAAGAGAAATGGAGGGGGGACGTGAAAGTGAGAGAGAATTCGGAGAGAATTTTTGTGTTTTCATTTTGTCTACTAAGCTATATATATAATATCTAGATATTATATAATAGTTAATGGGTTAATTTCAGAAATGGTCACTGAAGTTACATGAAAATTACAAAATGATCACTGAAGTTCAAAACTTTCATGAACGGTCACTCAAGTTTCAGGTACTTTCATAAATGGTCACTCAAGTTTAAGACTTTCACCAACGGTCACTGAAGTTTAGGGGAAGTTTCACTAACGGTCACTGAAATTACAAAAAGTTTCAGAAACGGTCACTGAAGGGTCATGCATTTTTTCAGTTTTTTGGACGACTTTTTCGGCCACTTTCGACCACCAAAATCGTCGAATTTTGATACCGTAGAAAAGCCCACAATCTCCTCTTCAATTACCATCTAAAATCTCCCCCAAACTCCAAACGATTCGACCGGAAAATCGCCGCAAAAGTCGCCCAAAAAATTGGAAAAATCTGCCCAAATTTTTCAAAATTTTTTGATGACTTTGCGGCGACTTTCCGGCAATTTTCGACCACCAAAATCGCCGGATTTTGATACCGTTGAAAAGCCCACAATGTCCTTTTTAATTACCACCCAAAATCTCCCCCAAAATCCAAAAGATTCGACCAGAAAATCGCCGCAAAATCAGCTATCCAAAAAGGCCGAAAATCTGCCCATATTTTTCATGCTGACTTTGCAACGATTTTTCATTCTGAAATTAACCCAATAGTTAATAGTTTAGATATAGAAATTAGATATTTTAAGATATTTAGTATATTATAATATAAATAAGATATTTTAGGATATTTTATCACACAAAACAAATATCCTAAAATATCTACCAATAAAAAAAAATTAGAAAAATAATACAAGTTGGGCCAAAATAAAATTCTAGACGAGAATTTAAACCGTCCTATTTTTTCACTCCATGCGGTCGCAATGTTGTAATCCTCACGGTCGCATGATTCATCCAGATTTGCATGTGAGGTCATTGAACGTTGATCCTATTGTAATCTGATCTTTCACCTTTCCGACTTTTGCATTTCAGTCCCCAACTTCACAATTTTGGTCAATTTAAGTCATTTTTTTCTCTTTTCGCTTGTTTCACTTCTTTTCAGGGTTTTAGCCTACAAAAGTAACAATTACAAAATTATAAATAGAAATCTACTCAATTTTATCAATAATAAAGTCTAAAAAAGTGTTAAATAAGTGTGTAAAAACACACTTATCAATTTTTATCTAAAAGAGCATTTCCTATTTGTATGTTATATTCTAAATTTTCTAATTTTTTTATGTATATCCTCAAAACTTTCATTTGTACTATTTTTAGATAAATAATGATAACTTGGTTTCTTTATACTTTTCTACTTTTTTCAAAAATTCTTCAATTATATTTTCTTCATCTACTATATTCATCATTATTTTAGAATCGTAATCTGGCTCTGATACCGTCTTCACCAGAGTGTGCAGCGGAGAGGTTTTAAATTTTTAATCCAAATAAGTATTTTCGTAAGTAGTTAAAAGATTACAATAGAATTCATAAAATTCACTGTCTTTCTTTAGAAAATTTTCTTCAATAATTATATATAATTTCTTAATCCTTCTTTCTAGATTAATAACACTTCTTTGTATATTATTTTCAATTTTGATTGCTCGATTATCTATATAAGTATTTTTGTATTTTAATTTTGGATCTAAATATTCCGTAAAGAAATTTTTTAGATCTTCTCTTGTATAATTTAATACATTATTTGTTGCATTTCTTAGATCAATAAAATTTTGTATAATTTCAGAAGTTAAATTTATCTAAGATTCTTGATTCATAAATTTTTGGGGACTTAATTAAAGTTTCTTATATACTTACAGTGTCAATGGCTTTGGTTGTAAATCTTATATGAAAGGGTATTTTTGGAAACTATCCATCTGTAACTATTCTGGTAGATGAATAATTCTGGTAGAATATTGTATAGTTGAAAAAATCCACGTGTCCAGAACTCTAGGTGACATGTTCAAATTATTTTTTATCTTGTACAATTGGACGCGTCGTGGGCATGCTAAAATTAATAATTTTCCTTTAGCATGTCAAGAACATGTTGCATCAATAATTTTTTTTTTATTTTTTAATTGTTTCGATGTGTCCATATTGTGTCATGTGCAACTCTCATATCCATGTTGGTGCTTTCTATCTAAAAGCTGTCCAGACTCGTCTAGGATTGCCCCTAAACCCTCCAGTCCTCTAGCTCTGTATTGTTTATGGGTGTTGTGTAAACCATTGTATATAAAAATCTTTTATCAACTATTGCCTAGGCAATTTCATTCCTAAAATCTCAATGGAAGTAACACTTGGGTAGGTCGATTTCATCTCTAGGCCAAACATAATTCTCAATTTTATTCCTAAAATCTTTTAGTGAAGTCAAATCACAAAATTCATCCTTTTTGAAATTACCAAATCATTATTCTGATTTCATATTCAAATAAGAGAGATTGAGTCAAAGCAAAACACTGCACACTCATGCCTCAATGTCATGGAAAAGATGCTACTTGATTTCAAGCCAAATATGTTCGAGTACCATATCAGATGATAAATGAATCAATTTTTTTTTTAAAATACAACCTCACTTAAAATCGAGATTTAACATAGAAGCTATGATGTTTCTTTGTAAGAAGAGCCCGCTGGAGTAGTCTCGACAAAATTTGTTTATAGCAGCCAAGTGATCTCCTTAAGGAAACCACTGAGAAAAAGGAAAAGAAATAACGACTAACTCAAAAATGCTAACAAGTTTACTCAGAATTAAGTTAACCTACACGTACATAGGGACCATCAGAGAACTCATCCAAGTTCAATGTCCACATTTAAGCTGCAAAAAAGTAATCTGCAAGTCCAAAACTCGGAGTGTTCTGGTGGCAAGCTGCCAAGCTCCATAATCAAGCCGTTTTCACTTTGCGGGAAGGGGGACGACGAAATAGACTGATGAGATCATCAAGACCCTGTAGAGAGACACAATCAGCATTTGCAAAGATGTTATTTTCTCGTTATCATACTCATTAATAAGGCATACATAGAGCAACCTTTTGCATTTTCTGAATAGAATGTGCAGACAAGTGGGATGGAGAGGGGAAAAAATTTCATTAAGGATCATACCCTGGTTGTGATGACTAGAAAACTGAAAAGAACAATCAAGTATGATCCGAGGACTAGCAGCAAAAGTAAGTCAAATGTTACACTGGCAACCTGCAGTATGTCATCAAAAATGTCAGTCCATTCGTTAGATACATAAATTGCATTGGGCTTTATTTTAGAACCAAAAGATTCATAAAAATTGAAGTGACTTCATAAACTTCTCATTCCCTCAAACCTGGTGCTCGGTCAAAGGAGAGGGATGGCTTCTTGAGACTCTATATGCTTAATGAGTTTGTGTCCGACAAGATACAAACAAAATAAAAAGGTAAAATAAGCACCTGATATATATGCAACCTGCCAGTTGTTGAATCATAAAAGGTGAACATTCCATCAAGAACTTCCTGTTGTACATTCACCTCGATGGTATGATCTGCTAATTCCTATCAACAAAAATAAATAAGAAAAATCCTAGTCACAATCCAAAACTGAAATTCAGGAAAGGGGGTGGCTCGTGGGATTTAACTTGATTATACACATCCAAGTAATTTGTAAATGATGAATATAATATCATTTTATTTCAAATGGAAGAAATCCATCCCCATACAGAAAAGTAAAAAAATCCAAAACCACAAACTGCTTGTTGACCACTTAGAAACATCGTCTTGACTAGCTTAACATATCAGAGATGAAAGGTCTAGAAACTACATTTTCTCAACCACCGATCCAAATCCAGAAACTATGTAGTGTAGAGCAAATGTGATAATTAGGCGAGTTCTTTCACCAAATCAGGAAATTATGACAGGGAAAGTGGAGTTCACATCCAGAAGGTCATTTTTCTTGAAGCAATAAAATAGGAATTTCACTGTGTCATCTTTTGCATGTTTTAAGAATTCATAATGCTACGTTTCTGAGTCATCTCCAATTCACATCGAAACTATAATGGGCAACTATATATTTAGCCAAAAAGGGAATCATTTTTACTATAACCAAAAGCTACACAAGACGTAGAACTGCAAAAAAAATATAAAAAAATGCCACTATAAAGAAAATATGTAGGATCACATGGATAAACTATCAACTTAAATTCAAGTAAAGCAAGATTTACCTTTCTCAGCGCCATGATGATAGGGTCAGTTTTTTGAAAGAAATGGCGCCACTCGAGGTGTTGTTGACAAAAGGTCTAGCCATGAACGTATATACGAAGGATTGACAGCTAAACTACTATTATCCGCAAATATATTGATGTCTTTCCCCTTCAGGTCATAAATATGTCTCTGTATATAGGGATTAAATCATTAGGCCATTCAAAATCACTTCATATATAATATGCATTATATAAGCAAAACCCATTAGGTCATACATATGCAAAATCATTTGATGTTTAATAAACTATTCCAGTACAATTTTAATCAGAAACTAGCATGGTCGAGATTAATTTCTCCATGAAATTAACAAGCATGATCACACGAGCTCACTGTTTATGCTCCAAGTTGTCAATAAATATGCATGTACTCGTCATTTCTTCAAGTGTCCGAGGCATGCATGTGTGCACAAGCAAGACATAAAATGAGCAGTAGCAAACATGTATGGCGAAATTCTGCAACCTTAATTTTGCAAAACTGCAAAGCAAGGACTACAGAAAATAAATTGAAATTTAAGATCTCAAAACTAACACTTGAACAATTACCTATTTCTTGAATACGCGCATGGGTAGTATGTGTGTACAAGACCTTAGATTAGCACATGCACTCTAATTAACATGTTACTTGAACCATGATTCATTCGGTTCTGCCTTTAGGCCCACCAGATGAGATCAGATAAACAACAAACTATATACCACAAGCATTCATCCCCCGCAACCACTCAAACCCTCAATATAATTTAGCTGTAACCTAAATCAACAAGACAAACAATAGGAAAGTAGCGGCATCTGCTCAATTTAAGTCGAAATACTAATCCATACATGAGCTCCTTACAGTTATTCCACAACTGAATATTAAGTTATCTTTTGTTTAGATTAACATTTCACTATGTATGCAACACACAAATTACATGTCTAGTAACCTAACCTTCAAATTATTCAAAATGAAATCAAAGTTCAGTTAAATACAGAAAATGAGGGTAAAAGAAGATCTAGGACATCCTTTCAATTAAACATGCCGCCATCTATTGATTCTAATAAAAAATCTATCATAATATACCACAACACTATATTCCAGATAAAAACAGAATTAAAGCATATTTACAGCCAAGGAGTACATTTATTGACATGAGACTTCATTTGTGCAGTCATTCACAAATTGCAGGTGTGCAAGAACTACAAAATTTATTTATCTTCATTTACAAGCATGGGGCTGCAGGGTAAAGGAGGAGTGGGGTGAAGGATTGTGCACATCTCTACAGAACATTACACCCAAACTACAATAGGATTCTACCCTAGAGAACATTAACTATGAGATCTTACCGCCAGACTTTCAGCAACTAACTTGACACTTTGACTAATTGAAGCTTCATCAACAAAATGTCTGTACAGAAAATCTGAAATTTAGGAAATGGCAAATCATGCAAAAAATAGTTCAAGAAAAACCTATTTTTGGTTCCCAATTACAACCTGTTATCTGATAGACCTCCAGTGTTTTGCAGCAATTCAGGTGCAACAGAAAGCTCAGAGAGTGTAGCAGCTGTGACTCTCAGTCTCGAAAATTGCTCGTGCTCCCAGGCCACCTAAAATACTTCAAAAGCTTTAGCAGTGAAACTAAAACAACAAGATAGCTGTCAATTACAAAATAATGACAACTGCCCCCACAACTTCAAGCTGATCATATCAACTAAAAAAATCATGATAATTTTGCTTCTACTACAAGCAGTCTGCATCTTAATAGAGATATTGGTAAACATAACTTGTAATTGAGAGATCTTTGTTGTCGTAGAACTAAGTGAAGGTGATAGCTTATCTTTTGAAACCACATAAAATAAAACCAGGTTTATTTCTGAACAGCTTATGCAAAATAAATTGGTGAAAGCACACAAAAAGTTCTACCAAGCGTCTCATAACTAAGGCGAATTAAGCGTCTCCAAAGGGTCATCACTTTTTTTCCCAATATGGTTAATCAACTACAGGTACCCACCCAATCTTTATAGTTTTGGTCCCAATTAAAAAGGCCATATGGAAAGCCTTTTTTTTGTTTGCATTCAGTAATAAGTTGGAGAGCTTTATTTTCATACAGACTGCATTAATAAGTCAAAAGAATGAGCTCTTTGAAAACATTCAAGGCTTCATAAGTTAGGAAGAAGAGATTAGCCGCAATAAATGCATAGAGCGGAGCAGTGTTTTGTTATTCTAATCCACAAATGTAAGAGAAGAAATCCATAACTGCAGTTATACAAGTCATCAAACAAGAAGAAATTAAATCTTCATAATCAATAATCTATCACTTTCTTCAAAGAAAACCTGTTCATAAAGATCCGCAACAAGTGCACATGACAAAACTACCTAGAATTCTCCACTTGCTAAATATAAACCTTAAAAGACATTTTATCCACAAATATCTCACCATAATTCAGTTCCTCCCTAAACATATCCATAGCCACGGAACATGCTACTTACGCAGCTATGCTAACCACAACAAAAGAAGGCAATAGAGGTTCCTAGTAATAGTAACACTCATGTAATGTAATACTTATGCACATATCCTCATGCAGAAAAAGACAATGAAAATATCACGTGTGATTCCATCCTAAAATTGTATTGTACAATACCTTAGATTTTTGTTCAGTCTCCCTAAGCCATGTTCAAAAACAATTTAAATTGAACTTATAAACTCATCTGTATCTCAAATGTTAAGCACTAGAGCTATCATAGGTTTTTTCATTAAATTACTATCAAATAAAAAGCATTTTAAGTGCAATTCAAACACCTACACATCTACTTACTCGAGGGTTAGAGATGTTTATCTTTTTGTGTTTCAGACCAACTTGGAGCCCCAATTCTTCTGCTACATTAGAGAAACCCTGCAAATTCCACTCAATAAGCCAGAAATCGGCACTGCAGATGACTGTGTTTGAAAATAAACCCACGTATTTATTGCTAAAAAGTTACTCTGCTAACCTCAAAAATTTGCTTTATGTAAGCATTTTCTGGAGGCTTGGAAACATGAATCCATAAATCATTGTTAAATGAGCCAACGCTATTCAAGCAAATAGCATAATCGATCGTCTCGCGTTGACGCTGATCCAAACTCCTAAGCCACTACACAAGGTAAAACATAAGATCACAATAATGACATGGCAACAAATGTAAGAACATAGAAGTAAAGAAAAATGTTCTTCAAGTAAGTACCTTGTAAGTTCCATTATAGTTATAAGGTCCACCAGATGTAAGCCCAAAAAGTAAATTATACCTTCCTCTAGTTTTAGGATATTTGAATATAAAATAGAAAACAACCTCGCTATTTCAAGAAGAGCAACAACACCACTTCCATTGCTATCACTTCCCACTGATAACGCCTGTTAACATTAAAAATAACATAAGACCCTGGACCATCAATCAAACAGCAAAACTAAATAAATAAGTATTTACTGGTGCAGCTCCAAATGTGTCATATGATGCCACTATGGCAATAGTTGGAAGTTGATTTGAATCACCATCAGCTTTCAATCCTGGCAACCACCCCTGACATAGCATGAGAATCATTAATGATGAAAAAAATACATCTATGAATAGTAGTGTAGGATTGGTAGAATTCATAACCCCTATGATAGTTTATGTGTTCAATCAATTTTTTTTTTTTTTTTTTTTTTTTTTTTTTTTTTTTTATGACTGTGGATGTCCGGGCCAGTTTATGCGCACCTCGACTAATTCCACGGGGCCTTAAAATTTACAGTCGGATGCTCATCTCAGTGGCCCTGGGAGACTCGAACTGGTGACTATTGGGGAGCAAATCCAAGACCTGACCAACTGAACCATCTCTCAGGGTTTGTGTTCGATCAAATATAACATTGTCGCAAGCAACCGTTCATATATGGCTGCAATGCTTGACATTGAAACTTAAACCTCTAGATTGAAAAGCCATATATTATGCCCTGTTTTGGCCCCAATTCTCTAAAACTCATTTTCAAACACACTTTTCATGGGATTTACAACTTTGATCAACTTTTCAACCACACATTTTATCAACTTTTATCAAAATCTACTAAAAAATTCATTTCTATATAAACCAAACAAGGTCTATATAATGGCCCTAGTCAATCCCAACAGAAAAATAACAGGTTAAGCTTGAACCTGAATATTTGCAATGGTTGGAGATGCAACTTTCTTGGGTTCTGGCACAGCAACGACAAGCTTGTATCTGAAACATATATATATATATATATATATATTCCATCAAAAGATACATAATAGGGTTAATGGAGAACTTAAATCTTGATTCAACATCTGACATAAACAGATGCAAGTGCAATTTGTGGAGAAGACACCACCGGCATTCAGGAGTCGGGGGTACTATTATGAAGCACCAAAGAGCTATGATGCTCGGACTCGAGTACGGGTATCGGGTACGGGTACGTATCTAAGTGTCGGATCTTTTATTTTCTAAACTGCAGGATACGGGGACATGGCTAAAAAAAGTCCAAATTTTGGACGCGGGTACTTGGGTACACCTTTCAAACTTCAATTTTTTACTAATTCAAGATGTCATTTTGAATATACCCAAATCAATTATTCACAAAGAATGAAATTAGTATTGAATAAAGGGTTAAGACGAATAAAATAGAATTTTGGAGTTTAATCTTCAATTATGAGAATTACTAAATGTTATATAAAATAGAAAATGAGGAACTGGATTGCAATTTGAACTTAGTGGAACTCATTTTTATTTTATACAAACAAAACCCTAAAGTATCGATACATAGTGGGAAAGAAGGAAAAAAAAAGAAGAAAATGGGAAGAAAAATGAAAGAAGAAGAAAAAGAAGGGAAAACTTAGAGTCGCCGCCTTTCTCTACCCTCTCGGCGGCAACGCTATGTTTATAGAGAGCGGAAATAGGAAAGAAGCAAAGGGAAAGAAAAGGGGGGGAAAAAAGAAAGCAGAAGAAGCAAAAACGACGAAGTGTCCAATTGAAACTTGGAGGATCCGACACATATCTCATACCCATACCCATGTCATGTCGTATCCGACACGGGTACTCCTACTATTTCGAAGAGTCCGAGCATCAGAGCCAAAGAGTCATGAAACAGAACATAATAGCCCACAAAACAGCAAATCAAAAGAAAAAAGAAAGGAACTAAAGATAAACATGTAAAACTAGCTAGCAGAACTAAATCATACACACATAGTAAATTAAGTGCCTGTTTGGTTTGCTTTAAAATCTGATTTTAATCTAAGACCTTGTTTGATTCCCATTTTCTTCAAAATACATTTCTCTCTTTTCTTTTCAACAATACATTCTTCAATAAAATAATATTTCACACAACCCAAAACCTTTTCCTTCATTTATAACCACATATTCTCCATCAATCCACTATTCTAAAAGTATTCTACAAAAAAAAAAAAAAAAAAAAAAAAAAAAAAAAAAAAAAAGAGGTTCAAACAAGTCTTAAGTTAAAGTCAAACAATCAATATTAACCACATCTTTTATGGGTCCCACAACTTTTCAACCACATATTTCAAAATTTTCAATCACAATCTACTAAAAAATTTAATTTTAATCCTCACCAAACACCCTCTAAATAATTAGCAATAACGAATTTGAAACTCTCAATATTATGAAACACTTGAAGAAAAAATTTATATAGACAGAGTGCGGCCCGCTTCACTTCATTTACAATTGAACGGACCGGCAAACTGACAAGCTCACTTGCATGCCTCCTTTTCTGTTCACTTTTAGTGCCTTAAAATGGAACATTCACAAACCAGAAAATGAACCTAGAACACTCGTTATTCCATTTTCTCTCATTTTCCCTAAGTAAGAATGCATTTAAATTCCGTCAAAATTTCTCTCAGAATCGTAACATATTATGGAGCTAGTCGATTACAAGAGTTATCTTGATACTTACAAATATGGAACAGACCTAGAAACAAATAAGAGTTCCTATTTTCCCCAATCGTGGACAGTTAAAATCATTTATATTTCTTTGTGACATAAATTGCGAAAAATATTTGTATAGCTAAGGGTGGCAGGCTTTGGAGAGTAGGGGCAAAATCATCATGCTAAATATGACAGAAGGGGACTGGCATACAAAATGAGTACACAGTTTTTAGCATGAAGTCTGAGCTTATATTGAAAAATGCACTGGTCTAAGTGCCACTTTCAAGAGAGGGATCAAGAATTAGGTAATCGGTCACAGACCACACAAAACAGAAATAAAAAAAAACACAGTTCTACTAATCCAGTTCTTATTCTCAGCAACACATGATATGTTAGATATGAGGAATGGGAGTGTTTCCGATTCTAATGATTTCTTAAAACATTTTTTTTAAAGTCAAAAGACTAACCCGCCAGTTGTGGCAGTCGCCAGTTGACCAGTAGCATCATTCTTCTTGACATCAGCTAGCACAGTATTAATACTATCATCCTCAAAACCAAAGTACACTGGATACTGAAACATAAGATGACAGTTGAATCAAAATTCAGATACATATAATTGACAGATAGAGCATGAAGTGTTTTAAGTCAATAAAGAAAGAACCGTGCTACTTGTACAAGGAGGGTTTGACACCCTACCTGACAGAATACTCACATTAGAGAGAGGGGAACATTTTTTTATCATTTTTTTTTCACACGGGTCCCACACGACAAGTGAGTATCTGTCAAGAAGGTGGAAAACCATTTTCTGTACAAATGGTTTTTCCCATAAAGAAAATAACACACTACTATATGGGTCACATATTAAATTAATAAGCCAGACATTGCTAAAAAGCTATAACTTCAAGCATGCTAGTCCTTGTTTTCACAGGTGATCCAAGTTATACATTCCAGAATCCATGAACAGAATTGCATACCCTTTATGTTCTCTTCGAATGAACAGGTGGAAGTAAATACAATATCTCAATTGTGCAGTATACAAATTATCTCTAGATACAAGTACATCGAAAATGCCAATATGTATGCTTTCCAGTTTCCATAACCAACAGAAAAAAGAATCACTGATTAAATCCAAAGTAAGTAATTGTTTCACTCACAGGGGTGTTAGCATGTATAAGTAACTGCTCTAGTTCAACCAATACTTCCTTCATAAGGTCTTTTGCAGAATCATGATGAGCTCCTCCCACACTTTCTGATTTAAGACTAAAAGCTGGGGGGAGTAGAAGCAATAGACCACCTAATGGCTTTCTGTGCGTAATATATTCTGTCATAAGATTGTCAACAAAAAGATAACTCCAACTCAGATGATAAAGATTATGAAGCTATAAAAATGTATATAAAGTAGAATGTAAGGTAGTTGAAACATAGAAACTAAGCCCATGTTTGGCTCAAGTTTATAAATTGTTAATAAACAATTAAGCCACTTTTTATCCACACGTTTAGAGGGACCCACAAGTACTACCCACTTATCCACCAATCATTTCTATCTATTTATAATTTAAAACTCTTTTAGACACTTCCAAAAATGCTTTAAAATAGATAGGGAGCAGATTTTTGTTTATCAATAGTAGTGCCCTTATGAAATGAAAGCAAGAACTGAAACACAATTGAGCAAGACTTGTTTTAACTCTGTGAACTGAAAAATATACTGAGAAGGTTTTAAAAATAGGAGAAGATATATTTTTCACTTATTTTGAATTCAAAACCATTTAACCTAGAGGTCAGTTCACAATAAAGTGCCAATATGTGGACTGAAAATAGATAAAGCTTTTATGACAGTCTGTAGGTTGTATCATATACAAGCTCCAAATGTACATCAGCTAATGCACATGGGTACACAACTTCTCAGTCCAACACATAAATCATATTATCTACCCTCTCGTATGTGCTTTTTTTCAGTTAATCTTATCTTCAGTGCAGATGCTGTAACATTATGCTTCCACTTGTCTCTGTTTAATAATGTCATTATGTAAAATGTTTTCACATACCAGCTGAGATGACCTGTACAACTCAGACTACCTACTACAAGTGCAGTCCAACTCCACAAAAAACCTCTTTAAGTATTTTCATATTTGGTGTACTAGGTCATATCCATACTCGAAGAATGACTTGTCAAAACTGACACTCCTCCATTTATGAGGTGCAGGTAGAGATCCTCGGCATTAAAAGTCATACAAAACAACGAAACTCTTCTATGAAATCCTTATGACAATATAGCTGCGGGAATTTTTTTAAAGCTAGTTATGAGAATCAAGCAAATATCTTGCCTAAGAGCAAAAGGAGTTGATTCTGGCTACTAAAAGTATTCAATCAGAATGGAAGCGAAGTTAAATGTTTGTCACCTTAGTATTCATTTAATATCTTAATTGTTGGAAACAAGTTAGTCATTACTTTTATAGATAACCACATTTCATTGGATGAAGAGGCATAGAAAATTAGCAACTGAAGCATCAGGCCTCTGCTTAAAAACTAGAATAAAAAAATCGTGTTTTCATACCCCAATAGTTTATAATAAAACAGTCCCATTCAGCATTCAAGATGACAGTTTCAGTCCAATAGTTAAAGACCACACTTCCAGTCAGAAGATAAAAATAAAGGATGTGGATAAGATCAGATATAATTTCATACCCAAATCAGAATTCAAGCTCCAGTCCACATTACACAACAGAGAGCAGATTGGGGTTGGAGGAACTCATGTCCAATAGATCTGCTATCCATCACGTGATATTCCCTCTCTTATATCTGATCATATTCTATTCCCTCTCAAATCTTTGGTATGACAAAAATGGTCTGAAGAACCAATTAAGACTTCAAAAACGTAGACATGGTTTCTACTAACGTGTGTATGCATGCATGGAGGTAGGATAAAGTTACAGTTGGTTTAAGAGTAATTATATTTGCTTTTCAGCCAGCTCACATTGCACTAAATCTGTTGTTGGAACATATATTTTGCCACACAAATCTAGAATGCCCAGTATCAACTTGCAAAAGGCATCTCTATTTGACGTACCACTCCTTTATATGAATAATATTGAAACCAAGAAATTGTACCCAACTTGGCATTCTATAAGCTTATTTGGCGAAGCTTAGTTATACATACTTTTTTTATCCATATTTTGTAGGACCCACAACTTATTACTCACTTCTTATCTCCATATTCTATAGGACAAAAACTTATAAGCAATTAAAAATGCTACCAAAAAAGCTCTATATGGACACTGTTTATACACTAATCACTTTCACTTCAATCATACAACAGAGCACTTATCATTACACGAGACATTTAAAACAATGTTGAGGTGCAACAATAATTACCATTACACCAAGTGCCTTGTAATATTGGCATGTGAGCAGAAAACAAACTTAAGATTTCAGTATACTATATTCCAGCAAGAATGTGTACAAGAACATATCATAAAATGTAGAGTGGAGCATCTGGTAACTTTGGACAACTAATGTGTCACGTCCACATTTCACAATATAAAAGGCCACCAGTTAGTTTAACTTCTCATTCACTCCATAACTAATTTCTCTCTTTCTTTCCACTATTAGAAACTCAGTGGTCCAGATATAACATAATAACTGAAGCATGAACTAACCAAGTACAATCTTACTATACGATACTTCTATAATGTGGATTTTACAGCTCAATGTCTTGCTACCTTTTTCTCCAGAGTTATTAAACAATTGGAATAGACTTTTAATGCATATTTTACTGTACTTTTCAAAATTTTCGGTCGTATTATAGGTGAAAAATGCATTTTCTAGTTTTCAAGTATTTTTCCAATAAATTTCCCTTATTCACTTTTCAGTACAGTAAGCAAGCTCCATTTCAGCTTCGCAAATGCAGCACAAATGCAGATTACAGAAAAGCAAAAGCAAAAGCTCGCCTTCTAATAAATTCAATGTCCAACAGATAGATTATAGATAGGAAGTTCGGAAGTATAATTGCTGACTAAAAAAAATGTAATGAAATATCATTACAATTTAAAGTCTAAAATTGTAAAATCCTCAACTAAAATTTAGCTTGCATCAGCATTGGCAAATCAACTAAAGAAACTCTCTTCTGAGTTTCCTTCTATAGTAACCCGCAAAACTATCGATTCTTAAGATATTCTTTCCTTACATAAAAAATTAACAAAATTAAAATTTAGCTTGCATCAGCATTGGCAAATCAACTAAAGAAACTCTCTTCTGAGTTTCCTTCGCAAAACTATCGATAGTTCTACACAACTCCAAAACTCTTAAGATATTATTTCCATACATAAGAAATTAACAAAAAAAAAAAAAAAAAAGTTAAATTTCAACTAAGTATCCGCTCAGAACAGCTATATGTTTTTAATCAACAAAAAAATAAAAATAAAAAATAAAAAACAGTTAAATAATACTTAACTTCTTTAAATTTTCTTTGAGTTGAACATAAACTAATAAAACAATAATTCAAAATTGATTAAGAGAAGCAAAGTGTGGACCTTTAATGAAGGTAAGATTCAATTCGCGGACGGGAAGGATGAGGACAGTGCGGGAGAGATCCGCGGCAGCCCCAGACGATGAAGAAAAAAGCGAAGAACCGGCATGATGGTTGAGTGAAGCGAATCGAGATCCGAACGGCACGCCACCAATATCGTACTGCACGAGCCGGTACACATCAACCACCGTTACGGCGTCGCAAATTTCGACGCAGGCCATTACTAATATCAATATTGTGATCATTGAAGAGTACACTGGGTCGATTAACACTGATGATGGTTTCGGATTTTGAACTTTCTTCGGAGAATTCGCCATTAGGAGCTTGAGGGTTGGGGTGGACAGTGGTGGGGTATAAGAAGTTTGTACTGTGCAACGTGAGAACTGAGAATGTGTGCAACGGGATATATTGGTAATTATTGGTGAGTTTAGACTTACAAGGAAGTTCATTGCTTCATTTATTTATTTGTTTTTGTATTATTATTATTTTAAAATTGGACATTTGTTTTGGAATTTTCTGTTTATTTTTAATGTCAAAATAACTAGTTAGGGACATAATAAGAGGAGTAACGATATTCATGATGAGCATTATTAGTTTGGGTAACATTATTCAAATGATAACTATTACATAGTCTCGTTCCAACATTTTTATGTGCATTCAAACACAAGCCAATTAGTTTTGGTTTGGCCAAGAAAAAAGAAATGTAAATGTAAATCGTGCCAAGTCAGATATACACTTCATCCAAATTTTGTTCTATTTGATTTTTCATTATGATTTTCTCGAGTTTTCTTCATTGTTTTAGTAATCATATAGTGGTCTGTGTGTGTCTCGGGGATATGAATGATAATAAGAACCGAATATTAACACGAAAGTTATCATGTTAATCATTAATATAACTTATCTCGTCTTTCTAACTCGACTAGGATGAAATTGGACGCCTCAATCTCAAAACTGCCTAATTACTTTTCCTCCTCTTTGTTGTTATATATATATATATATATATATATATATATATATAGCCCAAGGAAAACATTTAGACGGTAAAATAGACAGATTCCATCAAATAAGGATTTATATGTACTGAAATTGAAAGTTTAGATACCATAGAATGAAGACACAAATGTGATATTTTGTGAAGTTTGGGGACATCACTATTTTTCCTTCAAAACTTTTGTCCTGAATAGGATAATATCTTCGGCCTTTCCTTTTGGTTGGACCGACTATTGTATTGCTTAAGATAATTTAATAAATGGTCACTAAATTTTACTATAAGTTATGAGTGATGTTTAGTGTACATGAAATTTTTTCACAGGACGGCTACAAGTAAGGCACATGGTGGGACTCGCGCAATTTTCTTATTTATTTTTAATACAGGTGGGGCCCATCTTGTGAAAATAGCCCCTGTACATGGGAAATTATTCATAAGTTATTACTTATTTACTTATCTTTAAAAAAATTCTTGTTACTCACTCAACTTTACTATATGTTACTACTTACTCATCGAAATTTAAAAAGCTGTCCATTACTTACATAAATTTGGATAAAATTACTTGTTGCTCACTAAACTTTGAAATAAGCAACGCTCGTATAAATAATATGGTGATTGATGGATAACTTTGTTCAAATTTGAGTGAGTAATAAGTGACTTTTAAAATTTCGATGAGCAAGTACTAATCTATAATAAAATTTAGTGAATAGGGAGTAAACTATTAAGCCCCCGTTTGAATCAAATTAAATTAAATTAAATTACATTCTATTTTTCTCTTCTATATTTAATCACACAATCTTTCATAAAATAATATTACACGTAAATCGAAAAAAAAAATTTCAACCACTCATTTTTATTTTCAAAAAATCGGGGGCTAAGAGCATCTCCAAGAGGCTTTTTAAAAGTGGGAAAGAGCCAATTTTTAAAATTTTATTTCAAGAAACTCTTTAATTTAACTTTTTAAAATAGAGAGTGAGTTTGGCTCTCCAAATTTTGAGAACCAAACCCACCTCTCTATAATTTGAAAAATTTTGAGTGTACAAAATTTTTTAACAGAAGTTATACATAAGTCTCACAAGAAAGTGGGTCCTATATGAAATAAAATAATGTCAAAAAATGACTCATGTGTCTGTTCTGTAATATTTATGTACAAATATTGTCTGTACATGAAGCATTCCTCCTATAATTTAATGTTTTAAAGATTTCAACTTTCAATGCACATTTTATTGACTTAATTAAATAAAGTAATATAATTATTGAAGAAAATATAGTAAAAATAAAAGAATAAAAAAAAATAATAAATACATATTGAAAATAGTAAAATTAAATATTAAAAATAAAGAGACTATTAGAGCATTTTAAAATTTTTGATTTATAGATACCCTTTTATTGTAGAATATATTCTTTATTTTGTTTGAGATGCTCTAAATGAGTAAGTAGTAAGTCGTAGCAAACTTTAGTGGTTTGAGGGATAACAAGAAGATGCTTATTGTCCCGGAATGAATTCGGTAGCTGAAATTTCCAATATCTGAAATTCAGTAATTATGAATTCTCTTCCAGCAATTGGATATTTTTCAAAATTCCCCGCCCAGCATTCTGCCAATTATAAACCCCGTCGATTTTGTGCAAGAATCCCATACATATTCTCCGCCCTCAAAACCTCCCCTCCTCGTAAGTACCCATTTCAGATTTTTGCTTAATTCCCAAGTAATATAAAACATTTTTAGCTGACTTTTTCGTTTTAAATATGTTTTCCTTTTTTCATTTTTTCTTGTGTCCCAGCGAGAGAATTTTCTGGAGATGAAGTGTTGCAGGAATTTCTGAAAGAAAGAGGATTGACCGGAGATTTTATATCGAAAATATCTTATAAATTTTTTGGATAAGGGATTTGATTACAAATTCTGAAAACCTATGTTGGGTTTTGATACCCAATAAATCCCCCGGGCGATGATGTTAACTCGGTTATTATTTCAGTCGGCTTTAGCCAAATGACTGAACGTTAAATCAACACCACGGATGAAATGTCCCGACCCCAGAGATTTAACGGGTCATTGGAAGCAGCCTAATTATTTAGTGTTGCTCATGGCCCGAGCTTCTTTCAGTTGGACGGTTATTCAATTGGAGGCCCACCTATCTATTTGCTAGCCTACCTTAATTGTTAATTGGACCAATTAACAATTAACCTATACCTAACTTACCTTTGTGGACGTGAACTATATATAGTTGGACTCCCCTCACTTTATAAGAACCACGCCATTCTAGCCTCTCTCCTTAGCCTCCAACTCTCTGCCTTCTCTCTACGTGAGTTCTTCTTGGTTTGTTGCTCCTGCTTTGTGCTACAGATATTACCCTTCTCTCTTTGTGATCATTCCTGTGTGGTTTGTGTGAGTGGGTACTATTGAAGGGCTACCAATTGAAGAAAACATCGAAGGGGTCGAGTTTGGTGATTCTTCGTGGTGTTGATCGGAACTGAGCCCGGGTTCACCTGCGTGGTGGTCGATCCTTCTCCCAACATCTGGTATCAGAGCGGGTTGGTGTTTCCCCGGCCAGAAATCGACAGAAAGAAGAGGCGGAAGTCGGCGGGTCGCGAGTTCTTCAAAGGGCCGAACCTGCAATCTCAAATTCCGGCCAAACCAGTGACTGCCCAGAATTTCTAAGGCCGGAATTGGACTCTACAGGTGCTGGGCGTCCTCCCTAGGTTGAAGATTCGCAAAGAAATCGGCTGAAATCGCGAAGGAGACGCGATTTCCCCAAACTGACCGAGGCTTCAATCGCGTTTTCCGGCCAAAGTACGACTCCGGTGGACGAACGGAGACCGGCGTTGGACTCAGCAGGTCGAGGCGCCTCTAGTGGTGAGGCGCGTGGTGGTTCGGCTCCGGCGACGGCGGCGCGTGGCTCCGGCGGCGCGTGGCTGCGTTTTCCGGCGAGCTCTCTTCAGGCAGAATACTCATTTTAATCTCCTGAACGTACTGATAATCTCTGTTTAGTGTTTCAGGTTACACAGGAAAAGTTGGACGATTTTGCCCCTGGTGGATAGTCGCGTGCATTGCAGTCTGCATTAGTTGCTGATTGCGTTGATACATTTGCTGAACCTCTAGGGCGAATAGTGGTGGCCCTAAGGCAGCAAATTCGCATCTCTCGTAAATTACGGACTCAGAAACGTCCGCTCTGGTAAATTGGCTGAATCCTTTACATTATCGCACTAGCAGATCATCGTGTGGGGTGATCATTAGGATTGGGGGTTGTCATTGCTTGGTAACCATTGCTTGTGCTAGAATTTAGGATTACTTGCCCTTACTTGACGATTGTGTATCTTAACTTTTGATAGAATTGGCTTATTGTGCTGTGTGTTATAATTGTCGCTATTTGGAATCTTCTGTGATTGGATATACCCGTTTTGTTGCATTGTCTATTCCGCTGCGTTGTTATTTCCGTTAGAATACCTAGACCTTACCTGTTCGAACATTCCCTTGATCTAAGACCTCGCGAGTCTTACGAAACCCTGGGAATCTAGAACGGCGTATATTGTCTGTGACCCTAGGACTACTTTGTGTGGTTTGCCTTTGTGAGTGTGATTCTGTGTTTTTTGATTATTTCATAAAATGACAAGTCACAATTTTGATTTGGGAATTTTTAACGGAAAGGGTGATTTTTCAATCTGGCAACAAAAGATGAGGGGTATTTTGGTCCAACAAAAAGTTTCAAAAGCCATTGATGGCAATTTTTCAGCTGATTTTTCAAAAGATCAAAAAGAAGAAGCCGATGAGCTTGCTTATACCTCAATAATTTTACATTTGTCTGATGCTGTTTTAAGGAAGGTGGGTAAACTGAAAACCACCAAAGAACTTTGGGAAAAATTGGAAAAACTGTATTTACTTAAGTCTACCCCAAATAAGCTTTACTTGCTTGAACGTTTTTTCAGTTTTAAAATGGATACTTCAAAGGATCTTGATGACAATTTAGACGTTTTTAACAAACTTGTTCTAGATATTGTTAATTGTGGTGAGAAAGTGTCTGAGACTTACAAAGCTATAATTTTACTTAATTCTATGCCTGATTCATATAGGGAAGTCAAAAATGCTATTAAGTATGGTAGGGACACTTTAACACCTGAAATTGTCATGGACTCACTTAGAAGTAAGGAGATGGAACTTAGAGCTGAAAAAGAGGATAAGAAGAGTGGTGAGTTGCTTATGATGAGGAATAGGATGAAATTTAAGCAAATGAATTTGGGAAGAGCACAAGACAATAGTGATTCGAGTAGTGATTCGAGTGATGAGGATTATAAGAAGAAGGGTAAGGGATGGGACAAGTCTAATGGTAGAAGGTGTTTTAGCTGTGGTAGAACTGGACACTTTATTAGGGACTGTCCTAAGAATAAGGATAAGCAGAGGGGTAGGATGAGAGATGAGGCGAATGTGGCTATGGGGTCGAGTGATGACCCTAGTGAGGTTTATTAAGTGTAAACCTAGTTACTGCATTGCATCTGTGTGTAATCCTTTCTGCATGTGTGTGAGTGCTTGATTCTGTTGCATGTTGTATGTTACACTTTCAATGTGTTTGATGTGTGTAATTGCATGAATCAATGTGACTCGTATACTTGGTGTATGTGTTGACATGCATAGTGGGTTGGTGATGCACTAGCAGTAAGTGTGTGTGTGTGTTGAATGTCTATTGGTGAGGTGGAGTATAGATGCCTAGGGGTACACTGTGGGTTGTACCGGGGGATGTGTAGTGTGACATTTGGATCACGAGTGGAGATGTGATCAAATGTCTAGAATCCTTTATCAGAAAGAGACCCTGATCAGGTGGAGTGTGAGAGAGGACACTTCTATCACTTCTGTTAGGTGGAGCCCCATTATCCATGTAGTTTGGGAGAAGTGATGAGGTGATAAAGGATTATCCCAAGAACTTAGGATCTATTGTGACTTACCAGTTAGACATGAGTTGAGTGATTAGTCTAGTGAGCATGGTGGAGCGATGAGTGGAGATATGTGTTCTCGAGGTGGGAGTAACACGGAATGGGATAGGATAAGTGTGGAGAGATCTTTTCGTGGGGTCGTTTATGCATTTGTTGCATATGTGTTAACTGTGTGTTGACCCGTTGATTAACTGGGTGTTAATCTGTTGTTCTGTGTGAACGTATTTGGAAAAGATCTATGTGTTATCCTATAGTATATCGGCATCGCATGTTTTATTTGCTCTTGACTGTCACTGTGATTATCTGCTTCTACTTGGGTGTTTTTCTTTGACCTTAGCCCTGATGAGTATATGGAGCAGGTATGGTATGTGTTTCAAGTTGGAAACACGAGGTAAGGTCTGTGATCCCAATTTTATCGTTTGATTGATTAGGCAAGTATGAACTGTGTGTTTTGATTGCTTGCAGGTTTATTGGGCATCAAGGTGGAGATTTGTTGGGTTTTGATACCCAATAAATCCCCCGGGCGATGATGTTAACTCGGTTATTATTTCAGTCGGCTTTAGCCAAATGACTGAACGTTAAATCAACACCACGGATGAAATGCCCCGACCCCAGAGATTTAACGGGTCATTGGAAGCAGCCTAATTATTTAGTGTTGCGCATGGCCCGAGCTTCTTTCAGTTGGACGGTTATTCAATTGGAGGCCCACCTATCTATTTGCTAGCCTACCTTAATTGTTAATTGGACCAATTAACAATTAACCTATACCTAACTTACCTTTGTGGACGTGAACTATATATAGTTGGACTCCCCTCACTTTATAAGAACCACGCCATTCTCGCCTCTCTCCTTAGCCTCCAACTCTCTGCCTTCTCTCTACGTGAGTTCTTCTTGGTTTGTTGCTCCTGCTTTGTGCTACAGATATTACCCTTCTCTCTTTGTGATTCATTCCTGTGTGGTTTGTGTGAGTGGGTACTATTGAAGGGCTACCAATTGAAGAAAACATCGAAGGGGTCGAGTTTGGTGATTCTTCGTGGTGTTGATCGGAACTGAGCCCGGGTTCACCTGCGTGGTGGTCGATCCTTCTCCCAACAACCTAGTAAAAGCTGAAGAAATGGCTGATAATTTTAACAATGCCACTCAGCTGGTATGATTACTTACTTTCGCTAGGAAATTTTCATCCTACTACACTGCTGAAGAAGGATTTTCCGTAGCCCCCACCAGATTTATTGAAACCAAGGCTTAGTTTATCGGAAAAGATTCATCCTTTTTCTCATTTATTATATCGATTCTTGTTTACTTTTTGTTCATAGTCTACTGGTGAAGAAAATGATGGTGGGTTTTTAAAACTGAAAAGAACCAATGAGTGGCTATTAGGGGACAACAACTCAGTGCCAATGAATAAGAAGATGGTCATCAGGGTATATTCGATTATAGCATCTCTTTAAATTTTTTCTTCTCCTCTGTAAAGAATATGGTAGAATAATTTATGTGAATAATCTAATTAATTGTTTATGATGATGATAGGAAGTACGAGACGACCGTGAGAGAAGGAAAATACTGAATTTCCTCCAATATGAAGCTGTAAGACATGTCTGAAATTCCATTTTTTACTACCATTGTTTATATAACTTTATTTATGTTTCTTAGCCCGATTAGCTTCACATTTTTCCTTCAAATATTGGAATAACAAAAGTTCGTAGCCACTGCTGAACTTAATCTGTCTCTGTTATCTATTTTGTTTGGGTTTATTTGTTAAGTTGTGAAATTATTAAAATTACGAAAGGATTAGTTAGACAAAGAAATGATGAATTTTTTTTCAAGAAAGTATGTAGCCACCACTGCTGAACTTCATCTGTCTCTGTCATCTATGTTGTTTGGGATTATTTATTAAGTTGCGAAATTATTAAAATTACGGAAAGGATTTGTTAAACATATTATTAGTGGTATATTGCTGTTTTTCCATATATTCAAATTGGCCAAGGTTAATTGCAATAAGAATTTTGGTTAAAAAATTATGTCATAACTTTTATTGTGAAAAATATTAGAGCGTGTTTGGGAAGTGTTTATAAATGGTTAAATTGTAAATAAATAGATATGAGTGATGAATAAGTGGAAGTACTTTTGAATCCCTCGAAATGTGTGGATAAAAAGTGACTTTAGTGTTTATGTACATAAGCCAAATATAAGCTTAGTTTTTAAGCACATTTTACTAGTGGTCGTAATCTAGGATGCATCGACGTCTTCCTGGGGCCCACGATTCTTTGCTCGACAAGACACTAACACGTATCCGGTATGGCACCAACATGTGTCGGAGAGGCTTGTCCAAATTATTTATATGATTTTATATTGTTAAACACGTCATTGTCACTGACACATTGTCGTCAAACACCCACACTATAGCAACATAACAAAAACATTAAACGGCGTGTCTAAATTTTTTTTGGGTTTTGTATAGTTGAATAAGTTTTCAATACACTAGGAGATCCACCGACACAATACCTACACATCGTTGACACAAGCTGAAAATCTTGGTGGCATGCCCAAATTATTTTTTGGTTTTGTACGTTTGGGAGTACATTGTCGACACGCTGGGAGGTACCTTGTCGACACGTTAGAATTAAGAAAAAAATTCTTTACATTATAAATAATAAAAACACAAAAAAATTTAATATTATTTATGTCGGCGTGTTGGAACATATCGTGACGGTACTTTTTTTGAAAATTGCATATCAAAGTGTCCATGTTGTATATGTCCGATATTCGTGTCCATGTCGATGCTTCCTAGGTCATAATGATATTTTCTAATTTTAAGTGTCAGATGAGAGTTGGATATAAAGGATTTTGTGGTAAAACTGAAAGATAACAGATGAAAATGTATTTCAATTTTCTTGCTCGTGTCAAAAGCATTGTTGAAAAGTTTGTTAGTTTTTATAGTGTAAGTTTTTTTGGCACCTGTTCTTAAGAATATGTAAAAGTGTTTTTATATCAATTCGATGAGTAGACATAGTCTACGCGGATAATTTTCTTTTCTGCGGACCCTAAAGATGTTGACTTAGAAGTTACTAACATAGTTGTTACCTGTTGGGATTAAATGTACATGTTTGTCATTAGTTTTAGATCATAGAGTGCTGGAGGTTATGTTTATTGTGGATCTTTCATGAAACCATTCAATGCTCAAAAGGAAGTATTGTTTTTTCTTGTTGGAAATGTGAATATGAATTTTGCTATTTTTTAAAATTTTGCTGTAGTTCCTCATGATGCCATTCGAGACTAAGTATTAAGGACTCATGAGTGTATTTTACTCACGAGTTTTATTCCATTTTTAACTTAATTGTAAGATAGATTTTATGAGAAGTGGACTTTTTTATATGTTTATTAGTGTTGTTTTGTAGAAGTGGTGAGATAGCCAAAAACAATGAAGAAACGATAAAACAAAGTTATTGGCGTGGATTGAGAAGCAAATATGGTCAAAGGGGTCAATGCACACTATGGACTGGACGAACGGCGCCACAAAACCTGCAGAAGATAGGGAACATGGCGCCACACGCGCCGTGACCTAGGCACTGCGGCACCATGCCCCCCAAACTTGTTTTCTTTTCGCTACCCAGGATGTATTATAAATTTGATTTTCAATACTAATTCCTCACACCGCTCAAGTTTGTTAAGATTTTACTAGTTGTCATTCAACATATCAACAAATGAGGATTCTTCTTATTTTTGACTTCTTCAACCTCTAAGACTCAATCAAGTTACTAACCCTTTATCAAAGGTTCAAGCCTTTAAAACAAGTGTCCGGAGCTTAATCAAGACATGTGATGCGTCTTCTGTTTCATGCACCTGCTTTTTCAGATATGTGTGTATGTGTATATATATATTTTTATATGCGAGCATCTCTCCATTAAACTTTCTAAATGACCCTTGTAGCAAGTTTTAGGCTGATGACTCCCAAATCATACGACTTTAGGGCATCATGTTTTAAACCTTTGCAGACTTATCACTCGAGTCATAAAGGTTACGAAAAAACGTTGTCCTCATTGAGATCTTTTAGGGTAGCTTCACAATAAGGCAGTTTTTTTTCCCGCAATGATTAGTTCAATGCCCATTATTAAACACTCATTCTCGGAAAATTGACCCTTAACTTAAGGTTCTCACCTGATTTTCATCCTATTGGTCTCAACAACCTACACAAAGTTTACATGCATGGAATCCACATTTATCTCCAAGTTTCCCTACAACAGTTCAACCTTCCAAACATCTAAAATGTGGTTTAAGGATATGATGTTTAATGGTTGTTGGGATTTGACATTTAGGGTCTCTAATTCAACCTATAAACATGAATCAACCTACTCATGTATAATGTCACAATCTAATCACGTGCATGAATATTTTCCGTTTCACATGAATAAACAGAAATCTCATTCAAGCACACGATTTATCCACAATTCATAAAGCAACACATGTCCTCAATTATATGCGTCAATATCGGCAAGACTATCTAACTTACACAAACATGCAAAAATAATTTTTTTTTTTTTAAAAAAAACTAAAACTAGATGTTAAGTAACATCACACATGAACACAATCATATAAACATAACTACTAACAAAAGGCAACAGCAATGAACCCAAATGATGTTATGCCTCCAAACTTAAGGCAAACATTGTCCCCAATGTAACAAATAAATACGAAGAAAGGGTAAGACTTTCCTGAGTACATGATTGGGTGTCGCTGTCATCGCCTTGTTAAGATGGACCCTGACTGGACGGATAATATGGAGAAGACAGTAGTGGAGGAAAAAACATGTTGGGATATGCAGACGCTAACACCGAGAAGAACTCATTCTGATACTGAAATTGTGTGTACATGGAGTTCTGCAGTTTGTGATACTGATCAGTCATAGAGGACTGCATGTGGTCTATTTGATATTGAAGCTCGTCGTACCTCTCTTGACTCCTCGATTCCAATTGGTCGTATTTCTCTGTCAGCTGTAGCTGCAACGCCTCAATCCTACTCGTAATGTCATCAGTCTGTGAAGTGGTAGGTGGAGGATCACTCGGGCGAGAAGGTTGTGCCTCTGTAGCTCATGGGGGAACCTTGCTAGTGAATTGCCAGATACTCTTCTTGGTTATTGGGGTTTAGGATGCACTATCTCCTCAACTCGAGATGAGTTAATTCCCCTTCCTACAAAGGACCTAAATCAAAGAAAGGTAATTCAGACCGGCAATGGTAGAGCCGTTGAGTCCATGTAAGAAGTTGGTATAAATGACCATGCCCACATCAACACTCAGTCCTCGCTAAATAATGTTCACGAAAATGTCGTTCGATTTAAAACCACCACAAGTGTACAGTTCGTTACAAGTAATAAATTGGACTTTTAGAGTCCGGATTGTCGATCCCACAAAGATTGAGTAGTTTAATGCTAATTATCTCGACCTTAACCGAATCTAGATGAGTTTTTTTTTTTATGAGTTTTATACTAAATTCTAACCGAATTAGACTACGAAAACTACTATGGATGATTTGGCTAAACTAAATGCAAATTATACTAGAATGTAATATGAAAATCGAATGAAAATTGATTAAGTTAATGAGAGAAAAATGCACTAGGATCACGAATCCCCATGCAACAATCCATTTAAATTCTAGTTTTACAATTTGACAACACGATTAAATATTGAAGAATCAATGTTCCTATTGAATTTAACAATCTATTTCTAGTAATGTTAAACTTATTCTATCATGCGATCCGACTATATTTCTATGACGAATACAAACATAAAATAATTAAAGAACGCATTAGTTTTTATGAACACTTAAAGATTCACATAAAGTATAGCGGTATATTTCTATCTCCTATCGGACCCTATGACAATTTATACTACGTCGAATCTATTTTCCTTCTTTCAAATGCATAAAATAGATCACCACACATTCATATAATTAACGTGCGCACAGTAATTATAAGGAATAAATACGTATAAATCGTTCAAACATCCAAAAACGTGTTTTTAATGTCAAATATAAAACTAAAGATTAAAATATCATGTTACAGGGTTCATCGATCTCCTAGTACAAGAAAAATTAGTCTAACATGCTAAAAAAAGAAAAACAAAAGAATAAATGAAGAAACGTCATCACTCGAGTAGATATTCAATTAATTCCTTGAAGTGCTTGATGAATTTTCGTGTTATTCCTTGCGTTCTTACTCTCCAATGTCAAAATAATCTCTAAAAGTGCATAGCCCCCTTTTTTTGTCGAGTCTAGGGTTAAAAAGTCGTCCAAAATTGGTTTCCATAAGAGTTTAAGTTAAAAACGGAAATCAGAAATTTTTGCGTAAAAATAACCATGCGATCGCGTTGTTCAAATGCTATGGCTCAAGTTACGTTCTGGGATTGCCATGCAACCGCATGGAAGTTTGCACCATGCGGCCGCATGGTGCAATTAACTTCACAATTGCACCGTTTTGGTCCCCGCCACATGGTGCAATTAACTTCACAATTACGCCGTTTTGGTCCCCGGCTCCGTTCTTCTTCATTTTAACTTCTTTTTTTCATTTTTTTCCTCCTAACGCCCCTTTGATTTCGTCAATCTCGTATTTAGTTCATTTTCGTTCTTGATTTGGGTCTCGAGTCAACTTTCAAATAAGTGCATATTAGTTCCTGAGCTTTGGCTTTCTTCCATTTTGGTCTTTCTTGCTCGTTTTCACTCACTTCTCGTTATTTTCATCGATACAATCCTGCAAACACAATTTACATAGAATTAAGCCATATTTCAACATAATTACAATTAATTATCCATGTTTTGTGATCTAAATAAGTGCGTAAAACACACTTATCAAACCCCTCAAACTTGAACTATTGTTTGTCCTCAAACAAGATGGTGACTTAATTCTAAACAAAACATAGCTTAACAACCTGCCGTGTCTCAGAATTGGACTTCAGTAATAACATAGTGAACAATATCAACAGTGCAAAATCAAATCAATCTCAACTTATCATATGCAACCTGACGTGTGTATGTGTATACTCATGCAAACATGCTCAGTTTCTGATAGATTCAAATCCCGGTCTACAGTAGTCAAAATTTTCCTTTCTTCGCTCGAGAGATACACACCCCCCAAACTTGTTCTTTTACTCACTTATCCCGGGGTGTGTTCTATACTTGAGATTTGATTAACTTAAATTCCCACACTCTCTTAGTTTGGATAGGACTCGCAATCGTAAGTTTACACTTCAACAAGCAGAGATTCTCCTATTTCTTTGATTGTTTCAACCTCTAAGACTAAACTAAGTTACCTTCCTTACATCAAAGGTACAATTCTATCAACTAAATGTTATGGGTCACTTTTCTCACTCGATTCTTTTTCTTTGTTTCAACACATTCTCATTTACTTTCTATATAACCCATGTATCAAGTTTTAGGTCGATGACTCCCAAATCAGTTGATTTTAGAGCTCCAGGTTTGTATTCACCCTTACAGGCTTACTTGCTCAAGTTATAAAGGCTCAAGAAATGTGTTTTCTCTCTTTTCTTTTGACTCTTTCCCTCTTGCTTTCTATATGACCCCTGTATCGAGCTTTAGGTCGATGACTTCCAAATCAGTTGATTTTAGGACACCAGGTTTTTATTCACCCTTACAAGCTTACTTGCTCAAGTCATAAGACTTGAAAAGAGTGTTTTCCTCACAAAAATTTATGCAAGCCCCTATTTTTTTCTAGACACTTAATTTCAAGAACCAACTTCAAACTTTCACCTCATTTTTGTCTCTCGGACATTGCTGTGGACATGTACTCGGAATGCAAAGCCTGACATTACTTCATATGTGGTTAACTATTGCCCAACAGCAATATCAGCGAGGTGACGAAGGAAATGGCTCTGTTGAACTATGTTATTTAGCGGGGACTGAGTGTCGATGTGGGCATGGTCATTCATATCAACTTCTCGTGTGGACTCAAGAGCTCTACCACTGTTGGTCTGGGTTACCCTTCTTCAATTTATCCCCTTTGTAGGAAATGAGAAATTGACTCATCTCCAACTAAGGAGATAGAGCATCCTAAACCGTCAATAACCAAGAAGATTATCTGACAATTCACTCGTAAGGTTCCCCCACGAGCTACAGAGGCACAATCTTCTCGCCCCAGTGAGCCTCCACCTACCACTTCACAGACTGATGATGTTATGGATAGGATTGAGGTATTACAACTACAACTGACAGAGAAATACGACCAGTTGGAATCTAGGAGTCAAGAGAGGTACGACGGGCTTCAACATCAAATAGACCACATGCAATCCTCTATGACTGATCAGTATCACCAGCTGTAGAACTCTATGTACGCAAAATTTCAGTATCAGAATGAGTTCTTCTCGGTGTTGGCATTTGCATATCCGAACATGTCTTTTCCTCCATCACCATTTTTTCCATATCATCTGTCCAGTCAGGATCCATCTCAATAGGGCAATGGTGGCGACATCCAATGATGTACTCAGGGAAGTCTTACCCTTTCTTCGTATTTATTTTTTACACTGGGGACAATGTTTGCTTTAAGATTGGGAGGCTAAACATCATTTGGGTTCATTTCTGTTGCCTTTTATTCGTAGTTATGTTTGTGTGATGTTAGTCATGTTTGTGTGCTTGTGTCTTAACATCTTGTTTTAGTTTTTTTTTTTTTAAATTGTTTTTGCATGCTTGTGTGAGTTAGATAGCCTTGCCGGCATTGATGCATATGATTGAGGACATGTGTTGGTTTATGAATTGTGGATAAATTATGTGCTTAAGTGAGATTTCTGTTTATTCATGTGAAACAGAAAATATTCATGCACATGATTAGATTGTGACATTGTACATGAGTAGGTTGATTCATGTTTATAGGTTAAATTAGAGACTCTAAATTTCAAATCCCAACAACTATTAAACATCATATCCTTAAACCAAATTTTAGATGTTTAGAAGGTTGAACTGTTGCGGGGAAACTTGGAGATGAATGTGGATTCCATGCATGCTAAACTTTTTGTAGGTTGTCTGAGAACAATAGGATGAAAATCGGGTGAGAACCTTAAGTTATGGGTCAAGTTTTCGAGAATGAGTGTTTAATAAGGGCATTACGTTAATCATTGCGGGGAAAAAGTTGTCTTGTTGTGAAGCTACCCTAAAAGATTCCAATAAAGACAATGTTTCTTCATAGCCCTTATGATTCGAGTGATTAAGTCTACAAGGGTTTAAATCTGATGCCTTAAAGTCGTCTTATTTGGGAATCATCAGCCTAAAACTCGCAGCAGAGGTCATTTAAAAAACTTAATGGAGAGACACGCGCACATAAAAAAAATATATATATATACACACACACATATATCTGAAAAAGGCAGGTGCATGAAACACAGGACGCACCATTCTTGAACCTATGATAAAGGATTAGTAACTTGACTGAGTTTTAGACGTTGAAGCGGTCGAAAATAAGGAGAATTCTCATTTGTTGATATGTTGAACGACAACTAGTAAAATCTTACCAAACTTTTGAGGAATTAGTATTGAAAATCAAATTTATAATACACCGTGGGTAGCGAAAAGAAAACAAGTTTGGGGGCGTGTGAATCCTACGAGCGACGTAAGGACATACTTAACTTTTAAGGTCGAAAATTGGACCAACTTATTATTGTACAGCGTTACATTTGATTACTCTCACACACACCCGTTTTGCATTGATTAGGTGGAATTTTAGCTTTTGCATTTCAATTTTGAAATCGTTCATGAAGATGATATAATGTTCTTAACGCTGAACCCAACGGCGAGCTATCTGACTGAATTTGTGTCTGTATCCTTAGTTATTTTCTTTTTGTTTGTTCGAGGACTAGCAAACTGTTAAGTTTTGGAGTATTTGACAAATGTATTTTACTCACGAGTTTTGTTCCATTTTTAACTTAATTGTAAGATAGATTTTATGAGAAGTTGACGTTTTTGATATGTTTGTTAGTGTTATTTTGTGAAAGTGGTGAGATGGCGAAAAACAATGAAGAAATAATAAAACAAAGTTATTGGCGTGGATTGAGAAGAAAATATGGTGATAAGTGCAAAAGGGTCTACGCACACTATGGACCGGACGAACGGCGCCGTTGACCGAGAGTGGTGCCACAAAACCTGCAGAAGACAAGGAACATGGCGCCGTGGTGCCATGACCCAGGTGCTGCGGTGCCATGCCACATTTAGACGTGGTGCTGCGGTGGCCGCATTCCCTGCGTCGCCAACTTACCAGAAAAACTAAAAAACTGAAACTATGTACATGAGTTCTATTATAATTCCATGGAATTTCAACAAATATTACCAAAGAAATGAGGGTCTTCATTCTTCTACAAGAAAGTGCTCAAGAGTTACATGATCAAAACCACATAACAATCAATGGAGACACACCATTGAAGTGATACACTGGTTTATTCCCACAAACTGGAAGTCGTAAGAATCTATCGCAAGTTAAGTGACTTCATTACAAAGATGAGATATACCGTTTGCATCTTTCGAATGAGAATAAATACTTCGCTAATTCTTTGTCATGTGGAAATATGATACTTGTTATGATATTCCCAATAGTTTTACACTCGGTTATTCATAACATATTAGAGTTTTTCAAATATGGTAAGATGCATATGATTTTTGCCTTCAAATGAGCTTAAGAGGGAACTGTTTCTTTTGACCGTGGGCATTGGAACTGCATGCGGTGGATATTGTCTAATAACTTTGTCAGTCCAGGTAATATAGCAAAGGTACACCCAAGTTTAAGAAAATCTTGATATGTTTAGCGAAAGTAAAAACGTGCTTTTCGTGGATTGCAAATGCTAATAATTTCATCCACTTTCATGTATTTATCTCCTTTTTTTTCTGTCATAATGCTTCGTCTATTGCCATGGAGAACAAACATTTGATGTATAAAAGAATGTAGAAAAGTCATTGCCATAAAGGGAACAGATTTTATTAAACTCGAGTAATGCAATGGTTAGTCGTAGATAAGATAAGAAATAAGAATATACACCAAAGAGAACGAGAAAATACCATAGTGATTGGGATTGATATGTAACGACCCAATCTCAATGTCCAAGCCGTTAACTCGTTATGTACTGTCAGCTTTTTTACCCCTTGTCTAATCGATACCAGGATTCAATTTAAGTCTCTTATAAAACAAATATCTTAAATTCCAATATTGGGGGATGCGACAAAAAGTCGTGAAGGGTAAGAGGACAGATGCTCTCTCAAAACATAATAATACGTAACGAGTTAACGGTTTGGGCATAGAGACTATATTGTTACACTAACTAGATAAATTAAGGGAAGGCAAATTAGGTTGTTAAGTCATGTTTAGCGTTGAATTAAAGGGGTCCGAGTTGTAAGAGTGACACAATTTCAGTTGATAAGTTAGAAGAAGGGGTGACCAAAATTAACATGGCTTGTTGTAGTTGCTAAGCATTTAGTTGCTTTAAATCTCTCACAGGAACTAGCAATGAACAAAGCGCGGAGAAGAATTCACATAGTTGACTCAAAATTTATTGGGAATAAGACGGGTTTTTGTCATCATAATGCAATTGCCGAGGACATGACATTCTTTCCAAATATAGATACTTATTGACAAACGACTTGAAAGTTCTTTAGAATGGTCAAATATTACCCTACTTAAATTTCTATTCTAAACCAAAGTGATGTATGGAATCATGGACTTCAATAAACAGTTTCATTTTTATGTTAGCACATACAGGACTACAATTTATCTCACTTATTTCTACATTTTAATTTTTCAGTGTAGATTCTACTTGTTCAACATGTCATACAAGTCATTCAACTGATAAAAAGGGATGTCAGAATATTCGATTAATATGGTTACCTTTCTTCTTAGGCTGTTGTGAGCTATATGACAGGAGTGTTTTTCAGGTAAGTTTTCATACCTTTTATTTCTTTACCCCTTTCAATTCTTTATCTGTATAAGTTCAAGGCACCTAGAGACTGAATAAATTTACATAAGGTCGACCAGAATAGCTAAAAACAAGACTGTAAGGAAATATGTTTTCTGGTTGTCCAGAAGCCAAGGCCTACAACTTCTGCAGGAAGATAAAAAGTATAATTTTTTTCATTTTTTTTTTTTTGGTAATAAATGTATGTGTGATTTGGTTCTGTAATCTTGATATATTTTTCGTGTGATTGATGATAGAGGGCATACTACACATTTAGCATGGTCTTGTTTTCCTTGCCAAACAAAAATATTTACAGCCATATCCTGAAATATCTGACATGTATTTTTGATCGTTTCATTTCTGCAGTTGCCTATACTTACAACTCTTGGGCAAACATGCGGACGATGTATCAAAAGGAAAAGTTCCACAAATTTTCACAAAAAAATAGTCAAAAAAGTATTAATGTTTGCTCTTCCACATGCTATTCTTGAGCTGTTTGATTAAACGTAAAAGTTACTTTTTGTATCCAAACATGTTTGGACTTTGACAAGTCTCTTTGTGTTTCAGTTTTGTGCTTTGAGTTTTGAAATTCGTTTTGTGTTTTGTGTTTTAAGTGTCTATTTTGAAAATACTGAAAACGCGTTCTTTTTGTCATTTTGAAAAACTGTTTTTCAAAACATAAAACTGAAAACGCGTTTACCTTGCAGTTTTTGAGAATATTATTTGATAATATTTTATTCAAAAAATATGATTATTCAATTAATTTTAATTGTTTAATGTTAATCGATTGGTGAAAAAAAATAATAAGCTAACGTTGGTAAAATCCTCTCATCTAATTCAAATGCTTTGTCATATTTATATGTTCTATCCAAAAAAAATGCATATATTGTCATCATCATATTCTTCATACAAATATAACAATTTTTTCGAGCTATTTGATTATAGACAATGAAGCTATTTTTCACTTTTATGTGCAATTTAAACTAAAAAATTGTAACATGACAAGCAAAGAAGAGTATTTTTACAAATAAATAATGACCTCGTCTCCATCCGGTCTAACTCCATCCCCAAAATGCAACCGTCTCTGTTTGAACATAAACATGTCTCCTTCCTGCTAGCTTCCCTTCCATCCTGATGGTTCCATTGCACCCCCATTACCAAGTGGGCTTTTGAACACTGCCACAACCATCTGGGTCTGAATTGGGCTATCCAAGTTAGGAGACATGAACCATAGAGAAAGACCACCAACGGTTCTTCTCACAATTGGCGATAGAGATGGCAACAGGAGAGCTTCTCTGTCACTCTCGAATGAATGCCAAACTCAGATTCCGATTGCGATTGAACCAGATAATAATCCAATCCAAAATTGATCATCAATCAGCAAGCCAAGATCCAAACCACTGCCAGCCAAACAATGCCAAAATACAGAACAAGGCACAACCAAACTTTTGAATTTTTGGGACCTAAACGAACTTTAAATTTGAGCCCTTAAGTTATTGTATGCAATATGCATTCATCTTGTTCTTAATTAATCTATAAACCCAAGGTTCAATAAAACAATAAACAAAATAAAATATTTAATCTCAAGTTCGACCATGAATTTAACTAAAAATATTAAAAATAATATAGTTTATAAGTTACACTTATTTTTTGTTGATGAATAACATTATTCCTATGAATTCATTTATCCCAAAACCCACCGCACTGCTTTCTCTTTCTCTCAATAGACAGTTTTTGTTCACAGAAACCACAGCATTTGAACCAAATATTTCGTCAAATAAAAATTCAAACAAACAGAAGATGGCGAATGTGTTCATCGGTGGAATAATTTGCTTAATTTGGTGGAGCAATTCTACTCATTTCTCAGCTGTCCCACTCTTGTAACATTTAAAGTGCCCATCCTTTTTACCTTCCTCTCTCTATATTCTATATATCTCTTACTTCAAATTTCTGGGCCTGAAGTTCAGGGATCTAAGGTGTCACTTATCATAAAAATGGAAAACTTAATCCTAAAATAGTTCTTAAACCAAAAATAATTTCTCTCTTCAAGAAAAAAAAAAAGCGTAATCCAATAAAATGATTCAAGAACCAACCCAAAGCACTGATTCACACAATAATCACAAAAATAAATACAAATTCGAAAAAAATAACTTACCAGAAGACTAGATATGAAGGATTATTGCTTCGTTACCTTGTTTCCCCACAATATGTAGACCTTCCAACAAAAAAAAAAATCCCACACCATTCGAGCTATGTAAAAATAAATCTCACTTGAAACCACGAATCAACATTAAGCAAAATAGGTAAAGATAAGTGCAATTACTATAATTCCAATTTCCACACCATTCGAGCTATCAAAAACTGATTATGAACCTTAACGAGGAGAAAAAGCAGAAATCGTAGGGACACAAACACATAGAGAGCCTTCGATTGAGCCTTGAGATGTAAACGACAGCTTCAGATTAAGTAGAAGACGGCCGGAATTTCGTAGATCGGGGGTAGAGAGAGATGATGTGTGAGGGAGACAAAGAAGTGAGAGAGGTATAGTTTGTTTTAGGCATTTTTCACGTTTTTGTTATTTTGCCAGAAAACGTCCAAAACGGGTGTTTTGCCATTTTCCATTTCCTTCACAATTTTTTTTTCTGTTTTCGAAAATTCGTTTTCGAAAACGAGAAAGAGAATGCGTTTTTACCCTTTTGGAAAATCGAAAACAGAAAACGGCTTGAAAATGCCAAAGAGAACGGTACCTTAGATTTTTATTTTCTAAAATTTGACCAATAAAGTGTTTTTTTTTTTTTTTTTGCAAAACCATGTAGAGATGGATGAGGGTTTATAAGCTTCTTATCCATCTTACTTATTACTTATAAGTAAAACTTTTAAGCTTAGCCAAACATGCTCACTCATGTTTTCTTATTTATGTTTCACTCTTTTCTCTTCACAGCTAGTGCCTGCTATGGTAGGATTGTTTGCATCTAAGGCTGCTGCACTTGTGCAAGTCTATCGCGACAATGAAGACCTTCAATTTATTTTCCCTGATAATGCAGAAGGGTCAAGTGATTGAAACTTGGGTGTAGAAAGAGACGTATTCGTCTTTGTTCATTCAAGGAGTTTGATTCTTCCGGTCGACAACTTATCAGGTGACAAGTGACTGTTTTCTCCAGTACATGTGTGCGCTTCTCCTAAATTTTCATCATCTTGTTTTAGATTATGATTAGGATTTGGAATGTACCTATTGAATTGTCTCTTTTGAGAATACATCTATCCTTTAAATTGTAGTGTCTTCTCCACGTATTTTCAGGTTTTCACAATGTTCTTAACTGTCTTTCATATCCCCTCATACTATGTTTCTTTTTCATGGTGGTCAGGCCTAGATGTTGAAGAACTAACAGGTCTTTGGCGAATTGAACCTACTCAATGCCCTAAGTTCGTCTGAATCAATTTACAGCAGCTGAACCATATAGAGTCTGGACATTGTATTCTCAGTGGCAGCATCAGAAACAAAGAACTAAACTAGGAATAAGTCGCCTGTAACATGTTTACTTGTAATTTTCTTCTTGAGAGTTTAGCAATTGTTTCCAAACCCCGAAGCCACCGTCATTTTCTGCAAGTTGGATTCATTTTTACGTCACAAACTTTAAGTTACTACATGCATAATTTTCATAAATGAATTTGAGAAGAAAGAGAAAAAAATTATTGTTGACTTGATCTAATTGAGTTCTCATTCTCTAGATATATTTTGACTGTCACTAATTAAATAGATTATAAGAGCATGTCACGATAATAGACAGACAGCTTTGAGGACTTGCTATAAAAACACGTGACAGAAGAAAATTTGGTTTCTTAATTTATTATTATGGAGAAATTGGAAAATCAATGGGGTTTCGAATGGGCGTGCAATTATTTAAATATGTTTCTTACTGTGTGGCCTAAGAAAAATTTAAGAATTTTAGTTCTAAAATGTTGCAAAAAATGAATTAATTTAATCAACGGTCACTGAATTTTAATATAGGTTACTACATGTTCACCACAATTTAAAAAGTTATTTGTTATTCACTGAACTTTGATATAACTTACTATTTGCTCTCCGAAATTTAAGAAGTTATTCGTTACTCACTGAAATTTGAATAAAATTATCCATTCATTGCCCATATCATTTTCATCAGTCCACATGGACAAAAATCAATATGACACTAATGGACAAGAAAATCTACGTAGCGCACAACAAGAATTGTCTATGTGATCGCATGGTGTTGTCTACTATGATAACATGGACAATTTTCGTCGTGCAACACGTGGATTTTTTTTATGCTGTTATTTTTTAATTTCGTCAGTGTCACGTAAGATTTATCATCATTCATGCTTATTTTTGTTCACACGAACTAATGAAAATGATATGGGTGATAAATGAGTAATTTTGTTTTAATTTTGGGTGAGCATTGGTAGCCTTTTAAATTTTGATGAGCAAGTAGTAATCTTTAATAAAATTTAATAAGTAACGAGTAACTTTTTAAATTTTAATAAACAAGTAGTAACTATAACAAAGGTCAATGAACGTTGATTAAATTAACTCTGTGAAATACAATAAATCAGGCCACGTAAATAAATCGTAATTAAGAAAGAGGTGAGCCATCCTTGTCACGTTGTCCCATGCATAGGTCCAGAATGGAAGTTGTGAAACTCATGATTTTTCTGTCTATAATACTCTCATTGATGCAATGCTTAGGCACAGTTTGATAGAGGGAGAATATATTTGGTGGAAAGTAATTTTTTTTTTTATTAAATGTATGACTAATAAGTAAGAAAAAATGTGCAAAATTATTTTATCGTGATAATGTATTGTTGAAAATGAATTTTTAAAATTGGGGTGAGCGGAAGTTTAATAAAGTTGACTTTTTAAAAGAATGTTGTAATAACTGTACGAAAGCCCATAAGCATAATTTGATACATTTAGACCTCAGACAAATTGTTGGATTTCAAAATTGATGTTTTGAAATGAGCCACCATTTTTGTGACAAAGTTTTAAAGGTAAAATTCGACCTCTTTTAAATATGAAAGCAATAATCAACATATAAAAATTTGAACAATTCTCAACAAGGGATGAATAAGGGACGTTTACACAGCCCCACCCCTTCTCTCACGTGAGGGTCACGCCCCACGTATTTGTCAAACGTGGGGCCGTGTAATCGAGCGTGCATTCTCCTTTGAATAATAACATGAATGAATTTTAGTCTCTCATAATCGAACGGTAACAACATTCTATTCACAATAGGAATCTTTATGAATATCGAAAATACGGACTATCGACTACTCATAAATTGTGTTTTCAAATACTTGTAAAATTATGAATGAAACTAACAACTATAATCCTTGAGATATCCGAGAAAATTATAAATGACGAAATCAATGAATTATTATCTTCAATGTCAAAGCGTAATTAATGCAATTCCTATTTCAATCTTGAACAATTCGATCAATGATCTTATCTTCACATACCTTAAGATGTGTTTTTAGTAAACTAAAAGATAAATTTTACTTCGCAATGATGAGATTTCAATAAAATGATGAAAAAACCCAAGTAATATATACTTCTCGCAACAGTTTGTTGGCATCAAATAATTGATTTTTTTGCATTGCATATGAAAATAGTGAAAAGTAACCTTTAAAAAAAAAAACTAAAATAGTGAAAAATAGACTAATATTAATAATTCATTATTCAAAGATAATTTTGATACGTAAAAACATCAAACAAATTGTTTGATTTCAAAATTGTTGTTTTGAAATGAGCCACCGTTTTGTGACAAAATGTTAAAGGTAAAAATTATACGCCTTTTGAATATGAAAATCAATATAAAAAATTGAATTGTTCTTAATAAGGTTGATCATTCAAACCCCTCGACTCATCAAGTGTAGATTTGTTACATAAAGATTCTTAGTCTATAAATAATAAGAATCTTTATGATGAATATCGAAAAATATGGACTATCGACTACTCATAAATTGTGTTTTTAAATATTCGTAGAATTGCGGATGAAACTAACGATTATAATCCTTAAGATGTGTGAGAAAATTACAAACGACAAAATTGATGAATTATTATCTTTAATGTCAAAGCGTATTAATGCAATTCCCATTTCAATTATGAAAAATTTGATCAATGACCTTATCTTCACATACATTTGTATAATCTTACAAGTGGAAGTGTCATTAGACCCAATTTGTAATACTCTTTCAAATAGATAATGAGTTGTTGTCACAAAAGTCTTAATACACCAAGTTGTACTTGCAGCGGCCTCACTTATGGCTGATGTTAATGGATAAATGACATAATTTTGTTACGGGATATAATTTTCCTCTTACAAGATATTTTCACGTTACTATCGTAACATAAAATAAAAGTTATTCTTGCCTTTTCTCTCTATCTTCGGGATTAAAATTGGAATCGAAAATTAAATTATTATTGAGTTGGTAATATGTATAAGAAACTTTTTTCTCTCTCTTGGTCTGGATTAATTGAGTTGTGTTATGGTAATCTAAAGGTTGACCTAATGGATGACATTCCCCTCACACATGAGGGAAAAAATGTTATTTTATTCAAATGAGACCCTCACCCCCATGTGAGGGGGATGTCAACCTTTAGATCATCCCTTAGGTTTGTTTAGCATTATTCGGATTAATATTAGGGTTCGTTTGATTGCAAGGATCCAATTTGGGTGGAAAGAAAACGAATTGCAGGGAATTGAATTGTCTTAAACTTGTTTTATTGGAAATTGTCAATTAATTGTATTTAATTGGTATAATTTTTCAGTTGAAAAATATTGAAATTTTCAATCTTTTTATCTTCGTTTGACTTTATTTACCATGAAAAATATCAATTAAAAGGATGAAATTTGTTACAATTGGGGATAGAATTTGTTTGGAATGCCAAAAAATTAATAATAAATAAATAAAATCGAAAATCATTCATTTGACTTTGTTTTTCATACAAATTGTCAATTAAATAGATAATTTTTTTGTACAATTGAGAATGAAATTTGTTTGGGTTGCCAAAAAAAAAAGTGGAAAACTAAAAACCACCAAAATCAAAGAAAAACCAATTCCTTAAAGAGATAAAAGAAGGTCACGTTGGTGAAAAGAGGAAAACTAATTCCATGAAAAAGATTGACTATCAAACACAAGAAATTTTTTTTTTATCTTCCATGTAAAAAAAAACTATCAAACAGGCCCTTAGAATTTGAGGACGAGAGAGAAAGTATTCAAATCTAGATTATTTATTTATTTATTTATTTTTGTGTGGATATGGACGAATAATGTATATTTTTAGAAAAAAAATAATGAATTCTTTGCATTAAAGATGTTCACAAAGACAATGGTGGGTAGTTATCCATTAGATTATTATTATTAAATACACCCCAGTCAACATGAATTGGACCAACCATTAATTATTAATAGGTCCAGTCATCAATTATTAATACAATTACTATATGCATCAATTGATAAGATTATCCCTGTCTCTATTAACACGTTTAATATGAGCTCCTTAATTCTGATTAGATTTTTCTAACCACTAACTTAGCCTTGTTCGGCTTATGTTTATTAAAAACGGGACGGATTTTTCCACTTATAAATTTAACACACTTATTTGAAAAATAATCGTGACTTTTAATTTAAGTCAATTCAACGCTCAATATGTATTTCATTAAAATTATAAAAGAGTTGATTATAACTACTTGAAATCTATAAGATATTGAGCGTTAAATTGATTTAAATTAAAATTTACGATTATTTGTCAAATAAGTGTGTCAAATTTATGAGTAGAATGATCCGTCCCGAACAATAAAATCACTTTTTATATATGCATTTTGAGATATTCACAAGTATTGCCTACTTATTCATCATGATAATTTCTATCTATTAGTAATTTAAACAATTTATAAGCACTCCATAAACATTGTTAAATGATGTGAGAAGGATCTCTTTACTCAACTCATCGTTTTGATAATCATTTATTTAATATAAACAGTAGATCCTAAGAAATGTGCAGTTAAATAGTAGATAAAAGTTGTAAATTATACCCCGTTTGTTAGTTTAAAGAATTTTTGTCAGATATCCTAATATGTTATGGTTACAAACACTCCATTTTTCAACACAAACTTAAAAAATAGAGGAAAAGAGACAACTTTTAATGGGAAATATTGACACAATCTTGCTCTCCAAAATTGACTTGCAATCCCATTGAAGTTCCAATGGGACCAAAACACATTTACATGGCACCATCCTCTTGAAAATTGGAATTTCAAATGAAACCAATACAAACACCAGTCAGGCTTGAGGATAACATATTTTCCTAGTCACCATTCACCCTGCCCTAAGAAGGGCATTTCTTTTGACCCCATTTAGCTCTAAATAACGAGATCGACAATTTTTTTCTGCTTGGTTTATGTTAAAATAGTTCAATCTTCATATAGATACACATTAATGAATTTCTCCCGACAACTTAATTTAAGGCGGTGTCTGGGAGAGATTTTCTCTCAAATAAAGCAATTATTTGATCGTTGCTCCCTGCAAAATGGGTCCCATTTAGGCAGCAAATTTTGACCCAAAAAATAAAATAAAATTGAAGTACCCAAAAAAACTTGTCTATCATGCAAAATGAATTAAATGTTAAGGGCAAAAAGGTCATGATGCATTAAAATGGTCCAAAATTGCGTCTGATTTGTCTGACATTTGCAAAATGTGTATTGTTAACATGAAAAGCAATGGGTCAAATTTCTATTATCAATGGCCAAATTTTAATGTTAAGTGTGCCCAGACACTCCCTAATTTTTTTTTTTATTACTTCTGTGATTGATATAAAGTGTGTATATATATATATATATATTAGAAACTATACATATTTTTAACTTGCATTTGCTAAAATTCAACAATTTGACTAGACAAAATTACAACTTGGGATAACATCTCCGACATATAACAAATTCCTCCATAGGTCTTAAATAGTCAAGAAAACCCTTAAATATCTAAAGCTAATTTGATTTGGATTGAATTGCTTGAAAATGGAACTCGGCGACAATAAAGACGCTTGATAGCGTTCAAATTGAGTAATTTTGTTAAAGTGGAAATGAACTCGATCACATCTCTTAATTGACCTGTATCGGACTCTAAAGAAAAGGTACACTTATCTAAAAATTAGAAACTTGCCAGTTTTTAAAAGAAATAGACATCATTGATAGTGGTATCTTTATTTGTACGCATTAGAGAAAGTGCCCTGCTAGTGAAATTGGTCCATTTACACTTAAATATCGAGTTGAGAAAAGTTGTACATTGTATTTCACCAAACAAGACTTCAATACTTCCTTTTTATCATTATTATATACCCACTTGATCATTAAGGTTGCTTGCTCGTTATATAAATCATCTTTGAGTCGTCTCCTTCAGCGTTCTTACACTAAAATCTTTAATTTTTTATTTGATGATAAGAAAATATTTTTGTTTTCCAACCTAATTATCCTCCGGCAATTCTTCGATAAATTCATAAAGAGGAACTCAAAATTGGCCGACTCCACAGTTCAGCCTTTGTTCTGCTGGAATTTCATGCTTGCTAAATGACAAGGATAGACTCTGTTCATTATGATCATACAAAACTTTGCCGTTTGCACGTTGACGTACATCAATTTAATTTTGGATTTAGCAATTTTGCCAAAAAAAAAAATTGTAACAGATAAGTGATATAATCACAGTTGGTAATAGATGATTTAATGGGAATGTTTATTGTGCTTAAAACTGTCCAATGATGGAATGATATGTGATATTATGTCAAAGGTTTTGTCAACTATTATGTTACTTTGCACGATTGATTAATTTTTCTGTATTTTTCACTTTCTATTTTTATATTCTTAGTTTCTTTTTAGTTATCTATTGACAAGATTTTCGTGCTCGTGGTTTAGGTTACAAACTATGGTCAAAAGGGTGCTTTTCTATGTAACTATGGCTCTTCAATCCAAATCCTTCAACTCGACCAATCCAAACAAAATTGATCGATTTGAGTCGATTTTTGAAGTTCAATTAAGTTGGATTGGGTCTCGGACTATAAATTAAAACACAACTTGATGAATTAAAATTTTAATATTATAAATGGAAAAAATATTAATAGACGCAATAGTAAAGATAAAATAATGATTTATAATTTATAAACGTCAATTTTCTTCATATAGATCGATTCACACGAACACTATGTATAATGCAATGTTATTTAACAATAAACTAAAAATTAAAGACATGATGATGAAATAAATGAATTTCAAAAAAATTTAAAAAAAAATGCTTCATAAACTTTAAAAAATTATTTAAATTTAACAAATAAATTGAATCCAACTTTAATTAGACCGAAACCCAAACCGACCAACCCAACCCAACCCAACTCAAACGATCAAGTTTGGGTTAGTTTGGGTTTAAATCAAAAATTGAGTTTGTGTTGGGTTGATTTTTGGTCAAATCAATCATGTTGGGTTGAGTTTGGGTTGGAAAACAAAATCGATTTAAATCAATCCACACCAACCCCTACACAAAACCCCTCCATAACGCACACAATAGATGGGACCCCCATGTGGGACCCAACTATTAAAAATTTACTTTACTAACCTCTCCTCCTTATACACAGAGGCCAACTCATATTAATAAAGTCGAAGTTCAAATATGGATTCTACTTTACTCGGTTCAAACAAACCAATTCTGACATGCTACACTTGATTCTATCATTGACCAAACTCCCCTATGAAACCCCAATCCAAACAAACAAACAAACCAATTCTAACATGCTACACTTGATTCTATCATTGACCAAACTCCCCTATAAAACCCCAATCCAAATACCCCATTTTTGACCTTGCATAAATCCAATTATCCAAACAACCAAAAATCTAACAATAGATTCATGTCTTCGTGTTCCACCAACACCACGGCCAAAACCACCGATCAAGGCGGCGGAAACAACAGTATCGCCGCCATCCATCCCGATATCATTCAATCCCACATCTTGAATAGACTTGATGGACAAACTCTAGCTTCCACCACCTGTGCTTCAAAACAATTACATTTTCTTTGCACAGAAGATAATCTCTGGAGGGATATTTGCAACTCCACCTGGCCCTCCACCACCGACCACCGTGTCAGAGACTCCATTTCCGATTTCCCTTCTGGCCACCTCTCGTTCTACTCACAATCTTTCCCTACTCTCCACCACCGCTGCCGCCCCAAAAAATTACATCTGCCGCCGGAGACATCAGAGCTAATATCAGCAGTGGATATTTACTATGATGAAAAGGTGATATACTCTAAAGTTATGGCAACGGAAACTCTTTCAGGATGGTTCTTGTGTTCACCCTTCAGGCTGGACCTTCTGGACCCGAAAGAGACGGTACCGGCGCCGGTGAAGTTCGACGTGGAGGAGGGCACTTGCCGTGCCCTTCTAGAGCAGCGCATGAGGGTTAGCTGGATTTTAATAGACCCAAAAAAGAAACGTGCAGTGAACTTGGCCAGCATGACGCCAGTGGAAACAAGGCGACACTGGCTTACCGAGGACATACAGCTGCGTTTCGCCATTGTAATGCCCGCCGGAGGCTGCCGTGGGGATTTGGTGCAGTGTGGCGTGGTGGTTACTTGCGGGGTGGAAGAGGGAGGAGATTTACAGGTAAGGGAGGTGACACTTCAAGTAGAGGACATGGAAGGGAAAATCTTGAATGGGAGTGACAGTTTGGGAATTTTACATGAAGCCATGGATGGAGAAAGAAGAAAAATTAACAGAGATATAGAGAGAGAAAGTTATGAGAAGTTCTTGAAGATGAAGATACAGTATAGAGAGAGAAATCAGAGGAGAGAAAGGAGCTTGGATATGATGTGTATAGCCACTGGAGTCACCATTTTCTTTGCCTTCTGCTTCTTGATTTGGATTCGTTAATTTCACAGTTATTACAGAGTTTTTCAAGGTTGAAGGAAATTAATTTTCTTTTTCATAATATATATATGTATTTTAAAGTTTTTATGAAATTAGGAAAAGGTCAGATATATTGGAAGATGTACGGTAGAGAGCATATATACAATACAAATGTAAAATTGATATTTTCTTTAATTTTTCTATTGAGAACATTTTTGTTGACTTTATTTCTTTAGTTAAGTCATTGTTTGACTTTCATTAAATCAAAATTCTTTTTTTAGCTCATTTTCAACTACACATTTATACAAAATAATTTTTTTAATAGATAATCCAATTTTTTTCTACTTTTTCACCACATATTTTTTTTTTCAAAAAATCACTATTCCAATACTCTTTTTTTCCCCTAATTTTTTTTAATAGAATCAGTGTTCTAAAAAACGTAAAACATGTCTAGATTAAGAGGTCAAGTTTCAAGTTTTACGAGTTTAAGCAATATCTAAGCATAAAAAATGTTTTCTTTTTAATATTATTTTAAAATTTTAAAAATTTAAAAATCATTTAATAATTAAAATAATATATACCAAACATCTAAAATTATAAAATACTATATATACATAATAATTCCTACAATTTTCAAGTTTTCGAAATGCAAAAATTAGACTATTTGTCATAATTTCAACTTTTTAACAAGATAAGTCATATTTGAAACTTTCTAATGTGTTTTTATTTTTTACTTTTGTATAGATAAAGTCATTTAAAAACCTAAAACTAAAGTCAAATAAAAGGTTTTTTAAAAAAAATGAAAAATTAATAATGTTTTACTGGATGCTCATTGTCAAGGCATGTCATTTCACCCGAGCCTTGCACTTAAGCGTTTAGACGAATTTTTTAGAACACTGAATGGAAGACAAACAGAGGCTAAGATATATAATTTGAAGAAAGATTAATAAATATTTAGTTAAAATAATGTGCCGCGATTCCATCGAATCTTATGTAAAATATAATAGTAAGGTATTAAATGGTGATGAAGAAATTTATAATATATTATTAATGTTAATAGAATAAGTTAGAAATATGTCAAACATTATGATACTTGAATCAAAGATTTTATTCATTTATTTCATTTGATGGGAATTCAAATTGTGTAGCGTTTGTCTAACTTCAAATCCGTCTCCATTAATTTCTCAATAGTCGATACCGAGCAAAGGAGCAATATTAGGTGGATCACTAGATCTAAACATGTGACAATTTGTACTTGTTTCAAGTTTGGCTAGGTATGGCAGAAATAAATTCACAATCCCTTAGGATATCATGTCCTAAAAATGTACGTGTTACTATAAATTAATCAGAACTCAATAGTCCTTTAATAGAGTGAGAGAAAGGATTTACATAGCTTGTTGTACGTTTATACATTTAAGATCATGTCAAATTAAGATTGATATGATATGCATTTAGCCTCGACAAGTCTTACAACTTATTTTCAAGAACGAAGACATCTGTCCATCTAAATGAAAACAATTATTTCTTAAAATATATGCCACGTATGTTCAAGCATAATAATGAAAGAGGGTGAGATATTTGAATTTGAATAATGTTACTTGTATATAATAGAGTTATATAATGATTTACATATATATGAGGTGACAAAAAGATAGTTGAGAATTTTTTTTTTGAAAAAATAGTGATCCAATCATATCTCACAACGTCATATATATAAATATATGCGTACTATTATGCAAACCATTTAGCACAACTGTATGGACTTTGAAGACAACCGAACATAATTCTGGCAAATTAAGGTTGTAAATGGGTTGGGCCTATATTATAAGTCCCGCTATCAGTTCATATGGATCGAACCCGGATTAAAATATGAATGAAGATTTGGTACATTAAAACTGAATGATGTTACGATCACAAATTGTTCATAATGAGAAAATCAAAAATAAAATAAAAGGTAAAGAACATTTGATAGATTTTAACTACAAAATAGAACTATGGTCTTCTATTAAGGAGCACTTGTTCCATATCATCTGATTTTAACTAATTATTATTATAGGGGTTGTTTATCGATAAGTATTGGGGTAATCTTGAAAAGTTTAAGCAGTTGCTCATTGCAAAAATATTTGACACACTACTCTGTTGGAAATTTAGTGCACACGAGCACAAAATGTGTCTCCCAAATTTTCAAAGACACGTTGTCACTTCTAAGTTTGCATTCTCCAATATTTGTGAGATTCTTTATTTCTTTAGTAGTTCATTGAGTGCAAATGTGGATGAGTCATTATTATATACAAAGAATTGGTTGCATTGCAGCAAGGAATCTAATAATAGTTTGTCAATATGTGAAAGAAGTTGAGGCCTTGGAGACTTACTGAAAGCTATAAAATGTACTATTTTATATTATCATAATTCATACTTCAATACTTTCTATTTTTTAAAGTTAGTTATTTATATCATATACGCAATTACTGCATGAATACATTTTTTATATTGTATACAGTCATATTGTAATTATAATACAGAGGGTGAATCATGTGAGACGTGAAATTTCAACTGAAACGGTTCATCTTTCTCTCTGATTTTTCCTTTTAGATTCTGTGGTAAAATTTGGTGGAATTGGGTCCGTGAGACGTCGTGTGAACTGTTTAAATTTGGTAAAATTTCTAACACGAAGATTCAAATTGGACCAAATTGAACTGATGAATAATGAATTTTACTGTGAGCTTTCTTAAATTCATGAATATTCATAAGATCAACATGTCTTTTGAAGTTTTGTCCGTATATCTATTTCTTCGCCCCGCATAAATGTCTTTAGCATAGTATATCTAAGTCCTTTTTGGTAAAATCAACAAATTTATTATTTTTAGGGTTGATCTTTTTATAATATTTTTTTTCCTTTGATGCATTTTTTCCTTTGTGAAGTATTTAATTGCGCTGGATTTATATACTACGAGACAGTTGTTTTAAACCATACAATATTTATTCAAAATAAGTAAGTGCAATTCAGTCATAGATTATAGAATTATTGATCGTGAGTCAATAACTTCTCGCTTGATAACTTGAATAAATCGAAGAATTTAAAAGGGTTTCACCTAACAAATAAATCAAACTAGATTTAGCCATTTAGGATCTTTTTAACATGACATTTGAAATGTCAAAAACTATTTTCGAGACTAAGAAGTTGTTTGTTATGTTTGAATAATTTTCTGAAAGTAATTTGTTCGACTAGAAAAGTTTTTAAAAGAAATTGACTTAATATAATTTTTTCATTAGAGAAATACCCTGCGTACAAGGTATTTCTCTACAGGGATTCTATAAGCCCCTCACTGTAGAGAGAGGCCCACATGTATTTTTTTTTTTAAAAGATTTGCACACCCCCCCCTCTTTTTTTTTGTCCCTCTCTCTCTCCGTGGTAGAGAAATGCCCGGTTTCTCTTCTCATCAAACTCTCCTACACGAATCATAAGCAAAAACATAAGCTTTGTTAATTCAACTGTCCTTGTTGTACGCTCTCGTATACAGTAATGATGACAGCCTCCTCACAATGAGAGGGGCCCCTGCCAATATAAAAAAGTGTGACCCTCCCCCCCTCCGTCCTTATTGTGAGAGGACTGTACCTTGTACAGTACAAGAGATTTTATCCTTGTTAATTTAGCGTCCTATTACATGACTTGACAACGTGATAATGTGTAAGGGAGACATGTGATGGGACTCCATTCATGACCATAATGTGGTTGTCTTATACAGCAAAGAATTTAAAAAAAAAACAAAATTCAGCCGTCAATGGGGCCTACCTCGTGCCAACAATTTCTCTGTTTCTTTCTACAAGTCAAATTCACCTTCTGTGTATTTGTTTGATTGAAGCTGTGTGGATGATTGCATATACACATGTTACCATTTGCAGTGATTGTATAGTTGCTTTTGAAAACCGTCCCCCATCATCCACACTAAAAAAAAAAAAAAAAAAAAAATAACATGAAGTGAGATTTCACTAAACAAGCAAGAAAAGTCTCGGATAGGCTAAATGATTTTTGAAAAATTATCCATGTACAGAAAAAATTTGTCAGAATTTGGACAGATTTTTGAAATCCCACTCATATGAAAGTGGATCATATGTATAAAATATTGTAAATTCCCCCCCCCCCCCATGGATGTGTGTGTTCAATAGTACAGGAATTTTAAATCCATGTACATATAGCAGCTCTCATAATTTTTCCCCTCTTCCAATTTGAGGTGATAGTTACAACTTTACTCATTAATTCAAAATTATACAGTACCAAATTTTGTTCCGAATTCATATATGAACCAATCATACAAAATTTAAGATCCGCTAGTTAAAGGTAACGGGACAGTCCATATTAAATTTTACCTACCTATTCAAAAATAAAATGAAAAAGCTTGAACATTTTGGAATAGAACCATCTCTACTATAACTCCAAATGTGAAGTATCTCCTTAACATGAGAAATTGAAGAAAGAGTGAAGCCAAGTAACTCCACCACCCATGTGTTTCTACATTATTCTTTATCCAATGGATTTATTTATTTATTTATTTTGGAAATATTTTGTTGTTCTTTGACATTTGATGTAAATATTGGACCACAATTTGTGTTGTGTATGATTTATACATGCATTACACGTTGTTGATTCTTTATTTTAACTTTCCGAGTGTTCGATAAATTTTTGTGTCAATTATTCAGTTATGTCCTAATTGAAACTAAATAGTTAAAGTTTGGAGAAGTAAATATAAGAAAAATTAGTTTTGTAAAAAAACTGCAAAAAGAAATTATAGTTAGTGTACCTAATCTATTGGAAATAGAGTTAACGGGTCATTAATTCAACTTACAATTAGTACTAAATGGGTTTCCGATCTTTATTTTGTAGCATATGGATCCCCAGGATGGTTTTGGTCCATTTGACATAAAATCCATTACAAAATTAAGATGGATAAATTGTTTAAACATTAAATTGTACATATATAATTTTTAATAAAGCGTGAACCCTCTGTCTTGATCTTTGGAGAGAGAATGTATCATCGTAATTGATTTGTTAGCAAATTCAATTTTCAAGTTAAGTTTCAGACTATAGTCAGAAATAAGAGAGTTTTCAATAAAACTAGTTCGAAAGAGCAAATTGAAAAACAAGACACAATTACTTTTTTAAAAACAATCATACAACGACGAACTCACGCATGCACGAACAAAAAGTAATAATAGTTTGAACTTTGAACAAGCAATATATTGAACATCGATCGTCTTGGTGGCAGCGATGTAACAATGAATGTTATAAGTGGTGACAATGACAGTTGTGGTGGTGGTAACAATGTAACAACGTTTATTACAAGTGATTGTGATGACACCGCCTACGATGGTGACAGTGTAACAATATTTGTTATAAGTGGTTGTAGTGGTAAACCAATGTAATAAGGTATGTTATAAGTGCTTCTGGATGCAATCCCATGTGGTGGCATTGTAGCAATGTATGTTACAAGTAGTTGTGATAATGAACATAACTAGGTAAATTACAAGTAATGGCCACGGTAGCAAAAAGATTGAGAGTTACAAAAGTAACACAACTATTATAATTATTGACGGCTACAGTGGAAAGAATGTGTTATATTTGTAACTCTCAATCTTTGAAAGCTACAAGTGGTTGTGATGATGAGCATATTACTCCTAGCAAATCAATGTCTGGGAAAAGATAATTGAAAGAAAAATGAGTATTACAAGCAATTTTAATTATGCGAGTGTAAAAAAATGTGATTTAAACGACTAAATAGAGGCAAACTTACTATAAATTCAAGTTTGAGTACCTTATTTCTTTTTAACATATATCGAGGTCTTGACTATAATTTTCTCGAAAATTCAAATGTATACAACCTAGTCAAAATCAAAATTGGTAAGCATTCATAAAAATTTATTATAAAACTTTTTCCTTTTTTTATGAAAAAGAAGAGAAACTGAAGACTCTGTCTCTATCATCAATACACGTATGTATTAATATGTGCATTACTCTCCCAACTATAAACTCGAAGATGAAGCTTTAAAGTTGCCAGTATTTCACATGCTTCTTCTCTTTTCTTTTCCCTCTCTGGAAGTTTGAAAGTTGAAACAAAAGCCTATAACTTTGAAAGGGCACTAATTTGTATGCCATCATTGCATATCAGTACAGTTAATAACGGTATGTTCAATACTTTGCTCATTCAGCTATCTTTTTTGACTGATAAAGCATTTTAGAATAATCTTTCACAGTATTTTTTGTTCGCATTGCATAATTTATAAAACAATTTGAAAGTGCCATATACAAAGCTGATATGTGTACCCAACGTATAGCTTTAAATCATTTTGCAATAACTTTGATTGTAGAGATTCGTGGGATTGATATGAGTTGAATTTAGCGAGTTTTGAAACCTGGGTTCAAATTTATATATTGAAAATGCCAAGGGAAAACTTGAAATTTGATGGGAAAATTGGGCAATCCAAGGTGAGAAAAAGAGGGTGTTCATCGTCATCTTCATCATCATTAGTCCGGAGCTATCGGTTAAAACGGGCGATTTTATTGGGGAAAAGATCGGGTGGATCTAGCATTCCTGTCCCAATATGGAAGAGGATGAGTTCAAGATCACCGTCATTGAAAAATGGCAAGTATTTGGTGGCAAATGTTGGTGATAAAGCTAAAGATTTATCGATTACTGCCCGAAAATTGGCTACCATGTTAAGGGAGATTAATGGGTTTTCTTCATCTAGAGTGAAGAGAGAGAATTCGGAGGAGAAAATAAGTGAACTAGGAATAATTAGGAATAGAGGGATTTTGAAGGTATTGAAATTGGGTTCAATTCAATTTCATTTTGTCTGATCCATTTCATAGTCATGTTTCTGAGGTGGAATCGCATTTTCTTTTGATAGAATTTGGCATTTTTTTTTCTACAGATAATATTGAAATTTGTTGTGATTTTCTGGTTTGAATTTGCAGAGGATGGATCCCTCTAAAGTGGGCAGTCATCGAAGAAGAGCATCGGCTGGTTCTCAAAAACTTCTGCAGTCTGACTATAATTTGGGAGGCCTCAACTCTCCTCACAACTTTTTTTTGGAGGTACAAAATGCGTTCCTTCCTTTAGTAACCTTAGTCGATTATTGTTTTATCAGGAAAGAGTCACACCGGATGAGGGAACCCACTAGGAGTAATATTAGCTGGATGAGTGGCTGCAATGCTGCTTGACCGAGAACGAAGTAATTATGAACCTAAATCTAAGATCAGATTAAATCTGTTCTGATACCATATTAGAAGCTCTGAACTAATAGGGTCTGTTTGATAGTCTAAGTTTTTCGTGGAAGGTAGAAAACGTTTTCCTACTTTTTACTATTCACCTGTTTGATTGCACTAATTTTCTAGAAAAAACATTTTTCAAATTTTTTCAAGGTATAAGTCGTTGATGCACAAAAGCTGGAAAACGTTTTCTAACTTTTTGACCCTTTTTTTTTTTTTTTTAAATATAGCAATTTGAACACATTTCAAAGTCAATGGTAAAAAAATTTATCCATTTAATTGACAATTTGCGTAAAAAATAAAGCCAAACGAAAAATTTGCCAGGTGAAAAATTATATCAATCAAACACCATTAATTACAATTCCCTGTAAAACAAATTCTATTCAATTCAATTCCCTGCCATTCATTTTTTTTCCACCCATTTTCCACCCTTGCAATCAAACAAACCCTAAAGGTAATTGAGGCAGAAAAATAGAAGAACAGGAGGAACTGTGTTACTATTCTGTGTAGAGAAGGACCCTTAGGATTACAAATAAATATCTTCCATTATGAATTCTGTCTTATCACCCTGGTTGGAGATCATTTTGTTTCATGCACATATTAATTACATGATATTACTATCGTGGAAATAGCAGTAAATGTAGAAAATTGTGAAAATCTTTATACTTACATTTGGATACTCTTATTTTTATGGCTTCTTAGCACTAGCCAAAGGATCCAGTTTGTAGGTTCTGGTATTCTACAGAAAACACCTTTCATTTTCATTGGCATGGTCACATTAATTTTGGGCTATACACTTTCAGGAAACAAAATTGAGTATCTGTCTACATCACTACATGTATTAATAGAAAAATTTCCACATTTTATGCAGTGATGATAGGATTGATAGCATTTACTGCTTTTGGAGCCGCTCTTTTGGCCTATTAAAACTGTGCTTGAAGAAATGGACAAATCCTTGTTTAGACTAAGGAACAGGGAACATGGTTTAGGTTTCTTCTGGGAGCCACCAATGCTGACATCCCATATGGTTGTTGTGGACATGAATTGATTCAGAGTTAAAACTTTCGTTTTTGTCATGTTGTTTTGTATATAAGTTGAATAAATTCTATAGAACTTGAGATTGGGAAGTATCGAATATCAGTGGACTAGCAATATTCCGTACTGCTTTATTCATGTCCTCTTAGCAGAATTTCATGCTCTAAAGAAGGGAATATGTTGATCAAATTATAAGTTATGCAGGTTGATCAGGCACAATCTCATGGTCGGACCCCTTGCAGACATGCAGTTGGAGGAAAGAATCGTCTCAAGGATGTGCATAACGGGCTCGTGACGTCTAAAGAATTGCTCAAAGTATTAAGTCGTATTTGGCGCCTTGAAGAGCAAAGATCCACTAGTTTATCACTGGTCTCATCTCTGAAATTTGAACTCGAGAGTGTATGTATTCAAGTCAATAAGTTAATCCAAGAACAAAGGACAAGTAGAAGTGAGATTGATATACTTTTGAGGCAGTTTGAAGAGGATAAGACAGTTTGGAAAATTAAAGAACGAGATAGGATTCACAGTGCCATTACAACTATATCTGGAGAGCTAGAGATCGAGAGAAAGCTGAGGCGACAAACTGAGAGACTGAACAAAAAACTTGGTCGAGAATTGGCGGAGACAAAGACGTCTTTGTCAAGGGCAATTGAAGAACTTGAAACCGAGAAGAGGGCACGAGAGATATTGGAACAAGCCTGCGATCAGTTAGCCCGAGGCATTGGAGAAGACAGAGCCAAAGTCGAGGAACTAAAAATACAGTCGGCGAAAGTTCGTGAAGAAGTGGAAAAGGAGAGGGAAATGCTTCAGCTAGCCGATGAGCTCCGCGAGGAAAGAGTGCAAATGAAGCTTTTGGAAGCTAAGTATGAATTTGAGGAGAAAAATGCAATTGTAGACGAGTTGAAGGGTGAACTTGAGTCCTATTTGAAGTCAAAAGCAGGTAGAGAAGAAGATGAGAGCCCCCCAAGCTGTGAAAAAATCAAGCAGCTCGAGAAATATTTAAGGGAAACGCTTCCAGGCTCGTGTCCCTACCAAGATAAAGAGAAGAAAAATATCGAACCAGTAAATAAAGAGAACCCAGGGGAAGAAGATGATTTAGCCGATAGTGATCTGCACTCCATTGAGTTAAATGTGAATGATATTAGCAAGAGCTATGAGTGGAGCATTGGTATTAAAAACGAGCCAAGGAACTCTGTCGATAAAATTAAGGGGAGGAAGTCTATTTCTGAAAAAATCAAGAAACCAAACATCTCAGAAACAAGATTTGCAGATGGCATAGAGTGGGAATTCACCAGTATACAAGAAAAATCAGATGTTTTTGACAATAGAGGATTGTTTGAGTTTTCTTCGCAACCTTGGAAGAAGAATACTGAAGACGAAATCGAGAGATACAATATGATTAAAGATCTCAGAGACCACATTGTTTCTGGTTCCAGAATAGCATCCTCCCAGAACATGGCTGGTGGTACTAAGAACTGCATCCAACACAGTGTCCCGGTGGAGGATCATAATGATGCGGTATGTGAAGGATTTATAGTTTGATGTGGGCTAGGAAGCTTTTTGCATACCTTTACAGTTCATTTAGTAAGGTAGATTATACAATATTCAACTGTAAAGAACTGATATGCTTCCTAATCGTGTTGATCACTGAGCACCAAATCAGAGCCTAATAGAGTTCTCACATATTTAGTAGATATACAACATTTCTGATGGCTGCTACATTTGCCTTGATAGCTGCCTTAATCTGGATTCAAGTGTGTAAATTTTTTTGTTTTTCATCATTTGCAGAAAAGTTGTACAAAATATTCCACTTTCAATTGGTAGTTATTATTACAAATACTATATATTTGCCATATATAAGTTTCAATGGCTCACTAGTGTATGTAAGTTAAATGCATTTTGGTCCAATGTCACTCAAACACTAAACATGCCCCCATAATATTTATAATCACAACAATTTTTTAACTAGAGTCAAAAAAAGGGAAATTTATCCCTTTTGTTTTACAACAACAAAAGCAACTTTTCTTAGAAAATTTAAGATCGATTATATATATGAGTTGTTACACCAATTGAAATATCTAGTGCGATTACATTTTTTGCAACTAAAATAGATCATGCTAAATTTTCATCCGTCCCGTTTTCTGCTAAAATGTTATCTGTGATATAGTTGTTATTGCAAATGAGAGTTCTTTAGATCTATATATTCAAAAAATGCAAAACGCTACTCCTTTCATCAAGGACAATAATTAACATGTTTTCTATTATTTAGACCACACGCACTCGAATCATGGCCGAGTGGGGGATTGCAATGGGATTCCAAATCCCAAAACGTTTATTAAGTTAATTTAAAGTTATATGAGCAAGTTTTAAAATAAATAATTTTTAGATTTGGTATTAGCTAGAAATAAGTTTTATTTATTTTGATAGATCCGACTAAAATCGTTACTCGAAACTTTTCAAAACTCCTCCCAAGTTTATGCTATGTAGCTCGGGAGATTGAGATTCTCGAGCTCACAATAAGATTTACACTTTTGACATGTTAGATATGAGACAATACTATTAACGAAGTAAAAGAAACGAAAACATTTTGCTTACAAAATATGGGATTTATCTTGGTATCTGCCAAGATTCTTGGTAATTCTTTCCTGCTCAAATTCGATGAACTTTTGGCCTCTAAATTCCCTACTTAAAAGTAAAATCTTGATTGCATCACCATTTTTTCAAGTTTATGTTTTTTTTTTCTTCTTTTAAAACTTCTTCTTGTTGAAGGGATTTGATTCCAAACTGAATTTACAGCCAAACGTCTTCTTGTCTCTCGATAATTAATACTTAAAAAACAAGATCAATTTTTATAACAGTATAGTACTAAAAATTACAAGAACATTAAACCAAAAATAAATTATTTATTTAGTCTTTGTTTGAGGCCCCCCCCCCACCCCCCTTTATTTATTTATTATTATCAAAATTCATTTTAGAAAAGTGTTTTGTTGAAAAATACGAAGTTATTAGTTAAAAAATAAGAAAAAATGGCCTGCGTATAAAATTATTTTATAAAGAATGTGTGACTAAAAATAAAATTTCAAAAAAATAGGAGTCAAACATATGCTTAATCTTCTTATGGGAGCTATTTGGCATGAAATATGAAACACATTAAAAATGGGCAAATTTGCGTTTTCGTCCAAACAATCTACGTTATTACAACTATTCAATATTTTTTTGAATAATGCTAAAAGAAACAGGGCCTACGTGGGAGGGGGGAGACTAAAAGTCAAAGTCAACACCAGAAATCATGGAGTCATGGTGAAAAAAGCCGAAGTAATCAGCAAGTGAGAACTTTCCCAGTTATTTCCTGCTTTTATTAAATAATTAAATTAAATTAAAATATTAGTAAATTATGTTCCAGCCAGGCAGCTTCACAATTTAAAGACTCTTTATTAATATTAATCAGTTTTTATTTAACAGCCATTTAGCCATTGGTTTAGATAAATTTTAACGAAAGTTGATAAATGTATGAATGAAAAGTAGTGAATTTCATGATATATCTGATTAAATAACTCTTAACTTAAAAAATTTCTACTTTCTTTTAACTAAATCAAACATGGACTTATTCAGGAAATTATAAGAGCTAATGTTAATTGAGAGCATTTAAATTATAATTTTATAGAATATGTAGATAAAAATGAATAATAAGTTGTCTATCACCCATTAAAATAATGTCTACCCAGCAATTAAAATATGGATTAACATAATGTGAGTGAGGTGTGATTCATGCTACAATATCGCAAGTTCCACCACACTCACATTAGTCAACTTCTATGTTAATTGTTATGTACACATAGTATTTTTCAAATAAAAAAGAATAATTCAAAGTTTGCTAAACGTGTACAGAAAAAGATTAATTAAAAATAAATTGACCCCAGCCGTGAATTTGGACCGAGTCTGTCTCCATCATCTTCCGTTACAAATACACTGAGTGTGACTCATGAATGCATTGAACTTGGATCCTCATCATCCACCCTAATATTTCTTCCTATATAACATGTATACCTACTCCTAACTCTAAACAACTTCAAACCCTTCTCTCTAATTTTCTTTTCAATTGGAATTCTGCAACCATGAATTTTTCTCACAAACCGGTAACGATTCGAGAAGTCTGGTGTCAAAATCTTGAATCGGAATTCAAATTGATCACGAATCTCATTGACGACTACCCATTTATTTCCATGGACACGGAATTCCCCGGAGTTATCTTCAAACCCGACCCGGCCAATAATTTAAGGCAGGGCCTACGTAGGCCGTCACCTTCAGATCACTACCAGACGCTCAAGTTAAACGTTGACGTTTTGAACTTGATCCAGCTTGGGATTACTCTCACCGACGCTGACGGGAACCTCCCTGATCTCGGCTCGGACCAGCGATTCATCTGGCAGTTCAATTTCTCAGACTTCGATGTCTCACGTGACTCTCACGCTCCGGACTCCATTGAGTTGTTGAAGAACCACGGGATTGATTTTGAGAAGAATCGGGAATCGGGGATCGACTCAGCGTTATTTGCAGAGTTGATGATGAGTTCCGGATTGGTTTGCAACGAATCAGTGAGTTGGGTTACGTTTCACAGCGCGTATGATTTCGGGTACTTGGTGAAGGTTCTCACTCGCCGATCGTTGCCTAGCGGGCTGAAGGAATTTTTCGAAATTCTCAGGGCCTTCTTCGGGAATAACATTTACGATATTAAATACTTGATGCGGTTTTGTAAGAGTTTGTACGGGGGGTTGGACCGCGTGGCCCGGGCATTGGATGTGAACCGGCTTGTTGGAAAGTGTCATCAGGCCGGTTCAGATAGCTTGCTGACGTGGCATGCATTTCAGAAAATGAGGGATGTCTATTTTGTTGACCGTGGGCATGAAAAATATGCTGGAATATTGTATGGATTAGAAGAATATTAGTAATGACTAAATAGGGTTATTATCAATTATTGATTGATATAAATAATTCGATTAATTCTTTGGGAAATTCCTTGGGTTTTTTTTTGGCAAACAAAGAGCTAATTCTGCAGTCCAACATCGAATTCTGTGCTCGAAATCTAATAATCTAAGAAAAAAATTAAATTTACGTACAAAATATTTAATTGTGTGAATGTAAAAAAAAAAAAATAAATATAATTTAAACAATGATTGTCAAACCAAGGCCAAGTGTGTGTACTTCTCACTACTGTGAAAACGTTTTTGATAGGTTGTGCTACCTTTCTATTATACTCATAACAAGTACGAAAGATAAGTGCATCGAATATTGTCATATGAGATGACCTCATATGTGCACTTCTCCCATCCGCTACAACTTTTGATAATAATAGCTTCATTCCCCTACATGAAGGGGTATCAATGTTGAAGGTTTTGTGTTCGAGTTGATAATGGAAGCATTAACGTGAATTGAATGGATAATGCAAGAACATGCTTGAAATGAAGATGAACCTGACAGATCGAACTTGTGATGAATTTCGAACTTGATTATGAGATGATATACAATGGATTACATTTAAATCATATACTATAATTTTTGAACAAAGTGATGACGATCCCTATATCAATTGAAAAATTGTGAGAAACAATTCAACGTGTGTTTATGCAGACGCTGAAATCCAGTATCCTCAATTTACTTCTCACTAGTTTTCACTTTTTTGACGCACATTGTTACCTCCCTAGTACAGTAGTACACTAATACAAGTACGAAAGAAAAGTTCACCTGGTAGTGTTACATGAGTTGACCTCATATGCAGAACATAACTATAATAGGGAACTTCAAACTCTACAACAGCCTATCTATATGTCATGACAAGATACTAAAACAAATTTGATCATATACAGCGATTAAATCTGACAGAAATTTACTCATTGGATGCTATTACAGGAATTATCTAAACAAGTATTATACAATGATCCACTTACCTCCTTCCTCCATTGTCTGGCACCATGTGGACTTTTTAAGGACATAGGTTTAACTCCAAGACCTTCGAGGTAATTGAAAGAATGCTAGCACGAGAAATGATTTAAGCACTCTTCTCAGGATTTGGGTTTCCAACATCTTCCTCGTTTATAACGATCACGAGCTATCTTTATTGAGGATCACCACCAAATCCACTTGAATTCCCTGTCGTGCTAGTTATAAAAGGCATTTCAGTTGGTTCAGGCTGTGGTGTTTGGGCCGGTGGTATGCTAACGTTAGGCAAGGCATAGTCTTCATGAACTGTGCTCAAGCTATCCCAGTTAACCCCAGCTATAGTCGAGAGTCATGGAATTTTGTATAATACATCTTATGAAAAAAACTAAAAGAATTGCATAAAAGAAGCAGGAGACGATAATTAGGATACGATCTGTCCTCCACATGTCAGTGATACTTATATCAGCGTCCGACAATAACCAATAATCGGGATCGTTCTGCAAACATGAAAACAAGCATATTTAGCAGTTGGGCAACTTGTACTCCCTTCTATAACTTTTCAATGTCAAAAAAGGCAAGATTGTTCATTCTTTCTAGTGTCATTAAATTTGTTTTCTTATGCCTTTCGGCTTTCACTGTTAGAAAAGCTATGCAATGATCATTAGTTTTTAAACGTGACTTTGTTGCTACTAGAAAACAATGTGCGTGATATGAAGCAATTCTAAAACTTTCATGAATTTCTTTAGTTCATATCAATCTGCATCTTTGAATATTCAATCAAACATACCATTCTGTAAAATCAACTTACCTCAATGTCCGGCACAATCTTCAAGATTCCACTCACAAAATCCTGCGATGTACTTGTGTCTGAGCACATTCTCTGAGCTTCTAGGCTATGGTTAGCTTCGTTTACTATTATCTCCTCAGTTGCTGGTGTTGCAGAAGCATTCTCATCAAGTGTTGATGTTGGAGGGATGCTTGGTTGCACCTCGACCCCATTCATCTCCTCAAATTTCTCTTCAAATTGACTAAATTAAGTATTAAGCAGAAAATCAGAAACAAATAAAAAATGTAACAAACATCAGTTGATCAATAATCTCCCGTAAGATTTGAGGGCCAACTTTGATCAAAAAGTGCAAGGTGATAATGAATGCACTTCCTTACAAGAAAGAGGTAAAATACCTGACAAGGTAAACATCTATTGGTCCCATAGTGCTCCGGAGAACTATTCTGTATCTCCTCTGTGGATAATCAATTGCCTAAATGAATCAAGGAGATTCATGAGTATATATGCAGGTACAAATTCGTCCCCAATATTTGGCTATAAGTCATTCGTCACTTATCAGGAGAAAGTACAGGAAATTAACCTCATCGGGATCTGGAACTTCTAAAGTGGTGCCATGTGGAGCTTTAACTGCTATCAAAGTTTCATTCTGATGAAAGGAAAATACCTATGTGTCAGTAAGAATCTACCAACCAATGAAAGCAGTAGGAGAACTGATGTGAAGTACCTGAAAGCAAGGTAAACTCTTGATGTCTTCTTCAGTCACAAAAAGCCACCTGGTGAAGAAGTAATGTAAGCACAACATGTATCAACACAAAAGGAAGTGAGCCAAATGTCCACATATCATTTAGTATCTAAAGGCCAAGGAGTGCTTTACTTTTGATTATTTTCATCTTCACTGAAGCCTCTCAATTTCTCTTGCATTTCCCTGAAAAAAGCAAAAATACCAGTAGCCTCAGCATGATTGGGACTTTACCAGAACAAATATGCTTTGTAGCATCAAAATACCTTATTTGTTCATCCAATTTGCTCTCCTCCATATTTAAGTTTGCTACTTCTTCCTGCAGGGCGCAAAGAGCTAATGAGGACTGAATCTAATAACTTCTGGAAGTACAAATCCATCTCTCTTCCCTTTTAGTTTGAAAACTTGTAGCTCGTTGTACATGGGGAATGATTAATATACCATTGAATGTAAATGAAGCAGCATTTTGAGTACATAACATGAACTTAATAGACATAATTTGACGTTGCTTCAAAGTGTTTCTTTTCAATAGATAGTTAAAGGAAATTTTCACAAAATTTCTGATAGCTGTGTCTAGTCTTGTTTTCTGATATTGAACAGCTTCACACAGGTTATTCAATGCACAGATAGAATGGATAGAAAAAATTAGTACAACAATTCCAAAAAGACACGGTAAGAATGGAGTACAAGAATAATAAGATAAAACCAAATTAGCAGCAAAACCAAAAAGAACCACAAAGATATTTAGACTGTGCACATGCAAATGGACATGTATTTCAACTGGACATGAACTATACCCAAGTCTGTGAAGTCTGTAGAAGCCAAGATAAAAATCATATATATTTTGTGAGCATACCTGTAAGCTAGGAAGACTCTCATCCACTTGCCCTGGTCCTGAGACATCCAGACCCCTGTTTGGTAATTATATCAATTACTAACTTCTTGTGTTCAAATTGATCACCAAAAGGAAAAACATTATACAACAAATAACTTCCATAATATAATTTTCGAGAGTGCTTCCATACTTCCACTGGATTCTGTTTTTGATTTTCTTTTCTATAAGACCAATGCCTTCAAGGACATTTGTTATGTCATATATACGCCTTTTCTGCACCTGTTAAAAGATAAAACTTTCAGTTATCGGATGTAATCTAATGTGAAGCATCAAGTGGAAGATATATTCACCTCTAATCTGTCAGCAGCTTTATTTAGATCAAGAATACCATCTTCTGCATGTTTGATCAGATGAATGAACTTTTTTGTTAAGAGACCTGGTTAAGTAAAATGACATTGTTATCAGTAGGTCCTAAATATCACTCCAATCAGGATATGCAGCAAGGGGAAGGGAAGAAAGAAAGGAAAATTCAACAGTTCGAGCACAATAAATTACCTAGGGAGCTATCATACCGAGAGGCACCAACTGGAGTGAGATTATTGCCAGAATGAGAACCTGTGAGTTCATAGTAGATATTTATAAAAGTTTATCATTCTTCTCCTTGGTAATCTTTTTGCTCTTTCAGAGATAAGCAGGACAAGATGCTGAAGAGTAAGACAGGGGGAACAAAAACAAAGATGAACAGATACATTACCCAGTACCCTCCACTACTTTGGAAGCAAGAATAAAAAGTAATAATTAACTTTGGTACAGAATTAAAGGTTTTACCAGTAATCTCACCAATATTTGCCACAGGAGTTTGAGATTCAGCTTTACTAGCCTTTGGTGTTCTTGGAACTTTTTGGGCCTTTGCCACTTTTCCTGATACTGGTGTCCGAAGAGGACCCTTGACGACACCAGCAAGGTTAGGACTTGGGTTCTGTTCAACAGATTCCACTGCACAGGCTGCTGTATCATTCTTCCTCTTCAATGGCTAGAGGACACAATTTCATGAACAAGTCATCAGCTTTAATTTTAAGTGAATTTAAGTTTGTCTTGGCAGACCAAACAAAATGCTGGAATTAAAAGAATTGATTTGCTTTCTATGAAAAACAACAAAAATCCAGCATAATAGTAGTGTAAGAATCATAAAGCCTGAATAATGATTTTTTAAAAAGAGAAGCTGAAAGCAAAACTCAAGACCAACCTTAAGGCACATACATTGCAAGGAACTCCAGTTATTAGATGATAATGATAATGCAATCATCAAATTCGTAACTAAATACCCAACTACAGCATATCAAAAATGGCACACTGGCAGATATTTATACAAGTTACTCTCTATATAAGATGTCTCACCAAATGTTCACGAGTTACAATTGATGAAATTAGCAGACTACATCCATTTGGTGATACACCAAGATATGATGTCAAAAGTATGTTTAATGAGCTAAAAGCGCGCATCTACATCAATGCTAAGAACAACCACCTGATTTAACTCGTTTAGTCAAGTCTTGTTTGGGAAGTGCTTATATAAATATAATTGGTCAATTGCATTTCATTCACACATTTCGCAGGATCTACAAATACTACCAATTTATCTATCACTCATTTCTATCTATTTATAATTTAAGCCTTCGTTTAGCACAATTTATAAGTAATCAAACATAATTTTCAACCACACATTTCAATGAATCCACAGGTACTATCCTCTTATCCAGTAATAATTTTTATCTATATATAAATTCAACCCAAACGGAGGCTAAACCGAATTATAATTACTTCTCAAACACGCAATAAATATATTAGTATGCCCAAAAATACTAGTTACACTGAACTTAATATAGATTACAGATAGAGTTGTCCAAGTCTTTCAACGCTCTAAACCATCAATGCAGCACATAACCTCTAATCAAGATAACAGTATGCAATCCTAGTAAGTATGAAAATGAATAGTAAAAGAACTCATCAACAATAATAATTTTAGGTTCTTGGACAAGCCCAATCCATAAACTACTATAGAAAAACAAATAGATAGCTAAGCAAGTGCATTTTGAAATAATTAGATTCATTAGGCTTGTGTCCTACTCATCATCTATAGATATTTCAAAGGAGTGAAATTTTCTATGAGATCGTAAAAATAGTTCATACCGCATGTAATGGAACAACATCCTAAAATATCCATCCACGTTAAAATTAATCTGAAGTAAAAACATAATGCCATCTATTATGGGAAGTAAAATGTAAAATCTAATGTAATTTAGATAATGAGTTAATTAATTTGGACTGATCAGAGCAAACAAGCCTAGAGCATTTTCAACAGTCCTCAGCAATTTGAAGTTTTGTATGATGTGATTCCACCATAATGTTTTCTTGACATTCTTACATTTCCTACTCAAACTCCTGCATATAAACTAATTAATTGTTCTCAAGATAAACTATATTTCAACTATACATTTAGACAGCAAATGATTAAATCTCCTTTAATCTACATAAACATCCAATGCTACTTCTCTTTTAACAAGAAGTTCTGAAGAGCTCAAATTTACCATCGAATCCATGTTCTTAGCCACAACACTCTTTATATGGACCATCGATCAATTGAAATCTTCGAGGAAGCAACATTGCAAGTTGCTCACAATCCCAAATTTCAAGTATATTCTCCAATGAATATGAACATTGGAAAATTTGAAGAGGACACTCGAAGCTATTGACTTTAGGGTTAAGTTATGATGGTGTCTCCTTTTGCTTGAAATGTGCCATGGTTATATGACACGGAAAAGTCTTTCAAAGTAGTTGTATAATGCTTTCTGCAGGATATTTGCTAATATAATATTTTCTGCAAATGAATTGGATAAGATTGTAGATCTTCAAAGACTCAAGAGACTAATAAGTGATTCAAAATTTTCCCTTGATATCCATTATTTTGGTGAAAAACCATATCAAAGAATTAGGCTCACACTAGTCTCCAGAAGAATTGAAATCAAACCCACTTCACAAACAACAGAAAAAATGGAAGATTAACCAGTACAACAAGCTAAATGACTCAGGTCAAAACCCTTACAATCCATACAAATTCGCTAATTCAATTCCAACTCATTCGAGGTATCACTTGACAGCATAAAAATCAAACCTTCGCATAACAATACTTGATTCTTCATTTATTGGAAATGACCCCTGAATGATTACCACAATTTTGAACTCAATTAGAAAATGAAAACTTACAGGAGGAGTCTTCACAACAACAACTTGATCATCAACTTGATTAGGTTTTCCTTGATCAGAATCAGCATCGAAACTGTGGTAGTCATCTCCAAATGGCGACTTAGGGGAAGTGAATGGTAGCTGTCTCTTCAGATTCTGCTTCTGTGAGTTGTGCTGTTGCATGATTCATAAATCTTTTCTCTAAGCATGAAGAGTGAAACAAATATAGAATTTTTTGTTATTTTGTAATATTGGATAATCAAGAATCACTGGGTGTTTTGGAGGGTTTGGGGTGAGAAAAAGGGGAAGTAAAATTGGGGAATGAAGAGGAGTTTTACGAGGGAAATGGAAAAGGGGCGTGGAGAGATCTGATTTGGGAAAAGGAAGAATGAATAAAAAAAAGCGGGAGAGAGAGAAGGGTGGAAGTGATGGAAAGAGGGTATTTCGTTCGGATATAGATGTGGAGGGAAGAAATTGTATGTACTGTACATACTCCTTATTAAAAATAAATAAATAAAGAGAACTTTGTATTTTTTTTTTCCACTTAACTTTTGCGAAATGTAACAAATTTTTCTCAATTTTTTTTTTTTTTTTAACATAATCTATCTTCAACATTTTTAATTATGGCAAAAAAAAATAAAACTCATCTTTTGTTTCATTTTGATTATTAAATGACGAATTTACCCTTTTTTTAAATAAACAAAATATGAAAACAATAAAATAATAAAATAAGTACAGATTTAGACCTTGTTTCATTTATTATTATTATTATTATTTAATTTGAAGAGAATGACAAATCCATCGTTCCAATGGGAAAAAAACTTGTTTGATTATGAATTAAAATGGTGGTACATTTCTTTTGTACAATTAATTTGACATTTTTTGATGTGTCAAAGTCAAGAGCATGCATCATAAATGTCAAAATTAATGCAATCACAACAGAACAAACCCGCCAGAGTCATCTTTCTCTCAGTCTCCTTCAATTTTCAAATTCCAATAATTCTTGCCCTTCTGTAAATAAAGTTTACGATTCTATTCAACTTTCAACAAAATAATTGTTTTGCTTGGATTAGGTAAAAAATCGTTCTCTACTCAAATAGTTTTTTTTTATGAAGAGTTATCCCTCATGTTGTAATGTATGTTTAATGATATTAGTAAATTTTACATAAGTGTGTAATTTCCGGTTAGTTGCGGGTTTTGAGTACGTCTATTATCATAGCTAGATTTAATTAGTTAATCTTCAAAAGTGATGCATTATGTATTGTTAAGGGATAAATATCTCACATCGAATAAAGATAAAAATATAGACCAATTTTTAACGATTTGGACTATTCCTCTTAATAAGGTTAACCTTTTTAAAATGGAACATCAAGTATTTATCTGATATCAGAGCTCATTAAACTCTAACGAACAATTTGATCCGATTAAAACTAAAAAAATAAGCATACAGATTTCAAGATTGGTCTGCTCAAATGAGCCACAATCTTGCATGGGCATGTTAAGAGATAAAATTTCACATCGAATGAATATGAAAACATAGACCAATTTATAAGGTATTGGAGTACTCCTCTTAACAAGGTTAACCTTTTAAGATGGACCCAAAATTCTTAATATGCACATCGAATGAAGATAAAAATATAGACTAATTTATAAGGGTATGTGCTACTCCTCTTAATAAGGTTGACATTTTAAGATGTAACCCCAAGTCTTTACATATATGTATACTGTCCAATTCTGCCGGTTCCCCATTTTGTACTACTTTTATGCTTGAATTGCATTATTGGCTGTTGAAATTGAACGCATAGACAATATAAGATCAATAACTCATTTTTTGCTAGTATTTCTATAAATAATAATTATCTTACCTCCATATATATATATATATATATATATATATATATATATCTGTGTGTGTGTTTCTTTTCCCTGATGTTTCTTAACTTCATTATAAAATTATGGTTTCTATAGCAAAGGAATTTGTCCTGTATTGAAACCCTTGCAGAAGGAATAAGTCCAATGGAACTAGGTAATCTAGGCACAATTTCCAAATATGAAATTTCAAAACAAAAGAAACTTGTATCTGTAACTGAAAATGATCATACTTGATGATGACTTCTGGGCCTGGAGTGGATTGTGTACAAACACAATGCAGCATGTAACATGTTGATATTCTTCTTATATGCAATTGGTTGATATTCTGGGAGGGGAGGAGATTGCACCTGAATGAGCTTGTAGGTGTTCTTATCTTCTTATTGATTCAGCATTAGAACTCTAATATGTGATTCTAAACACAGTTCCTGGATTTTCTAACTCTAAGGAAATGGTGTTTAATGCAGTTTGGCTTTCGTTTTGGTATTCCATGTCTTTCGATAAATATTGTCTTCATCTATAAATACTAACTTGTATTTGTCTTCACGTGCTTTCAAAGTATATTGAACTTGTCTGGTGGGATAAGCTTTTCAATGTCTCTCAGGACCTGCAATGCCTATTGAAGCAGTTTGACAGCCATTATTCCCACATCAATTAGAAATTCTCTTCAAATACTCTTGTTTTTCTTTTCTCATATTGCTATCTTTACTTTTGATAATATTTTCCTTTTGCCTTTTCGTTTGTTTTCTTTCTTATGGTATGTTGGTTGACAAATGTTGCTCTTAGTTCTGTGTATGAGTCAATAAATTTAAATCTATTAGTTGCCTCGAGCAATAATTTACACAATTTCCTTTTTTAAAATTTAATAGGTTATGAACAAGATTGTCTTAGTGACGTCTACTTCAACCTTGGAAAGAATGTTGCTTTTGGTGGAGGAGCGGCTGACTTGGGGAAGCCAAAAGAGAAACAAAAAGAAACAGTGGTTTCGATCACAAGATGCACCAGAAAATGTCCCTCCAGCCACCAGTACGAGTTCAGAATCATCTAGGCTGGTAAAGAGGCAATACATGGGAACTTCCGAGGATCTATCACCCGAGGAAAAATTGGATGCTTCCACAAAAGATCAAGCTGCAGACAAACCATTACCTACTGATCAATGAGCGGTGTTTGGCACGGAAGAAGGCGAAGGAACAATGAGGTATTCTGTTAAAGCATTTATGGCTTTACTTGTCTGTTGGCTCCATTTCATAGGCTACAGAATGAAAATCCCCGCCCCGCTGCATCTACAGATGGTGTAAACTTTGACATTCTACAGAATCTACACTGTCAGCTAAAATATGAATTTATTTGTTACAAATTAGTGCAACCATATGTAATGTTGAATGAGTCAATTGTTATTTTTAATAAGCTAGGAGTTAGTGGAATTGGTCTCTTGTTTGGTGAATAAATTTAGGAACACATTGGTTTTTCAGTTTGATTAGTTGAGAAGCTTTTAGGAGAATTTCTCACTGTAAATTGCACTTGTAAGCTGCCGATTCAGCACTGCAGCACTTCAGTTTTCATTTTTTCTGGTTCTAGTTCTCATCAAGAAATAAAACACAGATTAAAGAATAGAATCTTTTCTTTACATCTCCTCTGTTTCTCTGCTGTTTTTCCTGCTTCATTAGTATTTTTTATTCTGCAAATTTATTGGCTTTGTTCTATACCAGTCCCGTATTCTGAAGTTATCTTCTTGGTTCCATATCTCCGTGCATTTTTATTCCTTTTTCCTTGTTTGTTATTTTTATTATCGAAAAACGAATCATGTAAATACTTGAGTGCAGTGTCTATGCTCAAGCTACACTAAGTAAGTACTATATGGCATGTTCGTTTGGTGAATTGGACAATACCAAACAATATAATGTCTAATCTTTTCCATTTTTGAGTTCTAAACGCACATTTAATGTTGAAAATTAGATTAATAATACATATTAAATTACCGGTCAGATATAGTGAGATAAATACTTTTCAATGTGAAATCTTGATGAGCTACTTTCTGAAAGTATCTGTATAACAAATTTAGGTTGATTACACGAATCATTTTTCTCTATTCCATTCATTTCATTTCTAACTAGATCTATCAGAAGATTTAAAGCAACTAGATCATTAACAACTTCAACATATCATGTTAGTTTTGGTCTACAATTCTCTCTTGTGGTGCTATCGAGACATGTCACTCTTAAAAACGAAAACCTCTCTAATTGACTCCAAAATACTTGAAAAATAAGGATCCCAAAGCATTTAGAGATGAAATGAACCTACTATTTGTTGCAAGTAGCAATGTTTTTGAGTAATGTTACTCGTACAATTTTCTCTTACAATCTCTTATAGTGGATTTTTTTATTTATTGTGGAACCCCTCTCCATGTGAGAGATTGTAAGAAAAAGTTGTACGAGTAGCATTACTCAATGTTTTTAGGTATCTGGTTATCACTTTTGTCACAAGAAACTGACCATTCACCTGTCTCAATGGGGCCATGTGGCCTGTGCCACCAACTCCTCAACAACTTATTATGTGCACTCAACAATTAACGAATTTTATTTTTTGAATAATTTAAATGAGATTATTAAGAAAAGAAAAAACAAATTGATGAACAAAGCCATTATTCATTCATAATTTATAACTTTCTCAATTTGATTCACTTGCTAATTTTGTATCACTTGATTTAAAATAATCTGACTATAGTATTAATTAAAATAACAAAGTTGGTATTGAATACTGATTCAAAGTTTAGATTTCTTTTTTTATACTCAAATTAAGGAGTTTGGATCAATTTAATTTGTTGTTATGATTTTATATAAAACCGTTCGTGTTAAAATCTCCAGAAGAACAAAAAATCATGTTAACAAGCAAAGGAATCCTAATTAGTTAAAAACTTTAAACCCGTAGGTAATCGAATTCTTTACAAAGTAGAAATTCTTGAAAATTCATTCTCCATCAAACATTATCATCGATAAGTAATTTTACGGAAAAAAAAAAAGAAAAAATTTAAACGAACAAAACAAACTAACCTTTATTCCCAATAAATACACCTTTATTCCCAATAAATACATAGGCCATCTATAACTTATAAGCATCAGATTTGCTGCCATACATTCGGACCATGCATCTATTTTCACTACTTAACAGTGTTCCCATAGTATGATTTATTAAGAATTTAATCCTCAAATCTTTGCATTCAACAATCAAAAATCTTTTCCCCTCCAAAAAAAATTGAGGATTAACCCTAAAACTGCCCTCCAGCAAAAGATCAAAGTTCAGAACCCTATCTTCATTAAAATCTTCTTCAATTTCATTAGTTTCCATTCCATGATTTGCATGCACTGTTATTTCTTGATCCCCAGGACCCTGATAGAATGGCATTACGTGTGCAGTAGAAATAAATTTTTCTTTGTAGAAAAGCCAAACTTGAGCCTGATCATAACTGATATATGTATTGAGATTAGGGTTTTTCATGGACAGACTTACATTCCAACTGCTTTCGTTTTCAGGGTAATTTTTAAAGGAAGAGAGGAACATCGACCTTACAACAAATTCGGGTTTTTTATCCTTAAAGTTGCTACATAGTATGATCATAGAGAAGATGGACATGAAGAAGAGCAGCCCAGATAAGTGGAATAACCACCATGGAAGCCTTACCTTTTCGGCCGAGAGGCCTGAAATAGGGTTTTCAAGATCTTCCATGGTTTCTGATCAAACCTTAAAGAAACTATGTTGTTTCTTCTGGTGAGTCGCTCGATCAATTTTCGAAGAACCTGGGATTAATTTTGCGTTAAAAGGTAGAAAAGTAGTAGCAATGGTGTAGTGGAGGACTTATTAATGGAGCAATGGTGTAGTGGAAGACTTATTATTTTATGTACATATATGATTAAAAATTAAGAAGTCGTATTGTACTTAAATACTACATGAATTCGGTCTAGGATCTTATTCCCACTAGATTTGTTCTTACTCCCACACTAGGAATCCTAAATTTGCTTCTTTCTTGGAGTGTTTCTTCTACCAAACTCTACTATGAGAGGATCTAGCTTCACCTATTCACAAGGACTCGATTCTACGATTATACACAAATTTCTTAATAGTTCTAGGTCTTAATACTTATATTAGGTTCCATAATGCCATGTTCACTCATATTTGTAGGACCTGTGAAATTATTTTTTCAATTGAACTCACCAATAGTCGATATTATCGTCTATAGTTTAGTCCTGTCAACAGTTTGTCCAATTTTAAAGACAATGCTTAAAGAATCAAAATTGCAATTATTATGAAAAATAATCTGTAAGTAACATTTTTAAAACTAGCTTATTGAGCTTGCTATACATGCCAATGAAACGTTGATTGGATGCAAAGATTAATGGCTTGCAGTTAAAGTGCAGAACTATTGAGAGATCCTAAACCAATTATTTTAAGGTACTCTACAAACATATCTTTTCATCTAATAATAACAGCATACTCATGAGTAAATTTTAATTTAAAACTCTGAAAATACAAAGTTTACTATTTGAAAAGATAATATAGAAAATGAAAATCAATAAACTTATTCAGTGTGTTCTCAAAAGTGACATATAACATATTTATGTCCTAGTGCAAGAAAAGCTCAAGGGTGGAACATAAGACATTTACGTTTCGTTTGGCATTCAATTTTTGTTTTTCAGTCTCATAAAATAGCTTCTTCAGAAAGCTATAAAAACTCCTACAGTTAGACAAAACACTTTTAGAAAATTATTCAAATATATAAAACATCTTTTTAATCTCATATGCAATTTTTTACTTTTTAAAAGTCATACCAAACAGGTCATTAGTAATTTAATATGGGTTTTAACACTTTTTAAGGTGCAAGTTGTACTTATGATTAATTTGGCATGAGTTTTGTTTTCACTTTCTGTAAAAGAGATTTTGTAGGAAGTTATTTTAATTTTTGCTTGAAAACTAAAATTCCCATTTTGTAAGCACTTTTAGAAGAGATCACGTTGAACCAATTTTTTTTAAAGACTATTCTAATTAGAAGAAACACTTTTATAAAATTGAGTCGTGCTACACATACCGAAAAAATATAATGAATTGTTTACCTACTACTCACATCGGAGGTGTGGGCCACGGGTCAGAATAAATTAATACACATGGGGCCCGGTGCATTATGTGAGAGGGGGGACATGGTTCGGTAATCCCCCCTCGATACAAACATCTTTTTTCTATAAAATTAGTTAAATGATATTACTAGGATATTAATCCATATAGATATAGAATTCAACTTAATTTATTGATAATTACATATAATTCAATGAAGATATTGTATGAAAGTATGATTTCTTCTATTCTCCTTTGAGAATTGGAGGATTTTTTATTGGGTGGGTTCAAAGAAAAATAAGGATTTTTTGAATACCATACTTCATTTCTTCCTTTTTCCTTATATCAATAACTAAATCAAAATGCAATTATCTTCAAAAACAAAATGTCTGTTATGCTTAATACATTTAATTTGATCTGTATTTGTTTTAATTCTGCCCTTTATTCAAGTAGTTTTTTCTTTGGAAAATTGCTCGAAGCCTATGCTTTTTTTAATCCAATCGTAGATGTTATGCCAGTCATACCTGTTTTTTTCCCCTCTAAACAGTCTAAAAGCAATTTTTGAAACTCAAAAACTCCTTTAACTTCTCAAAAGTCAAGCCAAACAAGCTTTTAAAACCTTAACACACACACGCAAGTTGTAAAAGGGTATTTGTGAGACTTAAACTCGATTTTTATTTCTTGTTATATCGTATCGAATCACTTCAATTATTAATTTTGTTATATCGTATCGAATCACTTCACTTAAACATTTTATTCATTTAAAATTAACCTCCAACAGCTTCTTGGTGTGACAAGGCTAAGTTATTTGAAATGTATTCACTTAAATTTAGCTCAAGTTATTTATGAAATAATAAATATATATATTCATTCTTTTCTCAAAATAAAAATATATGTTAAATAGTTTAAACGGTAAAATTCTAGGCTCCCCTGTACTCTCCCTTCTAACGGCTAGTAAGCAAATTTGGAAAGCCACGAAGCCGTGATCTTAACCGTTTAATCTTTGATTAACGGCTCTTATTTGAAAAAGAAGAATATGACCGTTGAAGAGAAGCGTCTCTACGATTCAACCATATATACCCCAGTTAGTCCCCCAAACCCTTTTTCTTCTGCATTACCGTTCAAGAACAAATTCAGAGAAAGAATTTTTAGAAAGAGAAAGGAAGAGAAGTTTAGAGAAAGCAAGATTTTTGAATTGTGGCGACCGAAGACCCAGAAGGAGAGACTCGCAACGGTCGTCTCCAGGTGTTTCTGTCATCGTTTTGGGCTAGTCTTGGAGGGGTTTTTGGTAGTCAGAACATCAGTCAAGAAGAAAACGAAGAGAATTTAGAAATGGCTTCAAGAGCTGTTGTTCAAGAACAACCCAGAGGCAATAATCGTAAGTGAAAATATTCGAGTTTCATACTACGGATCATGGTTACATTTTTTGTTTCTTCGATTTCATTATTTTTATGATGATTGGGCTCTTTTATGGTGAGTTGGGCTGAGTTTTGAAGGGGTTATTGGTCAATCGTTGGATTCACTGGTTTTCTTTCTTTATGTGGATTCTACATCTTGAAGGGGATAATTGAGGGTTTGGTGTTTGATCTGAGAACTGAGAATTTCTTATTTTCTTCTCTTTTTTCGCACTATTAATTTCTGTGTTCATTTGGATTTGATTTAACAATCATATGTAATTTTTTCTTTTGATTAAACAGTTGGAGGAAAGCAGAAGAACGTGCGGGCAGAAGGAAGAAATCGACGAGCTCTCGGAGATATTGGAAACCTTGTTCCTGCTCCAGCTGTTGGGGGGAAGCCTCAAACTCAGATCTCTCGCCCCATAACACGGTACGCCCTCTCTCATAAACAAACAGAATGATTTGTTGCTTTTGTGTATGTTTGACCTAACTGAACCGTAATCTTTGCTTTCAGGAGTTTCTGTGCTCAATTAATTGCAAATGCACAAGCAGCCGCTGAGAAGAACAGTAAGGTAAATTCTTGAATTTTCTAGCGTTCGAGAAATGTAGTTTATGTGCATGTATACAGAACAAGTAATAACTGATTTCTGTTGACAATTTGCAGAAATCACTAGCAGAAGTTGTCAATGGAGTCGTGGGAGAAGACAGTGTTCCAAAAGCCGCACTTCAGAAGAAAGAATTTGTCAAGCCGAAGAAGAACGAAGCTGTAATTGTCATTAGTCCTGATGAAGAAGAGAAAAGCCAGAGGACTGCAAGAAAATCATCAAAGAAGACTGGAAAAACTCTGACTGGGACCCTCACTGCTCGAAGCAAGGTTTCCATTTCAATCCCATCTAATCTTATTTTCTTGAAATTATTTGAAGACATTTAAGTTTTTAGATGGTCGACCCCAAATTCATGGAGAAAGGGGTTTGTTTGTTGTTGTATTGAAGCCGCCACATTGCACCGTTATCTCCTGCTGTTAACTGATCATCTTTTCCAGGCTGCTTGTGGAATTACCAAGAAACCAAAGGATCCAATAGCAAACATTGATGCAGAAGATGTGGATGATGAATTGGCAGCTGTGGAGTATGTTGAGGATATCTACAAATTCTACAAGCTTGCACAGGTGTGCGAAATTTCTTGCCCTTTCTCTGTTTCTCTTCGTTTTCTCATGTTTATTGAGGATAAGACTCAGTATTTATGTGGTTCTCATGCGTCCAGGATGATGCTCGAGTTCGTGATTACATGGATTCGCAGCCAGAAATCAATTCTAAAATGAGAGAAATCCTTGTAGACTGGTTGGTCGAAGTTCACAAGAAGTTTGAACTGATGCCTGAAAGTTTATACCTCACAATTAACATAGTAGACCGTTTTCTTTCGACGAGGACTGTACCAAGAAGGGAACTTCAGTTGATTGGCATCAGCTCTATGCTAATTGCCTGCAAGTATGAAGAGATATGGGCACCCGAGGTAGATAAGTGTCCCGACTTCATATTTATTGTAAATAAGGCTTAATTTGTCGTTCTTCAGTCGTCATTACAGGCATTAATGTTTTTTACAGGTAAGCGATTTCATAGCTATATCAGACAATGCTTACTTCAGAGAGCAAGTTCTTCTAATGGAGAAAGCAATTCTGGGGAAACTGGAGTGGTATTTGACAGTTCCAACTCCGTATGTCTTTCTGGTTCGATACGTCAAGGCATCTATCCCAGCTGATCAGGAGGTACTGCCTATACTATAAATATTCTCATGAAATCATCCAAGATTGAGTTTTCTCCTGTTGATTGAGTTCTGTTTTGATGAACAGATGGAGAACATGACATTTTTCTTTGCTGAACTTGGTTTGATGCACTACTCAACCGTCATCCATTATTGCCCCTCAAAGCTTGCTGCAGCTGCAGTCTATGCAGCCCGATGCACTCTTAACAAGACTCCCCTTTGGAATGAAACTCTTAACCACCATACCGGCTACGGTGAAGATCAGCTGATGTATAATATACATATTTCTAAATCTGATATGCTCGACTGGACAATACCATCGTGCGCATTATACTAACTTTTTCGTGTCATTCTCTACAGGGAGTGTGCAAAATTCTTGGTCCAAATCCACTCTGGTGCAGCAGAAAATAAGCTCAAGGCAGTTATGAGGAAATATTCGAATCCCGATAAGGCTGCTGTTGCTCTTTTTCCACCCGCAAGGAATCTACTTCTTCCCGCTTGAGCATATAAAATATAGGATCTCAACCATGAATGTTGGAGATGTCTGAGATCATTTTATTGTCACGACTCTCTTAAGTTTTAGGTCACTACGTTTTCTCAGTTTGTAGGAATTGTTTCTTTCTAAGTTGTTTTGATTTACTTCTAGTAAAATCAATGATGTTAACTACGAAAAATGCATTTGTTCATTTAATTACAGTGTGTGTTACTTGTTGAATCTCTTGTTCCTGAAATTTGGCGATATCTAATTTCTTTTCATTTGTCGTTTCTTTCCAGAAAAGTTTTGGGTACATGTAAAAATTATTTTAAAAATCAGATTGAAAAATAAAATGAAGGAAATGATAATCAAAAATGATCACTTGCAACCACACCCTCACAGTGTGGGTCCTGCGAAAATAAAATAATATTTTTCCTCCCAATGTGGGTCATCCTTGCGGTCAAGCAAGCGGACACTACTTTTTAGAAAAATCATTTGTTGTCGTGTCCATGTCATGTGTTGTGTCGTCTCATGTTTGTATTGCTTGTCCAATCAACTTAGCATATTAGAATAAAATAAAAATCAAACAACTCAAGTTCTCCATGTACTATCTACATCATTTTCACGCCACAACAATTTCATAATCAACAAGAATTTATTAGCACTTTGGAGCTTAGTGATTCTAACAGTGTACTGGTGATTTGGGCTTAAGCACGTCTAATATCATGAAACCATTAATACAGCACAAATCATAAAAATCATTCACATACTAATGTGCATCTCCCAAAACCAACATAAATATCATAGAACGATCCCAATTTGAGATGTCATTACCCTATAACAACGAGAACTGCTAAGCTTTCTTCAGTGCTGAAATACTCGTATAGCTGAAAATTTTCTCACTGGGGCATAAGAAACACGAGATTTCATAGATGCAAACAAATGATTTTAGACATTAAACATAGTGTTGACCTCAAAAAATGGACATCCGAGTCATCAACAGATAAGTCTTCTAGTCCACTTCTTCCTGCGCACGATAGCAAGTCGTTAGTCACTTGTGGCCCTTTTCCCAGTGGGGGTGGAGGCGGCCGCGAACACTCTGACGATCAAGTCAGTTTTCAATTGAACGTAGAGATCACCGGTGGTTAAGTGATCACCGGGGACGTGAATGAAAATAGATGAAAATAATAAAGTGTGTGAGGAGGGGGGGGGGGGGGTGGAGAATAACTTGTGGTCTCTTAAAATGGCAAGATTGTGAATCCTTCTTCCGGTGCAAGGAGGTTATATTTATACTAAGGGTAGGAGGATGAAAGCTGTTGGATGAAGAGACACGTGACCTTAGATCCTCCCGTCCTGTTCCATCCTAGATATCAATCTGTCCATCAATAGGTTGGCTGGTCTTTATTGTTCTAACTCATGCGGCTGAATGGACCGTTTGAACCCTGCCACACGTCCCATCAATCAATCTGGGATTTAATTCTGGAAAGACTTTCGTACAAAAAGGACCTTGGCTGAGAAGAGGTGGGACAGGTTCGTGAAGCGTCTTGGATGTGGAGTGCACGCCTTTGCATCCGTTAAAAGGGGCGGATGAGTTCGGTTCTGCTTTAGTTTGCGCTTCAGTTCAAATGATGAGTTCGGTTGCCCATGCCAAATCAGTTCGTCTACACGTGGAGCGTCTCCCACTTGGCACGTGTTGGGCCTTTTTGGACCCGTAACACATAGTATTCCAAGCACGAGAACTATTCCCACACCCTTGAACCGATATATTAGCACCACTGTTCATCAACTTGTAATCTCAAATCATCGCCAAGAAATTCCCAGAATGCATCTTTCAGCAGGGGTCCTTAGTCAGTTCGCTTTTAGGACCTAAGCAGTTTGAGGCAAGCAAGAAATCCAGGCTGGAGAAGATTGTCTCATATGCTGTCTCAGGTTTTTCGCTATATTGCATTGGGACCGGCTAGATTGCTGCTTCTATTAACTTCGCATCCTTCAAAACAACACGGGAATACATTAGCGTACATGCAGAATAATCCGAAAACGGGTTAACAATACTTGTATGTTTGTAGAAATTGAAAAATTCAGACCTGGCATGGCGTCAAACTGATTGGACCTGTTCAGCCAACACATTTTTGCTGAGGGAGTGTACCCATTGAACAATGGCAAAGAAGAATCAAGAGGTAAGAATGGATCACCACATGCTTCCCATTGTATAAAACCAAATATAATACTAGGCATGACATGCCCTTCTTAACAATGTTAATCTTCTAAGATAGCTAGAACTCAAGTTAAATATATGTGGAGCCTCAATTTTGTAAGTAGGTAATGACCGACTTTAGTAGAACTAAAGATGTTCATAGTACAAGGATTTAGTTTATACTCAAGGAACTCCATTATTGTTAGTATAAAAATGTTGTAACTCTTATCATATTCATTGTTTTATACCTTCAAATTTAGAAATCCAATTAGTGCAAGTCAAAACAAAAGAACGCCACAATTTACATATGTTTAAGAAACAATATTACAATCAATCCCAACTTATAAACTTAAAGTATTGAACAAGTAAAGCATAATGGAGAGTAAATCACTATAAACATTTGTGTACTTGACTTGTTTCTAATTATACTTTTGACTGTAAAAATTATGTCTTATGCAGTGAACCACAATAAGTTTCCTTTTCTTTAATTATACTTTAGACAGAAAAATTAGGGCTTATTCTATTCCATAACATCTATTAGCGTACTATCCAGAATGTGATGGGACTTGTCAGTTGTGCATATCTGTAATATCATGAAAACTGAAAACCTCAAGTTAAAGACCAGAAATCATTCATACAACATTATCATAAGAATCATTCATACACAAATTAGTGCCCGTCTCCGAACCTTCCAAGACTCATACAAACATCATAGAACGGTTCCGGTTTTTTAAGCCAAATATGATATTCCAATGACCGACTGTTAAAACTAAGAACTTCGTTCACCACGGAAATACAACAGTTGAAAAAGTTCTAACCAATTTTATAAATGGGATTTTCTCGATCAAGAATAATTGACTAGACAGTAGACATAGTATTCCATGCCCAAGAACTATGCCCCACATTTTTTAGCTGAAGAAGCAGCACCACTGTCCATTTGCTTGCAGTCCCGGCTCAAATCCTCAACACGAAATGGCCCAAAAAATTTTAGGAACAAAGCAGTTGGAGGAGCCAAGCAAGAAGTCAGGCCTGGAGATCATCAGGTTTGCTGTCTCAGTGTTGTTGTATTGCATTGGGACAGGCTCGACTACTTCTTTAACATAGCATCCTTAAAAATAACGGCGGAATATAATTAGCATAGCAAAAAACTAATCCAGGCAGTTCTTGTAGAAAATAAATAATTCAGACCTGTCATGGTTTCAACTGATTGGGGGTTCATCCAATGGATTTCTGCTGCCGATGGTGTATTCCCCAAACGAAAAAGAAGAATGACCTAAAGGAGAGATTGGATCACCATATGCTTCCCATTCTGTATCGAGAAGATCATGAGGCGAAGTATCCATTACATCAATGGCCATTACTGAAGCATGAGAAGTTTGCTCACAGGAATTGTTATTCGAGTGTTTTATATTTTGTGATTCGTACAGCAGAGAATCCAACAAGCCACTGTTTCGCGGGGAAAGACTAAACGACTGGGTGTTTTCAGTCTGAGTGGTCTGGATCAAAGTATCAACACATTCAAGGGAAGGAGGAAGTGGAGAAGAGGCTGAGCCCCTATTACCTGTTTGAGTTTGGAGTGAAGGGAGCTCTAGCTTCATCACCCAACCAGGCTCAGAGCTAGAGTTGCCATTTAAAGCGGAATGGTAGCCGTGAATTGAACTCGAGAATGGTGGATGGTCAGAATTTGAGTTATTTTCATATGCAGAAGGGAGTGCAAAAGATTGAGCAATCAGCACCAAACCATCGTTCGGATATTGAATGCCTCCTGGGGCAACATCATAAACAGGGCATTTAAACTGGGGTACAAAGATTCTGATCCTCGAAAATGCTTTGATGGGTAGAAAGTTGAGAGCACAGACTTTCCACCGTAAGAAGGGTTAAGACCTTGCTCTAAGAGGTTAATTGCAGGAATATCACAAATCGTCGGTGTATATAACTGCTGATTACGTTCCAAATATTTGAATTCCACAGCTGGGATTTCAAAGTTACTAATTGTTGAGAGGTTGTGATGTTGAGAGAAAGTTCCGAAGTCCTCGTTTCCTTGGTTCTCATTTAATGTTTGGAAACATATTTCAGAAGGGTAGATTGGTAAACCAGTACGTTGTCTTCTTTTCATTCTAGTGTTCCAGAAGTTCTTAATCTCATTATCTGTACGGCCAGACAACTCTGGGAAAAAGAGAGAGTAATGAATGAGAACGAGTAAATACGGCCAGAATGGCAAATACCGAATGCTCTATCTGTTTTGGAAGTCCACATCACTAAAGAATATTTCTAAGATGCATCAGAGATGAATATTTGCATGAGAAATACACGAGAGCAAGCTTAAATTTATTTGAGTTGATGCAAGCATAACAGGTAGGATTTCTAGTCATACATTTCGAATTCAAACTTTTCAGAGACGAGAATGATAAATTAAAACAGATACTACTTTTGAAATGTATAACACTAAGGGGGTGTCCTCAATTGAGATTGTGATAGATTTTAAAAATCTTTCTAAATTTAGGTATCCTCGGTTGAGATTTTAATACATTTCAAATCTTTTAAAACTTATACATCCTCAATAACTAGTGAATTTATAAAGATTTTATTAATAGAAGGATTTTAAAAGATTTAGATGGATTTGAAGCTTAAAAATACATACAATCAAATCTTTTGAAATTTCACCATATTTGATAAGATACTTATGGAATTGGTGGAAATCTATTCAAATCCATGAAATTCATTAGGATTTATAATATTTTAAAATCCATCAAAATCTTAGTTGAGGAGACCCTCGTAAACTTAATAAAAGATGTGCAGTTAAATGCCACAGGGGATAGATTATCAATGAAACTAAAGAGAATCCGAAATGAGATTACGGTTCACACCTCTACCGCCATTCGAGCCCATTTGTTTCCCATTCTAGCATGAAGTTCAATGATCCATTGCTCCTCCTCGGGAGTGAATGCACCTTTCTTCAAATCTGGTCTCAGGTGGTTTGCCCACCTCAAACGGCAACTTTTCCCACAGCGAGTAAGGCTCGAGTGCTTCTGGACCGCATTCCAGTTCCCCTCTCCATGCCTAGTAACATATTGAACTAAAATTGCGTCTTCTGCAGAAGTCCAGGGACCTTTCTTTAATGGACCATTCTCTCCTGAGTTTCCTCCACTACAAACTTCTTCAACAGATGGTGAATCTGCTCCATTCTTGGAAATTATTCTTTCCTCAGTTTCACTTGTGATACTCATCTTCTAATTGTTGATAAACCAAGATAAACAATTAGAATCGCATGTAGGAAACTAAACATATATTTACACCGAGGAAACAAATGTGCAATGCAATTCAAAAGGGTGATCTCATTTCTTGAGTAAGAGTTGAATTTGCTAATAAGATATTGGGAAAAACAGACGAAATTAAGAAATCTAATCTTAAGAAGAAACGTGGAGAAAATACTTGGAATAAAAGCATCCAAGCAGTTTCAAAAGATTAAAAAAGGACACCACAGTTCTTAGTCGTATAGCCTAAACAAAGGAAACAAATTTTGGTTTTAAGGAGCATGATCCCACAACTTTTTATGAATCAAACTCATTAAATATAAAGCGGGATTAAGGAACCACCAACAACAACAGAAAGGCATGAACTACATCGACCGGTACATTACAAATGTGAAGACTTGAGTACCAAAGACTCAACACACATCTATAAACATTTCCGCAACAATTGGATGGCAGAGAATCTGATAAAGATTCGGAGCAACCAACAACATAAAGAAACAACCAATATTAATGAATCTTAATCAGCTTCACAACCAATGTATGGCAAGCATAATGATTTGACTAAAAAGAAAAAGCACACAAGTACTTCATTGTATTCCTCGCTCAACCAAATTATAGAAAACCCACCAATAGTTTTGCAAAACTACTCATTTAGTCGTACCACAAGCATAACAGTTTTACAAATAATTAGCATACAGAAGCCAGTTTTCCCTATTTCCGCCTTTGTTAAAAAATACAATTCTCCTGATTTACCAAAGTGCACAATCTCACCCTAAAATTTGCATTGCATGCCATCTTTATAATAGACTACAGCATTTTTGTATTACTACAGAAAACCAATATCAATGTAAATTTTCCCATAATTCAGGCAGAATCTGAGTAGAAAAGCACTGAAAATAAATCATATATTCACAAAACAAGAAATCAATAAGTTTTCCCATTCTTACATCATACATGCCGAGATCAAAACACCTAGAACAATAACAATATTCCGCTGAGTAATTTTTCGGCCTTAAATATATGGAAATTCCCATAAAATAGTAGGCATTTCCAACAATTGATATAATGATAGCTTTAACTAGAACTAAAAGAAGCAATATTGTTTTTTTTACTATAATCATCATCACATAACTTATGGTTACTACCTCAATGCAGAATACTGCTAGAAGAACCTGCAATTGCTCTCCTGCGGAAGCAAATGACCAATCCCTCCAAAACTCAGCATAAAATTTCCAATCAGAGAAAAAAAAATTAATAGAAGATATCCCTTTTACCCGAAATAGAAAAATTCAAAATTGAACAGCAAAAGAAGTTTCAAATGCAAATCTGAAACCCATTCTATTCTTCTAATCACGTCAAAACTCAAACCAGCTGAAAATTTTTAAGAGGGTATACAAGAGTACAACAGTGTGAATCAAAAAAAAAAAAAAACTTAGTTTTTTCTTTTGAAATTTGATCAGAAATGGAAGTGCCTATAAATTGAATCCCAGAAACCGTATTATGTTATCAGAAAAAAATAAAAAATAAAAAATAAAAAAAAAAATAAAAAAATAAATATATATATATATATATATATATGTGTGTGTGTGTGTGTGTGTGTGTGTGTGTGTGTGCAAATTGAAGCAAGGTCCATTTATTGCTACATAATTTATATCAATAGAAATCGGCGGAGAGGGAGCTGAAGAAAGAGATAAAAAGAGAGGTGGTAGTTGATACAGATAAAATTTTGATAAAAGAAGCCAAAATAGGGGATTAGATGGCAAAAGGAGAGAGGATTTAGATGAGAGATTTGAGGGTTGAACACCACCTCATTTTTGGACTCCTTAGCAAGTGAAATGCGTAATGTTTTTCATCTAATCTTTTGCATGATTTCTTGTTTTAGTTAAGGTGTCGATGTTATTCTTTCTCCTCTCTCGCATTTTCATACCCTCTCTTGGATGGATTAATCTACATGTACATCATAAATTACACCCTCTTCACATGGAAGGGATCCACGAATATTTAATTATGTGTGAATCCCTCTTTATGTGAGGGAGGTGTAGTCTATTATATACATTATTATGTACATATAGACTAATTCCTCTTGGATACCGCCATTGCATGAACACCTAAGAAAAAGATATTTATGTGAAAGAAAGATAGGAGAGATGGTAGGCATATGTATGATTGAATGAAGATTAGAAATTTCACGGGGCAACTAATTAGACCTACCACTTCAAAGTTCAAAAAGTATAAATAACTTCGATTCATTTCGAGTTACCAAGGATTTAGTTGGCACAAGTGATATTAGAACCAATTTATGTGAAATTGTGTAATAGGTTCGATTAAATGTGAAATGGTGGGATTTATTTCATTATACATCTTATTTAATGACGTCATCTAAACTGATGTTATAATATTAATGGTGTTAAATAACATTACAAAGAATTTATTACTGCAATGACAATTAAGGTAAGATATAATTAATTATTTGAATTGAGCGTCTCATGGGGTGATCGAGTTGGTGGAATAGGTGATCATGGAAGTCTTTGATCATGAGTTCGATTTCCTCTACCAATACTTTTTCGATCGAACTTATCGCATTGGACTTGTCTAGTATGGCTAATCTAGCGGCATGATTTGCAAGCTATTGCGTCAGTGTGAGGGTTTACTCAGTACACACTCGAATGATAGCAGTTGCGGTTCCTGTAATTTTTTTTTTTTAATTATTTGAATTGATTGCAAGCCATCTTGGAGCCTGTTTCGCGTGCATTTTGCTTATGTTTCTTATGGAATAATTTTGTGCGAAAGTTTCCTAAATCAACTTTCTCTTAAAAAAAAAAAATTTAATCAAATAGAACACTTACAAAAAATTATCAAAACATATTTAAAGTCAATTCTTAATTTCAAAAACAGTTTTTGACAAACAAGCTCTTATTAATCATATTTAGAAAGAGATATTGTTAATGAAATTTTTTATTATGAGAATTGTGTTAGTAAAGTAATAAATTATTAGTATTTTGTGTCTAAAAATGGTCAAGACCTAACAAATTAAGGAAGATACATGTAACATTTTTGTTCATTGGATGTACGATCATATCTAAATTAACATGTCATATGACATTATTGTTTTTGTTTGTTACATGAAAAACCATTTTAAAGTCATTTTTTAGTAATTAATAGAGTGGTTTATTTCAAGCACTTAAACTTCCAAATTTCATCTAGTCAAGTCGTCGTTTAAGGTATTAGGTCATCCATTGAGTTAAAAATTATGTCTTTAATAGATGCAAAACTCAAGAATAGATGTCTATGTTTAGAAACTCGACGATAATACCTTAGTTAGATAGTCATGAAACTTTAGTTAACTTAATCGTAAAGGTTCGGAAAAAAAATGTATAGAAATTCCACTATCTAAGATGCTAAAGTTGATAATGCGAGAATTCAACTCAATTATAACTATACTCGGGTTCGCTACCTTGTGATCCGGTTGTACTAAAGTTGATCATTCCTCAATCAGGTGAAAAGTTTTTTAGTCATTATTTTAGATTTAATGGACTTAATTATGACAAGCATTCAATGGAACCTATGTAGTAAAGCTTGTTCAAGAACAAATTCTAGATAAATAAACATATCCCATTGCACTGATCAAGGGCGTTCGTGGTGACTGAAGATATCAAAGACCAAGAAGTGAGTTATTTATATCAAGTATTCTTCTTACGGCTAAATTCAATTTCTTGGTCCCTGCAAAAAGAAAAATAAATTTCACACTCTTCCTTTCAAGAAGGAAGGATTAGAAAAATACTTATCTTTCTCCAAATCTCCGAGAAAAACATGCAAAAAAAAAAAGGCTCGAATGGTACAATCCCTATGTCACCCCTTATGATCGATGTAAAACTTTGTCCCAACTCCCAATTTTTAGTGAAGAATCCAAGAGAACACCCGGGCTGCCTCGCAGGCCCTGAAAGGTAGAAATATTTTGCCTAATCTTGATTAGAAATCACCTATTAAAACTCGTCCAGCTACTTTTGTACGATAAAAAGATCATCAAGTGCTAATTTATTGAAAATTTTAAAAAGTTTTGAATGTAAAACACGTTATTGCATAATTTCAACAGACATGTCTGCATAGGAAACGACTCATCAAAACTCGGCCACTTCAGTACGATCAAAATAGCTTCCGGTCGGACCTCCTTCGGGAAGAAGAGCCAGCATAACAGGACCTTCAGCTCCTTCTTCAACTGTCATAGTCCCAGTATGCCAATTAAGATCTGTATTGACATATCCTGGATGGACACAGTTTATGCACATTTTTGGGTACTTCTTTGCAAGAACTCTAGTGTATGCATTCAGAGTGGCTTTTGATATGCTGTAGGCTGGTAGCATTTTTTGCCATCCATTGATTTCTAATTTATCATTTTTCACATCACGCAGAAATCTTAGCAATATCTTGTCAATTTTCTCTTCAGTTAAGGTGGCAATGTCTCCAAGTTCTTCTCGAGTCTGCTCATTCGGGATCCTCTGCATAACAAATGAAAAGTATCAGCTGAGTTCTACTTGTGAAGCATAGCAGACAACACTGGATAATATTAAAAAAGAAAAAGTCGGAAGGGGGGAATAGGATGATCTGCTTACTCTTAATTCACTTCTTAGGGAAGAAACATTTACTATCCTTGCTCCAGAGGTCGAAAGCTGGAGCAAAGGAAGAAGAGCTTTGGTTACATTTTTGACACCGTAGTAATTAGTATCTAAACATTCTTTTGCTTTCTCGTAGGTCGTTTTCATCACATCTTGAACCAAGTTGACTGCCTTTCCTGCTAACTGGATTAGAGAAGAGACAAGTATTAGCAGTAGCATTGAATTGCTGGTTCAACATAGAAGGCAAAAAATGTGGGCGTCACCACCAATTTATAAATAAATATGTCTTTGGTTTATCAGCTTAACTTTTAGATGAAATAGTTCACACGTCAAATTTTTTTTTCTTCATCAAATGTCTCGCTCGCACAATTTTTTTAGCTGGCAACGAGACTTGAAATCACAACATTTGCTTACTCTGATACTATGTTGATCTATCACATTTAAACGCTTATTTATTTAAGTTGAATATTCGAAAGGTGGGGGAGGACGACAACAAAGCTGGATCGACTGAAGTACCATGAAATCTTACCCAAGTTGCAGGGTCTATATTTAAGGCCCTGAGGCCGTCTTCATCAACTAAAACTCCAGAAGCTCCAGCATTGTTTACCTGAAATTAAACCATCAATGTGGTATAAAAAGAAGAGAACGAAGTATAAAACAAAAGCATTGCAGTTTTACCAAAACATCAAGCCTTCCAAATTGAGTTTTTATGAAGTTGGCCAATGATTCTATGCTCTTTCTGTCTTGAACATCGAGCTGATGAAAGACTACATTTGATAAACCTGATTCCCAAAGCAGTGATGTGGCTGCTATACCCCGGTTCTCGTCTCGGGCTGTAAGAATAACGGTCAAGCCTGCGAGTGCAAGCTGCCGGACAGTCTCCAACCCAATGCCCTTGTTCGCGCCGGTAACTACTGCATATCTATCAATTACATGACATATCAAGAAATTAATTAAGAATGAAGCTGTTTGTATAGGAGAAAATGCCATGGAGACTGTTTTTAATTTTTTTTTTTGGGTAAAGTCCAATGAAAATCTGCGATGGCAATTTCCTTGACAGACATTTTTCCTCGTATATGTAGTTTCTTTAATTAATTAAAGAGCTGTTTATTGTTTGGAACCTGATTTATCATACATAATTACATATCCCATCAATCTCTATCGAGAATTTATTTCAATAAAAGGTGTTACAATAATATATTAGGCAGCTGCGCCTCTCTCTAACTTTCTAAGTATATCAATTGCCGGAGAACAAAATGCTTACCTTATAGGGGCCGTCACTAGATCAACTTCCATAGCTGCAAATCTTTGACTGTTGCTGGGCTTCTTGCTAGATTATGTCTTCTGATTCAAACGAACAAGGGTTATGGATTCAGAAAAGCTTATGTACATATGGGATTTCTTTCACAAATCTGGGCCATATTCGTACATATATATTATCCCCCTGTTTGAGTCTCGTTCTTCCAAAAAAAATGTATTTTTAAACAGTGATTTGACATCATTTCAATCACATATTTTTAATAAAATAATATTACACGTAAATTTAAATTTTTTTCTTATTTTTTAACAATACATTTCTCATCAATACACTATTCAAAAATACATTTTCTTATGAAAAGAATGGATCTCAAACGGGGCTATAATTTGATGGCCTCTCGTCGTTTGATGTTAAAATTCCATATCGACTGATTACAGTGTTTAGGATCAATTTATATAATGTAGGCAAATCTCCCTTAACAAGTCGATTTTGTCGAGTGGAGTTAAGCCCAATATTTCTAAGATGGTATCAGAGTCAGGCCCAATTTCGATGTTGGATCTCCAATATCGATTTTCACAGTTGTATGGCAAAGTTCATGCTGTGCGTGAGAGGGGGTGTGTTAAAATTTCACATCGACTGATTACAATACCTAGGACCAATTTATATAACGTGGGCAAACCTCATATTACAAGTCGATTTTATATGAGTTGAGTTACGCCAACTTCTTAAGATTTGATATCGAATCCTTCGGGATAATGTTAAAAATAGAGATATCCTTTTCTTTTTTCCATAAGAAATAATTAAATATGGATTGATTTGATTGTCGCCCAATAGATAAATATGAAAGTGGAGTTCATAGTTGTAAGACCGGTTAGGTGGCGGTATGGTGGTTAGGTGGGATCGTGTCGGATTAAATTATTCATATAAAGTTAACACGATTACCATCTCCATTTTTTTGCGTCTCGGGTTCTGTTGTATTAGCTCCATCCAGATAAGAGAATCGGCACGGTAAGAGAAGTGTCAAGTGTTGATTGAAAAATGTTTAATTTTCTATAATTTTAGTGTATGTTTGGCAAAGTATAAATTTTAATTCAAGATAGTCAAATCGCTTTTTATCCACACCAATTTTATAGAATGTACAACTTATTACCCACTTATCATTCATATCTTCTATAGAACCCACATGTTATAAATATTTAAAAGCGCAACCTAAATATTTATTACAAAAATAAAACTTAAAACCCGATTCAAAATGACAATACTTACCACTATATCGATCGAGCAACTAGTACGTCGATGACGAGAGGATTTCCAAATCATTCAAATAAGCAAAACATATAGTCAAGTATGAATAGAGCAATTAATAACACAACGATGTGAAGAACGTAAAAAATAAAGTGTTTGACGAAAGATGATATTTATCGTGAAATAACATGATAAACAAAATTCATTAAGTGATTCAAGGGCAATACTTACTACTTTATACTAACAACTGGTCGAGCAACTAATATCGCGATGAAGAAACAAATGACATTCGATTCATAGAAGCAAAATTTAAATTCAAGAGAAGAATACATTACAATTACACTTAAAATTATCATTTATAGGCCAAAATGTGGATAAAACAGTCCATTTTTCTTGTTGGCTCCATCAAATATGCTAAGAATAATACTGATCCCGTTCCTTGATCTGATCGGCAGATGAAAAATGTCTTTTTTTACTTAATCAAAATGTTAATTTTTCTCAATAAATAATCAATTATTATTATTAGAGAAATTGGTTAGGCAATTACTGCAAAATAAGCCTCTTTTGAAACGTGTATTCTATATTTTCCGATTAAAATATCCACTTTAATCTTCAATATAAACACATTAAAAGTTCCATTAGATAAAATTTATTTTATTGTGAGAATGTGTGGTTAAATTGCTCAAGATTATGAACTCTAATACTGAATTTAATTTAAGAAGACAACATAAATTCGTTATACAAGTTAAAATCTCCCAACTTAAAATTGCAACATAAATTCTAGTACACTAGAAACAACTCGATCTCTAGTCCAAGAGACGTCTTGATACAATCAAACAGCCCACTGTCCAAAACATGAATGGTCATTCTCAAGTAACTTAAAAGTAAATTTAGCTTATGTTTGCATTTCATTTGCTAGTCTTAAATTTTTACATTTTAAGGATAAAGATTATTTTTAACAACATATTTTGTAAGATTCATAACATGCACTATAAAATGTGCGGACCCATCCATCTAACACAACTATAAAAGAAGTTCATCTAATACATTTTGAAAGAGCTTTCAAGCTAGAGTTGAGATCTATTATTCAAAACTGACTGTTTTACTTTTATTGACACATTATTTTACACATATTTTTAGGTACAAATAGTAATGAGAGAAAAATTGTTTCAATAAATCATTGAGTGGACAGTCAATTTTGAACAACATATCTCAACTCAACTGTCCAAAAATAGACACCTATGACAAAATAAGTAGCTTAAGTCCCCGTGGCATATGGGCCGGGTGGTGTGGGAGAAGGGGTGGATACCTGAAGCAAAAGATTAATCCTATATTCCTACTGAGTGCTGCAATGCCTGCCAAGAGTTTACTGAGAACGGAATAGGGTTTCTATTTCTATTTGAAATTATGGGAAGTAAAAAGTGGTGGGTCTGAGTCTTGGATGCTCTTATTTTGTTGAGCCATCAACTAATGTCTTTGTTTTGTGAATGGGGTGTCTTAAGACTACAGTTATATATTAGCATTAGTGTCACAAAAATCATGTTTGGTTGGTGCACAAAATCTATTACAACTTTGGGTGTTTGGTGGGAATTAAAATTAAATTTTTTAGTAGATTGTGATAAAAGTTTTTGAAATGTATGATTGAAAAGTTGTGGGATCCATGAAAGGTGATGCGAACCCACGTAGCAACGATGACTGCACAACCCATAACAAGATTGAAGATCCGACCCAAGAAAGTCATGATAACAAAAGTTTTGGATTTAATACAAAAACGACGAACCAATCAACCAACAAACAATAATTTATCGACATCTTGATCACGCAATTAATGAACCTCACCCGAGTTTGTGAATGCCACAAAATTATTAATCTTGATAAGTTCGATTGAACACCACAAGAATAAAATTCTTGATAAGTTCGATTGTTCAAGAAGAACAAGAAATTGGAAACAAACAAGCCTCTGAATTAATCTCTAAATTATAGTATGAATACAATTGAAAATAATAATTTATATTTATACTAACCCTAAAAATTATGGTAAACACGGAATTAAAGAGTCCAAAAATATGAAAGTTACCAAAATTGAAGAATTATAGCTAAAATAAAATTCTCGCAAAAAACGAAAATTTCACCCTAGAAATGGCCTATGCGACCGCATGATTGTTCGTTGTGCGGTCGCATGGTTAAACAACTTCGCCCTTGGTAATTCTCGGTAACAAGCTATGCGACCGCATGGCTTGATGCTCCATGCGACCGCACAGTTTTGCGATTGGCTTCCCTCTTCGATCTCTTGTAACAAGTTGTTTCGTCCCTCAACCCCAATGTGATAGTTTAGCTTGTTAACTCCAACACTTGTGCTCCATAGCTCAAACAAGTAATTATGTGGCTTTTATTGACCCCTTGAAGGCTCAAACGACTTAGAACTTTTCCCAACATTCGCCAATTTTTTGATAGTTTGTAGCGCATCCCGGATCACATCATCTCCTCCCTCTTCGAAAGGATTCGTTCTCGAATCTGAACCTTTGATGCTCATAAAATTTTTCAATTGCAGCGCATCAACTGGATACTCGAAAGGTGTTATCCCCTTAATCAAGTCTCCATGGCACAGATCATCGAATTCCCGCATCAAAGAATTATACAAATTGGGGAGGGATTTGTTAGTCTTCACCACATCACTCTCAAGCTTATTTTTCTCTGTATAGAAGCTCAACTTGCATTTTTTTCTCTCCTTTCAGAATACTTTATTTCTTCTCTTTTATGGCTCTACTCGATTTTTCTCACTCTTAGTCACCTCGTCATTTTCTCTCGAGCTCTCCTTTTGTCCTTATTTGATTTTTCTCTCTTTCTCATCCCTCAATTTTATTTGATCCTCATATATGTGTTGTGGAGTCAAAGGTACAAGTGTAATGGATTTTTCATCTTTGTCAAAGCTGTACCTATTCCTAAACCATCATGCTTCACCTTCCTATCATATTGTCACGTCACGATCTACCCAATAAGATATGCTCAGCATGCATAGGAACAACATCACATAGCACCTCATCCTTATATCACCCAATTGAAATGTTCACTCGTACCCTCATATTCACCTTAACCTCTCCACGATCATCTAACCATTGCAAATTATAAGGTTTTAGGTGTTTTGTCATCTCCAACCCAAATTTTTCGACAAGTGTAGTACTAACTATGTTAATGCAACTACCTCCATCGATAATCAAATTACATACCTTATCATTGACGTGGAACCGTATATGGAAGATGTTTTCCCACTGTTGTTCCTCCTCATCCACCTTGATTTGTGTATTGAGTCCACGCATCATCACAAGTGCCGACCCGTCGATCGGATACTCAACTACTTCACTGTCACTAGCCCATTTTAACTTAGGTTTCTCGTCCCCATCACTGTCACTTCCCCACTTCCCCATTGGCACTCAAGATCATGGCTCGTCAGTTAGGGCATTGAGAAGCAATATTCCTTGATCCCAAGCACTTGAAACACTTGATATCTCGACTCCTAGAATGTTGTGGTTCCGCCTTTAGTAGGGCCTTGCTAGCAGCTTCTTCCTTTTCCCTTGGTGGTTCGATTTTATCAGTTGAAACAGCTACATCACCTCTCTTATCATCCCATTTCGATCTCCAAGATGAGTTATGACCCGATGTATTTCTTGTTATCCCATTTCTCTTCAATTATTGTTCTACCTTCACAGTCACGTGTAACATGTCTTCTAACTACACATGGTGCTATAGCTCAACCACATTAGCTATGTCCCTGTTCAAACCATTCAAAAACCTGGCCATAGTAGCCTCCCGACCCTCCTCCACATTCGCCCTAATCATCAACATCTCTATCTCTTTATGGTAGTCTTCCACACTCTTCGATCCTTGGTAGAGACTGTAGTTTTTTATGAAGCTCCTAATAATAGTGGTTAGGTACGAACTTCCTCCGCATGATTGCATTTAACTCCTCCCAAGTATTGATTGGCCGCTCTCAATTTCTACGTCTCAATATCACAAGTTGATCCCACCAAGTGATTGCATAGTCAGTAAACTCAAGGGCTGCAATCTTAACCTTCTTCTTCTCCGAATAGTTGTGGCAATCAAAAATCAACTCCACCTTCTTCTCTCACTCTAAGTAAACCTCTAGATCATTCATTCTCTTAAATGGTGGAATGGACATTTTTATGTAGCCCATGCCCCCATCTACCTTGTCTCCAATATCATTCTTACCCTGTCTTTCAAACATATCGCCATTATTTCTCATTCTCCCCATTTTCAACCTCCATGAATGCATCATTATCTAGATCACTACCATATTCATACCTATCACGTACTCTCACCCTAGGCCCCTGTCTACCCTATCTCCTTGCATTTGGTTGTCCCTTGTGAAGCTCAGTAACTAATGCATCGAGTCTATCTCCCATATTTCCAAGCATCCTTTCAAAGTGTCGAATCACATATTCAGTCATGTTAACTTGGTTGTTCTGCATGCTTGAATATAAACCTTCTCTGTCAGACATCCTAAGTTCTACAATATTTTCTGCATCACCAAAGTTCGCTCGTGTATCACTCAAGTTCAGCTTTTACCCTCTATTGATCTCGTCACTCAGCCTTTTTTTTCCACTCAATGCTTCCAATCAAATGATTCAAAGAACAATTTGGAACTCAATCCCGAATAATTCTATGGAATCCAATCGGATGAGAGTGAGACTTTGTGAATTGATAGACTCGAGAAATTTTGGATAAAAATTTGAATGTGAACTATGAAAATTCAAAAAAGTGGTTCTTGAATTTTTTTGATTGGACTGAACAGAAACAGAATTTGAATTCAAAATAGTATATCGACAATTCTCAAATAAATCAAAATAAAAATAATTTTTTTTACAGTACGATGAATAGTAACGATTTTTTAAAACTCGAAAATTGACTACGATAACAACGAAACAAATTAAAGTTGATTTAGATGCTAAATTAGTCTTAAAACAACTTTTGACTCTTTTTTTTTTGGATCAAAAACTAAAAATTTATTAAGGACCCGAAGAACGAATAACAAAAAGGAAAGCAAAGACTCAATAAAAAAGAAAAAGATATAATCTTGATTTTGGAGTCTAAACTCTAATACCAAATGATACGAACCAACGCAGCAACGGTGACTACGCAATCTATAACAAGATTGAATATCTGACCCAAGAAAGCTAAAATAACCATGATTTTGGATTTAATCCAGAAACGACGAACCAAACAACCAACAAACAATAATTTATCAACCTCTTGATCACGTAATTAATGAAACTCACCCGAGTTTGTGAACACCACAAGATTATTAATTTTGATAAGTTCAATTGAACGCCACAAGAATGAATTCTTGATAAGTTCGATTGTTCAACAAAAACAAGAAATTGAAAGCAAACAAGCCTCTGAATTAATCTCTAAATTATAGTATGAATACAATTGAAAATAATAATTTATATTTATACTAACCCTAAAAATTATGGTAAAAATAGAATTAAAGAGTCAAAAAATATGAAAGTTACCAAAATTGAAGAATTATAGCTAAAATAAAACATTTGCGAAAAAAAAGGAAATTTCACCCTGAAAATGGCCTATGCGACTGCATGATTGTTCGCAGTGCAGTCGCATGGTTGAACAACTTCGTCCTTGGTAATTCTCGGTAACAAACTGTACAATCGCATAGCTTGATGTTTCATGCGACCGCACAGTTTTGGGGCTGGTTTCCCTCTTCGACCTCTCGTAACGAGTTGTTCCAAGTTGTTTCGTCCCTCGACCCCAACATGATAGTTTGACTTGTTAACTCCAACACTTTGTGCTATAGCTCAAACAAGTGTAATTGTGCGATTTTTATTGATCCCTTGAAGACTCGAACCCTGCTTAAAACTCTTCCCAACGTTCGTCAAATTCTTGATAGTTTGGTAGCGCATCCCGAATCATATCAAAAGGTGTGGTTAATACTGATTGTTTGACTTTGATTTAAATTAAAATCAAATTTTAGTACAAACCAAATATGCACTTAGGCCCCTATTTGAAACTCATTTTTCACAATTTTAAAAAAAAAAAAAGTATCACTAATTGTTTAATGTATTGTGAAGCCACCTCATAGGAATGTCAAAGTTTGGCTTTGTGTGATTCTCATTATTTGTAAATTGAGAATGAAAAATATAGTCGTTATGGGCCACACAAAAGATAAAAAATCAAAAATAATAGTTGAATATGATTGATAATGATCATATTTTTCATTTTTATGAATGATTAATGAGAAACAAATGGGGTTTTAATATAAAACTTAAGGCAACTTGATTCAAATCAATACTTGTTTTAGCATTGAGAAAATTGAATAGAAATAGCTGACGTCATAATAATATTTATGTATAATGAGATCAAGTATAACGCACTAAAACACCTACAATGCACGCGGGACCCAGAAAACATAATGTGGGTTTGCTCCAAAGCAACACCAGCCGCCGATCTAAATCCAACGGTTGAAGTGCTAGCGTCCACTTAGGTCACTTTGAATCTATGCTACACCGTTACTCTCTCTCTTTTCTTCCCCAACACTGCCTCCTCTCTCCTCTGCAATGTCGCCGGTGCCGTCGTTTTGATCCCCCTTCAAGAAAATTGACTTTTGTTAATCGCCGTCGTTTTAATCGCCGGTATAGGACTCTCTCTACACGCATATATAATTTATACACGTCACGTGCAAGTGTGTTTATGTGTGTGTATGTATATGTATAATATACGTATTCTTGCTGTTTAGTATTATTTGCTTAGTTATTACTATGCTTGTGAGCTGACTAGCATGTCACAATAAATTTTCTCAAGTGAATGGAAATAAGTTTCGATTTTTAATTGAGTGCAGCTACGACCTGTTTTTAGTTTTTCTGCTAACCGAGAGTAGTGTATTGGAATAATTTCCTTCAATTTGAGACTATTCTATTGAAATGACTCTACTCTGAAGTATTTGAGATAGCTATAGGGAAAAACCCTTTACCTTACAAAGGGATAGGAAGATTACAGGTAGTAGTTTTGGGCTTTCTGAGTTAAAAGATACACTATATGCTTTTAGAATATACTAGAAATCAAATAATTAAGGTTTTGTTTGAAATTCATGAATTTGATATTGTTTTGGGGTGTTGGAGTTTATTTTTAAACTTTTTGGGTGGTTATACGTGTTATTGCTTGGAATCTGTGGTTGTGTGAATTTCAGCCTGAGAATCTCATAATAATATCTGTGAATTGTTGAAATTGCTTCAGGTAGGATCCCATCAACAGAGAAATGCTATACATTTGTGTTTATTATTCCAGTGGTTAACATTTGATATGCAACTGTGGTTGTGGTATGAATGTAGCAGTGATAGATATTGAAGAGGGGACCATGGGGCAACATGGGGGGCATCACAGATGATGGAGATGATGATTCCAATGAGGCTGGCGACATAAATGCTTATGGAGACTCTATAGACCAGGATGGGGTTGGGATATTTCCAGAGCCGCATGTGGGAATGGAATTTGAATCCGAGTATGCTGCCAAGACGTTTTATGATGACTATGCTAAACTCCTGGGGTTTAGCACCCGTGTCAGCCAGAATGGTCGGTCAAAGACTGATAGGATGGTTACGTACCGCGAGTTCTTGTGTTCCAGAGGTGGTTTAAAAAGAAGATCTGGTGATACCTGTGCTGCAATGCTTAAAATAGAGTCAAGGGATCATGACAAATGGGTTGTGACAAAATTGGTGAAGGAACATAGTCACTCTACTGTAAGTCCCGGTGCAGTGAATCATCTCAAAACACGGAGAAATTTTGCTGCCACCAAAAATAATATGGCAGAAAGTCACCAAGGTGTGGATATAGTTCCCAGTGGCGTTATGTATGTTTCAGTGGATGGAAACCATGTTTCAGCAGAAGTCAGCTGTGGAGGTAAGAATATGCCTCCTTCAGAATCAAATCGTACAGTCAAGAACACTGGTTCATTGTGCTATACTTCTGGACATCCCAGTCGAAAAAGGGCATTGGGTAGAGATGCTCAGAACCTCCTGGATTATTTTAAAAAAATGCAGGCCGAGAACCCAGGGTTTTACTATGCCATTCAACTTGATGAAGACAACTGCATGGCTAATGCATTTTGGGCAGATGCTAGATCGAGAACAGCATACAGTCATTTTGGTGACAGTGTTATACTGGACACAATGTATAGAATACATCAATATAAAGTGCCATTTGCTCCATTCACAGGTATAAATAATCATGGTCAGACAGTTTTTGTTTGGTTGTGCACTACTTCTAGATGAATCTGAGGCTACATTTGTATGGCTTTTTAAGACATTTCGAGCTGCCATGAATGACCGTTCCCCTGTTTCCATAACCACTGATCAAGACAGAGTGATACAAATATCCATTTCCCAGGTTTTTCCTGAAGCCCGCCATTGTATAAGCAAGTGGCATGTGTTAAGAGAAGGCCAAGAAAGAATGGCTCACGCATGTATTGCACATCCTAATTTTCAGGTGGACCTGTATAACTGTATCAACACTACTGAGACAATTGAGGAATTTGAATCATTTTGGGCATCAATCCTTGATAAATATGATCTTCAGAGAAATGATTGGCTTCAGTCAATATATAATGCTCGCACGCAATGGGTACCGGTTTATTTTCGAGACTCTTTCTTTGCAGACATATACCCCAGCCAGGGATTGGAGAGCTCATTTTTTGATGGTTACGTGAATCAACAGACTACTTTACCAATGTTCTTTCGTCAGTATGAAAGAGCTTTGGAGGACTCTTTTGAGAGGGAAATAGAAGCTGATTTTGATACTATATGCACCAGCCCAGTGCTGAGGACGCCCTCACCAATGGAGAAACAGGCAGCAAATCTGTATACAAAGAGAATCTTTTCAAAGTTTCAAGAAGAATTAGTGGAGACTTTTGTGTATACTGCAAATAGGATTGATGAAGATGGGGCTAACAGTACATTCAGGGTTGCGAAATTTGAGGATGACCGCAAAGCCTACATCGTCTTGTTGAATGTTCCAGAAACAAAAGCAAATTGTAGCTGTCAGATGTTTGAATATTCTGGCGTCCTTTGTAGGCATATATTGACAGTATTTACTGTAACGAATGTCCTTACACTGCCATCCTATTACATATTAAAGCGATGGACTAGAAATGCAAAAAATGCGGCTGTATCTGAAGATCGTGTTGATCTACAAGGTAATGAGACTCTGACTATACGTTACAAAAATTTATGCAAAGAAGCAATCAGATTCGCTGAGGAAGGAGCTATAGCTTCAGAGACATACAATGTGGCTCTTGGTGCTCTTAGAGAAGGGGTGAAGAAGGTTGCTGCTGCGAAGAGAAGCGTAGCAAAAGTTGCAGCTCCGAGCTCCCTGGTTAGTGGAGTTGGTTATGATGATTGGAGGACATCCACATCAGCTCCAGAGATGACCCCATTATTATGGCCACGACAAGATGAAATGATACGTCGCTTCAATCTTAATGATGCTGATGTTGCTGGTCAACCAGTGTCCAATATGAATTTCCCACATATGACTCCTGTCTCTCTTCACCAAGATGATAACCACACTGATAATATGGTAGGGAACTACTTCATCTTTAGCAGTTTCTGTTAGTAAAGAATTGTTAGTGAGTGGCTGATAATCTTAACATTAGTTTTTCTTTACTGTTGTTCACAGGTGACTCTTCCTTGTCTTAAGTCGATGACTTGGGTGATGGAGAATAAAAATGCAATGCCCGCAAATAGAGTAGCTGTAATTAACCTCAAGGTATGGGATCCAAATCATTTGATTTTTTGCTCCAAACTGAACGATATGTGATTTTTGATCATTTGATTGTCTTATACTCATTCTACTTTGTTGTTTAATCTATTACTCACTCTTCTTGTATTCCTAGCAAAATGCAAATGTCTCAAAACTAGTAGTGTGTCATTTAGCAGTTTAAGCTGGAATAATAAATGGCTAAGATATTAATTTTTTTGAAGACATAGAACTTTAAGAATTCATTACATTGTGTTTACTTGCTATATTGTTGTCTGAGCAGTCACGTCATTGTAGGAAATGCAGACGTTGAGTCAAATAATGAGTGTGTTTGATGTTTATTTTAATGAGAATAGAATTTTTGAAATAGTGATTGATGGAAGAATGTATGGTGGAAAAATGATGAAAAGTTTTAGATTTGTGTGTAATATTATTTTATTTGAAAAATGTGTGGTTAAAATGAAGAAAGAGAAAAAATGAGAATGAGAATTGATAGGGGCCAAACGGACTCAATAATATGTCTCGTATTCTTAATATTTGGATTTAAAAATTTTCTTGAAATCTTGGTATTTACAAGTAAATTTGCTTCTTGCAGTTGCAAGATTACAGTAGGACTCCAGCTGGAGAATCAGAGATTAAGTTTTCACTCTCTAGAGTCACATTAGAGCCCATGTTGAGGTCTATGGCCTACATCAGCGAACAGCTTTCTACCCCGGCCAACAAGGTTGCGGTCATCAATCTGAAGGTGTGTAATTCTCTAGTTATTCAAACTTCTGTTAATTGTAGTAAGTCCTGATAAATAATATCTTTTGCTAGGAGTTAATTACACTAAAGAGCCTCTCTAATTTTATTCATTAAGTTGTGATCCATCCCTGATAAATGGACTTGGCATTAATTGTTCCTCCAGTATGGGACGCTGAGTTTTACTCCTATATTGAGAATATTATACATAGATTTATCTCATCCAAATTGCTACACAAGTTGGTGCTTGTCATCTTTATTTGTGTAGTTACTGCAGTCGATTTTTTTGTGAGAGTGACATATCACTGTAAAATGATATTAGTTATACATAATCTGTGCGAACATTGGAAATATACCATCTTCTTGCACCTGTTGATTTTAGATAAAACTATTGCGTCATTTTATTTGTATTACTGTTATTGACCAACCTGCAAATAGTGAATATTTTCTGCTCTCTTTATATTCAGCTTCAAGATACTGAAACAACTTCAGGAGAATCAGAGGTGAAATTTCAAGTTTCTAGGGATACTTTAGGTGCCATGTTGAGGTCAATGGCATACATCCGTGAGCAGCTGTCAAATGCAGTGAGTATTTTTCACTATTAATCAAAGACGCTGATAAGTTTGATAAAGCATCTATGAATAAGGATCTTAAGTGATGTTCTTGTGGTTGTTTTAGTAATATAAAATTCTAAAATTACACAAATTTGTTCAATACTATCGTAGCATTGGTTATGCTTTTTCATGTTGAATTTTAATCTAGTTCCTCTTCCAGTTTATGATTCTTAGGCTTGTAGATTGGCAATATTGACATGAACGTGCTGTCTCAAAACTTCTTTTCAAGGATCATTTTCAATTACAATGGTCTGGCCATTGTCTTGCCTATGTTGTAGGAATTTTCATAGGACCTCCAAGTCGTATTTTCTGCTTTACTGTTAATCACATTTTTCAAATGCATCGATAAGCCTGGATGATAGCCTGGTCCATTCACGAGGCAGCACTTTTATAGAAAAAGAAAATAGAAACCAAATAAAAGGCTTAAAGGTAGGTAGGTAGTCATTATTGTCATTACAAGACTATCTTGCGTTCTCTATTCTATTTTTACCAAATCTTCTCCCATTGTTTATGGTATGTATATTTTTTTATGGTGTTATAAATTTTATATTAGACCAACTGTAGTATGTCTTGTTCCATACCAGTTCAGTACCTTAATAGTTAAGTATATTACCGATCAATTATTGTTGGTGCCTAATACTAGGAGCAATCATGGATGTATTTGACAATTCAGACACTGGAAGATACAAACCTCTTTTTTTTTTAATATAATATATAATGTGCTACTTAAATACTGGCTACATATAACTTATTTAATTTTATTTATATTTCCCAACCATATGTGATTTTATTACCATATGGTTGGTGTATGCTTTTTTCTGAACTCTGGTTGATCTTTTGTAATATTATTTTCTTTAATTTTCAATCCCACTGCACTTTCACTTTTGATGCCTGTGTTGTTAATGATCCTTTGTTACTATTATTACTGTTCTTAAATTGTATATCATTGCATGTGTGTTTATGTTTTGAAACACTTTGTTTTATCCATCGGCCATTGCCATAAATCTGGTATGGTACCTAAGATTTACTGATGCCCGGTACTATATTGTCCAGAATGCAATCCAATATGGCCTGCTGGTACCCTATATGTGTATGTTTTTATGCATTGCAGCCACAAAATTGTATACAAGCATGTTTGGATAAGCTTAAAAAGTTACTTTCTAGAAAGTAAGTTTGGTTTGTAAAAAAAAAATAAAAATCCTTAAACAAATAAGCTTAAAGAGCAACTTTTACTTATTTTTAAGCCTGGCAAAACAAGCATGCTCATGGTTCATTAATGACTAAGAAAATAGAAGAATATCCCAGTGCTCGTTTGACCAAGTTTGGGCTTCTAGACGACTGACTGACTAGATGATACTTGTAGCATTGTTTTGGCTCGAGAGTCGCTATAAACGTTTATTGATGCCAAACACTCTTCATTAGTAGCAGTAGAAAGAACCAAATTGTATGTGCTCTTCCCTTTAGATTCCCCAATTAATATTTCTGTGTTTTCCTATATAATCAAGTGAATTATCTTCTCTTTCTAAATTCCTAAAATGATGATTACAAGTAGCATGTAAATTTTGCCGAATATATAGACCAGTATCCATTATTTAGAACTACAGCGATGCTTGTAATTTAGAAACTTATTTGCTTTAGAATTTCCTACTATATCATGTTAGAGGATAATGTTTATATTTCACGGTCAATTGAAGATTCGTTCTTTTTCAAAATGATGACATTTTCTTCTGGTCATGGATGTCTTCGTTATGGCAGGTTGAGCGCAAACAAGACAATCCAGTCAAAAAGCAACGGAAATAAAGAACCTCCTGTCTTCTTTTCACCTCAACCTGAAAACAAACGAGTTAGAAAATCTCCTATCAAATTGTTCGTGTCTTTTGTACAGGGTTGTCTTTCTTGATTCCCAATTTATGCTTCGTCTTTGTTCATTTTTGTAAATGTAACTTTATAAAGATCTTCACATTGGGTCTTAAATACGGTCTAGATTGTATGATGGGGAAGATTAAAAAAAAGGAAGTGTTTGTTTTGTAGGTATTTTCTATAGGAAAATGATAAAGCTGTTAGATATTGTGCATGCTATAACAATAAATATATAATTTTCGAGGCAGCATTAATGTTATGTTGTGTTTTCTCTAATGAAAAAGTGAGCTGAGGTTTAAATACATTGGTGGCCTCTAAATTTCTAACTATTTGTTGTATTAATCTCTAAATTTCATTCTGCTCCAAATTAGTAGTCGAGCTTAAACCTTATTCCATGTTGGTCACTGTACAAAGTTGTCAATTTGATTAACAGAAAATGCACTATTGGAATTTAGTTTTGTGTCATTACTTTAGCTTTTCTATTAGTCACGAAGTAACAAATATGATCTATTTGAATAAGAGCCCTGCTTCACGTATAGATCCCTCGTCCCCCACCTATCACAAGGGGCCCTCGTGGCCGGCCCTGTACTTGTATCTTTATCCTTTGAATAAAATATCTTGTTCAATGGTCAACTTGAAATAAAGTTTGAGTTTAGTGATTGACTTTGAACATAAATAAAGTTCAATAACCAGTAAAAGTTCACTAAATATTCAAGACTTCTTGTTTTTATTAATCCAATATATCACTTATTCAGTGTTTATTTGAGAGATTATTGCAAGTGAAAAATGTGGATATGCAAAATTGTGTTATCGAGATAATGTGATTAAAAATGAATTTCAAATTAACTGTGCCAAACAAATGCTTAAGCTATCTTGGTTCATCATTTCTTTCATTCCCTTCCCAGTTTTAATGAACGATTTTTCCTCTTATGAAATGTGAATGCACGGACGACGGAAATTTCAATGTTTGCAAGAAATTTGTAACAAGGACAATGCCTAACTTGAACGAGCTCTAGAGAGAGTTCTATACTCCGACATGGTCTGGATCATATCATAGACTAGAAGAAGATTAGAAGAGGAATGGAGGAGAGGTGATCCTCTTGACTGAAATTCGGTATGCACCTCAAATACCTGAATGTCAATTGCAAGGCTCCCTTCCCCAGTCTCCAACCAAATGCAATAATATCCATCTGGCACTGGCACGTGTTTTGAGAGTTCAAAAGTAACTTTTAAGCTGAGCCAAACAAGCTGTTCAGACAATCAGTATAACCTTGAATCAAGTTCCGACTTGGCACCATTACCCAGTGAATGAATATATTCGATACATGTAGATGCTATAAACGAACTTTGAGTTTATCTTACCAAAAGTCCAACATAAAAATTCACCAATTGACAGAAATGGTTTCTTTCATTTTAGGGAACCCAATGAAAACAAATGGGTATTCAAAAATAAAATTTTATAAAAACTACTACAGATAATATCGTATAACACTACAGTAGCAGATTAGTAAACCCCCATACAGTAGTACATGCAAAGCATTTCACGTAAAATCAAGCCTCAATATTCTCGCGGAAAACCAATCGCTGAGCATAGAAGCAAGCAATTTGCATCTTCGTAGGTCAAAATTAGAGCACTGCAACTGCAAACAGAGCATTCATTCATTTCTTCCAGAAGAAAGTGCGTGGCATACTCGTCTATCTAACCCATCGTATAAACCTACAAACTCCTGTAGTCTATGACGGTAACTTCATCTTCTGGTGCATCCAGGTCATTATAGCTGCGAAAATAGCAAAATACATTTTTTTTTTTAAATTAAAAAAATAAAAATAAAAATCCTTACTTCAATGAATAAAGTACGAGAACTTTTACAATTGGTGGTTATAATTATTTTCCATTGTGTCACGACCTACATGCTGTAGCTGTACAAATCATGCACACCCACAATTCTATAATAATGCTGGGACTTGATCAGAAAACTCCGTACATACAACTAAAATTAATAAAGAATCATCTCCTTGGTGTCTTCGTTTCAGCATTTTTCCAAATTGAGTTTCTAAAAAACTGGAAATTCTAGCTGACCCATTCATCAGCATGCTTGTATCGAATGGAGTTTCGAGAATAATGAAGTCCAAAATTCCACCAGATTCAAGCATTGCCACACTTGTAAAGCCAAATTTTCAGCCTTGTTATTTTCTTGTGAGCATATGTTCAGAAACAGATTAATTTCCACAATTTCTGTTTGTGGTTCTCTGAGACGATAGGTGCTTTGCTTCAACAGATATTTCCAATGTACTATCCATAGTCAAATTAATATTATTAGCAAGCTTTAAAACAGCAGAATTCTTAAGCCTGATATCAAACAAAGATTAGTTTGTAAGCTGATTGTCTCAGGTTTTGCTTGTCTTTGTGAGAAAACAGTCTATCCAACCACTAGCCATCATAATTAACCAAACCAAGGAGAGAGGAGAAGTTTGGAAAACAATTCTGCCAAATTTTATTCTGAAAAAGCATTCAGACCAAAAATTATTGGATCCCCTGTGTACGTACCACAGAGCTCCATTAGCTAGTTGACGCTAGCAAATCGAGATTAAGGTCTATTTTGAGTCCAACTAAACTTAACCATGATAATGCAGATTAAATTTTGTTGGATCAAGCTTCAAGCCATCTTCAAAGGTCAAGGCCTGTCTTTGAATCCTTACCATCATCAAGCCAAAGTTCAAAATCTACCATGCTCATTTTTACAATGTATAACTGATGGAAATCCTAGAAGAAATATTTTATGGAAACTTTCCAAATTGGATATAGTATTAGGGTTTTGGATCTCTAGAATTTTAATAGATTCTTTATTATTTTATTAGACGTTTCTTACCAATTTGATGGATTCTCTAGTATTTGACTAGACGTTTCCTGCTTAAAATAGGTTTTATGAGATCCTACATAAAGGGGGCCTTATGCATTACACAACTTCGGTATGAATAAATTGATACTTCTCCCCCAATTTTCTCTATTTTCTCCCTCTTATTCTATTTTCCCCATCATTTCTAGTCCTCTCTTCCCTTTCACCTTCTCCTATAATTCTACTATTTGATTTTTCACATTCAAATAGTCAAAGCTGAGATAAAAATGCATTGGGTCAAAATAGATGCATATACAAAATGTGACTATTTCTAAAATAATTACAAGCAGAAGTGCAGAACTTGTGATCTTCATGTGTGCCCAAACAACAGGAAATCCTAATTTCCACTTCAAGCGAGCTTTGAAGAATATCAATTCGAAAAAACTTGCGTGCCCACAGAGAGTACTAACATCTATAGACACATTCTCCGTCTCATATTTGTCAAAATCCCCATATGCTGCCTGCCGCCACTCTATCAAGTAGAACACACAACAGCTTTTTCTGTATTGTTTGGATCGTTTTGTGGAGTCAAGTCAAGAGAATCCCGAGCCCATTGAGAAACCATTTTTTTGTGGTTATTAAAATCTTGCTCAAGATAAAACCAGCCCACTTTAACTGATTCCACCCAAATCCTCTCTATCATCTATTTCTTTTTTCCTTTTTTTTTTGGCCAGGAAAATTTTTTCTGTAAATCCTAAAAAAATTCTCATAGCCCACTATTAGAAGTTCATATTTTGTACTAAATAAGTCTTCCCCAAACTTATTCTACATCAATAACCATACAAATTGGTTATAGAAAATGCTTCAACTGGCACCTCACCTTCATTAAATCAATATAATATATTGGAGAAATAGATTTAAACCACAGTATTCAATCACTCAGTTACTCAACCAATCAGTGCTGACTTACAAGCACATTTAAAAACAAACCTTCGTAAGCGTCGAGGATCCTGTCGAAAAGAGGGAGGTAAAGCAATTATTGGGGAAGGCCCGCTCAACTGGGGCCCTGACCTCCCATTTCTACGACCTTCGAACGGGGAAGGGCCTCCCTGGTCTCGCAGCATTCGCATTGCAACTTCAGGAGGAGCCGGAACAAAAGGACCCAATGGACTGAAAACCATCATTGCGAATATAAGCAATAACCGCAGATAATATGAACTGTGGATACTGCCATAACAATAATTGACACAACCAAATTACTCAAAACAATTGAACTTACCCAGCACCAGGAACGGGCATCAGTACAGGAGGAGGTATATCTGATGGGAAAGGAGCAACAGGTATGCCTTGGCTGGGGAAAGTATCAAACATTGGTTCATCTGGATTGTTTCCAGGTGCACCATCATTGTTGGATGGAAAATCCCCTAACTGTGGGTTTTCAGACCCATCAAATCTTTCACCACCATTGGCGCGATTATCATGTTCTCTAAGGTTTCCTCTTTCATCTTTTCCTCGGTTATCAGGACCAGGCCTCCATCTCTGTGGCTTCTCCTTCTACAAAAGGAAGATGTATCATTAATATGAATAATACAAATATTCGAAGTGCCGAAAAATATTAACATATAACTTATACCGGTACAGATTGCTGCATTATAGGTGTCCCTCCAGGAGCATTTTCATCACTGTCACAAGTAATAGTTATTGACCTCGTAACAATAACAATAACATAGAAAATGGATAATAATTTAGACACGGTGCTTACTTCATGTAGTTCTGGAAATACAACTCTTCGCGGACTTTTGAAGTCAGTTCCATCACAAGGTCTGGGTGTTTTAACTTCAAATGTTTGTGGACAAACTCGGAAGCATGGAAGAGTTTTGTACAACCTTTTGCTCCACAGCCATACTTCCATCCATACTTCTCATCCCTAATTTTGCGGACATGAGGTTCCAAGGCTTCAGCAGCAGTGGAATCTATCTTTTCCTTCGCAGTCATTACTTCCAGGGGATCCAAACCCTTCAGCCTCTCTTGCCAACAAGAATCTAGTTTCTTCTCCCACTCCATCCCATTACTAGTTGCATCAGAATTCTTGCCATCCACTCTAACATGTCGGAGACCTTTAGCTTCATTTGTTTCAATCAACCCATAATAATCAACCCCATGAATGCGCCAAAGATATGTAAGAAGTGTGTCGAGTAGCTCAATCCCTTCAAGACCTTTGACTGAGCTTAAACCTCGTATGATAATTACTGGGCCACTGGAACCACCATGAGACTTATCTCTACCCATTCTATCACTATCAACACGGCATAGTATATTATCCTCAATTCCTTTCTCTGAATCAAGTTTCCGAACAAGAGCCTGCGCTTGTTCAATGTCAATCTGGATTCTTCTGGGCTCAGAACTAACAGGATGAGCCTTTGGGGCAGCTGAAAGATCGGACTCTTTGGTCACCCCCCCACCAGGCCGCCTTCTTTTTCCACCTACGTCTGCTTCATCATCAGAATGAGGCTCACTAGACTGTTCCAATTTGTTCGAAGATGAGGGACTAACACTGGGACCTCTGTTTACAAACAGAAAACGTCTCAATATAACATACTTAAAATAGGAAGCATAGACCAAACACATAGAATGAAGGAATATAAGATCAAATCGTACAAATCCAGTGTCCCACTCTGCAAATCAAGCTGAAACTCCTTTGCCAACTTCTGTGCAATCTCATTCCTCCTGCAAAGATCAGAATGAGATCTTTCGATACAATCAGAATATAAATCATGAAATACATTTATTAAGTAATGGACATTCGGCACACAGTTCAGATAGTTCTAATTGCACAAAGCCTAATAACAAACTTCAACCTATTAAAACATTATGCGCACCTTTCTATGACAGCAAGTAAGTTTGTCGGATGATACTTATCTTTTAACCTGAAAATATAAAAGAACTCCCATCAGAAAGACAGGACACAGACCAGAAAACAAGCATGGAAAGCAGTGTGCAAGATGAAAAGGATGAAATGCATCATTACCATTCTTCATCTTTATGTGCATCAAAATAAGCTCTCTTCTGAGTTGATACATATTCTGACTTGTATTCTTGATACCTGATGGTGGTCGACTCATTATCCACATATCCCAAGAAGAAGAAAAAATGTAAACTAGCACACAAAACAGAGTCAGGAATAGACAAACATTACTTTATAAGGAGTTAATTAAGTTAGATTAAACATCTATAACTCTAAGACATCCCCATTCTGACCTGAGCTCCGCTTCAGATGGCAAAACATCATCCTCAAGCTCTTGAATGAACTGCTTATAAGACATCATTCCTTCCCTAAAAATAAATAAACTATGTCATAATATTATCTAATTTAAGCAATAATAACATAATTTAAAAACTGTTTGAAAAACTTGGTCCACTCGAATTCACATTCACATACATAAAGAACAAAACAACGAGAAGAACAAAACTTGGTACGGGAAACAGAATTTTGAAACTCACCATGCTTCACCAGGATTATCTTAGCACTTCTATAGCTTACTTCTCCATTATTGACTATGTTTGACTATGCTGCTTGGACTCTCCATTTTAGAGGAAGTGTCCTTGTCAGACAAATGACAAGGATAAGGATGGGATCCTTCTCGGATCCTTTATATCGTTTTTTTTAATTGTTATTTTGGTATTGTATTTAAAGTCATTTAAAATTTATATTTTGCATTTCTAGAATTGAAATGAAATTCAAATGCAGAATCACAATTGTAATTTAATTTGTTATATATATATATATATATATATATATATATCGAACTTATCTTTCCATCTTCTCATAACTAAACCAATTGGGACACGTACTCGAGAACAAGTTACCTTAACCAAGTAGCTATAAAGCTTAAGATGTGTTAATAATCAAGTAGACACGTGTGCCATGCATGTCCACACAATGCAGACATGTAGAAAAAGAGAGGAGGAAAATGGAAAACCGTAATAATCAACCTTCCTTTAAGGCAAAACTTTGCGAAGTTCTAGTTCAGAACTATTTTATTAAAAAATATAAAATAAAAACCCATCAAGGAGATATCAAAGTTATAACTTGAGAATATTTCAAACTAACAGTGTTGCACCAACTGAAATGAAAGATCAGTATGATGTATGGGTACATTCCACCACAACTCCAAGCGGTAGGCAAATATAGCATGGTTGTTCTCATTAATAAGCAGCACATCATACCTAGAGGTAGGCCACGTTCAGCAAATTTCAAAATTATTCCAAAAACTCCACAAATTTTGAAAAACGCTTTCTGCTTAATCCTTGACAAGTTTAAGAGCTCGTTTGGTGGAGATTTAAATTAGATTTTAATTGAAAAACTAGCCGGGTCCCATGCATGAGATGAAAGTTAAACATGGCGGCTATATTTTCAATTAAAATTGAATTTAAATTTCTACCGAACAAGCCCTAAATCATCTTGATCAACGTCAAAATTACTTGTTTGGTTTAATACATAATGTCTTCCATGACTACTGTGATCATCCTTCCTTCCATTGGGCAAAAACAATAGTGCTCGTCATGCATATACCTAAGTCACTCGCCTCTTCAGAAAATCCAGGTATCAAATCTCTGATCAAGTCTCATAAGTTTTATCTGATGAATCTTTTCTTCCAATTTGTCCATCTCAATTAATAGTCGAAACTGATAAATCCTCATATCTATATCCATCAAAACAGGGAGAAAGTCGTAACATCTGAAATTCAATTAATTAATTCCACCTCAACCACAACGAATAGAAAATCAATAGTGTTTAACTAGGAGCCATTCTACTAGGCAACAGACTCCAACTCACTGCTTGTTACATATTGTAGTTTTGCCAGATATGCATCATATGCTAAATTTGCCATGACAAAATACTACATCGACAAATTTGTTTCCTTCAATTTCACTAGTAAACATTTTTTTTTTTTTATATGTAACACTAGTAAGAGTGTGTTTGATAGGCATTATTTGGGAAAAATGAATTTTGAAATAGTGATATGATGGGAAATGTGTGGTCGAAAAAGAAGGAAAAGTTATTGATGTGATGGAAAATATTATTTTATTGAAGAATGTGTGGTTGAAAATGAGTAGAAGAATGAGAATGAAAATGAAAATGGGAATCAAACAGGGCCTAAACATATATGGCAGAAGAAGCATATGATAGGTAACGATACATATTAGGAAGCAAAAGACAGAACGTAAATTTGTAATGCTAATGAAGATGAATTACAAAGTTTGATGAGCATTCTGGAGGCCCATCTCTCTCCCAATTTCAAACCCTAATTTCTGCCTAATTAAAATGAAACTAACCTCCCCTTATTTATAGATAAAACCCTATACAGTTTATTGTATTAAGTCCCTTTAATACCTCCATCCCCTAGAACATGAACTTGCGGGTACCTATACATACCCCACCCATGAAATTCACCTTGTTCTTGAGGTGAAAGTCCGAGCTACTTACAGAATTTAGAATACAGTTAATCCGAACAATTGCATAACAATTTCATTTGCAAGAACCCAAGCTGTGGTCGAATGGAAAATGTATGTTTTGGTCCGACGAATCATGCGCCTACTCAATCGGTCGACAAACATTAGTATGGCATCCAAAAGAACTACATAGCTGATTGTGCTCACCCACAGAATTCCCAAATTATGAACTACACCAACCGAAATAAAATTGTAAGTTGCCCAGCAATCAAACAGCTAGACCCAAACTACCACCTCTTGCTGAGAAATTGCTCTGCTACTCATCATGGCTTTCAGAAATATCAAGTTGACCCTCGCATTAGTGGAGACCTCAATAGTGTCAGCCATGTTTTCCATTTCTCCCTTGCCTAATTCCTCCCAAATCATCCTCTACCACTGATACTCCTAGCGATTTAATTTTACAGCAATGCCCAACAGAATTTGTCCAATGCATCTAAAAAAGAGGCCCTCAGTTTTTAGTCTGCTGCATCGGTATGCCATTTAATTTGCAAAGAGCTTTACAAATCGGACCTGATGCAATTTTTTTGGGTAACTGGAAGCGGTTTTGGGCCAATATAAAAGGTAGATCCTTTTCCTCAGGTCGGTTTTTGTTACTAGAATGATTGAGACTTTTTCAGCAAAACAGGCTGCCATGCACTTGGGCTGGTGAGCTTGCTCCAGCCTCCATGGGTCACAGCCCACGGATGTCAGATCCTCTAAGCCAAACCTTCCAACTTCAGTGCACCCAATTCCACCTTCAATTCATTAAAATCTCAATTCGGCGAGGGTGAATCTTCATTGTCTCCTGCTGAAGGGCCAAAATATTTTCAGAAATAATGACATCTATAAATGGTCAGAATCATTCCAGCAATAGATTCTTCAATTCGCCCCAATTTCGTATGGGTTGGTGTAGATCTGCCCATACAAAAACCAGGCAACAGGCTCTCCATCAAAGCTTATCTCAGCTGCCTCCAATTTCTCTGGATATCGCTCTGCCATGGAGACCCACCTATCAGGATTTCTTCATCAAACCAAGGAATTTTCTGCATCTCCCTTTCTGTTCGATCAAATTCACAAGTGTCTTGTCCATCGTTCTTCTGTAGTGTACTCTCGAATTTTTCCATGGTCATTAATTTTTTAAGCATCGATTCTACCTTCTAGTTTATCCATTCCAATACTGAGCACAAACATTCCTCCATTTTGTCGTTTCCATTTGCCCTAGAATCGATGCTCTGATACCAAGTGATACGTACCAACGCAGATTAGGAAGCAAAAGAATAGAAAGTAAAGTTGTATTGCTAAATGAAGATGAATTGCAAAGTCTGATGAGCATTCAAGAGGCCCATCTCTCTCACAATTTCAAAACCCAATTTCTGCCTACCTAAAATGAAAAGCCTATAATATAAATTATTGTATTAAATCCCTTTAATACACCCATCCCCTAGAACATGAACTTGCAGATACCTATCAGCACCCTATCCAGGTCCATTTTTAAGAAGATTCTCGTCATCCTTGTAGTATTCATAAGTTCACAAGCTAGTAAGTTGTACAAGCAGAAATTTTTACCACCAACAGGGTCACTCAGTTGAAAATTCCAATTTTCATACATCGATTACAGTAAAGGCATATTAACAGAAGGCGACCCTGAATAAAATGAGAATTTTCGGCCATAACTTGATTTTGAATGGGTTAAGGTTACCTCTGAGTGCTCCCAGTGATGAAAGCATCACCAAAGCCACCACGACCAGAATCCCAATCTGCAGAAAAAGGACAACTTAAAGTGTTGCTATATACTACAAGCTCATGACAAGCCATACGAGATTTTGCAAAGCTAACACTGCAGAAGAACCAAGTCAAAGACCAATAGCAATCTTGATTGCTACTGGAAAACGTATACATTGCCCACAAAAAAGTTAATAGAAGAGAGAAAAACATCAGAAAAGCTACTAAATCAGCATTTATGTAAACCTTAACACCATAAGGTAAAGAGGCAACACCGTACGCTAGAAAGCAACCAGTTACCAAACCCAAGAAAAGGAAAATAAAGCCACTAATGAGAATAAATTGTTATGCTAGCCGAAGATGATCGTGATAATTTTTTCTTTTCTCAAAAAATTATCAAGACGACTATTATTGCAAGAAAATTTATTTCATATTGTCTCTTAACTGAGTTCTATACCATTTTTTGGCTTCTTTTTCAATAAAGTTTTGATAATTTATCATTCGTCAGATATTCAGTAGTCACTGAATGACCCACTGCTCAAGCATCGTTTTCATATTCATAGAAGCTCCAAACAAGATTAATGTTTTGCTGATTTTTTCCCTGAAGCTGTAATAGGCAGCTTAACCAGTAAGAAAGAAAAAATGGAAAAGTAGCAGTCATGATATTCTCTCCCCAGTCATACATTAATTAGTGACTCTAGAAATGAAAAAACAGACTCTTTCTCGTATCGAACCGCAGTTTCTAAGGGCTAACCATTTTCCCCTTCTTTGTAGTTCCTCTCTTCTTCTATATGTCATCTTTTACTAATTTTTTGTGCAGGAGACGCACAGAATTACTGGCAAGGCCAAAAATGTTTCCAAAACGAATACAGGCACTCGTGCTTCTGTTTTTGCTTCATGCAATTAAAAGATCTTTAAGGACTATGAACTTTTCCCTTTCATTCACCTGTGATCATAAGTGAATTTTATAGACATATATCATATCTGAGCATGTTTAAGAGAGTAAGGAAAAGGTCAACTGCAAAAAGAAACTTAATTTACATTGCTATTACATCACTTCGATACATATTACTTGAAAAAACTGTAAACCAGTATAATACGTTGAATCAAAATGAGTCATGATTATTGGCAAGCTTGACCATAGTTTTTGTCTTTCAAGGAGACGAATTTCAACCAGACTGACTTCTAGCAGAATTCTTTGTGTAATTCACACAGTAAATGACTAAGAGATTTTCTTCGAACGGTGTAATGACTTTTATATTTAATTTATAGGCGTCAAAGAGATGGACAAAATGCAAGTGAAATGAAGACATGAATGTTCTGTAACAAGATTAGTTACATGTTGAGAAATTTGCTTACAGCTTGTTGGAAGTGATTTTTTTTTAATCACTTTTTCTCAAACTCATTTTCAACCCCACATTCTCCAAATAAACTCATTTTGCACGTGGACCCATAATTTTTCAGTATTTTTTAACCACACGTTCGTCAAAAAAATTACTTTCCACAAAACAACTTCCCAAAAAATCAACATCAAACGAGGGCTTAATTTATCCTAAAGTGCTACTAGTTTTGATAAATGAAGTCCCAACCAAATGGATGCGTTCCATGGAGTAGATATAAAAAGGCAAAAGCTTAATACACGTGCCAACACTTTTGACATGAGATGAGCACAAAGTATGCAAATGTGATACAAGTAATACCAAAAATGGCAATTTGAAAGCAAGGTCTAGCAATTACCAGATGGAGCTCCTTGATACCCACCTGATGACCGGCCCATGTATCGTCCATGAGGCCTTTCATCAAGATATCCCTGCCTACCTCCCATCTCGCGATCATAGCCACCAGGATAATCATATCCGAACCTGGAGAATAGAATGTGTATACTGTTATTGTGAAGCGGGAATTAACTATTTTTACATGACAATAAACACAACTACTGAATTGAAAAACATAAATATTCACAGCACATACTGGAATTTTAAGAAAAATGGGATGCACTTATCATCTAACATGAATGATTAAGTTAGGCAAAAGAAACAAAGCATAAATATTCACAACACGTACTGGAATTCTAAGAAAAATGGGATGCACTTATCATCAAACACGAATGATTAAGTTAGGTAAAAGAAACAAAGCATAAATACTCCTGACAACCTATAGCAATTAGCGAAGTTCAGAAAAACCAAAATCAGTCTCAATATTTGATAACAAATTAGCATCATTTTTTTATAAATCGAATCCAGTGAGGCACGCAATAGGGACACATAAATTGGCAATAACATTGAAGTTGTACTAAGGGTGCGTTGATACGCGAAAATTTTCCTTGAAAGTTGAAATCGAATTCCAACTTCTACTTTTTGTCCGTTTGATAGCATTTTTTTCCATGAAATTGGTTTCCACCCAATTTCAAGGTACAATCACTTGAAGCGTGATTCCGTCGAATTCAATAACTTGCTATATAGTGGGAATTGGTTTCCACCTTTTTTTTTTTAATTTTTTAGCAATAGAAACAAATTCTAAGATAAAGTGTAAAAAAATTTATTCATACAAATTTCATGCAAAACAGAGTCAAACGTAAAAATAAAAAATAATTTTTATTATTTTTTTATTTTTGCAATCTAAACTTATTTTGTCCCCAATGGTAAAAAAATTTATCCATTTAATTGACAATTTGCATAAAAAACAAAACCAAACGTATTATAATAAAAATGTGGAAAATTATACCAATCAAATACCTTTAATTCAATTCCCAGTAAAACAATTCCAAGCAATTCAATTCCTTTCTACCCAAATTCCACTCTTGCTATCAAACGGATCCTAAAATCCAACTAACATGGGAGGAGACTCTCTAGGGCTGCCTCTATCGCGCTGGATGAAATTGGCCTAAAAAAAATCCCACTTCATTAGATTTGCACGAAAACAATTTCTACTTCATTAATTAGCCCAAAATATTTATCCCACCCAAATCTCAAATCCCCCCCCCCCCCCCCCCCCCCCAATACTTCATTTCCACCTTCTCACACTTGACCTTCATTTCCACCTTCTCCATATTCAAGTTTGGGTAAGAATATTTGATTTGAAATCTCATCAATCCTCAACTGTACTTGGTGCATAATGGTCTCCATTTTTCTTGTTTATACGTCGTATTTTTCTTGTTTCTCGAACTCTTAAACTGGTGATCCTACAAGTGAGGGAATTAAATTATTGATATATTTTCTTGATTTTCTTAATAATTTTACACTTTGCAAAATGAGAATTCTGTTAGGATTTTTGAGTTCTTGATGATTGGGCTACAGAATGAATATAATTTTAGCCCACCTGCCACCTAACATAAATAACCCACAAAGACAAGTTTGCTGCACAAACACACCTAATAAGGCATATGTACCTGTGCTTTTAAGTGTTCAGCTGTGGATGTGGATAATAAGTGGGTAATAGATTGAGGGTCTACAAAAGTGTACATAAAAAGTATAGTTAAATGGAAGCTTTGCCTAACATGCTTATAATTAGTGCCACTCGTTCACAGAAATTGTTCCTGAAAACCCAGGTATTAATTCCTCTAGCAACTAAAGACACTCAACTCAATATTAACGAAGCCCAGGTCAGTACTCATTCAAAAGTCGTGCATAATCAGGTAAAATGTAAATGACATTATTGAGATTTGAAATGTGCGGACGAATGAAAATTTGGAAACTAACCTACGATTCCCGTGTCCATACCCACGTCCCCTAGGACTCCATCTCCTTCCATCAAATCCATCATCTCTCCTCGATCTTTTATAAGGCGGAAATGGAGGCGATCGTCTTGAAGGAGGCGAGTGCACTCCACTGCCTCCACCTCCTCGTCGGTCTCGATAAGGCGGGGGAGGAGGACTAGGGCTCCTCCCCCGCTTATAATAATCCCTCGCACGCGGGGGTGGGGATCGATTGCGATCATAGTAGTCACGGCGAGGCGGCCGATCAATGTCCCGGTCGTCTCGCCGCTCCCTAGAGTCACGTTCTCGGCGTCGCGGCGGAGGGGGCGGCGAAGAGGTGGCATCTGGTTCGGCATCAGTGGCTGCAGTGACAGAGGATTTTTCGTTGTTGTTGCGGTCTCTACGGCGGTCGACGTCCTCGGCGGCGGCGGTCAGTACTTCAGCCATTAGGGAAGAGAGCGGAGAGTGATTTTCAGATTTGGGGGTTTTGGAGTTGAGGCCCAAAAAATGAATTTTTTTTTTATTTTTGTTTTTAAATGTAAAGGAAGGTGAATATGTGGCATAAAATGAATCAAAAATTATAAATAAATGAAAAATATTATTTTATTAAATGACGTATTTTGAAATTAATAAAAAAATGAGAATAAAAAAATATATATGTGCCAAATAGGACACAACAGCATCAAAGCTCTTTTCATTAATTCATTGTCACCGACATATCCTAACAATTTTTTTTTCAATTTTATTCTCACTATTTTAATCAAAAGTACTCTTAAGTACGGTTGGATAAAAATAAATCAAAATCGCTCAAATCGATCAATCAAACTGATTTCTAAGTTCAATTAGATTCGGTTCGATTGAAATTTTAAATTTGAGGTCGAGATGAATTGACTTTCGAGTTATAAATTGAAGCTCAATTAAACTCAATCCAACTCAACTCAACACAATCCAACACAATTTGATGAATTAAAAAATTTAATACCTAAAATGAAAAAATCTAAATAAACATAATAGTGGAGCCACGAGAAGAATTTAGAATGTACAAACATTCATTTTTTTATATAGGTTGATTGGTATGACTACCATATACAAATGTAAAATAATTTGACGATAAATTAAAAATTAAGGACGTGATAATGAAATAAATAAATTTCAAAAAAAAAATCATAAAAAAAAATGCTCCATAGTTTCAAGTTTATTTATAAATTAATTTGCTAAAAGAATTTCTCATATAGATTAAAAATAACGAAGATTTTAAAGTGGTTTCAAACTTTAAAAATTGTTATTAAAAAAAATATTAATAATAATTGTATATAACTTGAAATGGGCCCAAACCCAGACCAATAGACCAACCCAACCCAAGCTTAATCGGTTTGTATTGGATTGTTTGATTTTAGGGTCCGTTTGATTGCAATAGTGGAAAATGGGTAGAAACGAATTGAATTACAGGGAATTGAATTGCTTGCAATTGTTTTACCGGAAAATTAATTAAAGGTGTTTGATTGGTATAATTTTTCACTTTCTATTATAATATGTTTGACTTTATTTTTCATACAAATTGTCAATTAAATAGATAAATTTTTTTACCATTGGGGACAAAATATGTTTAGATTGCCAAAAAATAAAAAAATAAATTTTTATTTTTTATTTTTACGTTTGACTTTGTTTTGTATGGAATTTGTCAATTAAATGGATAAATTTTTTTACACTTTATCTTAAAATTTGTTTCTATTACTAAAAAAAAAAAAAAAAGTGGAAACTAATTCCCATCTATATAGCAAGTCATTGAATTCCACGAAATCACGCTTCAAGTGGTTATACCTTGAAATTGGTTCATGGAAAAAAAAAGTGGAAGTTGGAATTCGATTCCAACTTCTTGGGAAAATAAAACCCTATCAAACACACCCTTAGACCAAATCGATTATGTTGGGTTTAAGTTGGATAAAAATCAATTCAACTCAACTCAACTCAACTCAATCCACTCCTAGCCCCGCTCTTAAGTCTTAACTTACTTTAGACAACAAATAATTATTTAATTTTAATTTTAATTTTGTACTTGTATCTCTTTTGACTTACCATGAGATAGTCACAATCAACATATTTAATCCTTATTTGAAAAATATTATTTTAAATTTAATTTTTTTATATACTCATTTTCAATTACACATTCACATAATAAAATATTTTATATGATAGTTTAAATATCCTACTTTTTAACCATATATTCTCTTGAAATTATTATTCAAAAGAATAATTTTCTCAAATTATGATTGTTAAACAAGAGCTTAATAAGTTGAAACATAAAATAAATTGGCTCACTAGTAAATTTATATTTGTATCATTTTTAATTCAAACCTGATAAGTGCAACTCACTCATCGAACAAACGTCTTTAAATCATAGTTTTTGGTTTTTCGTGAGCGTGTTTGAACGTTTTGATGTGTGCGTTTGTATTGTTTTGTAGCTTAGACAATTTGCAAGAAAAAGATACATTATGGAGCTTGGATTGAGGATAAAGTATTAATCACAAAAATGAGCATGTAGTGGTAGTGAATAAAGAGAATGAATAATTGAAAAGAAACTTTAAAAATAGATAAAAGCATAAAGAGGCAGATTACGCCTAGACGCCCAAGAAGAAACCAAAAACGAGGCAGGGAACTAGGTGCCAGCCCTTGGCGCCCAGCTTTAAAGGAAGCTAGGGAAATGGGTGCCAGGGCGCCCAGCCAACAAACCAACTGGGCGTCAAGATCACTTCACCAGATTTACGCTTTTTCCTGCTATTTTCGGGGCCCAAATTACATCCATCCCTTCCAAAAATAAGAGAACAATATAAAAGGCAAAAGAAAAACCTAAAAGAGGCGGCTGGGACACCCAATAACGAAGAAAAAACTGAAGAATATTGCTGAAGCATTTTCTGGCCGGTTGGAGAAAAATCTGGGTTGCTGGGAGTATTATTGCGAGAGCCAAACATCAAGATTTGAAGAAATTAAAAGGGGAACTCGTGAAAACTAAGGGAAAATTTCATAAGAGTTTTTTTTTCTTCCTCTCTTTTCTCTATGTTTTCTATTAAAACTATTTAGATCTTATGAATTCAATTATGAACTAATTTTCTAGATTTAGGGTTTGATGTAATCGACTTGAGACATGTTTTGATTCCTATTTATTTATCTCTTTTGAATTTTCTGTCAATTTATTTATGTTGTTTGTATTTAATGCGTTCAATTACCTGATCAGTAATTGGATGAATTGATGCGTGAATTTTGACACTCGAGAGAGGGGAGTTTATGTGTGATGTAAGAACAACATAACCTAGGTTTCGTAGATTTCAAGAGAAAGTACGAATCTTTGAGACTTGTTTAAATTAATAACCACATGCATTATAATTTCTATACTTTTAATTCAGAATAGAGATTGAAATTAAATTATAGAGATAACTTCTATTTAGCACTCGAGAGAGGAAATAGAACTAACTTTAAGCTTCTTGTCTATAAATTATGGAAAAATTTGATTGAGTTAACACGATAAGTCGAGAAACATTGTCGAATGTGCAAAAATTGTAAGGTTCTCTTTAACTTTCATAAATTATTATTCGCATCTCATTCTATATTCACATTTTCCACATAATTTTGAATTCAAAATCAATAATTCATTCATTTATTGTTTTGCAGTATATATCAGGAAGGTTTGCCAGACACCATTTGCCAAAATATGTACGCAACGTATAGATCCACAACTTTTCACATCACAATTGGGATAGAAGTAATGTATGATTATGATGTTCCTGAAGAAGAAGACACTTTACATACATATAACCTGTATTTGAAGTAACACTAGCACCTCATCACGATGGCCATTGAAAAATTGTAAGGCTCTCTTTAACTTCCATAAATTATTATTCGTATCTCATTCTATATTCACATTTTCCACATAATTTTGCATTCAAAATCAATAATTCATTCATTTATTGTTTTGCGGTATATATCAGGAAGGTTTGCCAGATATCATTTGCCAAAATTTGTACACAACGTATAGATCCACAACTTTTCACATCACAATTCGGATATTACTACGAACTTAAGACCAACTGGTTTAATACAATGTCTCACCATAGGTTGGGCAAATTTTTTTAGAGAGAGAGAACTACATATGGGTGACATGTGTGTTTGAATTACTGAATAACGAACACCGAATATTTATCATCTACCAAAAAAAAAAAAATACACTGATGAAAATCTGACACGTCTATGACTTTTACATTTTAATTTTTTCCCTATGTACTGAAAATTTATTCCCGAATTTTCATTCTTAATCTATTCGTGCTATTTCTAAATCTAATTCAATTTGCTTTCTTATTTACTTATATTCAAATATATTATCGAGATTTTAGGTAACTTTTAATTCTTTAGAATTAAACAATACCGCACCATTTCTTCCAAATTAATTGAGCCATGATGTTCATCTTCTTCCAAATTATCACACTTGCATTACACCAATACATTTGTCGTATATATCCGTTCAACAACTGTCATACGTTTATTTTTTGACATTCACAAACTAGCGTGTAACGCACATTTTCCTCACTAGTAATATAAAATGAGGCATTACTTGGAATTACATGTAGGATGAACTTTTGTTCGTGGTATTCTTTTTTCCGAATAACACCATCAATATTGAAGAGAATAAAATACGCATAAAAATAAGTAACCTATTTATAACTTTAATCAATTAAGGTTAATTCAAACTTAAAGCGTGTATTGGAGTTGTTTATAGTCCATTTAAAGTATAAATACATATATAAATGACTAGTAATGAATAATTTACGATAAACTAATTTGTAACTTATAAGGTGTGATTCTCCTCCAAGATTATGCCTTTGTGGTTTAGATAAAATTCAATTTTTTTGTAGATATTGATAAAAGTTAATGAAATTAAAAATTTGTAGATTCCATGAAATATATAATTAAAATTAACTGTTGACTTTTATTCAAATTTTATCAACTTTTTTAGCTGAACAAAATAGTGGCTATATTCCATATGTGTGCACGCGATTGTATGTCTTTTTTTGGGTTTGGAGTAAGAGTTTATCTGTTCTTTTATTATGCACGTATATTGAACAAACTTGAAGTTTTTGGTTAGGTTTAATGAAGGCATAAATGCTTTTGTTTATGATGAAAATTTGATGTAGAATCAATTAAGAAGAAGAAGAAGAAGAAGCAAAATAACAAAAGTAGAAGAAGAGAATCAGCACGGATGGGAGAAAGAGGGAAGACACAGGAGGAAAGTGGGCAACAAGCTAACATGAATAATTTCATTCATCAACTACTTTGAAAGTTCCAATTACAACAATATAAATAACGAAGGAAAAAATCCATAACTAAGAAATTAACTATCACTTATTTCAAAACTAAGAAAGAATGTTTCAAATTTTAAAAATCAGATATTTATTAAAAATTATTTACGATCTAATTAATTAAATACATAAAAGTCACATATCTATAGAATTTGGTCATAAATTAACGATTTAATTAGTCATATATTATTTTCCGGTGACAATTCAAAAAATTTATATGTCAAAATTTGTTCATCGGTCATAAATAAAAAAATTTATAAGTCTCAAATCACAAATAGTATAAGTCACAACTTATCAAATTATCGGTCACAAATTAATAATTTTTTAGGTCACATATTATTTTTTGGTCACAATTTATCATTTTCATTAGTCACATTATTTATTGATCACAGATCAACCAATTTAATTGTCACAATCAACCATATAATTTGTGACCATCACTAACACTTCCGACCACTATCTCACCATTGTTGTTGCCAGAACCACTACCACCACCTTTCAACAACAACACTACCACCTCAAACAAATCAACTCATCGCAGAAAACACCACCACATCGTCGTCCCAGATCCACTACCATGTTGTCCCAACCATCACAAACGTATCCACAACACACCACTGTCGCACTCATTAGAGCTCTCGTTCCCACCACCGTACACAACACCATACCACCACCTCACACAACACCACACCACTCACCCAACCACCACACCTACAACACCACAATATCTCATCATCGTCGCACCCACCGGAGATCTCATTTCCCATCATCACACCGCACATATCCACCACCAAATAATCAATCACCACACCACACCACTCACTTTTTTTTTTTTTTAAAAGAAGAAGATCTACAACGACGAGAAGTCGCCAAAGTGGGTGAAATAAAGCAGTGGGAGATCTACAGAGACAGAGGTGGAAGTTGCTGCGGCGGCTACAGGTTTGGAGATTTTTTGGTGGCTGTGGTGAGTGGTCGAGTGTAATGACCCAAATTTCTTAAAATTTGAAGCGTTACCAAAATTTCTTTTAAATTCTAAAGAACATGACATGCAATTATATATAATTATGATATGGTAATTTACTCAAAATTTACAGAATATTCATAATTTTAATTACTAAGTGAAATAAAAGTATTTTCCTATGACATATTTTAAATGTATACATTTGGAAAAATCACATAAAATAAATCTGTAATTCAAGAACTAGAGGCAAAATCATATTATACTTGTAAAATATTTGCTACTTGTCTTATACATAACTTCACGTGTTCATAGGAAACGGGTCACGAAATGATATGATAATAAAATCCTATTCAAGCATAATTTAATGATACGAAGACACAGTATAAACTATAGGTAAGTTCTTCTCTTTTTATTTTCATCAAACATACAAGGCATATGATAGGTCCCATGCATTTAATTCAAGTCTGCATCAAATCAAAGACAAATATATATATATATATATATATATATATATATATATATATGTATATGTATATGTATATTTATTATCATCTTCCCAAAACCACGATAATGACCCCTCATGTAAAATGAAAATATGTTGAATCTTCCAATGCAGTACGGCTAACATGCAAAAGGTCATGATTTTGTATTTGGTTTTAATAACAAGAAGATACAAAGGTTTGACTGCCTACACGCATTACTAAGACATGTTAATAATGGTTTCTGACCCAAAATTCATAATTTAATTAGTTACTAAAAATAAGCACGTAACCTTTCTCATATAATAAATTTTCTGCAACTAATACCTTAACATAAAAGCTCACGCATATCACGTTCATTAAAAAAATAATAATAATAAAATGTTTATCCCATCAATATAAAAATATGAAAGTCAATCATTTGGAGAAACACCAAATAAACTATATTCTCAATCCTAAATTACAGATCCACATAATAATAAAATTAAAGTAATTGCTGAAAATAAAAATCTTTAATCACATTACACTGGATTAATTTATTGAGTTCCATAAATCCTGGTATCACGGCTGCACCTCATCGCCCGCCAATCAATGACCCGTTCTAATATGTGAAAGGTGGGGAAAATGGTGAATATATGAGAATACTCAGTAGGACATAAATATTGGTGCATCCCGAATAAAAATTTTAGATCATGCGTCAGAAAAATCATACCGTCATCATATCTGTATAAACCGATAAGAGTTCATATCATATCATTTGTACCAGGATGGCCATAACATCATATCATATCATATCTTTCATAAGTATAAAGTTTAGTCAACATGAATAAAAAATTTTAAACGGGATAAATCAACTGCACCTCTTTTCCTACCTTGTTAGATTAAATAAATTATTGAACAATGAAAACCTCAAATCAAACTTTTCTCTTCTTCTCGTACTGTGAAATACCCTTTTTTTGTGTTCTTTTATCATATAATATCATGCATAAAAATAAACAATAACAATTTGTGCAAAGTGAGAAAACGTGTGGTGGTGGGGAAACGTGTGAAAGTGAGTATCATTTAAAATACACTATTTGACTAAATCTTCAACTAAAATTCAACAACCCTATCACTTCCCAAAGCATCTACACGTGACGACACTTTATCTACTTAAAAGTGCAAAAGGAAACTAAATATAATATTCTTATTAATTGGCAACAAATACACACCTAACCACAACACTTTTAAATTCATTAAATTACTCAATTAAAAATATAGTTTTAAGGCTAATCTTTCTACATCGATAACATTGGCTACGTTAATCCAAATTAACTTTTTCTCGAGTCTATTACGTATAATTAATTACGATCTATCTAACGAGCCTAATATTCATATACTTATCATTATTCGATTAATATCTAAAATATGACTCAAATAAAATTAAAATCCGCTATAAATCATTTTAGTCCTTAACTTTTCAAAACATAAAAATATAGCATACAAAATTAAATTCTATTCTATTGAAATGTTCGGAACATTACATCGAGTGTGGTGATGGCGAGATAGTGCTAGCACTAGTGGTGTCGGTTGTAGCGGTGGCACTAGCAAGGGTGATGGCGGCGGCAGCCAGCTATAGAGATAAGAAAAGTTGGGATGGAGAGATAATAGAGAATGGAGAAGATGAAAATGATTAGGGTTTTGGTATACGTGGTTGGATAGGATGAATATGTATATTTAAGTTTCTATTTTAATTATTGATATTTAAAATATATTAATTAATTAGCAAAACAACTGATTTTTAAAATAGTAAACCTAACGTACAATTTATGAAATGAGATCTCTAAATGTATTAGTTCTTGTAATTTTCACAATAACAAAACATAAACCTATATACAAACTCAATGAAGTATAAAACATAAATAGATGGCCCAACAAAAATGTTCGCATCAAAACTACTTGTATCACAATACTACCTCCACCTCCATTTTTATTTCTAACTCAAGTCAACTGCTCCAACCTCCATTAATCTGACGTGGATACTTTATCTTCAAAAATGGATAGAAATCATCCATTTCCATGAATGTGTGTCTATTTTTCAAGAGAGATGACTGGGAAATGGACAAAATTTGGTGATCGACGCCATTTGTTGTAATTTAACAATGAAATTATATAGAAATTTTTTATTTTTCTTTTTGGAAACCACATTTTATTTGAATTTTACCATTTTCTGCTTGTGTTCTCAAGAACAAGTGCTTGGAATCTTGGATAAAATTATACTCAAAAAGAGTTTGAATGTCCTACTAATGTGTAGATGATATTGTGAATGTTCAATTAAATTTAATATTTGACTTGAAATTATAATAATTATATCCAAAATAGCATTAAAAATTAACAAAAAGACCGTTAACCATTCTTGCTACTCTATTAAAACTGTTGACACATTTATTGAAACATTTAGCTTGTGTAGCAAGAATAAATTTGTAAGAAATAATTATTTTAGAATGTATAACTAAAAGTAAGAAAAAGTTATGTATCCATGTGCAAAACTATTTTATTTTATTGAAAAAAATGTTGTAAAAAATGAATTTAAAAAAAAAAAAAAAAAAAATTAGAGATAAACATGAATTTCATAACCAAAATTTAAGAGATGTCTATGCCCCTATTTAGGAGAAATTTAAATTAGATTTTTAGTAGATTTTGATAAAAATTAATAAAATGTGTTGTTGAAAGATGGACCCCATAAAATGTGGAACTAAAAGTAGTTATTGATTTTGATTTGAATTAAAATCTAAATTTTAATTTCTATCAAACATGAGCTACATATGAAAATTTGAATCTATTATTAAGTAAAAAAAATTTAATTAATCATTTTTCCAATGTGCACATTTTTTCATTTCTCAAGAGTATACTTCTCAACCATACATCAGCAGCTAAAAAGCAGTAAGATACAAATAAACAAATCCAGAGTTCATTTTCCATTTACTTCCATAGGTTCTTCAATGCAAAGGATAACTTTGCTTGATGAACACAAATAAAGAGGATTTGATTGGTTGGGGGTGGTGTGGTGTGGGGGTTCCCCAACTATCAAGCAAAAATTTACAAAAGGATTTACAACTATTCAAAATTCCCCTTGGATTTGATATTTGTCTCCTTCATCTCTTACATACCATATAGAGAAGTATTTTTCATCATTTCTTTGTATAACTTAGATATGGATCTTGAGCGACGGTTAAAACATCTGGTCTCTCAATTTGGCTATACGTCAAACAACTACGAATGAAATCCTGCAGAAAATTTATATACAACGATAAGTTATTTGTTTAGAACACTGAAAAATTGCATTTTTATAAAAGAGCGTTGCTACATGTACACTTTTGGTATACATAATATTTTACGCCCCCTTCACATGGGGGTCCCGGGGAGGGGTCCACATATAATTTATTATGCATGAGCCCCCATGTGATGGGTGTAACTCATTATGTACACCAATAATGTAAAAATAGATTAATTCTTTACAAAATGCAGAGGAACACAATTAAGCCCTGATTTGAGCCTCATTCTCTAATAATACATTTTTTTCCAACTCATTTTCAACCACATATTCCTTTAATAAAATAATATTACACGCAAATATAAAAAAATTTCTTACTTTTCAACCACACATTCTCTAAAAGTTCACTATTCCAAAATCTATTTTTACCAAATAATGGGGCTCAAACAAGGAATAAGCCTTCAAACTGAGCAAGAAATTAAAACTAAGCAAACATAGATTTACAATGGGCAAGACCATCGAATAAAAGCCAACAATAGAACTTCAAAGGAAATTTTTTTTAAAAAAAAATCATCCAATAGAAGCCAAGAACCAATTTTGGGATTCACATTGTCAAATGGAAGTAAAAAGAAAAACTAGAATAACGAAAGTGTGCTTCCAGAAATATTGAACGTGTAAATGTGCAAGACAAGAATCAAAAGTAGTAACAAGACGAGAAAAAAGATTAACAAACGTTTAGTGACCAATCTGTAACAAAGTTTCAACAAAATTTAAGGTCGGTAACCAACTTGGAACAAAATGAAGTATAATGATCAATATGAACTCGACAAAAGTTCATTGACACTGGTGTTTTTAACTGAAAGAGTATATTGTGTACCTTTGCCTCATTTGATACGGATGGCCTTGAAGGAAAGTCTACCTTATGGGCCTTGATAATGGTGTGTCTTCACGTAAAATTTTCTCTTGTGACTGGTCATGTCCAAAAGGGCGTCTGCCAAATAGCATTTGGTAGAATAGAATACCAACCGACCAAACATCAACCTGTTTCCAGAGACATTCAAGTAGGGTTGATCATTAGGCCAAGTTGTGCCAGAACATTAAAGTTTTGACGAGTAGCATGCCACCATAAAAGAGCCTACACCAAGAAAAATCATATATTTCTCTAAAGCTAGGAAAAATTAGCACAGGTGTTACAGTGTTAGGCCATTTATTTCTTCTAGCTTGCACATAATTAAGCGTGCTCGGCTAAGTTTGAAAAGTTTACTTATAAGCAAATAAGTAAGTTTTAAAATATATAATTTTTTTTATTGCTTAATGTGTAAGTTACTTAATTTGATAATACCTAACAGTTACTTATGTCTTAACTCTATTTACAAAAAAAAAAAGAAAACATATGCAAACATGTTTGGAAACAAAAAGTAACTTTCACTTTTTCTAAGCTTAGTCAAGCATGCTCCACATATGAAAAGTACATTGTAACTGACCTTTGAGGATATGAGAGGTGTCTTGTTTAGCTCAAAACATTCTGGAGGCAGATACCTGAGATTATGGCAGAAACTATGATGAACAGAAGAGTGTGTAGAAAAGCAGCATCATTATAATACAAAGTCCAGAATGCAACGTTACTATTTCTGTGAACAAGACTAAATAAATTTTAATATTTAGACTTATTTAAATTCCCATGTACAGAACAGTAATCAGAAAGCCATCAAGAGAATTCTTCTGCTTTTGATTAAACGAATTCTTCTTCTCCCTTTCCTGCAAGTAAATAGGATTCATATGCTAATTCTGTTTAAGATGAGATTTCCAATTTTAACTTTGACCTCAGATAATGAGATGCCCTTCTCTTTTCTTTCAAGAAGTAATCTCAGAAGATGAGACAGCTACCACTGATATAGCGACCATGACGGATAGTTTTGGACATACCGGAAATAGATTACATCCCAAAAAGTAAAGGGGCATTGCTTCCCAGGGTAGAATCATAAAGTCGCATTGCACATAAAATACAGAAAATCACCTTAATCATATTAGGTTACAAAAATAACTATTCAAAATAACAGATAGTTCAAATCATTAACTCAAAAAATGCCCGAAATTGGAGAAGGAAATGCAGAATAAGAACAACTGCATGGAAGCCACATGACAAAGCTAGACGCTCCAATGCTGACATCTACTATACTTTCTCAAAAACAGAGTCCAATACTAAATGCACAAGTCCATGTTTGGTAGGCAATATGAATAGGACTGGACAATAAAATGAACAATATTTTAGCTTCTTTTCTTTCCTTAATCACTTACCAATAAGTTCCAGCACCTTGAGACGTAAGCTCCATTCCCTGGGATCCCACATCATCCTCCACTATCTTGCTAAGGCCAAAATCAGTTATTTTAGCCAAGCCAAGCTCATCAAATAAAACATTTCCAGGCTTCAAATCATAATGGATAATCTTCTGTGATCTTTTGTTCAGGTAAACAAGACCTTGAAAAATCTGGACAATAATGATCCTTGCTTCTCTCTCTGGCAACAGAGGTGTTGCTTTAAGAACTACATCAAGATCCTTGCCTGACGGAAAGAATAACATTAGCGAGTCATGAAAGGAGATTCTACTAAAGGACAATTAACTATTTTCTCTTCAGAAGAAAAAATCAAATTGACAATATAACTGAGAAGAGTGATCATACCACTGCAATACTCCAATACGGTGCAAAATGTATTTGGGTCAATCTCAAAAATATCCCAAAGGCGAACAATGTGTGGGTGCACTAATGTTTTGTGAATGTTGTACTCCCTGATTGCATGTCGTATGTAACTTTGCTTCTTATCTTCGCTCCACTGAGCATGTAAGCCATGAAGCTTACATGCAACATATCTATGCTCCACCAAGTCAAAAGCCTGCCAGCAATGCAAATTAGGAATCAATACAAGAATGTTTGCCCTTGTGATTCAGATCCAGAAAGAAGAAAGATCTAGAATGTACTATGATCAATGGATCCTTTTTTCGGCACTCCCCATTCAATAAAAAAATGTTCAAAGCGTCAGAACAAAACATAACTTGCATAGTCCTGACCTTATAAACCTCACTGAATCCTCCTTTGCCAAGAAGGTTTAGAAGAGCATATCGATGGTTTAAAATCTGAAAATTGTTAAAGCGGGAACCATCCTCATCTCGAATACGTTTCATTTCACGCATAAGCCTTCCTTTCTCCAATTCATATCGATCTCTGTCACGCAATACTGTTTCTTCCTCCTGAAAGAAATTCAACATGAAACCTTTGAGGTAGTATACAAACTGCTTCACCATAGTATCTGTATAGGTGCCAGTATTGTAAAATATTTTAATAATATAAATGCTTCGGGTTGTCCTTTCTGTCAAAATACTAGAACTTTAGGTTAGTAGTCGAGCAACATCTTCATTACATTAATCTGATGACTACAATAGTATTGCATGGTAAAAATATAATAAGAATCAATCCTAGATGAAGCAAACTTACACGCTTGATGCTGGCTAGACGAGATTTGTATACTTCATCCAAAAAGAGAATGTCATCATGAACTGCCTCTGTGTCACTTCCATCACCCTTGTCTGCAATAAACATTTGATAATATTATTACTTAAACATGAAAAAAACTTGATAATTCCCATTACGACAACTCCCTAAGTGTACTTTGACAGAGCCAAACAAAACTCAAAGAAAGTGTTCCCATTAGTTGCAAGTGGTTTCACATATGGCCTGACTTGGTGAAGGCACCATTGCAAGAAAGCCAACAAATAGAGGAGGTTCATAAAGCTACAGAGGAAACTGGATCCTTTGAAAAAAAAAAAAAAAATCCATTGTAGAGACAAAATAAATAACCTTGAGATAAATCCAGAAGCAATTCCTTGTTCAAACAAAATGTGTTCACCAATAAGTACAATCTTAATGAAATCAAGTGTCACAGCCCAATTTTATAGTGGCTATGAATCCATGTAGAGACACGTGTTCATTCCTTACTAAATTAGCACCATCATTATTACTAAAGAAGAACTCTACCCGATTGACGTTTCTTCAGTAATTTTCGCTGCCTTTCAACAGCTTCCTTGTTCTCCAACAAGTTCCTCTGCAATAAGAAAAGTTCAATTGATGGAAGACCTTGTAAACAAAAGTACTAGTTTGATTTGCGAAGGTAGATGTCAAGGTAACATGAAACAAGAATACTTAGTACATGGGGATATTAGTTTGAGTTATATGACGTCCACAATTGTATTTTAGCATCTAGCACAATCAAAGATCGAGAATAAACTCGACAGATTAGTCAGCGTGATCATATTACAATATACATAACATCATAGTAATAGTAAGTGCATCATTCAATAAAACTGTACTTGATACCGTAAAACTTAATCATTAGATATTTTAATCTCACAACGAAATATAAATTAAGATTTTTATTTATGTTGAGTTTCAGGAATTAGGTGCCCAATTTCCTTCCTTCCCAGTATGATTTTAAACACTTCTAGACTAAATGGTTATTGTGAATGCAACTAATTTCTACATTAACTTAGCAACAGTGAAATGTTATTCCGGTTTAGTTCCTTTAATCTCCTGTTAAAGAATGCATATTAGTTCTTTTGTTACAGTCAAAACAGTGTTAAAGAAAGCCATATCAAGAGTTAGTGAAGTTATAGAGAGGTGTCAACTGCAAGCAAGCAGCCTTTATTATCATATTTTAGAATATAAGCCGGCAAGCTTCTGAAGAGGAAGTGAAACTTGGCAACTCAATCACGTATCCATGCCAGTAAATTTAGTTCATTGAAAAATATTTTGCACAGACACTAAGTGTTTAACTGTGCATCCAAGACATGATCTATTGGCCTTCTTTGGCAACAGGATTAAAGTGGAAAAGCATATCTCCTTGCAATATCATGTATATAACTGGTGAAAAGTTAATTGACCCCAAAATATTGCATTCCAGATATATAAACAAACAGGAGTACAGATATTAATTCGCCATATAACAGGAAGGACCATACAAGGTGAGTATTGAGATCCTTAAATGCTTGTCCATCCTCCCATGCCTCAGAGATGACTGTCCCGGCCCTTTCCGGTTGATAGAAGAAAAAGAGGTGTAAGCACTAGGAGATAAATGGATGACATAAAGCAATAAAAGAACATAATGAAATGAAATTTGATATTGAAAAACAATGAGAGATAATTAAGTAGATGAGATGAGGAAAAATGAAGATAACGAAAGGAAAACTTTGCATTGAAGGCTTGTAAGATATTACTTCAGAGTTCAGCTCCCTTGTCAACTGAGAGTAAGCTAACCCCCTATTTAGGCTCTATTAAACTGAGATTTTGGAATAGTATTTTTTAAAGAATGTGTGGTCAAAAAATAAGGAAAAGTTTTGGATTTACGTGTAATATTATTTTATTGGAAAATATATGTTTGAAATTTAGTTTTGGAAAAATGGAGTCCAAACAGAGGCTAAATAATTGCATAAAATTTAACAACTTCCAGCGAAGAACTTAAATATTTTTTCTTAAACACATTATTTATCAGAAAGCATGAAAGAGTGTAAAAAGGAACAAATTTTTTTGAGAAGTTTCACTTGCGGAAAACCAACAATTCCTATTGATCCCAGATTCTTATGCAGGCTGGAGGACGAGAGAGCAACTCCAGCAATTAAATGCACTAAAAATGACCTCCAAACATTTCATGATGCATAACCAGAAAAATAAGTTGGAAAGCATTAAGGGTAATATGAAAGTGGAAAAGAAGCAAAAGAAAGAGCAAGCCTCGTGCCTTCGCATATCAGAAGAGTATAAATAATTAACAGTGCACATAACACATTATATCATACTACTTTTGAATTTTGCTTAGCTTTAGTAATAACGCTCACGTTTGAGTCTTTACTCTTTAGATCTCTCTAAGATACAATGTGGCACAACAAACCATTCAGCATCTCTCTCTCTCTCCTCATTTTTTTTTTTTTGGGAGCTATTGATTCATTCCAGGGTAAAGACTACAATCCGTAGGATAAAGCACTTAATTGTACCCTATTTACATTTTACAATGTGGGGATACTCAAATTTCTGGGTGATCAACCAGCACACTTGGTGATGACAGGCATTGGTTAGCTAATTTTACCAATCTCAGTATCCAGCCACCTTGGGGAACAATCTATAACTGATCTAATTTTTCAAACGTGGGCAGTGTTAATAAAAAGGGTTCCAAAATGAAAGAAGCTTAAAATGTGCAATATAATTAGATGAGTTTCAAACTGTAAAACATTCTCTGAAGTCAGACCACCACCTCATAAGATCATGCTCATGTGCTGTTAAAAGTGTTTGACACCAATAAATATCCATACTGCTATTTGTAGATTTTTATATTCACCGCGGAGCTACTCAATGAGAGTCATGCCAATCTGAAATCATGCTAAAGTAGATTTAAACAACTGATGTATCGCTCATCATTTATAGCATTTTGCAAGGTAAATTATACACTCTTATAAACAAGTCGAGCCATTATTCAACAAATAAAGGATATATTCATTGAAAAGGAGAACGTAAATGAAGAAGCAAGACGCATCATATTTTGTGGTATTGTCCAACTTCCAATTACACAAACAATAAAAATAACAAAATGCTTGAGGTAAAGTTAAATAAATTTCACATAGATTCGTTAACTTCGAAAAAACAAATGTTGCCTTTTTCACTAAGCACCAGTAAAATGATTCATAGCTTTTTTTCACACAGCCACATGGTACACATATTTCCATGAACCAGAGTGGAGACATGCTCTAAGCTTTTCTATTTTCTCACACATTATTCTTTTTCTGTTCATGTAAGATAATAGGACAACTAACTATTATAATTAGAAAAGTGAAACACAAAATTTTGAAGTACCTGACTACTCCCATATTACCAAGTCTCAAGGAATCTTGGCGTACTTTCATCCTTGCTTCTTGTCTCTCGGCTTTCGAAATAGATATCAATAGATCAGATATTATTCTCATTCTCTGCATCAATAAACACACAAATAACTAATTGCTGGCAGTAGTGAACCAACATATACACATCATGAATCAAGTTCTTTTCTTTACTCGACACGACAATTGCAGCGTAAAACACAGGAAATAATGACTATACCACTATGCGACTTTTTGATTGAAGCTCCAATATGCTACATCCAATTTTTATAAGCCTGATAGCATGCCTTTATATATTAAATATTTTAAGCTCAGATATTGGCAACAGAGATGCACAATAAAACAAAGCTTTCAACTCACTAGGGCAGCAATCTTTTACCAAGAAAGGCTACCCAGTTCTAAGCCTATCACGAAACAGACCACTAGATTTATGTCTTATCAACTGAAAAACATTTAGATAGTAGACCACAGTAACATGTACTAACTGTATTTTATGTTCCCCCCCCCCCCCCCCCCCCCCCAACCAGCCAAACAAACTTTGGCCGACTTTAAAGTAATACTCCTTACTAGAAAAGTAATAACTAACTGCTCAAAAGACGATAGAAACAGAAGGAAAAAAACCTTTGGCTTCATCTGCTGTTCATAATCTTTAAGATCCTTCAGTTCCTGTGCAAAATAGAATAAATATGATAATGCAATTTTGCATTGAAATAAGAAATGATCACTCAAATCCAAACTGCTTTTGAATTCAAATTACATATACACCTTTTCTAACTGTTGACATTGATTTCGACGATCAGAATTCTCTTCACGTGACTTTGTTAGTTCTTCCTCCAAAGCTGCCATTTTTGCACGTAAAGAAGTGACCTCCTAATTTCATTGATACCATAGACATGCAGTTGGGGAAATAGTCAAAATGAGCTCTATTATCTCTTCCTAATATCAATGAGAGTTTAAACAGGAGAAGACTTCATTAGCAAGGAAAAGAAACAAAAGAAATAAGGATGTCACGACAAATGAATACCTCTGAGGAGGTACACCCATCAAGCCCAAGATGCTCATTGGAAAAACACTCCTGCATCTGTCAGATCAGGTAAAACAAAAGAACGCATAAGTTAACTGTCTTCATAATTATTTAGCTCATATTGTAAAGTTGCAACCAATTCTGCACGTTAAATAGATGAGTTCAACAATCAGGTAACATAAATATATCAAACAAAATGCATCCAAGGCGTAAACATTCCCTAGACTTTTTGTTCTCATAACCAAAAGATTAAGCTTAAGTAGCACCATTATGCTCTCATACTTGAAGCACCTTGAAGTCTAAAGTGGAAAACGAAATCATCAAGTTGCAGGACAAAACATTATCCTAAAAGATTAGAAAATTCAAAGCCAAATCTACAACATAGATATTAATGGGAACGTGTCATAATTGTTTTTCTTAATACACAAAGGTCACAGAAGTAGTCGATATAATTTTCACTTGGTGGTACACAAAGTACAAGGCGATCTTATAACTAAGATCCAAATAACAAGATAAAGTGACAGCGAGGACAGGATATAACAATCATGATGCATCTAAAATATCAGGAGGACAGCGTTTTCATCTACCAGCAAAACAGGAAAATATATGAAAAGGGAGAAGCTTCTAAATATCGTGCATCAATATATTAAGTAAAAAGATAGTCAGAGGAAATGGAATTAAAATAATTGCCAGTTCTGTTCTGTCCTTTTTTGACATACCGAATCAGCAGAAGAAACGAAATTAATGAATGAACGCAAGCAAACACTCGTTGATTCTGAGAGGAACGAGAATTTGATATGGAATTGAGAGAAATCTCAAAGAAACATTGTTCAATCAACTGAAAAATAAGAATTGCTGTCTTTTTTTATCGAAAACCCTAAATGTCTATATTGATGAAATTATATCACCAGAAAAAATAAAACAAAAGCATACTAAAATCTACTAATATATGCAAACATATTCTCGGTGTCAAATCACGCAGCAGGATAGCATTCAGAAGTTTAAAAAATGTCATGATATAATAAGCAGACCTTCCGTGAGATTTCAAGTTGACCATTGGATAGAGAAATTGTCTCCATTTTTGTCTGATCACAAACTCGGGAACCATGCCCCCTACCTGAAGCAGAACTTCCCCTCCCACGAGCTCGTCTTTTTTTATTTACATCTGGACCCACCTTGTTGGAGTCCGATTCTTTATTAACTTGTCTTGCATCAGCAGCAGCCTGGTGTAAATTTTCGTGAAGCATTACTTTGCACATTTGTTTCCCAAATAGTAAAATCTAAGAAGAATGCTGAAACTACCTTAAGAAGACATACAGAGGTACACCAAACTTAGAAATTAAGAGATTTTAAGGAACAAAAATATGGAAAAATGGCTTATTTAATTTGAGGTGGACTGCAACATAAGATGAGATTCAACAACTGCAACAAGCCAGCCAGATATAAATCTTCATTCTTACCTCAACATGTTCGAATAAAGCAGAGTCTTCAACTTTACGGCGCTTCTGAGTGGTCGCTTGTATGAGAAACTCCCCTCCATTCTGGCACATGAGTTCAGATATGTCAGAACAGCAGTAACAGAGTAAGCCTATTGAAAGCATCTACTACATTTTTTGGATAGCAAAGGTAGTCAACATAGATTCTAAATGGAATATCCCAAAAAGCATCATCAATGCAGTTAGGAGTTTTTTCAATGCCAAACTAAGTAGGTAACGTAAAAAAAAGAGACTATTTTGCCCATAGATTAAGAAATACAATTACATAATCTTTCTAGCCAGTACACTGATGCTAATACCTCAATATTAAAATTTCAGTAGTAATCGGCTTGGAAAAATTACCTAATGGAAATACACGGAGAATCGGGAATAAAATGAAATATGATTTATTGGCTACCCTATGAGAAAAATTAATCAACCTTTTTCTCGTGAATGTTAACGCTAAAATATGCGCAAGGGCTAATAGATTGTGGAAAAAAATCAGTTAACTAAGAAATATGAGATGATGTAAATTAGCACCAATAAAAGTGGAGAGAGAAGGGAATAGGACAGTATTGACAGTATTTCATCATGTGCAAAAAGATATTATAACAATGAAATACTATTAAATGGTACTAATAACTATTAACTGATCCCAGGATGGTGAAAAAACTCAACTAACACAGAAAAATGATAATAGATAAAAGTCAAAGGAGAAGGAAAGAATAAGACAGTATTTCATCATATGCAAAAATGTATTGTAACACTGAAAAGCCCTAAATGGTACTAATAACTAGTAATTGATCAAGGGTGTAGATCAAGGGGGTGTCAAGTCGTCCATTTTGGTGTAGAAACACAAATGGATTTATCTTAAACATTTGATGCATAAATGAGACTAATAGGTCCACAATTGTGAGGGTAGTTGCCGGTATTGGAGATATAATCCATTAGACCTATGAGAAAATATTAGCAGAAGCACAACTTAATTCTCTTCTAGTGGCATGTTCAAAAATATAAGATACACTGCAATGGTATTCAGAAATATATGATGCACCAGAGGGATGCACATAGGCATTTGGATAACTCAACTATCTTTAGCTTTTCTACGCCTTTTTCTACCAATAAAAGGTAGCTATATTTCTCTCCTCTTTTTCCATTTGCATTTCCTTACATAAGGCATTTAGAGTATCTAGAAATGTTCTTAATGTATTATTGTGTGAACCACATTTTCCAGTCATGTTCTGATTATTAATCATAGTTCTAAAAGAGGTAACAAATTATCAAGCGTTCTTCCTTAAGTAGAAGAATGGGAGAAAAGGAAAACCACTTATTAAGTCCAACCTAGATCTTGATCCATTTCATTATAATCTTCCTAAGGTGTCCAATGCTTACTGAGGTCCATACACGTTTGACAAATTTGAAAGGATTCAACAGAACAGGGGGTGCTATCTCTCAAAGTCCTCTACCCTGGCGCGCGCGCACGCACACACACACACACACACAATTTCATTTGAAAACAAATGTGAAACTTGAAAATCGACCAGTATTAACGCTTGGATAATTAAGGTTGAGTTCACTTCAAGAATAATCTGCACATCTAAGATTTCACCACCAGCTTCTCAATATTGTGCAAGCCAATGTAAATGTTTGTAGTTGTATATCATTCAAATATCCAAAATATTTTGGTTGAGATCATATAATTCTCAATATGTAAAGTTCAAGCCAATGAAGTAGCCATGGCATTGGAATCCAATTCAAAGTGAATTTGGAGACCACCAAGTTTCATTCCACAAAGATTGCAGTAGATCAAATTTTCCAAATACTCTTAAACAAAATTTTGTGTTGACTCTGCTCTTCACAAACATGAATAGATGCCACTCATTGAAATTTTCATGTCCATGTATAATTATACTAAAAATATAGAATTCCAAGACTGAATTCGAGTGCTAAATCAAATTTGTGCTTATGGTACCTTTACAAATATCACTATTTAATGCCATTCCATTTAGTAAGCTATTAAGTACCATAATCAGAAGAAAAATTATTTGGAACAAGCTTAGTTTGTTCTTGCCTGCTGTCATGATCGAACCACATTCTGTCCACTATGTAGAAGTGCAGAATTTGATAGCTAGAATTGGGTGCCAATTGCAAATATTAATACCAGAGTTTGTATTTTGCACTTCGTTTCATTTTTTCTAAAATAAGAGTTACAACTCTAAGACAATGAGACTATATTCCGTGAAAAGAAAAGCAACCGTAGACATTATCAACAACGCCCCCCCCCCCCCCCCCCCCCAACAGACAGTTAGCATTTATAAAATCCAAAAATTTAATACTACTTTTGACAAAATAAACATCAAATGCATGTCCTATAAACAAAATGTCCTACATCCACTATATAAGCATGCCATAAAAATACGATTTGGAATTTCCGATTTTCAGGTTCCATTCAGCGACCTAAGAAGTATCACAATTATGCCAACGAAATAAGCTTCGATGTAAAAAAAAAACACTCTTCAAATACTCACGTCATCGTCAGAATCATCACTTGAGACCAGCGACTCGAGGGGCAGGCTATCGGGCGGACTACCAAACTTGACCGCGGCGGACCACAAAGTGGACTGGACCTGAGTTTGTACTTGGGCTGGAGAAGCAACTGCAGAAGACGTCTTGCCCACCATTCTGGCCTCGAGTTTCGCAATTTTCGTGGGTAAAGACGACTGATCCGATTGATTGGATGAGTTCGAAGAGAAATGCATAAGCATGTCCTCTGACATTACTTATTTATTCTATTTCGTTGCAATTGCAGTAAATGCAGGTAAAAGTAAACCGACTGAAAATTTTTCTCTTTAAATCATCCACGAAAACAGTACATGCAAAACCCCAAAAGAAAAATAAATAAATAGAACACAAGAGAAAGGGGAATTTTTTGGTATTGGAATGAAAGCAAAGATTTTTCAAAGACCCCTAAAAGAAAAAAAGTCGATTAAGCGATGAGATAGTGACATCAGTCTATTCAGGTTCAAAATTCAACTGTGTGTGTATGTGAGAGAGATAGAAAGATACAAATTTAGTGAGAGAGAAATAGGGTTTGTGATGAATTTTTCCAAGGGTGAAATGAAAGCAAAATGAAGAGAGGAGAGGTGAAGGTGAAGGGGGGAATATTTTTGAACTCTGCAGAATTGTATTGTGGAGAAACTTGTTCTGAAGAGAATTGAGAAAATTCAAAATTGAGGATTTGTTCGAACTTGATTCTGTAAGAACTATTTTGATCTGGTAATCAGGTCAGGATCTGTTGCGGCGTGTCTAGGGATTGTGAATTGGATTAGGGTGTCTTCAAATATTCGATGCAATGGATCAATGTGAACCTGACTCTCGTGCTCCATAGTCTTTTTAGATCGATTCATCCAATCTTGTTGCATACGTTGTTGAATTATCTTGAAAAATTAGTTCAAAACAAAATGAATATCGATAAAATCGTAGTAGCGTGCTTCTCAATTTGACATGAATGACCAGCATCGTGTGAGATTTCTTCATGTAGAATCTTGTTTGTGATTGCTTTAAGATCAGTTGAACCGATCGACTTTACATGTCTAGAATTCGTAGTGTAACCAACCAAAATAACAAACAAACGAAATTTGATAAGAACGAAATGTATATTCTTCGGTAGTGGTTTGAGGTATGCAATAAAAGAAAAGCTATATAGTTTATATTTATTTGGAAAGTTTATAAGTTTAATATTGTCTTTCATTTTCATATCATGTTATTTCATTCGTTTATCCATGTATAAAATTTGAATGACAAGATTTAATATATTGTCTATTTGTGCTTCGTGAACATTTTTTGCTCTTGCACAAAACATTTGCCTAAAGTCTCAAATGACTTCACATTTTAAACGCAAGATCCATTAGAATCGATCTTCATTTTTATCTTGAATCAACATTTCTAGGGAAAATAATAAAACAAGTGGTGACAAATGGGTCGGGCCAGCTTTTCGGAAGCTAGGCCCATACATCGGGCTATCCCTACTAGTGCTTTGGGCCCTGTAATTATTGAGTGGGGTCAGCTTGTAGGACTTGTATTTATTCATTTTTTTTCTTTTGTTTTTCCAAAAAAATAAAATAAAATTGTAAGTATTGTTCTCCTCTGCAAACCTAAAAAGCATGGTGTTTGGTTAAAAATAGGCGTTTAATGTATGGAAGATTAGAGTATTCATTATGCGGTAGGAATCAGAGATAGATGAGAGGCTGCCTGGAATTGGAAATAGTGGGAATTACACCCAATTTATAACTTCTAAGTTCAAAAATAAGGTTTCAATTTTTTTTGTTTGGGTTCGAAAATCAGGTGATAATTCATCATTTATATATTAATAATAATATTATAAAATTAAATTAATATATACACCCACCCCAAATCCCCATTTAACCAACCCTATTTCACTCTGAAATCCTAAATCATCTCTCTCTCTCTCTCTCTCTCTCTCTCTCTCTCTCTCCACCCCCACCCTCTCTATTATGGTGCCACATCTAGCAGCATGTGGCTTTTTGATCCAATTTGTTGTGGGTGATTATCTGATCAAATCTACTGTTTAGCTTGAGTTTTGAGGCTGTTGTTGGTGTTTTACAAATGGTAGTTGTGGTGCAAGTGATGATGAGGTGGTGATGATGGTCACAAATAATAGTGATTCATGTGGTTGTGGTTGTAGTTGTGATGGTCGTGGTCGTGGTCGTGGTTGTGGTGGTGGTGGTGGTGTGGAGTTTGATAGATGCCTGTGGTGGAGTGGAGTGGGGTTGGGTAGCGTAGGATGTTGAGTGGTTGTGACATATAAATTAGTTAATTTGTAATCAATAAAAAATATGTGATCTAAAAATGTAATATTACGACTAATCATAAATCACAATTTGTTAAATTGTGACCAATTATTTTGATAATTTGCGATCGAGAAGTAACTTACGACTAATTAATTTGATAATGTGTAATCGTGAAATAAGTCGTGATTACTTTGATTTAATTATCGATATATTGTAATTATTTTTTTGTTGAAAAATGTAAAGTTATCATCTTATCATTTTAAAATTAGTCAAAATCCAGGTCAATGTTAATTATTTGGTCAACTAACACTCAAATTGGCAGTTTTCATCCATTTGAACTTTAACTGTTAGTTTTTGAAATGTTTGGTATTGTGGTTGGTACAAATGAAAAGTTTGGGTCTAGTATGTTAATAGACGAAAGGTTTGATACCTCGACTGTAATTTTCCCTAATTTTTATACACTTTTATTTTAGCATCGATTTTGATTCTTTTTAAGTAATTTTATGTGTGTCGATGTGTATAGCTCAAGTATTTTGCTTGTCAACCCTTATATTTGTTCTAAGAATATTGAAAATGATTATCATTCGATTTTTTTATCAATATAAAAGCTTTATGTTGAAACAAGAGCATCATGTTCACCCTTCTTGAAACTAAAATACGAAAAAGATGAATAAAGCAATATTTGGATAAAATTTGACATAATTCGATCCTAACACTAAAAATGCAGTGATCTAAAAATAATTGATAAAGTGGAAACATAACCTAGTCTCGTTCTACCTCAATTCCATAAAAATATCGGTGAAATAATCCTCAATTAGATTACCTTCGATCTTGAGAAAATATCATTAACTCCTTTTTTTTTTTTGTCATCGAGTAACATCTTCATCTCATAGATATTGAAATAAATTATTTTTCTTAATATATGTTTAGCTTATGTTTATAAACATTAGGCCTATATTTAGTGTGGCTTAAAATTTTCTAAACATTTAGGCTCCGTTTGATACACATTTTTTGTAAAATGAGAATGAAAAATATAGCCGTTATGGACCCCACACAAGAGATATAAAGTCAAATATTGTGGCTGGATGTGATGAATAACGGTCATATTTTTCATTTTATGGTGAAAAAATGGAAACCAAACGGAGGCTTAGAGTGTGTTTGATAGGTATTATTTGAAAAAAATGCATTTTGGAATAATGATATGATGAGAAATGTGTGGTTAAAAAAGAAGGAAAAGTTATTAATGTGATAGAAAATATTATTTTATTGAAGAATGTGTGGTTGAAAATGAGTAGAAGAATGAGAATGAGAATTAAAATGGGAATCAAACGGGGCCTTAATTTTAATATATTTTTCATTAATATATTTTTCATTAATATATTTCATCAACATTTATCAAAATTTATTAAATTTTATTTTTTTCTATTTTATTTTCAACTACATAATCTTTGATAAAATAATATTACATGTAAATCGAAAATTTTTCATCTTTTTCAATCACACGTTTTTCAAAAAATAACTATTCTACCCTTTAAAATTTTAAACAACGGGAGCCAAATGAGGGCTAAAAATCTAATTTTTAATTACACCTATGTCATATTGTGTTTACACATTTCAACATCTATCACTTATTTCTAACATTTTTCGAACATGCTTTAATACTTATAAATAAAAAAATAGAAAAAGCATTTTAAAATAGATATCTCACTTCCAACTCGAAAATAAATTTAAGTCCTGTTTGATTCTCATTTTCTCAAAATTTATTTTTCTCTCTCTTCTTTTTAATCACACATTTTTTAATAAAATAATATTACACATAAATTTAAAAAATTTCTTTAATTTTTAATTATATATTCTCCATCAATCAACTATTCAAAATATATTTTTTTCTATAAAATGGAAATCAAACGGGGCATTAACTTTATTTCCTAAATTGAGAATTGAAATTCGAAGAAGGTAGGCATATTCCAGGATTCCGCGTGTTACTTTTCTGGTATGGTGGGCGTCCAACCAATAAAGACTAGTTTTAACTTTAAAGTGCCTATCTGAATTGGAATTGAATCCAGAAATTCGAATTATAAAACTCCAATCCCTTCTCAAATTCGACAATCTGTCTTTACTTTTCGCGTGGAAGTTTCTTTAAGTCCTCTATAAATACATAATTTGTCTGCTCGGAGATCCCCTCTTCAGTTGGAGGTATAGTTGTTATTTTTGCTGATAGAATTAAGGGATTTGAGGAATAATTTAGAAAAATGTTTAACGGAATGATGGATCCGGAATTAATGAGAATGGCTCAGGAGCAGATGAGTCGCATGTCACCGGCTGATCTGGCTAGGATTCAACAACAGGTACTTATTTTTATTCTGGGATCGAAAAATTTTATTTTTTATTTTCGTTCGAAATTTTTTTGTAATTTATTGGTAAATTCTGTAATTTGTGAAAAATCCTTTGCGATTTCAGCTAGGATGTGAATTTGTCGGTTTCAGATTTTGGAATTTATGAACGCTCTTGGTTGGTGATTTGATTGTTGATTATGCTCGATTCTCTTGTTGTTTATTTATTTTATATTTCTATTTTCCTTGTGGGTTCTATTGTTAATTTTGGTGTAGACTAGATCGCTGGATTTCAGTGCTCCATAAACAACTAATTGATTGATAGGATTTATTGCAATTGGTTAGGCCGCAAATGGTGAAAGTGTTGGACCTTTTAGGATCTCTTGTCAGCGTGTTATGTGTTTAAGAATAATAGACGAATTGATGTATTTTTGTCTGGCATTGGGTCATTGTCATAGGAGTCTACCTCTGTTCATCCTGTTTTTTATTAATAAAATTGTCAATATTGATCAAAATAGTCAAGAATCGTTGTTGCGAACTGGTATTTTAGCAACGCAGTGGACTCAAAAGTGTCAGAGTAGCTTCGTTTTACGACGACTCCAAAATACTACAAAAAGGTTAAATTGGTGCATTTAAATAGCTACACTAGGCTAGTTGTACAAGTTAGTGGTTTATAGGCAAGCAATGGTTTAATTTCTAGCTTAGATGTTCTATACTTGGTCAAATAAGAGGGATTTTAATTCTAATTTTCAGTTATTCTTTAGTTTGCTTCTTACTGATGGCTGTCATTAATTGTTGCAATGCAGATGATGTCCAATCCGGATCTAATGAGAATGGCTACTGAAAGCATGACAAGCTTGAGGCCAGAAGATTTGAAGCGAGCTGCAGAACAGTTTAAGCATACTCGTCCAGAGGAGATGGCGGAGATTAGTGAGAAGATGGCCAAAGCATCACCTGACGACATAGCTTCCATGCGTGTGCGGATGGATGCTCAGGTTTCTTATGAGATAAATGCAGCCGAGATGCTGAAGAAACAGGTAACTTATCAGTGATATTTTTTTTACTTCAAAATTTCATATGTACCAAAGCTTCATCTCTATCCTTTTCATTTTAAATTTTCTGTTCAAGCTAACAAATAAAGAGAAAAAATTTCACCATGACCTAACCACTTATGTTATTGCAGGGGAATGAACTTCACAGTCAGGGCAGGTACAAAGAGGCCCTGCAGAAATATTTGCATGTAAGTGTTGCATTGTTTGTTTTATTCTATTTTTGTTGTATTTGTTGGTTTTTCTTTGCTGTGAAGTTTTATCTTGTGCAACTCTCTTTTGTTTCTTGATCAATATTAGGCTAAGAAAAACCTGAAAGATATTCCTATCTCAAAAGGCAGGAGTCTCCTGTTGGCATGCTCTCTTAATATGATGTCATGTTACTTGAAAACCAAGCAGTATGATGAGTGTATCAGGGAAGGCTCAGAGGTATGAATATCATATTTCTCTTAGTTTGTTATCTTACATCTAAAATTGGTCAAATCATTGCATGTCAATTCAATTTTTTTTTTTTTTTTTTAAAAAATTTGGTCGTAGCAACTCTTTGCTGCTATCAGCTTTGTTAGGTGCTTTGAGTGTGCAATAATTCATAGTAAAAATTTTACGAAAGTGATGAGGCACAAGTTTCTATATAAAAATTGGTAATACTGCAGGATCCAAGATTTTCTAGTACTAGGGTGAAGAAGTACTAAATTTGAAATATATGTTTATTCTTTCAATGGGGGGTATTAATTCTAACGTATTAGCGAACGCTTGTTGCCATGAATGCTCTGAATATTGTGAATTTTTTGTCTGCATTTGATGCATGACCATGGTTATCAATATTTGATACAGAATAAAACTGAAAACAATAACTTTTGGATATTCAGGTTTTAGGATATGAAGCAAAAAATATCAAAGCCCTTTACCGAAGGGGTCAAGCATATAAAGAATTGAGCCAATTCGAAGTAAGTATCTGCTTACTTATTTTTTATGTTTTACCATGATTGCCAATTTTGTTTCTTTCGCTTTCAAATGCTATCTGTCCATCTTTTATATTTTCTTTGCTTGTAATACTGACTTTGTATATATGCCAGGATGCTGTGTCTGACTTCAGTAAAGCTCACGAAGTTTCTCCTGAGGACGAAACTATTGCAGATGTCTTAAGGTACTGAAGTTTCAGTTAGTGAACTTGGTATTTTTCATGCAATATATATGTTATTTGTGTGACTGGAAACTGGTCTTTTCTTCCTTCTTTTTGTCTTCCCATTGTTTCAATTGTGGAATATGTTTGGTCTTTGTGTTTTCCCTCAAATTTTCTAGACTTGCTATCAAACTTAAAGCACGAGTTATTTATTCTGTGACAGGGAGGCGAAGGAAAGATTGAGCAAACAAGGCAGTGAGCGTCCTTCAAGAAGTACACTGTTTTACCTTCTTTCTATTATTTCTATTTTTTTTATGTTCATTAGAAAAGCTGGAATTTCATAGTCTATATATTTTTGTATATACAGCTGCACCTTGCCAATTTCTTTCAATCTAATTTGAGTTATTTCTGTTCTTTTCATGTATAGGATTGGTTATTGAAGAAATTACTGAAGAAGAAACTGTTTCTTGTAACAACCATGAAAGTTCACCATCAGAAATTTATGAACCACCACAAGATACCAGTCAATGCTCTACGAGTCCAACCGAGAACCTTAGGGAGCCACTATCTACGAATCCTGGGTATTTGGAGGCACTAAAAGATGATTCTGAATCTATCAGGTTGGTTCTTGTGTATGTGTTCACACTCCTGACTTTTACATGTACATATACGTTCTCTCTATTTCTGAAAAGCGTTGGAGAATAGAATCCAGATTATAAGAGATGTATACTTTTCGATTTTATGGATTTGTTAGGATGTATTTTATTACCTGTAATGGCTTGCTTGGGAACTTCGTAGATGTCCATGTAATTGTGCAGAAAGCCTTTTAGGCTGTCAATCTGCATCTCTAGCAATTAATTATTCACATTGATCTGTTCTAAGATAATTCATCTACGTTGATACTTAATTCATAGTATGTCTTGTCTTCTACTATTCAAGTTTCTTCTTTCATAGAAGGGTGCTAATTTAGGTGACTTTGTTCGTAGCATATGTAATACGAAAGTTGTTTTACGTAATACATGATTTGTGTGATCATACTGTTAACAATTTAAATCTCGTGCTTTGTTTGAACTTGTGATCTCTGCCTCGCGTGTACTTTCTCGATCTCTTTGTTATTCTTATTCCTCGTCTGATTTCTTAACTAATTATTTGCCATATTCTAATTAATACTACATGAGTGTATGGTTACACACCGCAGTTAAGCCTCAAGACTAAGTGTATTTTTCTTCACTTTCCATGCAGATCCTTCCAAAACATTACTTCTCGAACTGATCCTGAAACCTTATCTGCCATTAATGGTGGAAGAGTTGATGTCATGTCTCCTGATATGGTAAATACTGCTTCGAATATTATTGGCAAGATGTCCCCTGAAGAACTTCAAAAAATGTTTCAGATGGCTTCCTCCTTCCAAGGGAAAAACCCAATGTCCAGCCCCGGATCAGTTCCACTGGACATGACACCTGACATGCTTAAGACCGCGAGTGAAATGATGGGTAAGATGTCACCAGGAGAACTTCAGAAGATGTTTGAAATGGCCTCCTCTTTGAAGGGTAAAGAGGTGGGATCATCAACAGCATCTTTACATTCTAGTTCTGGCTCAGTTCCACCGGATGTGACACCTGACATGCTTAAGATGGCAACTGATATGATGGGTAAGATGTCAGCAGAGGAACGTCAAAAAATGTTTGAAATTGCGTCATCTTTGAGAGGGACAGATACTGCATCGACATCAGCTTTTCATACTAATGGATTCACGTCGGATGATGATTCTAAAGCTAAAGAAGATTTCAGAGCAAAAGGTGATCATGCTGGTGAAAGTAGTTTTTCTCAGAGTTTGCATTCAAGAAATGTGCCTCCATCAAGCTTGTCAAGTTCGAGTACTAACCTGCAGGAACAAATGAGAAACCAAATGAAAGATCCAGCTATGCGACAGGTTTTTTTGCCTAAAACTCTTGTTACATATTGTTTTCTATATTTTGTTATTGCTTTTGTTCTTTATCAAGTTTTACGAGATTGCTTGCTTCGTTGGTGCTTTTATCCGTCGGTGTTTAAAGAAGTTACAATGTAAAGAATTATCAGCTATATCCTATTTGGTATATGATTTCTATGGAGATCAGGCATATTCGAGAAGCATGAATACCACTTTATAGGGCACTAATATGGTGTATATACATATCATCTTCGTCTATTAATTCCTCTTTCCATTTTCATATGGTTTTCAGTCAGTCCAATTTTGGAGAAACCTACAGTAAACTTGAATACAGACCTGTTTTCATATAGCCTTGGGAAGTGATATTGACATCTATGAAGAATGAACGACACGACAATCTTAATCCTTCTCGTCATTGCTTCCTCTCTTCAGCTAGTTCTTACTTGACTAAAGCCCAAATAGCACTCAGAAACGGAGATTTGATTTTCTTACCATAGGACACCTAGTGCGTTCCAATTATGTAATGTTGTTGCTGTTTCTTGTCTTCTTGTTAAAAATTATGGTGTGTAAAATGAAACGCTTATGATGCATTTGAGATAGATCATAAGTGGAAATGAAATTTGGACTTCAGCTTTCGAGATAAATTTTTTACTTAACACAACTTGCAGTTGTATGACATTCTGTTTCTGAATTGGCAGATGTTCACATCCATGGTTAAAAATATGAGCCCAGAAATGATGGCAAACATGAGCGAACAATTTGGTTTCAAGCTTTCGCAGGAGGATGCAGAAAAAGCTCAACAAGCCATGTCTTCTTTGTCACCTGATGCCTTGGATACAATGGTACAAACTTCGATTAAATAAAAAATAGAATTTATTTATTTTCCGCTTAACATTAAAAGAATTATTCATATTATAAGTAAACATTTTTAAGCATAGCCCAACATGATCTCAGTATGTTTATATACTCTCCCCCATCCCTTGGTGGTCCTCTACCTATTGCTCCATGTTAGATTTATCGTCGAAAAACATCTTCCTTCAATAATGTGAACTTAATATATTAGATAATGCAAGGAAGAAAACTCTCTTGTTTTCCTCTCATTCTGGTTGAAATTGTTGCAGATGAAATGGGTGGATAGAATTCAACGTGGTGTAGAAGGTGCTCGGAAGACAAAAAATTGGCTTCTGGGAAGATCCGGGATGGTTTTGGCAGTAGTTATGCTCCTTTTGGCATTCATCATTCACTGGTTTGGCTTCATCGGTAAGTAGATGGTGCCCTTTATGTTTAACGCGGTGACATTATTAAGCTGATCCTAGGCACAAGGCTTCTTGTTTAAATACATTTGCTCAAAAGAAAAGTAACGAGAAAGAGATTGCAGGTTGAAAGGTCATTGAACTAGATGGAGAATTTAGAGGTATAAGAGCAATGACAACTCAACTACCGTTCTTGTTCATTAGCGTTTGCTTTAGTTAAGCGTTTTTGTTTTAACCGATATAATTGTATGTTCATTGTGATTGCTTATTTTATCGCGAAAGTAATTTTGCAAGAAAGAGGAACTTGCTCTACTCACAAGTCATGTCATTAGGTAATAATGCATTTTTAAGACGTTGTATCATAGGTTTTGACTGATGAATCCTCAACGGATATTCGTATTTTTGAACTGTGATTAAAGATTTGTGTAATCAAGATATTGCTCTATACGCCACACATTTGGTAAGTTTCACAACTATTATATAATTATTGTTTGCTCGTTCTGTAAGATCCATAGTTAATCACATAAGTTTTAATACAATCACTTTCTGAACATTCACATAAGTTAGTTGTTATACATAGTATTTTACCAGCTGCAAAAGAATAGTATTTTGGTAATTTTACTCTGTGAAAATTAGCATGTATATCTCACACGATGAAATTATGTAAAACTGAATGTGCGAGAGGTAAGAAAGGTTGAAAAGCTCTATTTTGAAAGTTGGAGTTGAATTTTGTGGAGGCAATAAAGGTTAAGAACTAATTATGCAAAAAATAGAAAATAAACAGAAGAATAATGATTTGAATGTTACGATTCAATACTGGTGTACAGTGCAAAATTACAAAATAACTTCAACTGCTGAAGCACAGAGACGTTAATATTAAATTGAAGTTTTAATATCTATAATCGTTTTTGTTTTACATTTTTATTAAAAAAACCCAAAATTCATGGATTATTCCCTGTGTAGAGGGAGAGTCCTTTACATGAGGCCACTCCCGTGTGAATATTTTATTGCAAAAAATAAATCACCTACTTCACCGTTGTGTGTAATCCGTAAAACTTCTGGGAAACTTTCTTATGTAAATATAGCAAAACTTAAAATGCACAGGCCTCCTCCCTCTGTCAGTGCCTATGTAATATACCATTATTGTTTGATCCTCATTCTTTAAAAAATGATCTTTATTCAAACTCAATTTTAATTTGACATTCATCAAATAAAATATTTTTTACATGTAAATTTACAATTTTTCCCTTGTTATCACACAGTCTTTTAAATCACTATATAATATGAATAGTGCTACATGTACATTATGGTATTCATAAAGGTGTTCATAGTATACACGTAATATAATATCATTGGAGGGTTGACAAAACTGTTTTCCAACCCTCCAATGATGTTATGTCACATATATATTATGGACATCCTTATGGATATCATAATGTACATGTAGCATAACTCATGTAATATATGTACTAGACAGTGGTAGAGACACACTACGGGCATAACAACTCACATCAATTTTAAATTTTTTCTTAACTTATTCTGGATTTACGTAGAAATATAATAATATAAAATATTCCTCCTACATTTTTATCTTCCCAAGTGTAAAGTGAAGATCTTGATTCTTTGACTCCACATTGTAAATAAAATGTGTTTCTTGCTTAGTTATACATCTATCATAACCAAAAGAGGAAATTTATTTAACAATAGAAGAAGAGTTGGATCAGTAGTTATTGTGGATCAACTCGTTTTTGGATCATTTTATTAGTTTCTTTTAATTTTTACTTATTATTAAAAAAAAAAAAACCTAGTACGTGGATGACACGATTTGACTCGTGAAGCCCATTATCACACCTAGAGAGTAACACACTTACAATTTATGTAGTGGAAATTACACCAATACATGGTTTTTAAATTCTCAATTCAAAAATCAGATTTGAAAGTTTTTGTTCAAAAATCAAATAATTTAAATTTCTTGATATTATAAAATTAAATTAATTTAACTCAACACCCACCCACCTACTACCCAGCATCGACGATCGTTGCGAGCAGCGATAGGCGTAGTATGAAATCAGTTTTTGAGAAAAATATTAATTATTCACCGGTTCTCACTTTTCTCTCTCTCTCCAATGTTTTGCTATTTCTGCCAACTTTTTAATTTTTAGAACATTAATATTTTTATTTTCAATATAGAAACATAGTCGACCAAAAAAATTATGTATTCAGCACATTCCCAAATTTCTACAATGTTTCACGATTTTACTATTTATTATGTGGCTACGAGTCTTCAAATCTCATGAATGCACTATATCATGGAGGTAATAGTATAAAGGTTTTTATAATGCTACAATTAATAATTCGCTTCATGTGATAGGAGAAGATAAACGAAAGAAAAATCTGACCATCTTTACTTTCAAAGAACTTTCAAGTTTTGCTTGAATCTTCTTGATGTGAATCCGGCAAAAAACAAGTTTGGGAACCTATGAATAAGAAGAAATAAACTCAAGAAAGCTAGAAATCACGCGCACGCAAAGAGAAACTTGACTCGTTGTTCGACCCGTACCAATAACCAAGATTTCACGCAAAAAATTTGACTCGTTGATTACTCGGAATAAGAACCGTGAAGTGGAAACACCACAAAAGGATTGCGAAATTTTTTGATAAGTTCGAAGTTATAACTTTAAATCACCAAGAACATGGAGGAATTAAAATTCTCAAATTGTATAAAATCTCTCAAAATATCAAAGGTCCTTTTACAATGAATAATAAAGGTCTATTTACACTAAACTAAGGAAATGTGGTAAAATACGAATTTTAGAGTCCAAAAATAATAAATCCTAGTAAAATAGAAAGAAATCGCGTAAAAACAAGTTCAACCGGACGTCCGGTTGGCAGCTTCGTGTCCAGTTGGGTCGAAATTTCACTCTGTCTTCCGTTGCTCGAATCAAGCTCGTTCGATCCGATTCCTCCCTCGGCCCCAACATGAAACTTGATCTTTGGTGTGTTTTCTTCAATAGGTTGTGCTCCATTGTTCAAACCTTTAAGTGTGCGGCCTTTAACAATCCGTTGAAGATCCAATCTCGGCTTTAAACATCCTCCAATAATTGCCAAGTTCTCGATGTTTTGTAACGCAATCCGGATCATATCACTTCTTCTTCTTCTTCCTTACTATGAATGCCTCCAAAGAGAATGGTGAGTGATAGGGATGACAACGAGAACATTTCATGATTTTCTTTTGAATTCTCGATTCTTATTTTGGCTATAGTTAAAAGGGTCCATATGAGTAATTTGGAGGCCATGGAAAATCAAAGAAGTCTATAATATTTACAATCACGCTACAGTGACATAATGTCTCATGACATCCTGTTTGTCAACCTCTTGTCATTTTTCTTCTGTCAAAATAGATTAATCCTAATATTTATGTAAATCTTACTTAACCTCTGTTTGTTTGCCATTTCCCCCTCATTTTTAGAAGAAATTAGACCGTTAGTGGGTCCCACCTAGCCGTTATTGTTGATTGGCCTCTCACGGTTTGCAGGCTTCCAACAGTAATGTTCCTCATTTTCATGGGTAAAGAAATGGGAAACAAACATAATCTTAATATATAACCCGATTTAGAATGTGTACATGGACAATGAGTTTGATTATGATTTTCTGTTAACGTTATTGGTGTTTGCTTTGCCAATTCTTCTTTTGATCATTTCAATAATTTGTATGGAATTTTTAGAAACATGCTTGAAGTACAGGTACCTGTTTCATAGGTTCTTGCCAGACACATTTTTATTTTTATTTTTTTAATACATGTGGGGCTCCCGTTACAGTGAGGTCCCTATAGAAAATTTCCCTGTACGCAGGACATATTTCAAATTTTTATGGAGTTCCTGCGCTCTTTACGAGGATTCCCCGATGCAAAGGAGTATGTGCATATGCATCGTGAAATTGTTGATATTTAAGACTATTACTTTCTTATTAATTCAACATATGCTTCTTTATGAGGATTAAAAATTCTCGTATCACCATTTTAAGCCTCTATTTGATGGGCCATTATAAAGAGAAATTAGATGAAATGATGTTTTGAATTGTGATTTTTTAGAATATGTGATTAAAATGTAAGAAAATATTTTGAATTTACGTATAAAATATTTTATTGTACGAATGTGTAGTTAAAAATGAATATTAAAAATAAAAAATTTAAATTTTAAGAGAGTCAAAAAGGGCTAAATCTGAGTTGATGCTACAAGATCGAGCTATACTAGCATCTCTTTTAATTAACCACAAATTATCCCTAATTAAAAAAGCATTTTAATAATAGAGAACATCATGGGAATGCACCCGAAAGCTCTAAACTTTAGAATATCAAAGAACGACATTATTTATTTCAGAAATGCTATTTGTACAGCATTTCTGCACAGCACGATGTACAATCATGACCGAGCCGATGGAGTCCGCAATTTTTTTAATCGCGGACCCCACTCCTACATGTCAGCGACTGTGCATGGTGTTGTGCCTGAAGCCGAACTCTATTTATTTTCAAATGGATGTCTCAAATGTTTTTCTCCTAATTTTTTTAGTGATTTCGTCTTAGAGCATTTCTAAGAGACTCTCTATTTTTAAAAAACATATTCTATAATTTAAAAAGCATCTATAAATTTAAAGAACAAAAAATTTAAAATACTCCAATAGCCTCTCTATTTTTAACATTTAATTTTATCATTCTCAATATGTATTTATTATTTTTTTTCATTATTTTATTTTTATCATCTTCCATCCAATAATTATATTACTTTATTTAATTAAGTCAATAAATTGTGCATTGAAAGTTGGAATCTTTAAAGTATTAAATTATAGAGAGGTGGAATTTGGAGAGTCAAACTCACTCTCTATTTTAAAATGTTAAATTAAAGAGTCTTTTGGAATGAAATTTTAAAGATTAACTTTTTAAAATAAAAAGCATTTCATTTTAAAAGAGCCTTTTGGAGATGCTCTTAAAAGCTATTTTGTTATTGGCTCTTCAATTCCTAATAATAAATAATGGATAAAGTTATTTGTACACCTTATGGTGTACCAAATAATTTACACTTCTCTCACATGAAGAGGGGCTTACGAATATTTTATTATGTGTGGATTTCCTCCATGTGAGAGAGGTGTAAGAAATTATGGAAAGTGTTATGTACATATAGACAAATCCATCAATCATTACTCCTTTGGGGGTTCAGATTCAAACACTCACCAAAAAAAAGAAAAAAAAAAGAGAAATAATTGGGAAAAATTGGATCCAAGAGGGGTACGTCTTAGCTTGATTAATGTTCTTAGAGTCCGTTTGATTCTAAGGGTGAAAAATGGATAAAAAAAAAAATGAATGACAGAAAATTGAATTGCCTAGAAAATAATTTACAGGGAATTGTAATTAATGGTGTTTGATTGATATAATTTTTCACCTGACAAATTTTTCGTTTGACTTTATTTTTTACACAAATTATCAATTAAATGGATAAATTTTTTTTATCATTGACTTTAGAATGTGTTTTAATTGCTAAAAAAATAATAATAAAATAAAATAAAATTTGTCAAAAAGTTGAAAAATGTTTTCCTACTACTTTGGTGAAAAAATGTTTTTTAATTTTTGTACATCAATTGCTTATATCTTAAAAAATATTTTTTCTGAAAAATTAATAAAATCGATAAATAGTAAAAAGTAGGAAAATACAAAACTTGGCCAACAGGGCTTTATTGATGAGAAAATAGAAATCTGGTGATCAAATATTATCGTCTCTCCATTGCCTCCCACTGCTATTATCGGTCTCGTGTTCGCTAAAATACACACAATTATATCCTCTATCTAGGCTAGGGTTTTCGCCCAGAGTACAATCCGATCTAAGTTCGTTGAAATTCTCTGTTAATCGTTAGGGTTCCGATTTCTACAGCACTAATCATGGCGACTGCTTCAGGTTTGCCCCTCCACTCCCTAATTCTACTAGCTATCAATACGCGCGCACATATAATTTTTTGTTAATCAGTTTTGACAATCCGAAATTAAGCTGAAGTTTTGATCTAATATTTAGCAAATTGCTGTTTTCCCCGTTAAAATGGTGACGTTCGTCGTTTGATATTTCGATTTTATTCAATGAAACTTGAGATTTTATTATATGAATAGTAATCACTTATAAAGGAGAAAGTGGCCTGATTTTCTTTCTTTTTCGGAAAAAAAAAAAAATTGTTTTTTTGTTTATCGAGTTGATGGTGAATTTAATGCTTTGGGGAAATTGCAGTTGCGTTCAAGTCCAGGGAGGATCATAGGAAACAGATGGAATTAGAAGAGGCACGGAAGGCTGGACTTGCACCTGCTGAGGTTGATGAGGATGGAAAGGAAATTAATCCTCACATCCCACAGTATATGTCATCAGCCCCTTGGTATTTGAATGCAGAGAGACCGGTATGGGATAGTCACTGTTGTATGCATATATTGCCATTTTTTATAAACTTGTAGTTCAAAGTTGGGGTAGAAAGGCCTAAATAATTTTTTTTCCTCATTCTTAGAGTTTGAAACATCAAAGGAAATGGAAATCGGATCCAAATTATACCAAGTCGTGGTACGACAGAGGTGCAAAGATTTTTCAGGCTGACAAGTACAGAAAGGGAGCTTGTGAAAAGTATGCTCTCTCTCTCTCTCTCTCTCTCTCTCTCTCTCTCTCTCTATATATATATATATATATATATATATATATATATATATATGGCCCTGTTTGATTCCCATTTTGGGGAAAAAAATGCATTTTGAATAGTTGATTGATGGAAAATGTGTGGTTGAAAATTAAAGAAAAGTTTTGGGTTTACGTGTAATATTATTTTATTGAAGAATGTGTGGTTGAAAAAAAGGGAGAAAAATGAATTTTGAGAAAATGGGAATCAAACAGGGGCTATATATATGTGTGTGTGCGCGCGCGCGGGGGCGTGTGTGCGCGCACGCTTGCCAGAGCATAAGGGTGTGTGTGCTGCTTCAAACATGCATGGAGTTAATAATATTTGTTCAAATTTACTGAAGATTGTAGCTATTTCGTAAGTTCTTTAAATACAAGGTGCACGCCTAGATTGTGTTCATTTTGCACAGAATAAACTGTACTTCTAAAGCATTGTCTTACCCACTTTGTGATGAAGCACAAGGAAGCTTTGGAGCATGATTTGACTTATAATATCCCATTGAATCACTTAAGTTTTAATTAAATATTTATGTATTTACAAAGACCATGTATGAAGGACAGATGTGAAGGTTCCTGCTGTTTTATCCCCGCTAAGCCCATGTTTGAGCCCCATTTGGTTAAAACTTTTTTTGAAACTCATTTTCAACCATACATTCTTCTAGTAAAATAATTTTACACGTAAACCCAACTTTTCCCTACTTTTTAACCATACGTTCTACAAAAAAATCACCATTATAAAATTCATTCTCCAACAAAAATGTGGTTCAAACAAACCTTAAGTTTAGACATGGGGTTTTAACACAGTATAAGAGGCGGCTTGGTCAGTGGGTGATTTTTAATTATTCTGTTATATTACCTTGTGGGAAATAGTCTTCTTGCCATTGATGCACGTGCATATTTTATGATATCTTGCATATCATGAGATTGGCATGTTTGAAAATGAACTTTTTAGAGATACCTTATTGATTTCCAAGAAGCTTTGCTCGGTCTGAGCGAGTATTTTGTCCACCGTTAGTTTAAAAATACTGAGTGCATTTGCTCTCAATATTGCTCTGTTTTAGCACCAATTAGTGCTCTTTTGTAACTACATAGGATTTAGTAGGATCTTCATGTTTGCACATCAGTTTTGTTATGTAACTATTCTTTTACACTGATGCTCAATTATGTTTCATTTTTATTTAAATTTTAGCTTCTTCAATTTCTATGCTATACTTTTTAAAGGACATATTTCTATCATTGTCTATGAGCTTGCTGCAGTTGTGGAGCTATGACACATAATACTAAAACATGCATGGAAAGGCCCCGCAAATTAGGAGCAAAGTGGACAAGCAAAAGCATTGCCCCAGATGAGAAGATAGAGACATTTGAGTTGGATTATGAAGGTAAACGAGACCGTTGGAATGGTTATGATGCTGCATCATATAAACACGTGATTGAAAGGTATGAAGCTAGGGATGAAGCGAGAAAGAAATATTTGAAGGATCAACAGCTTAAGAAGTTGGAGGAGAAAAATAATAACCAAAATGAAGATGGAGTTAGTGATGATGAGGATAATGAAGATGCTCTGAAAGTTGATGAAGCCAAAGTAGATGAGAGTAAGCAGATGGATTTTGCAAAGGTTGAGAAGCGTGTGCGTACTACAGGTGGTGGTAGTACTGGGACTGTTAGGTGAGTTAATATCTTTCTTTCTTATCTAATTTTCTCTAATAAACTGAATCGGCAAGATTGGCTGTGCTTAAAAGCAGCTTTTTAAGTTGCTTTTTTCGGAGTCTATATACTTCCTAGAAAGGCATCTTAAGAAGCTTCTTTTAAGCACAATTAAACATAGCTATTGTCTCGTGCATAGAAATATTTGCAATGAAGATGGGAGTGGACTATGGGTTTGGGGATCTAGGTAGTTCAATTACATATTTTTTCCTGTAGGTTTGCTACATATTTCTAATGAACTTTATTGTCACGGAAGTTCTACATCTATTAATTTGCCTTTTTGATCAGGAACTTGCGTATTCGAGAGGATACAGCGAAATATCTTCTTAATCTTGATGTTAATTCTGCCCATTATGACCCCAAAACTCGGTCTATGCGCGAGGATCCTCTTCCAGATGCAGATCCAAATGAGAAGTTTTATGCAGTATGTTTTTTTCACAGTTCCAAAATCATTTTATGTTTTTAAATGTTTGCAGCTATAATATGTATATGTAAGTATTATCATTTTGATGTCTGGTTCATTTGGAATATAGGGTGATAATCAGAACAGAGTTAGCGGTCAAGCTTTGGAGTTCAAGCAGCTAAATATTCATGCTTGGGAAGCATTTGATAAGGGCCAAGATGTTCACATGCAAGCAGCTCCCTCCCAAGCTGAATTGCTTTACAGAAATTTCAAGATAAATAAAGAGAAATTGAAATCTCACACTAAAGACACTATCATGGAGAAGTATGGCAATGCAGCTACTGAAGAAACACTTCCAAGGGAACTTTTACTGGGTCAAAGTGAAAAAGAAGTTGAATACGATCGTGCTGGAAGGATCATAAAAGGCCAGGTATGGAATAATAATTTTTTACTCCCTTACTAAAGCTGAATCTCTGAAAATATGCTATTGGTTATATTATGTTAATGCAGCTCTGGAAGTACTGTTATGTTTGGTCTAAGTAGTCCTTTATCACATGTTTTATTTCGTCATATTTTTGCGAGGGCGGGGGGAGAGGGAGAGGGGTTTAGTCTTCATCAGATCATTAATTACTTTCAGGATGTTAACTTTAAAAACAATAAAAATATGCATAGTTGCTTTGCCTTTTGTGATTTCTTTTTTCTTTATTGTGAAAAGGAAAATATGAGTGGTAGGGTTAGGAGAGGCAAAAGATTTCATGACAGTTTGGATGCAAAAGGGAGAAGCCATTGCTAGTAATTTCGTTCTACTTCCGTCTTGGTAGTGTTTTTTTTGGGATAAATCTAGAACTTATAGAAGTGCAGCTGTGTAGGTCAAGATTTATGGAAACAATAGGTACTTGTCTATATCATTACCACGCAAAAAGCTTGGATTGAAGATATTATGTTTTTTTTGTTGGATTTTCTTTCCAGACAATGTTAACACTCATCTGTTTTTCCTTCATCAAATTAGAACCTATTTAGGGCCTTGAAGTGCAGGGCGTAACCCGGTGGTTGTATGGTGTGTGCAGGAGATACCCCTTCCGAAGAGCAAGTATGAAGAGGATGTTTATATAAATAACCACACCAGTGTTTGGGGTTCCTGGTGGAAAGATCATCAGTGGGGTTACAAGTGTTGCCAACAGACGGTTAGAAACAGCTATTGTACGGGTGCTGCTGGCATCGAAGCGGCCGAAGCTGCTGCAGATCTTATGAAAGCTAACATTGCTCGTAAAGAGGCTAATGAAGGTTAGTATTTCTTCTTTGATGGTGTACATTGAGCAGAAATCCTTAGAAGGCTTTTAGGTTGAATTTTAAAAATTCGCGCATCATATGCAAATAATTTTAAAGGATCGCATAGGTTATGGTGGATAGGTAACATAAAAGGCTTTTATGCTGCTGTTAGCTTCTAGAAGTTTTATTTACATATGACGGGACTTGTGAATCACTAGTTACGCAAAAGCTGTTGGTGACCCAAAAAATGGTTCCAGAAAATGGCAAAAAAAACTGTTGCAGCAATAGGCACAAGTTCTTTGTATAGTTAATTAATGATGAATATCTAGTAGAACCTAATAGATATCCTAATAAATTAATTATGATAACTAACAACATAGCTGTACTCTGATGTTTAAAAACATATTCTTGTGCATTTTTTTGTGTATACTTCTCTCCTGACTGCGTGAAACATACATTGTTTCTATACATACATTAGAACCTAAAGAATTTAATGCTTAATATATTAATAACTTTGGTTAAATAATATTTTTGGCCAGTCCTGACTTGTTGGGGATAACGAGGTAAATTAATAATTCGCTAAATTTATGAGATAATACATTATAAAAAATTCATACAGAATCCATTTAATGTATAATTTATTAATTTCCCGATAGATGGAGCATATGATTAACATGACTCAATCATTGTTTGTTTCTTCTTGAAATTGTTGTCGCATTGGTACTCATCTTTAACTTTTCTTAACACGGTAAGAACATTTGGTGTGGTTTTCTCGTATCACAAGAAAAAAAATTCAATGTCATCACCAAGAACTTCATTTCATGAACGGGCTCCATGGAAGAGTTTTTGCTTAGTTAAATGTTCAAAAAATGGAATAATGTATGGTAAATTGAACAATGTACAATCAATATTTTTGAGAAAAATAAGTAGAGGCATGAATTTTACTTGGTTAAACAAATACATAGAATATTTTATTTGTAAAATGAGTGACTAAATACAGTTACAATATTTGAAAAAATAAAGAATACCTTAATAAATTAAAAAGCTGTTAATTTATTGATATAATTATTGATTTATATAATATTCGCTGAATTAATGAATTTTCCTTGGTCTCAAGTTTATTAATTTATAGAGAGGTTTAACTCTGTGTGTCTTGCTGCAAAACAAACACACAAGCATTGTTTTTGGCTCTGATTTTTCTTTTTTGAAACCAGATATGCCTGCACCAGCTCAGGAGAAAAGACTTGCTACTTGGGGTTCCGAGGTTCCAGAAGATTTAGTTTTAGATGAGGAAAAACTGGTTGAAGCCCTAAAAAAGGTAAATCTTTCTATCTACAACTATATTTCTTCTCGTTAGCCTCGTTTGCAAATTTTTATTTTTTTTTCCTTTTTCATTCTGCCTGTTTTTGGATTATAATTTCATCTTTCCTCCTCAAGATTAAAGGGAAGGGAGGAGGGGTAAGGGTTGTTTTCGGTGTGGAAGTGGAGATTCAAATACGTCTCGTTATTGTCGTCAAGAATTGTGAATAAAGATTAACTTAATATTTTAATACTTAATGTGAAATGATGATCATCTTAACGGTACATGTTGTTCAAATAGATTATAACCTATTATATGTAGTGGTATTTGACACATTTGTTTGTTTTGTTTAGGAGGACGAAAGGAGGAGAGGAGAAGAGAAGGATGAAAGGAAACGCAAATATAATGTGAAGTGGAATGATGATGTACGTTTATTTTCTTTTATCCTCCTACCACAAGTCATGAGCATGGTAGCGATATATTCTAACCACCTGTTTCTTGCAGGTTACACCTGAAGAGATGGAGGCGTACAGGATGAAGAGGGTCCATCATGATGATCCAATGAAGGATTTTCTTAATTGAAGTGTGTATTAGATTTTCAGAATTATGAAAACTCTTGTTTGCATCATGTAGTTGAAACATATGTTTATGCTTTTACAAGATCACTTCAAGAAGTTGTATATTTTGGGTTATAGTCGAATCTTTTAATATTATTAATAAAATGCTTAGATGGGATGATTATGAGTCTGTTAAAGACCTATCGATTTCAACAATCTTTGGCAAAAAGGGAATATCCAACATAACATTGGAAAATTCACTTAAACATAGCATGATTGATATGGTTCTACATAGAGTAGTCGAATTAAGATCCCTCCTGTGGTCCTTCGGAACTCATGTTGGATCCAGTAATTGTTGAGTATGGCCAAACATACGAGTGGGATGCCATTCATAAATGGCTCGATCAAGGGTTATGCACATACCCTAAAACTTGTTAAAAAGCTCTAACACCGAAATCGATTTCTAATTATACAGTTAAGGTTCTGATAGTAAATTGGTGTGACGAAATTGAATAAAACTCTCTAACCCCCCTAACGGTTCAAATAATGTCTTGGTTCAATCCTATTCTGAACATATCATGAAGTGCATTTTTCCTAGATTGGCCTAACTTTTTAAAAAAGGAAAACAATGTATTTCCTCTCTAGGTTCCGTTTTAAATTCTAGAAACCGTGAAATTTAAAAAAAATAAAAATATGGAGACAAAGCAACAATGAATTGATACTAGAAAGAAAAGGAAACATTAATCCAGCATTAAGCTGACAAGATAACGACGGTACAAGTTATTCAATAGGTTGACAATGTACATATCAGTCACTAAGATGATTACAAAAATCTCATTTGCAAAGGACAAATTCAACATCAAGAGCCTCTTTCGAAGTTACACATGGTATTGAGAAGGAAAATGTTTACTATTCTTGTAGATTCAGTACAGAAAATGCCGTTGTAGTATAGAGCCTCGAATGCACACAACAAGAATGAATTAGGATCTAGTGCCACATCAATTAGAATTTCAAGAATATCGATTAAGATCAGTCTACAAGTACAAAATCAATTACAAAAAGTTTTACAAACTTGCAAAGTGACCGCTCATTATTGGAGAGCTGTCTGGCCCCACAGCCGTCTCTCCAATTGGGAGCGGCCACTTGGCAAGTTTGTAAAACTTTTTGTACAAGTAGAATAACCCTATCGATTAAGAGCGTGTTCGGTAGAGATTAAAATCGATTAAAATTGAAAAATTAGCCGTTATTGTTGACTTTTATTAGACGAGTAGGACCCAATAACGGTCATATTTTCAATTTTATTTGAATTTTAAGCCATACCGAACAAGTCCTAAGTAAGACAATGTGAATGATATATGATCAGGGAACGTAACTTCTGGTTATCCCACATACTCTTCTTCAATTAAGAATTCTGGAGTATCTCCATCTTTGTTTGGAAAACAGTACCACATCTCAAAAACTATGGTTGATTTGTCTGTGAGTGGAAACCATAAACTCTCTGGAACATTCTCATTTCCTTCTGAATCAGGGCCTACTGATTTGACTACAACTTCCCATGTTGAAAACTTGTTGATGACTAGCTTAAACTGCAAACAGCAGCTGCAGAAGAATTACGGTTTCTTGCAAAGTACAACATGGAGAAGCGGATCATTATAGGCTGATATAGGGCTATTGCTCCATTAGTATCATTGGTACACTCAGATGTGATTGCATGCACTTCTGAACTTACCAATTAAGGAAAAGATGAAGGCTGTGATTGCGGAAGAGGGCGCACTCCGATCTCTTATCCACGTTCTGAGAACTGGTAATGCAGGAGCCAAAGAGAATGCTGCAGCAACCATTTTGGACAAGTGCAGGATATAAAGATTGGTCAATCAGGTGCTGCAAAAGCATTGGTTAATCTTTTAGTATTCGGTACAAGTTAAGCAACATGAAATCAGTTTTTGAGAATATATTAATTATGCACCAGTTCTCACTTCTTTTTTTCTCTCCAATGTTTTGCTATTTCTGCCAACTTTTAAATTTTTAGAACATTAATATTTTTATTTTCAATATAGAAACATAGTCGACCAAAAAAATTATGTATTCAACACATTCCCAATTTTCTACAATGTTTCACAATTTTACTATTTATGTGGCTAAGAGTCTTCAAATCTCATGAATGCACTATATCATTGAGCTAATAGTATAAAGGTTTTTATAATGATACAATTAATAATTCGCTTCATTTGATAAGAGAAGATAAACGAAAGAAAAACATGACTATTTTTACTTCGAAAGAACTTTCAAGTTTTGCTTGAATCTTCTTCTTCTTCCTTGCTATGAATGCCTCCAAAAGCGAATGGTGAGCGATAGGGACGACGAAGAGAACATTTCATGACTTTCTTTTGAATTCTTGGTTCTTATTTTGACTATAGTTAAACGGGTTAATATGAGTAATTTGGAGGCCATGGAAAATCAAAGAAGTCTGCAATATTTACAAGAAAAATTCTGATTATACAGAATTTAATGTACATAATTTTTACAGATGTACATAATGTTCAAAAAATCACTCACCCACCCTCTATTGTGTCTTATCTGTACAATCATTTTCTGTACACCAAGTCTTGCTGTATTTACAATCATGCTACAACAACATAATTATTGACATAATGTCTCATGGTAATTTAGGGCTGGGCATATTTTTCGAACCGAACCAAATCGAGCGATTCTTCATAACTGAAATACCCGAACGGGTATCTGAATCGAGAACCGACGGATTTGGTTCGATTCTCAGTTCTAGACCCAGAACTGAATAAGAACCGAATTTTTTTAAATTTTTAAATTTTTACACATGAGAAAGATTAAATTATTTTAACTTTTTAAAAATAAATTAGCAAAAATAGAGTTTGCATTGAAGACACTGAGTTCTATGAGGGCATTGAGACAAGTAATAAAATATATATTATATTTTTTCTTATTAAATCTTATTAGTTAAACAATTTTTAGTTTATTTATGTTAGTTAATTGTGATTTTTCAATTTTTCTTTTAGAGTTTCTTAGTATCTACTATGACAAGTTAATCAATTGATGATTAAATCAAATAATTGGTAAGTATTACTGTATTAGCAATATTTTAAAATATTTTATCTCTAATTTATATGGATCGTCGATATTTTAGTATTACTAATTTACTATATACTTTTTGTTATTTGTATACATTGGTAAATTAATTTTATTGGACAACTTATTATTTATATGTTATTAAATTGGAATACGTTAATTTGTAAATGTTAAGATTAAACATGTCAGACTATAGTATTGTTATAAATGTTAAAAAAATTAATTATAGTATGGAACCGAACAGACTCGAACCGAACCCGAAAGGTTCCAAAATTATATTTGGACCCGACGGTTCCGTTTATTAACTACTCAAAAATTTTCGGTTCGGTTCGATTCGGTTCTCTTCAAAATCGAACCGAACCGGACCATGCCCAGGCCTACATGATATGCTATTTGTCAACCTCTTGTCATTTTTCTTTTGTCAAAATAAATAAATCAAAATATTTATGTAAATCTTAATTAAGATATAACACGATTTAGAATGTGTAAATGGATACCCACACCAATCCCCAACCCCAATCCCACAAAACCCTAATTCATTTTTTCCTGTTTCATTTTCCGCCTCACATACACCCACAACCCAGCACCGACGATCGTCGCGGGTGGCGATAGGCACATCATCGACGACAGGCATGTGTGGTGACAGGGGATCAATGGTGCAATCTGTTTCTTGGTTATCGCGACAGGCGCATCTGCGGTTTGTGGCGGTGCAATCTTCGCAAGCGCTGTTGCTTGCCGTTTGTAGTGCAGCCGTGCACGAGTGGCGCAACTGATGGTGTTGTGGTTCACGACAGTGCTGATGTGTTGGTGGTTCGTAGCAGAGTAGGCGGTACGGTTTGGGTATTGGTGTTGGTGTTGTGGTGGTAGTGGTGTTGTTAGACCGATGGTTGCGGTGATTTTTATTGATAAAGGCGGAGGTGGTAGTGCTATTGTTGCTGCTGGGGACGGATTGGGGATTTTTTTTTCTTCTTTTTGTGGGGATGTGGTGGTGGAGTGGAGTGGAGTGGTGGTGGTGGTGGTGGTGGAGGCGGTGGGTTGACAGGGTTGTAGTGTAAATGAATCGATGGTAGGGGGTGGGAATGTAGAGTTGTTGTGACCAATTATTGGTTTTATAACCATAAATTAGTTAATATGTGACCAGTTATTTGATTGATTGTGATCAATAAATAATAAGTGACCAAAAAAAGGCGATTGTAACTCACATTTTATTAAATTGTGATTAAGAAATTACTTGTCACCAATTCATTTGATAATTTGCGATTGTTAAATAAGTTGTAAATTAAAAAATTTGTGATTTTATGATTGACGAATAAATTGTGACCTATAAATTTTTTGATATGTGATCGAGAATAATCTATGATCTATAAGTTTTTTGATTTGTGATAAAAAAAAATAATGTGACTTGTAAATTTTTTTGATCTGTGACCTAGAAAAATAATTTGTAACTAATTAATTCGATAATTTGTGATCAAATTGTATAAATTTGTGACCTTAATATACTTAATTAATAAAATATTTTTTAATTAATAATTTCATAAATAGATTTTAATAAAATCTGATTTTTGAAATTTTCAACCTTATTTCTTAGTTTTGAAATGGATTATAGTTAAAATCTTACATATGAATTTTTCCCATTTATGTATTTCTTTTGCCTCACTTATTCGTATGAAGTGAACACATTCATGATACATTACATCTGTAGTATTTTTATGAGTTTTGTTATATGTACACCGACATTGATATACACGTCCCCTCACAATAGGGGGCCCACATTTAAAAAAAATAAAAATATTTGGCATGCCCCCCCTGCCCCCTTGTTGTGAGGGCAATACACGCCAGTGTATAAATAGCATAATTTGTTGTAAAAGAAAAGTTCATTAGGATTTGTAGGGAATGACAATTATATCTCTGTAACCTTAGAAATTATTACCATTGTATCCCTGATTCTTACCTATAAATATAGGGTTTTGGTCATTAATAAAATACACATAAGGTATTGACTCTAATTCTCTCTTTTTCTCTATTTTATAACACATTATCAGCACGAAAACTTAGTTTTCAAATTTAGTGAATGTAGTAATTTTTATTTTTAAGCATAATTATTTATCACATGTAACAAAATTAATTTGGTAACATGTGAATATTTTATATATATACATATGCAGAAAACACGTTTATCAATTTGTGTTTATCAATTTTTGCTTATCTATCAATGTGAATTTTTTTTGTAAACATAAATTCTTTCTTTTCAATCTGCCGCCGCCGAACATAAACTTGGTCTATTGAACTTGTATCAATTCTGCTTCCTGCACATGCATTAAACCTGTCATGTAAAGAATTTAGTTCCAACTTAGTTAACATTCATATTGCCACTGTCATGAATTTGCAGCCACAATGATTACAAAAACCAATTTGCTTTTGTACCTATAAATCTATTAACTCGCCTTCAAGTCAAGGATAATCGTGTCCATAAATGTGTCTGCATAATTAATTATTTTTTTCGGTATAATGAATTTTTTTTATTATTTTAATGTTAAATTCTACCTTTAATTCTGCCTTCATCATGGTATTCAAGTGTATGTTTGGTAATTGATTTACGTTTACATAAAAAAAAAGAGGTGACTATAGTGATTTCATAAAAAATCCTGTGTTTGGTGATTGATTTACGTGCACCTTTGGCATCTTTTTATTTTTACTAATACATGTTGGTAAAAGATTTAGTCAATTTTGTTAACTTCTATATATGAAGATTTTTTTTTCTAGTGCATTTTTGGTAATTTATATTCATGTTTGTATGGTAATTATTATTTTTAACCTAATTAGGTAACTTTAAATATTCTATTATAAATTGATATTCTATCATGTTGTTGCTTTTGAAGTAGCACAACTTTATAATTAATATTCTAGAAGAATATTATTTGCTCCTAAAGAGCATAAATTATAATTTTCAATATTTCAGAAGAATATTGATATATTGCTCTTGAAGAACAATAATAAAATACAATGTGCTTCCGAAGTAGCACATGTTTTGAAAAACATATTATTTTATATTAGTGTTTATCCTTGAAGGAAAACACATAACTTATGTCATGTTAATTTTGACTACTTAATCAATTATTTCATATTCTTCGAAACTAATTGTATTTTTTTATTGTGTAATTAATCAAATGAAAAATATCACAAAACTTGAGTTTTTTGCACTTGACATATCTGGCAAAAATTATCTGTTATGGGTACTCGATACTGATATTCACCTTGTCTCAAAGGGTCCGGGAGAGACAATAAAAGAAGGAAACAAAGAATTCCTGCAAGATCGTGCAAAAGCACTCATCTTCCTTCGCCATCATCTTCATGATGGGTTGAAAATTGAATATCTCACTGAGAAAGATCCACATGTTCTTTGGAAAAAATTGACTGAAAGATTTGATCATCAAAGTACTATAGTCCTCCCCAAAACCCGCTATAAATGGATGCATCTTTGTTTGCAAGATTTCAAAACTATAAGTGAGTACAATTCCGAACTCTTTAAAATATCTTCAAAATTGATTTTGTGTGGAGAAAAAATCACTGATGAAAATATGTTGGAGAAAACTTTCTCTACCTTTCACACCTCAAATGTGCTCCTGCAGCAACAATATCGTGAGCGTAGTTTCAAAAAATACTCAGAACTTATATCTTATTTGCTTATTGCTGAACAAAATAATGAACTTCTAATGAAAAATCATGGGTTACGTCCAACTAGTTCTGTACCATTGCCTGAAGCAAATGGTATTGCATTTCCTAAAGCAAATGTAATATCAAGACAAGGACGTGAACGTGGACGTGGACGCGAACGTACACGTGGAATAAATCATGGACGAAATAATCAACAAAGTTATCATCAGCAAGACAATAATTTCAAAAGGCACAAAGTAAACAAAAGTAGCACATCCAAAAGGGTGCATGAAGAAAATTGTTTTAGATGTGGAATGAAAGGGCATTGGACACGTACATGTCGTACGGCAAAATACCTTGTGGATCTTTATCAAAAATCAAGGAAAAAAGAAAAGTTGAGACAAATTTCGCTAATTATGATGGTCCGATTGATGTGAATCATTTGGATGTCTCTGATTTTTTTGCCGATCCAAATGGAAATATTGACCACTTGATTGGGAGTGGTGTGATGGAAGATGTAGATTAATTTATTTTCTATACTTCTAATATTTCACTTTATTTTAAAAATTTAGTTAGAAATATGTTTTTATTTTTCACAAAAAAAAAAAAAAAAACTTTATTCTGTATTGTCACTTTCATATTATTGAATCATATTTACTTCTTTAAATTTAAATTCAAATTTTTATTAAAACATATGTATTTTGTTGTATTTATAGATTGATGATGAATTGTTAAGATACTTGTTTGATAGATAGTGCAACTGCACATACAATTCTTCAAGACAAAAAATATTTTTTGGACTTAACATTAGCAAAAAATAATATTAATACAATATCTGGTGCATCGAATATCGTTGAAGGCTCCGGAAGAGCTTGTATTATTTTACCAAATAATACCAAATTATATATTGACGATGCACTTTACTCTAACAAATCCAGAAGAAATTTGCTTAGTTTTAAATATATCCGCTGCAATGGATATCACATTGAGACGATGCAAGAAAATAGTGTTGAATATTTTTGCATAACTTCCTTTGTATTTGGTAAGAAGCATATAAAAGAAAAATTTCATACACTCCCATCTGGCATGTACTATACATTTATAAAAATGATTGAATCAAATAATGTCACGAACCAGAAGTTCGTTGAGTCAAAAAGTTTTATACTTTAGCATAATAGATTTGGACATCCAGGAGCTATAATGATGCGTCGAATAATAAACAACTCACATGGACATCCTTTAAAGAACCAGAAGATTCTTTTACCTAATGATTATCCATGTGTAGCTTGTTCATAAGGCAAGTTAGTCATTAGACCTTCAACTACAAAGGTCAATGTTGAATCTCCAACTTTCTTGGAAAGAATTCATGGAGATATATGTGGGCCAATACACCCAACATGTAGATCATTTCGTTATTTTATGGTATTAATTGATTCTTCTACTAGATGGTCACATGTTTGCTTACTTTCCACTAAGAATGTAGCATTTGCTAGACTATTTGCTCAAATCATAAAATTACGAGCACAATTCCTTGATTACTCAATCAAAACTATTTGTCTTGACAATGCTGGTGAATTCAGATCACAAGATTCGATGATTATTGTATGTCAATTGGGATTACTATTGAACATTCGGTTGCGCATGTCCATACACAAAATGATTTAGTAGAGTCGTTTATTAAACGTCTACAACTTATAGCTAGACCATTACTTATGAAAACAAAGTTACCAACTTCTGTTTGGGGACATGTCATATTACATGCTGCATCATTGGTTCGTATTAGACCAACTGCCTATTATCAATATTCATTATTGCAACTTGCATTTGGTCATGAACCTGATATTTCTCACCTAAGAATTTTTGGTTGTGCTGTCCAAGTTCCTATTTCACCCCCACAACGAAGACTTGAGATTTATGTGGGTTTTGATTCACCATCCATTATTAGGTATCTGGAACCGTTAAAAGGTGATCTATTTACTGCACGTTTTGCAGACTGTTATTTTGATGAAATGATTTTTCCAACTTTGGGAAGGGAAAAACTATATTTTGAGAAACAAGGTAAAATTTCTTGGAATGAAATAACTCAATCTCACTTTGATCCCCGCAGTAATCAATGTGAACAAGAGATTGAAAAAATCATTGATTTGCAAAGAGTTGCAAATCAGTTACCCGATATATTTGTTGACACGAAAAAAATGACAAAATCATATATACCAACAGAAAAATATTCCAGCAAAAATTGATGTCGTTGCAGGACAATCTGCTGTAGCAAACGAATCTAACATACGCCAGAAGCGTGGTCGACCAGTTGGTTCAAAAAACTCTGTACCTCGAAAAAGAAAAGTACAAGAGAAAAATCAACCAAAAACTTCGGAAGAAGTAACATTAGAAAAGATTGATCAATCAAATATTGAAAATATGGTTCCTGAAGAACCACAAGTGTCCGAAAATAATGAGATTTCAATAAATTATATGTTATCTCATAAGTTATGGGAACAGAATAATGTTGTTATAGACAATATTTTCGCCTTTAATGTGGCTTTTGATATTATGCAAAATGAGGATCCTGAACTACAGTCAGTTAAAGACTGTCAAATAGAAATGATTGGCCAAAATGAAAAGAAGTCATACAGGCAGAATTGAATTCCTTAGAGAAACAAAAAGTATTTGGACCTGTAGTTCAAACACCTGAAAATGTAATCCCTGTAGGATACAAATGAGTTTTTTTACGAAAGAGAAATGAAAATAATGAAATTACAAGATACAAAACCCGACTAGTAGCTCAAGGTTTCTCACAAAGACCAGGTATTGATTATGATGAAACATATTCTCCCGTAATGGACACCATCACTTTTAGATTTTTGATTGTTTGACTGTGTCACAAAAACTTGATATGCGCCTTATGAATGTAGTAACTGTATACTTATATGGTTCACTTGATAGTGACATATATATAAAAGTTCCCGAAGGACTTAAAGTGCCAGGAGCAAACGATAAATGCCCGAGAACCATGTTCTCAATTAAATTGCAAAGATCATTATATGGACTGAAACAATCCGGACGCATGTGGTATAATCGTCTTAACGAATATTTTTTGAAGGAGGGTTATAAAAATGACGATGTCTGCCCATGTGTTTTCATAAAGAAAACAAATATTGGATTTGCAATTGTCGCAGTTTATGTTGATGATCTAAACTTAATTGGAACTCCTGAAGAGCTCAACAAAACTGTTAATTATTTGAAAAATGAATTTGAGATGAATGATTTAGGAAAAATCAAGTTTTGTCTCGGGTTGCAAATCGAACACTTCCTAGAAGGATTGTTTATTCATCAATCTACATATACAGAAAAAGTTTTAAAACGATTTTATATGGATAATGCACATTTATTGGCATCACATATGATTGTTCGATCACTTGATGTGAAAAATGACCCATTTCGTCCACTTGAAGATGGAGAAAAAGTTTTTGGTCCTGAAATACCATATTTTAGTGCAATTGGAGCATTAACATATCTTGCAAATTGCACTCGACCCGACATAACTTTTTCTATAAATTTTCTTGCAAGATATAGCTCTACACCAAGTCAAAGATATTGGAATGGTGTTAAACACATTTTTTGTTACCTAAAGGGTACGATTGATTTAAGATTATTTTACTCCCAAAATTCGGGATTTACTTTAGTGAAATATGTAGATGCAAGTTATTTATCTGACCCACATAAAACTAAATCACTAACAGGATATGTGTTTATACGTAGAGGAACAGCTATATCATGGAGATCTGTGAAGCAATCATTGACACAACATCCTCAAATAATTTTGAAATTATTGCAATCCATGAAGCAGAGCGAGAATTTGTATGGTTGAGGAACATGACACATCATATCCAAGCATCATGCGGGTTAATTTCAACAAAAGATAGTCCAACAATTTTGTATGAAGACAATACAGATTGTATTACACAACTCAAAGGAGGCTATATCAAAGGCGACAGGACGAAGCATATTTCTCCAAAATTCTTTCATACACACGAGTTTCAGAAGAATGACGATATCGATGTTCAACAAATTCGCTCAAGTGACAATTTGACCGATTTATTCACAAAAGCACTGCCAACATCTACATTCAAGAAGTTAGTCCATGGGATTGGAATGCGTCGACTCAAAGATTTTTAGTGATCAACATCAGGGGGAGTAACTGTACTCTTTTTCCTTTGCATAGGTTTTATCCCACTGAATTTTCCTAGCAAGGTTTTAATGAGGCGGCATTTATTTTTAATACTCCAAAATAACTGTACTCTTTTTCCTTCGTTTGATTTTTTTGTCCTATTAGATTTTTATCAAACAAAGTTTTAACGAGACAGATATTTTATAATATGTCATTCAAGGGGGAGTGTTGTAAAATGAAAATTTATTAGGGTTTATAGTGAATGATAATTATACCCCTGTAATCTTAGAAATTATTACTATCGTATCCCTTATTCTTACCTATAAATATAGGGTTTTGGTCATTAATAAAATACACACAAGGTATTGACTCTAATTCTCTCTTCTTCTTCTCTATTTTATAACATAATTCAATTTTTATTCTTCTACTGTTCTACTTTTTATGATCCGGCATCCACCATATCTAAATTCTCAAGAACAATGCCTTTACAAAAAGAAGGAGCGAGAAGGAAAATTTTTAAATATTAAAATCTGAAGAAGTTTGAAAAATGCAAGAATTTATTTTCCTAATTCTGGAGCATACAATACAAATCTCAAGACTCGACTTAGCCCCATCACTACCTCTACTTCTAACTTTAAATGGTACCATATTTTTACATTCGGTACCCAAACTTCCAAATTTGTTTCCATCCGCACCTTTAACAAAACTAATGACACGAGCCTACATGGCCGGCTGACGGTATATTAATTTTTTATGCTTAATTTTCAATTTTTCCCCACTCGAAGTGGAGGGAGAGAACTATCAATCATTAAACTCTTGACCTCAGTTACGAAAATAACAATCTTTAACCAACCGAGATTAGAAGAATTGATACTTAATTTTCATTTTTATTTAATTGCATTATAAATAAAATAGATGGTTGACACCAACTCAATTTGGGTCATCTACTCGTTTTCACACGAAATTTGTGTATTTCTTTTAGTCTTGCTTATATGTAATCTATTAACTTATCCGTACAAACACCTAAAAAATAAAAGAAATGAACACCTTCACGATACAATTTTTTTTCAGAAGAATTCTCCTACGATTCTACTTGTTATGATCAGGCCATCCACCATATCTAATTTCTCAAGAACTATGCCTCTAAGAGAAATGAGATATGGTTAAAGACGGTGAACCATATCTCATTTCTAAATATCGATGAGCGGTGAGTAACATTTTAAATTTCAATAAGCAATGAGTAAGTTATAGCAAATTTCAGTGAGCAATTAGTAATTTTCCAAAGATCGGTGAGCAATGAATAACTTAAGATAAAGTTCAGTGATCATTGATTGAATTAATTGAGAAATGAGAAATGAAAAAAAAAAAAAAAAAAAAAGGTTTAAAAATGCTAGGATTCATTTTCCCATTTTGGAGCATACAATACGAATCTCAAGACTCGACTTGACCGGACCCCATCATTATCCGTACTTCCAACTTCAAATGGTACATCAACTTTAAACCATATTTTTACATTCGGTACCCAAACTTCCAAATTTGTTTCCATCTGCACCTTTAACAAAACTAATGATACGAACCTTCATTGTGGTCGACGGCATTAACTTTTTAATGTGATACATGAATCGCACCAACATCAACTATTACGAATTTTTAAATATCTAAACTATTAAAAGTTTTAATACTCGTAAGAAATGTTATCCCATATTTGGTTCTGTTAGAAATCAATTTTTTGGTAAATTTTTATAAAAATCGATGACATATGGTTAAAAAATTGATAAAAGTGGTAGATCCTGTAAAATATAAGTTGAAAATGAGTTTGAAAAAAATTGAGGACTAAAAATGACTTAATCTTTTTACCCCATTCCACCCGCACCCGCACCCCACCCCACCCCCCACTCCTCTACTGTACTTCTAATTTGATTTTACCTTGGGCCAGCAGTGCATCCATATCTAACTTCTGATTGTCAAGTTACTGGTCTCCTACCAAATTCCACTCCCCAATTCAGCCTTGTCTGCCCCATTCTGCTTTTCCACCTCATATCAGATACTGCCAACAATACCTTCCTATCTTAGTTTAGGACTTTTCTTCACAAAATTTTATAAAATAATAAAAAGCAAAAAAAGACAAGTTAAATTTATATTTAATTATATAAAAGCTATGAAGATTTTCAATAATGTTATGTAACACTAGTGATGCTTAACATTAATTTATGTAACAATGAATTATGCCAAGTATATATATTCCATGGAGTACATCTTGATGTACATTGTGCGGGAATTCAAAAACTGTGGGACAAAAGTTTTTTTTTTTTAAATTGTCCAATTATATGTCGTCACGTGATAAAATGTCAACCACGATGTAAAAGAGGATGTTCGTGTAGCATGATTGGTGTAACAAATAGTGTCACATTTTCGAAAGGAGGGCATTTTCATATAGAAACCTTACAGTGCCCTCACTGTAGTTGAGGGCTCCACATGTATTTAAAATGCGTGAAACCTGTCGTATGTGTTGTTTAGCAGAGATCTGTGTACGTGTAGCAGACTTCTTTTCGAAAATAGAAGGTGTCACATTTCCACTAATTAATAATATTGTATTGATTATGATGTTTGAGGTGATGATTTTAAGTGGGGTAGGGTTGGTGGTGACGCAAATTTTCACATTATTTTATTATCATTTTTTTATTTTTAATATCAATTAAACTATAAGTATACATAAAACCCTTAATTCTAATATTAGTGTTTGTTTGGAAAAAATTATAAGTTACTAAATTAAAAATTAAGAAAAATAAATAATGAAAAAATGAATGATAATTAAAAAAATTATTAAATTTGTGATTAAAATTAAAATTTGAATTTAACTATTGACCGTCATATTGTCAAACAATATAAATTCGTTGCAGGCCTTCGAGACATATCTCCAAGTGATACAAGGAGAGAGTGGAGAAATTCTGTTTTGCTTGAGACTGTCGCGTCAGGAGTTCGAATCCTGAAATATAGATTTGATTCTTGGGTAAGTGCAAATATACAAGCAGCCTTCCACCATGTACCCTTGAAGGCATAACTTGCGATTTATCTTTCTCACGATACTCCAGGACAGAAATATCGTGGGACCCTCAAAGTTGGATTCAACCTTTTAATATAAATTCGTTGCAGTCTTCATTTTTTAAAATTTTTATTTTTATATAATATAAATCAGTTACAATCCTATAAAGTCGTTTTCTCTGAAGTTAAGATCTTCCTCTTTTTCAGGGACGAAACACGATCAACTTTCTCTCTCTCTCTCTCGAATTCGTTTCAGGCCTCAGTAGAATTATCCAATTTTTGAATAAGTATTCCCAAACTTAAATTCAAAAAGTGATAACAGTATTTCAGTTTTTTTGGCTCAATGAACTTGACCGAGTTGAGATCATGACACGATAGCCGGCGACAACGATGACGTCACCAACAACGACACAAAGTAACGCGAAGCATCGGATTAGCGGCAGCGGTGATAACAATCAATATAACAATAATAATAATATCGGTGGGAATCGTCGGGGGAGTAGAATGGGGGAGACGGCGGGGGAGTGCGCAGCGGTGTGGTGCTGCTGTCCATGCGCCATGATTCACCTTTTGATCCTCGCCTTCTACAGACTCCCCGCAGGACTCTGGAGAAAAAGGAAGAGGAAAAGATTATTGAAGCAAAAGAAGGGGAAAAAATCGTCGGAGGAAAAGGAAAATCCGGCAAAAAAGAAGAGCGGAATCCAGTTCGATTTAGGAGAAAATGATGAATCGACGGAAGTGGAAGATTGTAGCATTAACAACCATGGCGGAAAAATCGAAACCCTTGATTGGGACAGGGAAATGTGGGACCGGTTCTATGGGGCCGGGTTTTGGAGAAGTACTTCACAAAGAGATGGCGACTGATTTCTGATAAATTTTTGTTACAAACTTCACCTTCGTGTTGATTAGTCTTGTTTAATTAGCAGTTCACGAGAGCCAATGCTTTTTGGGGCCTCGAGAAAGCCGTTTTCCGCAACTTCGAGAAACTCATCCATTCAATGTTTATTTGAAGGAGAATCGTGTACTTTTTGATAACATTTAAGGTGTCAGAATTATGATATATCGATTTGTTAAAAAAAAAAAATAAAGATTTATCAATTTATTGGGTTCAGGTCATAATAAAGATATCTATGATTTGGTAGAAACACCAAAGATGTTACGAAGAATCTATTGACTAATGGGTTTTGAGCAATGCAATTGTGGATGAAATTGAAGTTGGAAACTGAAGATTGATGGAGAAAGAACCTATCTGTGGCTATATGTTTGTGAAAGGGTTTATTATTGTACGTTTTCTCGTGTTATTTTTGGAGATAGCAAAGTACAATATATGTTCCGGGATAGAGATTTTTGTAAATTGAAAATTTGTATCACTGAAGAGCTATGCCTTTTGCACCTTTGCTTCTTCTTTACATTTTTTTCTTTAATTACAATTAGTTAGTAATAAAGAATTAAACGTAATTCTTGAATTTTGCCCTTTTTGATGTTGGTGGTTTAGCGAAAAATTATATTTTTAGTAATTTTTTTTATAAAATTTAATGAAATGTATGATTGAAATGTCGATAAAAGTTATGGATCTTATAAAATGTGTGTTTGAAAATAAAATTTTAAGAAAATTGAAGCTTCAATATTGGGTTGTCGAGTTGCAACTACAATCTGTGACTTCTTTATTATGCTCGATTGACCGAAGGGAGGAGATCCATAGAAAAATTTGTTGGGTTATACTGGGAAATGGGCTCAAGACAAAGGCCCAATGATTTAAAAGCCTTCAGCCCAAATGTAATGAAGTTGCATGCGATTTACATTGAAAACCTACTTCATCTGAGATGGCGACACCTGGCTAGTTTGGAGCCGTTTGATTGAGGGAAACCCAAGAGATGAAACTACTCTCATATCTCTCCAAAATTCTCTCTTACTTTGTGATTAGAGTATCTCCAAAATACTCTATATTTTTAAATAACACATTTTATAATTTAAAGAACATCTATAAATTCAAAAAGTAAAATTTTTGAACTATTCCAACAAGCTCTTTATATTTAACATTTAATTTTACTACTCTAAAAAAATATTTATTATTTTCTCTATATTTTAATTTAACTAGCTTTTTTTAAAAAAATATTATTATATTATTTTTCTACATTAAAAATTGAATTATTTTGAATATATTTAATTAGAGAGAGAGAGAGAGAGAGTCAAACTGACTCTTTAAATTAAAATATTAATTTAAAGAGTCTTTTATAATATGATTTTAAATGTTGACTTGTGGTGTAATCTGAATTTTTATTCTTGAGATGTCTTGTGGTGTAATCTGAATTTTGTAGTAATTTTGAAATTGTAATTTGTGGTAGTGAATTTAAGCTTTATCCCTTTATGTAAATGCTCAACAAGATGATTTTCACCTTATTCTTCTCGATTTCCATAACATGGCATCCACAAGCATATCTTTATGCTTTCCTTTGGGTACACCTATGTTCTTCCAAAAATAGTATTTATGCTAATGGCTTATGCTTTTACACATCTTCTGCACTCTATTATGGAAACACAATTAGTCATTTCAGAATCCATTAAGAACAAAACAAAGAAAAGTACCAATCAATTTGTCGGACAACAATACATTTTGTGTAATTTTTTTGATGGATAAAGCTGTTTGTACACCAGGTGTACACATACCTCTCTCACATGAATAGTATTCGGGAATATTTTATTGTATGTGGGACCCCCTCCATGTGAGGGGGGTGTAAATCTGTGTATACATCATTATGTACACACAACAAGCCCCTTTTTCGATTAATTCAAGATTTAAAAATAGAAAAACAAAAATAATTCAAGAGTACGAATTTAGCATGATTTTTACAGAAAAAGTATCATGTTCGTTTCTCAAAATGATATAAAAAAAATTACATGCTCAAAATATTTGGGAAAAGATAAATAGGGTGTCATCAACTAAGATTTTAATGAATTTTATAGATTTGAATAGATTTCTACAAATTCCATAAGATTCTCATCAAATAAGATGAAATTTCAAAAGATTTTATTATATATATTTTTAAGCTTCAGATTCTTCCAAATATTTTAAATTCCCTCTATTAATGAAATATTTATAAATTCACTAACTATTGAGAATACGTAAATTTTAAAGAATTTTATTGAATTTCATTAAAATCTCAATTGATGACACCTAAATTTAAAATTTTTTTTTAAAAAAATTCATTACAGTCTCAACTGAGGATTGATGAAAATGTATTTTGAAATAGTGATTTTTTAGATAATGTATAGTAAAAAAAAAAAATATTGAATTTAAGTGTAATATTATTTTATTGTGGAATCTCCCCCCCCCCCCCCCCCCACCCAAATGGAGCCCAAATAGGAGCTCATTTTCTTTATTACGAAATGATGTAAAATCAATAAAACCTTCTTTTTACTAAACTGTAGTTATCTTCCTTAAATTATAAATTTATTCTACAAGAGTACCATGAATGGAGAGTTTTACCTCCTTTCTGTTTGACTCGTTGATCTTAAGAATGCTGATTTTAAAAATAAGCGAGTATTTTTCCGATCCTAACTTTTTACTGAAAGACTTCATTGAGAGAAAGATGTTTCAAGAACATAAAGGAGGTGGGATTGACAGTTTGTTAGATCTAGCATGCAGTATGCATTGACGGTAGTTGGAGTTTACGCTTCTCTCAAGGTTCCTCATTTGAGATTCCTAAGGGAATAGGATCAAACTAGTTATTCGAGTGCACATAAACATGATCGTGAATAAACGATGGACTTCTCTATAGTCTTTTGGGCAATTTTTGAACATAATTATGCATTTTTACTTGAGTAATGTTATTTAGGATCATCGATATTAAAACAATAGTTTAGGTGATACTACCATGGAATTAAATGAGCTATAATTACATAAATCATTTAATTTAACTTATCACTTAGTATTACTTAGATTTGATGTTATAGCACTAATGATATTAAATAACATTATTCTTTTAACTTTAGGAAAGACACGGAAAGTAACAAATGCACGGGCACGCGTTTGTAAGCATGACCCAAGATTTCTCCACCACGTGTTGCCCTCTCATATCACCACGTCTCACAATTTCATTCTCAAATCTTTATGCTTTCTCTTTGCAATATTTTATACATAGGAATTTGTCTGAAAATAAGTTGGAGACAAAAGCTGGAAAATGACATTGTTTATTAACAAAACTTCTAAAAACATAAGGGGGACACTGCAATTTTAACAAAATTTCATGTTGGTCACTAAACTTAAACTTTGTATACAGTTTGGCCATTGCACTTATAGATTAGTTATAGTTTAAGCATTCCATCCATATTTTGTTCCATTAGATGGAGTAACCAAATTGCAACGGAGTGTCAATTCAGTGACTAATTTATAATAAAATGAAATCTATGAACCAACTTTAATTTTTTCTAGAAGTTGAATGACTACTAGTATTGGAATACGCAATAACTTTTTGTTAATATATTTTTTTTTATTGAAATTCCGAATAGATTCTTATGTGACAACAGATTATGCAACGAGTGTCCAATAATGGTAAAGATCCTGTTATGAGATGAGAATTCTCCCAAAAAAAGCTTCATAAAGTATAATCATTTTTCCTTTGTTTTTTGAACCTTCTCTTTATTAATTGATTTTTATTTTTCTTGCCACGTATCGTGATGCCATTGATTCAATGTTAGCAGCCATACTATTCAATCAGAGCAATGTTATTCATCTAGAGTTTAGATGATTATCGATATAAATGATCATGGAGTCGCTAACACCTAATGTGTATAAATGAATTACAACTTTATTAAACACTGTGGAGGTGGTCCCACTACCACATGAATAGATAATTGACAAGTATGATTGTGTTAGTGATGATTTCACGTATTTTGTATGTACTCATTGGTATGATTGAATTCTTGTGTTTTCAAAATAGTCGTTGATCGGAAAAGTCAGAATGTCGACCATAATAGAGTTTTGTTAGCATACAAAATTTTCATACTTATTGTTTTTAATTTTTGGTGTTTGCTAATTTGAAAAAGAGAGAGGCTATATTTTAGGGCCAAATGGCGCCCTGTCCATCCAGGCCCCTGTGGCCCAGTACAAGTAGTGTTTTTCTTCGAAAAAAAAAAAGAAGAAGAAGAAGAGTTTTGAAGCTCATCTATTTGGTACATTATGTAAAAGAAAGGATATAAACCAAATCAAATTGCATGACAGGCCTAACTTTATGCTGATCCTTGTCTCTAGAAAGGAAGCTATTAGTCTTTCTCAAAAGGTTGAATCCCAATTTTGACGGTCCCTCATCACTCTGTTCCTAAAACATTGTGGATGAGGTAAATTGCGGAATGTGTCTCAACAGCCCAAGGTATAAGAGATGTCATACTAGTGTCTACAATGAGTCCAATGACATACCTTATAAGATATAGAAATCGAACTCTTACACTGTGACTACCAGCTATTAGTCTTTCACGTTTGAGGACTAGTAGATCAAGTGATTAAACAGAAATTAGAATTATTAATATATATTTATATTTATAATTTAAATGATCGTATTCCTTACGAACCTTAAAAAATATGCATTAGAACAATTACTTTGAGAATTGATCGAAACTAATCACACTTAGAAGATCAACTTAAAATCTTGTCGAAATTTTAAGGATCAAAAATACTTTTTATCTATTAAACGGATCGAATTCCTTTTGAACCTTACAAAACGTCCATAAGATGAACGCGACGCCTAGTATTAGAATCAGCACAAAAACGTCAGTCTCTAAAGTATGTGAATATAATGTAGGGTATATTTGTATATAATTTTTAAGCTTATCTTGTGGGTGAAGTTGCTTTTCCGGTAAATATAACAAATTAACTAAAAATTAAACCTAGAATTTCTCCTATTAGATAGATGAATAGGCAGCCATTCTCCATTTGACTGTCATTTTCAATGCAGCGTGGGAATCACAGACCTAAGCAAAAGCTGGCAGAACCATATGCCCTCTTTCCATAACCTCTGGTCTTACTAATTTTTTTTTTTTTTTTTTTTGGCTTATAGTTATATTTCTATAAATATTAGCCAATGGATTCAGTGGGGATGAGACAAAAAATAGAGTAAAATAAATTAAAAAAATTTGAAAACTTAAATTTAAAAATGTCCAATCGAAAATTTTTCAAAATTCAGTGAGGTCGACCAACCCTGTTCGATCCTTAATGAGTCCACCTTTACTTATAACAAGATTGTATTATATTGTTTTAAAATAATACGATAGATTACTTATTATAAACTTTTTAATTGTAATATTTCAAATTTCACAATTGTCATCACCAACCACGTGCCAATAACATGTCATATAAAAACTAAATTGTAACAAAAAAAATGAAAAACAAAATAATATATATATATATATATATATTTTTTTTTTTTTTTTTTTTTTTTTATGGACGTATGGTACATGATCCTTTTTTATTAACAGTACTGCTATGGTTATAGGGAAGTGGTAAGATCGACCCTTATAATAGGAGGATCCCACCTTTTTTTTTTTGCATTTTTTTATTGAATCATACTATAGGAACATCATGAATGATCGCACACTTACATGTAGGAAAATATTATTTTATTCACATGAGCCCGCACACTCACATGCAGTCACTCATGTGATCATCCATGCGGGTAAAGTATCATTTTCCCTTTTTCTTTACGCAGGTAACACTACATGTGAGTGAATATCATTCAAGTGGTAATGAATAGTTCTGTACAAATAGTTTAATTTTTTTATTAAACACCCCCCCGCCCCCGCCACCGCCACCCCCTAAATTTTTTTTATCTTATCCTTATTGATAATGCATCGAATTCTTGCTAAGAGCCTAGGTTAGAATCCAATGACCTCACTAATAAAAAACTTTTGACTTAATTCGTACGACAATTATAGTAATAAATAAAATAATGATAAAATCAGCCCACTAACTAGATACTTATATATAATAATGATTTAATCACATTAATGCATAATTATTTATTTAATTAGTTGTTAAATATATAATAATCATGCTAGAGTCAGCTTGGAATGTTCGTCATTGATACATATACTATTTTTTATTCGGCTGTATATATACTTACGAATTATGTTTATTTAATTATGTAATTAGAAGATTGTCGGTCGAGTGATTTGACTTCTAAATAGAGAATATATTCTTTTTATTTTATCAGAAGTCACGAAAATTAACGTACGTTTTATGCTTAATGATTTTTTTTTTTTTTTGTAAAGCTAAAATTCTGGAACGGATAATTAGAATATTGGGGTGAATTTTAGTTTTTCTAAATTAAAACCTAAATAATATTAATTAAAACTCAAAACGGTGAAATGGTTTCTCATTAATAGATTTAAATTAAACTTGATTTCTTGTCCGGCCCCATCTATAGTAGCATTAGCTAAGTGTGAAAAGAAATTGGACCGTATCAGGAATATATAGCAAGATTAAAAGGTACAACTATCAATCACATCTTGTTTCTCAATTTTCAGGACCAGTTAATAAGAGATCGTTATTTCCGTGTTTCAGTTTTTAATTTTAAGTTTTAAATTCATTTTGAGTTTTGTGTTTTGAGTGCCTATTTTGAACATTTTTTTGTCATTTTGAAAAATTATTTCTCAAAACATAAAATTGAAAAATACGTTTAATTTAAATTTTGCAAAAACTTTTTTATAATATTTTATTGAAAAATTGGTCTCCACGCGCACGGAGATCTACGTGGGTGATGAATGAATTTCCGACGAATGATTGCGGCGATAATGACAATGTCTTCTGCGATTTTTGTTGGGTCATCTATGGATGACAATAAAAGAAAAACTACCAAAAATATAGCATTTATCGATTTATCTGAATGACCCAGATCAAGAATCAACAGAAACCATGGATATGACAATAACATTTTTTTTATTCTTACAAATTTAGCAAAATAATCTCATTACTTTAAAAACCAAAGAAAAAAAATCCATAAAAAAAGTACCTACGAGCCTTCGATTGATTTCAATCTGTCACAATAAAGGAATGGGAAGACAGGGGAAGGTTGGTTTTAATTTGAGTGTACTTTCTATGTTTTCATTTTTTTGGGTGTTTTGGCTTGAAAACGCTCAAAACATCATTTTTTAACGTTTTGAATTTTCAGTACAATTTTTTTTTTCAAGAATTCATTTTCAAAAATAGGAAAGAGAACGCGTTTTCATAGTTTTGAAAAATAAAAAATAAAAACGGTTAGAAAACAGTAAAGAGAACAACTCCTAAAATTTTTGAAAAGTCAAAAGTTGATTTTAAATAATTTTATTAAGAGCTTTCTTAATAGTTATCTTCCTCCAAAAAATCTTTTACAAAAAGAAGAAACTCTACCAAATGTAAGATATGCGTATTCCGAAAGATCAACATCACAAACTTTTGGTACTAATTTGAATCAATACGTCTCCTCTTGTATTTCCCAATAGACATGTACAAACCATCATATTTTTGGAACTTTCTCTAGATATTAAACAGAGAGAGAGAGAAATAATGGGAAGAACGGTCCCGATAAGAGACGTGATTCCATGTATTATTTCCATATATACATAATCGCACTATTGATCCCCAATTTATTGTACCAATAACAAATTGGTCATCTCTAAAAAGAGCACATTAATCACTAACATTTTCGTTATAATTGTATCAATTTTCAACGATAGAAACCCTCCAAAGACCGGTTACATCTTAACATGACTCGCATTTTTGACTTTATAAAATTAGGTTTTGTTTCTTGACTTGGATTGTGTTCAAAAGTTTAAAGTGATGTACCTATCAAAACATAAATGTTTAAAGTGATGCAAACTTTTATCAACATTTCGTTACAATTTAATAAAGAATTAGACAAATTATCGACTCATCATGCTACAAAGAAAGGTTGAGAACTAATAGGTTGCTTCGGGAGCGTACGGTGATATTTATATCGAAATTGTTAATAATAATTTTTTTGCCACCCAATTATAATGGCCTTTGAAAGTGATTACATTGCTTCTTCCTTAAGCCATTTGCATTCAATCATTTTCTTGTTTTGCTTTACTTCGTAGAAGAAATATTCTAGTGATATTACCCTTCACGGGGTGGTCGAGTTGGTGAAATAGATAAACGCGAAAATTTTTGGTCACGAGTTCGATTCCCCCTACCAACACTTTCTCGATCGAACCTGTCGCATTGGACTTGTTTAGTATTGTTAATCTGGCTGACATGGTTTACATGCTATTGCGTCAACCCGAAGGTTTTATTCAGTACGCACCCGAAGAGTAGCGGTTGCAAATTTTCATCATAAAAAATAAAATAATAATAATAAAAAATAAATAATATTTTAGTGATGTTACCCTTATCTTATTTGTCGTGACCTCTCACTTTCACCATTATTTTTCTGCAAAATATCATATGTGTGTGTGTTCAAGACACTGAAATAGCATTTGTTCACTGCACGAATTACGAATTTCTCTGGAAGTTTTGTACAAGTTGCATTAAGTCCTTTATATGTTTTCCTCTAAAATTTAACATTTTATATTCACGTGATGAAATTATTCTGGAAAAAGGTAAGTACAAATTTAAGGGTACATTTTATTACGAATATAAAATTTACATGAAAATATTCTAGATAATTCAATTACATAGAACTTATTTGTATGACAATTATTAATTACATGTGTTTGATGATTTAGCTTTCAACCTAAAAAATATTATACTTGTCAATTTTTTTTTTGATGGATAGATGAGAGAAAGTTGATAGACGAGAGAGAAAAAGAGAGAATGAATTATCTGAAAAATAAAAATCACCCATCCCTATAAGGGTGGCCATGGGTTGGGTTGGATCGAATTTTTACTCAACCCAAACTCAACCGAACATGTTCTATTTGGTATAAAATCAACCAAACCCAACTCAATTGCGTATTTAAACCCAATCCAACCCGATCAAGTTCGATCGGGTTGGGTTGAGTTGGTCGATTTGAACTATATAAGACCTTTCCCCGTGGTCGGGGTTTCTCATCTTGCCATTCACTAGATAAACAGTGTTAATAGAAACATGTAAATAATATTTTTTCTTGTAGAAATGTAAATATGCATCCTCTCATATGGAATGTAGCATACACCTTAATCATGTTCTTGGAGAACCTTGACAAAAATCAATTAGAAAAGCCATGGGCTTTTTTTTATACTCAACTTGATTGGTGAAATCGACAATGCCCTCTGCTTCAAAGAACCGGCTCAAATGCTTATCGTCCAAATGTTGCTTGTATAAAAAAGAAAAACCCGAAAACTAAGATCCTTACCATCATGCTAAGGACACTATTAACATTTGAATTTTAGCATTTGAATTCGAGGAAATGAAATTTTAATTTGAAAAATTTTATCAGAATTGAGCTCTTTCTACTTCAGCAGAATCTCGATTCTGTGCTGCTTGCCAAACTATGAGTATAGAAGACTCTAGTCTATTTCCTAGTGCTCAAGCGTGGTTTATTTCCTGAGAAACCAAGAAAGCCAGCTACAATATATAGAGAGAAGAAATCGCAAAAAATTGAGCACAAGGTGTACACTTCTCTGTATTTTTACCTGTCTCTTTATGCTTTCGAGAGCACGTTTGTTCCCGCGAAACACAAGATGGCCATGGACCTCCTTGAGCTTTGCCACCAGCGACTCGACGTTCGGCCGGAAGCTAGTGAGAGATTGAGAGCGAGGGAGCAGCAGATTGAGAGCGAGAGGGAGAGAAGATTAATTTAGGGTTGTACTTTGATTATTGACGGGTTTTGGTTTTGGGTTTGGCTAAAATTTGAAAGTTGATTTTTTTTTTTTTAACTGAGCGGGTCGGGTTAAATCGGGTTTCATGTGTCAACCCATAAATCAACCCAATCCAACCCGCTTTCTTAACTAAAACCCGAACCCAAGTAGAAAATCACAAAAAAAATTGCCCACCATTACATCCCTTTAAAAAAAAAAAAATTATTGTTTTTGAGAAAAATATGGTCACATGATCAAAAATTGGAAAAAAAAAATTATGAAAAAAATTGTCAATCAAACACCTCAAAAGTATGATTTTAAATTGAAAATGACATTTTTCATGAAAAATAAAGTGAATCAAACACAATCTAAATGTATTTAAAATTTATATATTATTTTAAGGCCCTAAAACCGATACATGCATCAATTTTATATCTTATTGATATGATCCACAAGACTATTGGAGTCAAATGAACGACCCAAGGAAAAAATATGTATATAATGAATGTGCAAAAGCAAATTCTTATATATATATATATATATATATATATATATATATATATATTTTAACCTAACTAGGTGTGTTCAACATGCAAAAATTTTAAGTTCAAATTTCATCTCAACTCATTTATGAAACTATATACATGTCAAGATCTTGAGAAAAGTTGAATTCAACTGCTCAAACATTGAACAAGTTGAACTTTGAAATAAGATGGTCGAATGCTAGTGAACTTGGCAAAAGAATACTGGATAGATTTAGTCAGGATTTGATCCAATACTGGGCTGCAAAATTTCAAGCTGGATTTACACATAAAAAAACTGTTTTTACAAAAAAAAAAAAAAAAAACTACTATCTAATTTTTTTTTTTTTGGGGCCTTGGAGGCGGGATTACAGCCCAGCAAGTCCGCCTCCCCTCCCCCCCCCCCCCCCCCACGTCCGCCCCTGGATTTGGCACCATGTATATTCACAAGGGAAATTTTCACTATTGATCCCTTATCTATTGCTCCAATAATGAGTTGGTCATCGTTCTTTAAAAAGAAGCAAAATGATTCTCAATCTTTCATTATGATTACACAACATTGTTCTGGGGCAAAAGTCATCAAAATCTCTATTAAGTTATCTCTTGATGCTCTCATTTTGATCTTTATGGAAACTAGGTTTTACTTCTAAACTTAAAACTTAGGGGTGGGCATAAATCGATTTGGGTATGAGCCTGACAATCAAATTGACAGTTCGGATTGGGTGAAATCCAAATTCAAAATCAACAGACAAAATTAATAAGTGGTCTCAAAATGACAAGATGAGTAAATTGACCTGAGTCAATTTAGTTTGTGAGGTTAAAATGGACTTTTTCCTTAAAAATCAATTTTAAATTCGACCCTTCAAATCGAGATTTTCGGGCTGGTCCAAGCCAAGCCAACCCAAATAATAAACTAGGACCAACCCGAAAAATAAACCAACATCCCTCCAAATCAAGTCGAGTCGGGATGTAACTTGTCCACCCCTACTTAAAGTGATGTACAGAAATTTAAAATGGAGCCTAGTTTTTACGATGACTACACAATGGTTTTACAAAGATTGAAACGGTTAAGTCACTAAAAAAAATTAATAATTGTGAAACTAATGAAATGTTGAGAACTTAATTATTCTTTATAAAACTTAAAGAGACTATACATTAAAAACAAATATGCAATTTTCCCAATACAGTTAGATGAGATAACTGTGAAAATGATTTCATGAACCATGTTTGTTGTATAGTGTTCACTGACAATATGACATGTTGTCATCGGACAGTTTGAAAATTTGTCGATTTTTTCAACCAACATTTTTTTTGACAAATCAACATTGTCAACCACTATTTTCATTCAACATTATACAAATAACATAATTGGGAATATAATAATAATGAATAGGAAACAAGTGAAAAAGGTTTTTCATGGTGGAGAATAAGAAGGGTCCCACTTCCATGGACACTATTCCAACATGCCTTTTGGACTACTACATATACTCCCAACACTCCCACTCTTTTCATTTGTAATAAACATCCAAATTCACAGCCTCACCATTAAATCCCCAAACATCATCTTCATATATATCATCCATTCCTCCCTTAGCTTGCAACTGTCATCCACCTCCATTGGATGCTCTTGTTAGTTTGCTTCAGATAAACAAAATCTTTCTTTGTAATTGGGATTTTGTTTGCTTGTCTTTTTCTTTTCCGATAATTCAGTAACTTGGAGCAGACGAAATACTGTTTACATCTTCTCTGGTCTATCCTAAGAGCGTTGGACTACGTGAAGTCTAATCATACTCTACACTTATCCTCCTCTCGACAATCACTTTAAAGGTTGAAGAGATGACACCAATAGAAGGCATTGAGAAACAAGGTATACTCACCATTCTTGGTTCTGATATTAGACCAGTAGCCTCCTTAAGAAAAACACTTTCAGCTGATATGTCCTCAAAGAAATGGCTGTTACAAAATGGGTTTTTCTCCCTGAAAAAGATTGCATCATCTGAAGAACTAGTGATCAACGGTGCTGATTCATCTTCTTCATCAGAAAGTGAAGAAGAATATGATGAAAATACGCCAGGACAAGATGAAATTTGGAGGTCAATTCAATTACAGAAAGAGAAGAAGAATAATCAGACGGATCAAACTCCATCGAGATTAGATTGTTGGGGTTCAATTCTATCTCAAAAGAACAATCAAGATTCATCCAAGAATTCTCCAACACCTTATGTTCATCCTCTTGTGAAAAGATCAGCCAGCAATATTTTAAGTAAAAAAAGTCTTGAAATTTGTACTGAAAATCTTGGATCAGAAACTGGCTCAGATGGTTTTCCCTTGTACCCTCCTAAAATAGAAAATTACTGCCAAGAAAAAGTGTCAAAATCCTTCGGAGATTTTAATGTTGTCAAGTACAAAACAATGTCCCCTCGGCCATTTCCCCCTCCAATTCCTTCCTTTGGTGATGGCAATGGAAGTTCACTTCGTATGCACTGCCACCGCCAAAATGGGAGGTTAATTCTTGAAGCTGTGTCTGTTCCTTCAAGAAACTGTTTCCAGGCCCGCCGCCAGGATGGCCGCGTTCTCCTCACTTTGATCAATCCACCAACTTTTCAGGAGAAGGTGGCAGCACCAGCACCGGCACAGGTGGAAGAGGAGGTGCAGTCTACGATTGAGCAGAATCCAAAACCAGTAGATGTGATTATAAGTGTGGATAAATCAGGATTGATGATGAAGAAGTTCTTGAGACTAGGAAACAAGATGAATTCAACATGGTCTAACAAAGTCAACAAAACTGTCAAGTTAATTGAGGTTGGGGAGGAGCAGCCACTTCCACCATTGCCACCACCCAGAGTAGCTCAGCTGATTTCCACACCAACACCACCACCACTGGCTTCTGCTGCCTCGTTCAATGCCTACGAATACTTCTGGCGGAACAAGACAAGCTTCATCACTACTCCACAATACATTCCCATAAAAAACAACCACAAGATTTCCCATTCCAATGGTGAAAAAACATATGAACACCAAAATTTGGTGCTCATTTGCCCTTTGTTCAAGGGATGCAAAGAACAATGGAAGTCTCTATTGATTTGGGAGCCAAACTGCATTGCCACCTCCTAATGATCAAGTTTTCTTGAATCCAAACTTTTAATTTATCAATTATAAGTCCTTAATTATAGTTATTACTCTTAAGTTTGTCACTTTTTCTTCTCTCTCGGAGATTTGTATAACCAAATAAACATGGAACCGATACTTTAAATTGTTTTAAACAATGGCCTTAGTTTCTTGGTAACTTGCCTATTTTTCTAATGGAATCTGTCTTGTTATTAGTGTGATTTCTATTTTATTACAGTCCGATACTCAAATTAATCGAGTATTAAAAAAGTTAAAACACTAATTGATGTGCCAGATTCAATGACTAAAGAAAAAAAGTTCAATTTTAATTCGTTATTGTATACTCTTTCATAATACTTATCAAAATTTAATCATTCACTGGACAAAATCTCAGCACCATGTTTGACTTGGTGGAGTGTCTTGTTCAGCCTGAGTGGCAATGGAATGTGCCTTTCCCTTTTCTTCGTCTTTTGCAATTCTAACCAATAGGCAATTTTTATTGGTCATGTGTGGTCCTTTTGATCTTAAGTCCCTGTTTGAGCCCTGGATTCAGTTTTTTTTTTTTTTTTTTTTTTTGAACTAATTTTCAATCATATATTCTTTCAATAATATAATTTTACGCGTAAACCTGAAATTTTATTCAACTTTTTAACCATATATTCTTCAAAAAATTATGAATAATCTTAAAAGATCATAATAGAAAAACGTTTGCTTTTAATTAATATCTATTATAGTTGTGTTGAATTTGATTTATTCCAACTGTCTTGCAGTCTACACGTTTTGAGGTACTTGAAAAAGTTTCAATGAAAAAACTCTACAAGTATGCGAAACAGTGTGAGGAAACGAAGTCCCTTTAACGAAGAGTATTTGTTAAAGTCTAAAATGATATATGATAATGTACTAGACTTTAGAATATTAGTATGTTGCTAGAATATTTTCTTAAGGGCATAGCTATTGATAGGATATATCTTCACCATCAATTCAAATGAGGTGAAGTTAATATAAGCCTTTTAGGGCTTATCTATAGAGCATTCAAGAAAGCATCTAAGTAAAAGAATCGGAAGCACTCGTGTGAATATAAATATAAAGATGGGTTTGCAAATAATTGTTATAGTGTTTTAAGTAGAAAGAATGTGAATTTACTCTCTAATTATTGTTTTGTAATAATGTTTACTTTTTCTTGTTAGTTTAGTGTAGGACAAAGGATCGCACGATATTAAAACTAAATTGTATGAAAGACGATTTGCAGAAACTAAAAGTGCAGAAAATAAAGAATCAACACAGAAGAATTATTTCGGCCTAAGCCCCGGAGGTTCGGCGACCACATCTAACGCCTACATCCCCCGTTGAGCATCCAATATATTGGATTATGCTCAGTTGCACTAAATAGCCCAAATCAGCAACAAGGATTACAACGGTTCATACAACGCACAAAGAGACAAACCAAACACTTATCTCTCAAGAATATCAGCAGATCTATCGAAGGATTACCAAGAACCTTCACTGAACCCCTTCGAATACAACTCGACTAGAACCTTAGTTCTCACAGATAATCACAGAGAATATCACTAACTTACAGATTTACAGTAAGTATTTCACACTCAAATCAGAGATTTGATGGAAGAATGGAACGGGTAAAGGAAACCCTAGAACACGAGAGAGTTTCTTGTTTTCTCTCTTTAGGTCGATTGCAGTAGAAAAGAGTTAACCCTAGGAAATGAGGAGTCAACCGGTTAATAAGGGGCATCTAGAATCTTCAGTCCAATGAGCTAGGATTCAGCAACGTGTTAGCCATCCAGCAAAAGCACACCTTTGATAAAACGTGTTTTCACTTAAATTCTGGGAGCAACATATATAAGAACTTGGGTTCGAATCCCACATTTAGACTATTTTTTAGAGTGTCATTTACGAGTATTGTCAATCAAAGTTACAGATGTAGCTCAAATTGCAAGGGTAGATTGAGGAGCTAAGCATCACATGAGGAGCTAAGCATCACACATGGAGTTTGGAAAAGTTTGGTCCGTGACAAGAAACCTCGTTAATAAGCTTAAAAAGGTGTATCCAATCTTTTTTATACAACGTCTAAAACGTGTCTAGAGACGAATTCAGATCACATTTTTTCAAAATGATTTTTGCAAAACGTGTGTATGATCCATGCACATAGTACAATGTGCATATAAAAAGTAAATTATTGATCTTAATAGCTACATGTAACATTTCACATCTTAAAATTAATTATGCCCTAAGTGGATGATCTCATGCCTATTCCCTTGAAAGCTTTTCCTTGATCAGTATTTTTAACCTTTTAATATAGACTTGACTCGAGCAGTTTAGGGCCTTAAACAAAAAATTTTGAATGTGTTTTTCAAGAATACAAAAATGTTAAAAAATAATTTAAATACTACAACTACGAAAAATCTTAAATTTATATACAGTTTTAGGAAAAACATAAAATAGACTAAACATCTTGCTACAATCAACAAAGGAAACAAAGAAAAATAAAACTAAGCATTAATTTGATACTAATAAAAAGTTCAAAATAAAGCTGATTGAACACTTCTCCATGCATGATTTCATTCCGAAAGCTAGTGTTGTATTATGTTAAGTTTATATAAAATTTATTTTTATTGTTTTTGAGATGCAAAAGTGTTGATTAATTTAAAAAAAGAACTTATCATTTTTTTTTAAACAAAGTTTTGCATCTGAAATTAAGCATACCCATAGGCACTCACATTGACAAGCATATGTTGATACTTAACAAAATCATACATGCTCAAGCACATGAATAAAATCCATTCCATTTCCACTCCCTAAAAGAACAGACTCCACAATCCGTTTGACCCCCATTTTTTGGAATGAAAATGGGTGGAATAGTATTTTTTTTTTAAAAAAAATGAGTGGTTGAAAAAGAGGAAAAAATTTCGATTTACGTGTAATATTATTTTATGGAAGATTTGTGGTTGAAAATAGGAAAGAGAAAAATGGAATATAATTTAATGGGAATCAAACATATGCTAAGAAATCATTTGTGATTTGTGAACCAATTAAAATATGTCCTTGGAGCCTACAGGTAACAGGCTAACGTAAAATCAAAATTCCATCGAAATTGCTAAAAAACCTAAAATCAATGAAAAATATAAAGATACAATCCCTAAGATTACTAGAATTGATGGTATAATCAATAAGACAAGAAGTTCTGTAAACGTACAAAAAAATCGAAAATGATGGAAAAATGAAATCTTTGACAAGGGGCCAAACCTGAAGCCTCAATGTATTGCAATTTGCAGCGATTTATCATTTTTTTTCCAAGCTCTTCAAAGAGGATGAATGATGAAACAACGTTCAGTTCTCACTTCTCAAAAACTTGGCATACTTATCGTCAGTGTGGGAGTTTTCAATTTAGGACAAACCGGCAAAGGGAAATAATAAAAGGGTAATTTTCATAAGAATATAACTTTGGCCCATTTCAATAATAAGAAATAAGTTTCAACTTTCAAAAATCAGATTTTTATTATTTATTATTTAATTAATTAAATATATATTTAATTAATTAAATATATTAAGGTCACAGATCTATATAATTTGGTCACAGATTCACAATTTAACTAGTCACATATTATTTTCGATCACAAATCAAAATTTTCAAATGTAAAAAATTATTTTACGTCACAATTCAAAAAATTTATAGGTCACAATTTGTTCATCGATCACAGATTCACAATTTAATTAGTCACATATTATTTTTCGGTCACAAATCAAAATTTTTAAATGTCACAGATTTATTTACGGTCACAATTCAAAAATTTTAAAGGTCACAATTTTTTCCTTGGTCACAAATGAAAAATTTATAAGTCACAAATCATTTCTAAGGTCACGAATCGAACTTTCAATAGGTCACAAATCATTTCTGAAGTCACAATTCAAAAATTTTACGGGTCACAATTTGTTCCATTGGTCACATATCAAAATTTTACTCGTCACAATTTATCTATAGGTCACAACAAATCACAGATTAATTTTTAGTCACAACTTATCAAATTTTTTGTCACAATTAAAAGTCACGGTCACAATATTCAGGTCACATATCCAATTTCGAGTCACAAGTGGAAGTCACAATCACATTTTTCCTCACAGCCAACGTCACAACAATTAGCACCATCTCCTCTACCACCACCGCAGCCACAAGATTTGAACCTTGCTTCCGACCTGAACGACGTGACTCACCATTTCCCAACCACAACCAAAACCACCACAACAATAGCACTGTCGCACCGCACTTCCAGATCCACCACCATCAACAGCACCGCAACCTACCACCCCACCGCACCGCCCCGCCCCGCCAGATCCACCACCATCAAGAGCACCGCACTGCCCCGCCACTGTACTACATCGCCATCAACAGCACCATAACCCACTACAATACCTCACCGCAGTATCCATTACCATCACCACAACCGCTAGATTCGCCACCGCTAGCCACCAATAAATCAGATGCAAAACAGTCAACACCCCACAAACATCATCACCCAAACAACCGCCGCCAGATCTGCTACCATCACCCAACCAACCAGCCGCCAGATTCACCACAATCACCCAACCAACCACCGCACAGCGTTCCCACCATCACCCGATCGACGCTCATCTTCCTTGTCACTACGCGAACCGGCGACGTCGTATCGGATCTCGTCAGTCGTCACTACACCTGAGAGAAATCAGATTCGGAATTGTTATTGGCGGTGTTAGTGAGGTGTGGTGATTTTGGTGTTGGTAGGTCCGGTGGTGACAGTCCCGACGGTCGTGGTGGTGGCGACAGTCGCGACGGTCGTGTCGGTGATGCGAGAGAGGAGGGCAACGAGAGAGAGAGAGAGAGAGAGAGAGAGCTTTCATATAGATAGTGAGAGAAGAAGGCGGCGGGGAGGAGGGGGGAAGTGAGGGAGATATAATCTCGGGTTTGATTTGTGGAAGATAAATTAATTAATTTTAAAATATATTAATTAGGAATTTTTTTTTTGATTTTTGTATAGTTAAATCTTTCACCTTATTTTAGAATGATCAATTTTTAAACTAGGATTTTGTATAATTTTCACATAATAAAAATGGTAAGATTTTGTTCAATTGGGCTTGTTAATAATGAGCTTGTGCAAGATTAATTTACATATTAAAAAAAAGGTTTGAGCCGTTTGACAACAAGTCTATTTGAATAACTTACAAAAACAAAAACAAAACAAAAAGTGTGGGGTCATTTAACCCCCACATGATCCATGTGGGTCCGTCCATGTATATATATATATATAGTACCTTAGAAGTACTACTAATTGAGTTGATGAATCAAATTATATTAATTATTTTATAGATCGTTCAGCAACACATTTTGAACTATTTAAAATCAAAATATCTTAATATAGGCAAAGTTGATTATCATCAATTTTATCTTGCAAGATGACGAATAGTTGATAAGTAATATAATGATGAGATGAGTATGGTCAATTAAAGATTGATTATTAATTTCAAATCATAATTAACTTCAATAAAACATAATATTATTGAGAGAGTTTTCTAGATCGATTTTCCAAACTAATAATCGGACAAATAAAGTTGAGCATTGTACGAAAACTTTAGAATATAAAATTCAATAACATAAATCACTAAGACGACGTATCCACCATTATGACCCTTAATTCAATTCTCAAATACCCGTAGTTTATCAATATTGCCTAGGTAAAAATCAATGAGCTAATTACATGCAATAGTCTCTCTCGATGATTGAAACGGGATCGACGACGGCCGCCATTTGCTTTGCTTTTCTAAAAATACTCCGGCTTCGGTCGTCGTTTGCAATGCTGTTGTTGCAGTACCTAACTTGTTTCTAAATTCCTTATTTCGGTCCTCCAACTTACAACTTAGTCAATTCAGACCCTTCATGTTTTGAGAATGTTCAAGTTGACATTAATTTTTTATTTCATCCAATTATGGTCCCCAAACTTTCCGAATATCGAATTTGGTCTCCCAAACTTGGGGAATTCATCTAATCAACTATTTCAAAACCACAGATAACATCCCCAACTTCTCGGTAACTCTTCAATTCTACCATTTATGCTCCAATTAAGCTCCAGATCCCTCCCCTTATGCTCAAATCACTTCCTACCACTAAAAGCAATACATACACTAAATTAAGTAAAAAATTAGTCCAAAATATAAATATCAAGTAAATTTATAAGTCTAGATAAACGTGTAAAATAAACTTATTTACTTATCGCTAATATAAAGAATAATACCAATTAAAATAGAAAAAGATGTATTGGGTTGATATCAAGCATACGGAATCAATCATAATCTTCAATATATGTAAATCAACCAATTATATCTTAAATACCTTTGGAATTTGTAGATTGAAGAAGGATGAGGAAGAAACCATGCTTGAACATTTCCATAATGCCATTATATTCAAATCTAGACATGGTCTAAACAAAAGTCACCAACCTTGTATTTTGTGAGAAGACAATGGTTATGGCTACATGCACTATGAAGCATCTGTGTGTATATGGACGCTCATGCATCCTTAATTGTTTCAAAACTCTGGTCGTTTATCATTATTTCAAAATTCTTATTTTCTCAAACTCATTTTCAATCAGATATTCCAACAATAAAATATTTTGCACATGAACCCAAATTTTTTCAACTTTTTGATCGCACATTCTCCAAATTATTCACAGTTTCAAAACTCATTTTCTTACTTTAATAACAGTAGAAAAAAAAATAGGCTAAATTTCTTGATTGTTGATTGCCACTATTTTATCACCGTCTCCAGTTGGAGGGACGGTATGAAGGGTAGACTAAAGGTGAGAATATGTTCAATTTCGCAATATTCAGGGAGTATGCATTCCATCGATCAGAAAGAATGCGACCAGAAACTTTTCCGTGTATTTTTGCTGGTTAAGGAGAGTTTCAGCCTCTGATGTTCAAGACAGAAGATCCCAACAAACATTACATTCAAAGACCAGTGAATTGATGCTGAGTAGCAGTCGTATTGTATCCATATAAAGGCCTCTATTTATTACCTTCACGTCTGTCAATAAAATGCTGAAAAACTGATCAATTCATTTGGGCACGAGGGAGCAGAAACAGCTTCTTCTCTTCACACTAAGGTTTTTACATTGTACAAACACAAATTACACAGCAAAACCTCTATTAGACATGAACAAACAAGATGATTCTGATTCTATCTCACCAACCTCGTACACGAACCTCAAGTCCTACAACACAAATAATAATAATGCTCATAACAATAATACACCTACACAATGACCAAAAAAAAAACAAGTCTACCCAATCGAAGGAAGAAATGACTCTGTAACTTCTACCAGTTGTGGATCATGTACAGCTTTTGGAAATCCTGAACTGCTTTCAGCACAACAAATGTAGTCTACAACTAGCCACTTGCAACATGCTCAAACTCTTCATCTTTATCTTCCGAAGGCACTCCATTGCATGAAAGATACATGTGGGAGTTCAAGGGCCTTCATATCTCTAAGAGATTATTAACTTATCTCTGCAGAATCCTTGACATGGAGTCATGCTATGTACAGATCACTGGAAATTTCCTAGTGTTAGCATAGCCTGGAAGTACGGGAAAGCAATCTGGGAGCAAAATCTAAATCCAAGCAAGAGAACCTCTATCATTAGTCACTTGAGGACGGCCCCTAGTTGGTGTAGGCGGTCTGTTAGCATTGAGCTCCTAGTTTCACAACAAAAAAAAGATCGACATCAGCAGGAGATGACAAGACGTTGACTGAAAGGAAAACTGAATCATTGGCTCAAGCTATTGTCCCAGTAGTAAGTTGGTCCCCACCCTCGCATTTCAGTTGCGCAATAGGTCCCCGATAAAAAGTTTAAAAAAGAAAGGAAAAAGGTCCAAATCTTTTAAATCGGTAAGTGGCCCTAATGGAAACATGCGTCACTTCCAATTTCTGGGCATCAGCCCCAGTTGGGAAGCAAAATTTAGCTTCATGAAGTTGAGCAGGTGGGGGACATCTGACAATTGTACATAGATTTGGAAAGTTATTGTTAACGGGAGTCATTATGCAACTATAATGACAACTATAATGAAAGGTTGGGGACCAACGGTGCAATTCCCATTGATTGTTAACATGAACATACTGGAAACCGAAAGTAAAGATGTCATTTTCACCTGCATCCATGTGTCTTCTATTTGGCGTTCAGGAGAGGTCTCCGGAGATGAAATTGCAGGCGGCAATGGATGAATTAGTTTTGGAACCACCACTAGATCTCTACCCAAAACTAAGATAGCTCCAGCATTATTTGCCGTACCTGAAGTCAAGAATTAAAATTCCAGAGAGAGACATAATCAAATCAAAAGGCAAGAATTGAATGGTCAATGAGTAAATAGTCAATATATCAGGACATACCACAGTAGTTAGTTGCTGAAAAGATAGTAATTAAATGCCCCTGAGCAAATCTTTCAAATCCATCCATCACACATTCATGAGCCCGAACAATCAATTGTAGATCATTGTTGTTACAAAATTCCATTACACGATCAGGCTGCATAGATGGACATCGCATAATGTTAAAATTGATAGAGATACTGGGAATAAATAAATAAAATCTCATTTTCTTACGTACAAGCATCAAATAATGGACTAAAACCATAATATAGCTGCACCTGAGATATTAAAATCTTGAACTCCAATATAAGACCTAGGAACATCCAAAAATACCATTCATATCCTTGTACAAGAAGATAAAGTATCCAACAGTTTGGGGCAGAATAATAGAAGCACTTCATATTGTTAAATGAAGCGAAAATTGTCATGATATATTATTGAAGTTCCTTGTAGTTACTGAATATTTCTCTAACGGGTAGAATAATCTTTTGCTAATGAAATTTCGTAATCAACAGCTGCAACTGATCATAAATGGGTAAGTATACAGCATAACAATGCCTACTCTTACACATAAGCATTGTATTGAATTCGATTTTTAACATAATTTTAGTTGGCATCAATGTGACAGTAGCAAGCAATGCGTACAGCTGATTGCACTTGAAACAATGATAACCACCCAAGGAAAGGATAACTCTTATACGTCATAGGGGCCAACAATGCTTAGCATAGCATAGTATTTCTATTTTCTAAAAGTCCCATCCAATTACCTCAGTATCCAGTCCTTAGAAGTCCACTGAGTAACTTTCTGTTTTAGGCACGCATCAGACACAGGACGACCTTCCTCAAATCCAGTAGACAAAGCCCAGAATATACATCATCGCACTAAACTTTTTCAATGGAACAAGCATGTGGATTCATGATTGTGACTTCAAAATAATCTCCCAAAACTCCAGGATTTTTGTGATGGGAAGAAATATCAGTCCAAAATTAACTTGCATCTCATGTAATGTAATTAAATAGACTTCAAAGTAAATTCTGAGAGAAGCCTATGTCTCTAGTAACATAAACCAAATTATTGCATTCACCTTTATCATCCTCAATCAGTTAACAGAGACTTAAAGTTTCTGGAGGTAAATATAATCCAACCTTCTATAAACATGCTAAATACTATGAACTGCCGTACTTCTATACATATTGACAGTTGAATCATAGCTTTTGACCAAAATAACTTAGGGATTTCACAAATCCACCAATTTAAAAACAAAAGAACAGGAAATGTCCAAAAAACTAACTGGCTTGAAGAACCATGTGGCATGCCATGGTATAAATTTGCACATCATTCAATTGCTTCCTGATTCATCAGAAACTTGCAACTATAGTTGCTCTTTAACTTGTACTCTACTAATTTTCTGACTCCAAACAATTATCAAAGCTAGGATATAGCATCATTCTTGACAAAATAAAGAACAATATCTTACCACAATATATTTATGGATTATTAAACTAATTAGCTTGAACATCAGCCCCTCATCCCCACCCGTAAATCCCAACCCCAAAAAGATTAATATAATTCCAACAAATTGATAAACACAACATTAAGTCTAAAATAATCAATATTTGGAGCTGTTCATGGGAAAAAAACAGAATGAGAGAAGTGCCCACCCCAAAGGTAACCAATCCAGGACCTCTTGCATTTGGTCTTAATCCTTCTACACTGTCGTTTTCTGTGGGATCAGACCTACCAGAAAAATTCACATGTAAGAATAGAAGAGAGGAAAATTAGAAGAATGATATTGAAAACATATAGTGATGGCATTCACCAACCATAACAAGTCCATAAGGACAATCGATCCGGCTTCCATTGTAATTGGGCGCTGAATACTCTCAATCTGTTCTACATGGTTTATTGATCTTCCTATACCACCATGCATACAAATAATTTTTTTCTCAATCAATGCTGCCAGAGGGAGCCAATTGAACAATCTGTTTATTCGATGCCATGTCCAGATTCCATCTCTTTCACCCTGTTCACGTCATGATCATAAGGTCTGAAGCTTTATTCAGACATAAAAAAAATTAACGAGGGTTGGACAAAACTCCCAAACCGAATTGATCGAACCGGACCCGTTCCAACCCGAACCGAGCGGCTATTCTTAAGTTAAATGCCCGAATGGGCCGAAGAACCAAATAAGAACCAAATCTCTCTAATATTTTAAATAAGCAAAATTATTTTATTTTTCTAAATAAATTTGCTAAATAGTTAATTTAGCTCAAACCCAAAAATATGATTTTCCTATTTCTAATTTTCAGTCCAAGTCCAACTTAATCAAATTGTCCTAAAATTTACCATATTTTGTTATTCTATCGTAGTGCCGTTTCTACCGTTCTGGAGAAATTGAATTGACGCTCGACAACCCCTCTTTTAATTATTGTAGCTCGCTATCTTCCTTTTCTCGTGATTTTAACAATTAAATCTATGAAAAACTCAATAAAGAGATGCAAAAGACACATAAAATTGGATCACGTTATTTGTAAGAACTAAGATTAAACATATCATTAGTTGAATTAATAATTTTGTAAAAATATTAAAAAATTTAATCATAGTACGGAATTTGGAAACTGAACCTGAACGGTTCCATAATTAAATTTGAACCCAACGGTTCCACTTACTAAATACCCGAAAATTTCGAATCCGGTTCGGTTCATGTTCAACCCTACAACTAACCAAATTAAATAATTACCATGCGTTCAATGCACTCAATTCGAAAACCAAAAAGTGCATTGATATCTGCAGCTTCATGATTACCGCGAATCAAATGCACCTGATGCGGATGCTCAACCTACACACGAAAACACGTATTAATATACCATGAAGTAGATATAAAATCATAGCACTGTACTGACAGAGAGGCCAAGTACCTTCAAAGCTAGGAGTAGGGTTATGATTTCCAAGCTGTGCTGGCCTCGATCAACATAATCACCCAAGAAGAGATAATCGATATATCTGATAGTCATCAATGCAAAATTAGCCACACATTAAAGGTCAATAAAGTTATAAAAAAAAAAATGTAGTACTTCAAATCAAACAGCAAAATAACTCAAAGTCACCCTAAGTGACAAAAGAAATAGTCTTCAATTCAAGAAGAACAGGAGCACACAAGTCTCAAAGCTATGTCGGAATAAGCAAGTAAACACCAGCATATTTTTATGAAATCTAGATAAATGAAACTGTATCCAAGAACTAGAGAATTCGGTTGGGGACCTAATACATATAGAAGGATGTCATGAAGTCAAAACTTACGCTATATCTCCTGCAGTTGAAGGGGATCCATACTCATCAAAAAGGCGCATAAGATCCCCAAATTGGCCATGCAAATCACCAAATATCTTTATAGGCGCCTTGAGCTGTAGTACACTAGGTTCAGCTGCAAATATTCTTTCAGCACTATCACAAAGATCTGCTATCTCGTTGCAATCCAAGAAAAACTGTCTGCGAACTGGAGGTTTCCAACCACGAGGTTTTAAAAGATGAGCAATCACCTGGAGAGGGGAAGAAAGAAGCCACGAGTCTTAACATGATACAATATATTTAGCATAACCAACAAAATAATATAGAATTGTCATGATACCATAATAACCACAACAAATAAACAGATTACATCAAAAACGCTTCAGTTATATTATCAGCTTGAAGAGATACTAAAGCTAAAAGAAGTAAATTTTACATCATGAAAAATTCAGAAATTACTGATATTTCTTAATCGTGATAAAGACAGGAATAGATCACTGGAAAGTCCAACATAATATGATTTATTATGATATGAAATAAAAAAAATACCTTCTTCGGTACACTATTAACAGACATTTGTCGGTCTAGAAGTTTCCTAGCTGCTGTTGCATTTTCTTGAGTTCCATAACTGACACGTCTGCCTTCATTTTCAAATTGATCGATTGAAAGCTGTCTGGCTACACCTAAAGCACCACCAGTCTCTGCGGCTACAACAACCTGCAGATGTATTAATGGAGTATAAAGAAAACTTTTACCATTGACCGAATTGAAATAGACTTGAATTCATTAACCATCTAGATACTAACAGCACGGTGATGAAGCCTAACTCCAGCTGAAGCAGAATTATTAGACACTGCAGAATCTGGCTTAATCAAGGTAGAGATCTGTTTTCCACTGGGGGTGGCCTCAGCGCCCCGATCCCTATCTGGAAGCTCAATTTCTCCATTAGCTTGCCGAGCTTTAGCAGCAGCTAACGTAGCAGTAATAGCTTCAGCTTCTGCTGCTGCAGCCTCAACTAAGTACTCAACACCTTTGTTCTGTCTTCTGAAAAGCATGCTACATTTAATACCTGAACTTGAAGTGACTCAAAGAGCCTAACTACCAAACAGATGGTGAATTACAGAGCATAAAGCAATGCAGCATTTACTAGCACACATACCGGGAACCTTGAAGCATTGCATTTTCAGTGCTAATATCAGTATACATATCCCCATTTACAGGGGGAGCAACAGGAGTTCCTACTATCACGTCACCATCAGCAGCAGCACCAGGCACCAGAGGGCTTGTTCCATCATCAATAAAACCATATCTACCTGGTAACCTCCCTTGCTGCACATTGGTTGCTGCAGCTGCAGCTGCAGCTGCTGCATGAGAAGCTGCACTAGTTGTTTCAGCAGCAGCAAGATCTTCAGCAACAAGTAAGTCATCCAGCAACACCCCTACGGAAACAAACATGTCAATGATCAATACCATTTGATTCCATATTAAAAATTCTACTAGTCGGCATTAGCTCATATAAAAAGTTGTGCTTTTACATATCTATTGAATTCAACTATCCATTATTTAGATACGATAATTGAGGCTTATGCCCGTGGTACAACTCACATGAGGCTTTCATTAAAAACCTCAAAGCTGACGCAACGTGCCATTTGTCAAGGCGGAGTCTAAGACTTACTATGAAATTGTTGTCATTTCCTTTAGAATTCTTATTGTTCGCCTCAGCTTTTTGGGCTATTTTTTATGGTCTACACGTTTTACGAGTTTTTTGTTTTTCTTTTTTATAGATTTTTTTTATGTGTCCTCAGGCTTACGATGCAGCATCACATAGGCAAAATGCCTCAGTACCCTACAGACCAGGAACTAGGGACGTCTAATCTAGACTCCTGAGAGTAAAGTGAAACAGAAAACCAGAGAAAAATGAAGAAAAATATGAAACATCAATTTCACTTGTACTTCGTAAGTTATAACAGAAATGAGTTATGAAGTGGGACTGGGACTATAGACACAGATCCATGTAAAGAAGGCTCTGGGTGTGTGTGGGTGTGTAGTTAAACATACGAACAATGTTCTAGAAGATGAACTTGGGCAACAGCAGATTGTAGTTTAAATAAGCGTCTTAACATGCCACTTGCACGAACAACTCAATTGACTTATCTATGATAAACAACTCCTCAACATGCCACCTACAGGAACAACTTAAATGACAACCTTGTGTGGTTCTTCCTCAGTTTTCAGTATTCTCACCACTTGGGCAATTAAAAAATGACGCTCACAATCACTCAAAAGAGCAAGGCTACCATCTTAATCACAAAAAGCACAATTAAGCAAGTCAAATATGTTGAGCATCTTCATATTCAGCAACCGATAATTATAACGAGCTTCTAAACTTGTGATGGTAAATCAATGCCACTTCTTTCAGAACCTCAGCGACAGAAGCAAATAGCAGTTTTATATTATTGTCTGTATTTGCAAATTACAACATGCCATTCTCAATGTTTTAGGGTTTGAATCCATCGAGATCTCATAACTCTCTTTCTCATATGTATGTGTGGTGTCAATGTCATGGACATGTATATTTACCACATATCTTGACCATTTGATCCCTAACAACTTGAGTTTTATGTATCTTTTATAGCTACGAACTCAATTCAAACGTGCATCGCTGATGATAAAAATTCGCATAACATTCTCCCACGACTCCCAAAGTAAAATTGAGTCCTTTTTACCTAATATCCTGAACATGTATACCTACATCATAATTTTCATTAGGAGAAATCTGTCATCTTTCTTTTTCAATTACATGCATCCAACTTATACTAATTTTCACCATCAGAAATCAAGTAAATCTCACATTTTCCAAGTACAGTTGCTATTCGCAGATTCTCGTATACTCCAGGCAGTTTTAAAAAGTGATGGGTAATAGGAAGAACTATGAGGCAGCATTTTTGCATATTGGACTCTAAAATAAAGCTTAATGATGGAAGGGCATAGCATGAATAATCTGACCCCATTGACTGTGACAAGCTAGTAATATTTACGGTTAACAAAAAATAATTGAATTTAAGAAAAGAAGCCACACTTCATGACATTAGCTGCATACATCAAGATTCAAGAGTCCTCTTCAGTGACATTAAACACATATATCAAGAGTCCCAATAGCTTTCATAAAGAAGATCGAAAGCATACTCGATAGTGTATGCATCAAGTTGAAAGATTCAATGCCTTGCAAGGGAATTGGCAAAACAAGATCAAGTTATCAACGATACGAAATAACGAAAACACTACTGACCATTACCGCCTCAAAAACCAGAACCAATTACAAAGGAAAGGATATCTTGCTAATAGTGCAACAACAAGACTTACCACCACGGAGACCACCATAGATAAAGATCAAGTCGCCAACAGCAGCAGCAGCATGCCTACAGCGCCTTGTCAATTCTACCGATGCATCCCCACCAGCAGCATCAGCACTGTATCTGCCAGTCCTTGGACTAGTGACGACAGACTTTGTGTCGCACCAAACTCCTGCTGCAGTGTCAAGAACTACACAGAAAAACAATCACATAAATTTTTAGATAGAGCTTGATGTAATGCACATTCTTTTAAAACAGTGTCAAGTTTTCGGTGGATTTGAAAAAAGATAAAGAAAATATTATCAGAAAACTAAATAAATGAAAGTACCAGCAACACTTGATGCGTCTTCTACCATGCGTCCACCACCAAGTGCCCCTCCAGATACATGAAGACGAGCATTAACAAAAACCTAGAAACGCCATAATATAAATTATGAGTTCTGCCAAGAAAAAAAAATGGGATAAAAAGAGAGCTACTCAATGAAAGAACTTACTGCAGCATGTTGATATCTGGGAGATGGTGAGACACCAGGAGCAATGGCCCATTCCCAACGACCATCCCTATGTTTGGCAAGCCCATAAGCACTTGCCAGTGGCTGCAGAAGATTATATGAATAGAAGTGTTCAAACAAGGTGGTCAGTACAAAGTTCCAAGGCGTAACCCATTATAAATAAGTAATTACAGAATTTTATTGACAAGGAAAATTTATTGAATTTCCACTATCTAACAAACTACATACGATAAAGAAAGGCAAGTGAACCTAAGTATATCTAAATTGCCCATGATGTGTAATCAGAAATAGCACTAACCACGCTACTCGCATCCCTCCCTCCACATAGTAGAAGAAGACCATCAGAGCGGGCGCTTGCTGTCGCATACCTAGGCAAGGTGACAAGCAAATAAAAGATAAAAAACAATCATTCTAGTTACGTGCATGTACGGCTGTACACACCCATCCACAGTCCATATTTTATGAAAGGTCACGTAAAAGGATATTCCCATTTTCATTATTTACAATTTTACAAACTAATTAGCAGAAGAGACTCGCATTTTGCAGTTCAACGATTTCAACATGGCACTCTCCTAGTTCATACAATGGAAACAACGATAAGAGTATAAGAAACAGAGATCACCTCGCAAAGAAGCCAATTTAGTGACTAGGTGGGTCAAGCCTAGTTTTTAATACAAACGACTACGAGTGAGCACGTCCAGAAAAGGGTGGAGACCCAACATTGTTTCCTAGAATAGTCTTCCCCATTAAAGTGGTTCTTTTTTTAACTCAATGCATCCTTATGGTCTAAAGATCACGTGCTTTTTGAAAGATCAAATACACTTCGCCATTAACAAAAAAAGGCATAATTTTCCCACTTGATCCGCATAACTCCCATAAAAATGGTAAATGATATCATATAAAAGACCAATTCAACTGCACCACAGCACCATTAAACAGACACTATTTTTCGCTTGATCTAAGGAACTCCGTAAATACAGGGAGTGGAGTTATTAAAGAAAAAACATTGTTCTGCAATACATCAGCAGCTAGATTTGTAATGCCCATCAAAACAGTTCATGCATTACAAGTCTGTAGCCTAATATAAAGCAGAAGGTTACAAACATTCCTTTTAATAATGTGAGTTGCATCATACGGCTAATAGATGCTAAAATCTAACTAGCTAAAAGATTCAGGTTAAGGTCTTCAGACCACACAACTAACTTAATACTCAATTGATTGAGAAAATGAAAAGAGGTAACTAGGTCCCCATGCTAATTGGCAAAATAAAACCTCGATGTATGAGACATTCATTTTAGCAAAACGTAAACCATTCTGAAATATTCCATGATCAACAATATTATATACAATCAAAAAGGTAAGCATTTCTCTAAAGAAAAGATAAATAGTGAAAATGCAAAAAATGTATCCACTAGGCATCTGTTTCCTAAATGGTATATTCATGCAGAAGTTAGCCATAATCAAACAATAGACAGAGTTCTGCCTAAGTAACTTCAAGGAATGTTAAAATAAAAGTATGAGCAGATAAGGTAAGGGAAGGGGAAGGAAATTCTCATGTCAAAAGGGAAAGACCTAGATAGACAGAACAGGCAGAAGGAAGGAAATAAAGTGTAGCTGAAAGAAAAAAACCAGAAACTCACATGCATGGAGGAGGACCTTCACCCTCTGGTTCCAATTTTCGCCATTCATATGGCTTGGCAGCAGTGTCCAATGCCCAAACATCAGCTAAAGCCCGTTTACCTAAAAAGCACGTAACAAGTTAATGCTCTCTGATGTTACAACATTAATGCAAGAGAACAAACTCTGCACAGTACCAACCATCATTTCCACCAATAGCCATGAGATATCTTTGCCCAACCAAAGCCATGACATGTCCATAGCGTGGCCCTGGTCCTGGGCCTTGGACCACAACCCTAAAAGAGTATTTAGAACAGTCCCAGGTTATCTCATAAAAATATATGTGTAAATACATATTGTGTGCATTTTCTCGTGTTTATTCACAAGCATTTATCTGGGCTATTTATGCCATAAAGAGGCTAACCTATGCCACCGTGGCCGTTGTTGTGTGAGGTCCAGAACATGAAGATCCTCAGCAGACAAACCAGCTGGACCAATTCCACCCTATGATGGACAACAACAATAAGTACCTGATCATAACATAATATATATCGAGTGAACTCTTCAACATCTCCATATGTCAACGTACCTGTATGACAACCATGGTGCCAACAGCAGTAGCCACGTGTGCTGCCCTAGGTGAAGGTGGTTCTCCGATAGGGGTAACTCTGAGGAGTTATTAAAAGCATGTAACCACATTATGACAATTCCAATTTAAGATAAGCAAAAACTAGAAAACATCAAAGTTGAGTACAGATTGTAGTGAACAAGATATCATAAATTTAAGCTTACCGAGACCATTTATTTGTCAACACATCATAAGAATGCACATCAGCAGTAGCCCCCGCCAGCCCTGAAAAATAGAACCTAGAACATCATTTCTTGTTTATTACGTATAACATGTTTAAGTCTCTATTCTAATTATGAAACGAGAAAAAAGTTTAGCATCATCATTCACTCTATCATATGTTGCATAAGCATTGCATAAAACGTGCCTCATGTTTAAGGAACATGCTTCACTCAATTTGGGGAGGGGGGGGGGACCACATTTCCTCTGCAAGACAATGATACAGTTACCACTGAGTCAATAAATCAGCTCTTGCCGATCTTTTATAATGATTAAACTTTCTGTTCATCCTTCCTTTTCTTGACAATTTTCAATAAATAAATCTCTCTCTTTTTTACTTGAAATCAACTCAAAATTAGATAAAATAACATCTCAGAAGGGCTAAAAATATAGCGTCCCCTCAAAATCCAGAATTGCAACAAGCGAGTACGAAAAGAACAATCCAAATTCCAAGCATCCATCTTCATAACTTTGACAGGGAAACAGTTAACACTCACTCAAACAACTTCAAACAAGTATCACTAGGGTCTCCAACTGTCAAAGCTACTACACTCCCAGTTCTGTCTTTGTTTGGTGTGTATAAATGAATTGAACAGAAACCAAGCATTCCAATTCAACTGCAACCGAACTAAAAAAATATTCTGCTAAACCATTCAAAAACCAAGAATAGGGAACCTAAAAGCCAAGAGTACAGGCGAAAGCATCCAAACTTGAACTCCAAAATATTTACAGTTGATTAGCATGATCAACTTAATAATAAAAAAAAAAAACAAGAGCAAAACGTCATCTTTTTACATTTATGACTACAATAAAATACAGAATATATCAATAATCCTGAAAAAATAAACATCTCAAAGATTAAAGAAAACATACGAATCCCAGCACTTCCAGGGGAGGTAGGAGCTCCGGAGGCAGCAGAATTCCCTTCAAGAGCAGTAGCCCCACCAAAGAGAATCAATCTCGGGCCCATATAGCCAGGAGTCCCCTCCTCCCCTACGGCTTGCACAGCCGTCAACGTGTGGCCACACCTGGGACCCGGCCCATCCTCCTCCTTATCCATAGTTGCATTCACCACACTGTAAGTAGGGGCGCATCGCGGCCCCGCAAGCACTGCAGCACCCACAACACTATTGATATTACTAATGCTACTACTGTTATTACTACTATGTTGCTGCTGCTCCTGCTGCAAAGGTGGCTGCTGATTAGTCGATGGGGATTCCGGAGCAGTGGTAGGCTGTTCCGAATCTTCCCCGGCGGTTTTTTGGGCCGATGAATCGTTATCGAGCTCGGGCTCGGGCTCTGTAGTCATAGTTGAATCCACATCCATCTCTACTTAAAAACCCTAAATTTTGAAACTTCAATACAAGATCGGTGCTCAAATAATCACCAATTAACATTTTCAATCTTCATTTTTGCAAAACTCGTAGCTCCGATCCCTTCAAATTACACAATTATCCGCCTCCAACTTTTCCCCAAAAAGAGGAAAATTTTCTCTTCCAATCCTCTCTTTACAAAGCTGTGACGAGTAATACAAACGGGACGGCCAATCCAACCAATCGTTCCTCTGATTAACGCAATATTGTTTCTCCTTCTCTCTAAAACATATATATAGGTGTGTGACCTTTCTATATGTATTTGTGTATGTATCTCTCTCTCCAGAAAGAAAGATGGAGAAAATGATTTTTATATTAAAGGTGGATTATTGGACGGCTGAGATTTCTCCAGTCACGGACTGTCAACTTTGGCCAGGCGACGTCGTCCTAATGGGAAAAGTTTTAACAGTGGCAAACTAGTAAATTCGAGCAAGGTACAACTGTTAAACAACGATGTAAGGGAAATGCCTTGTACAGGGGTTTTACATGCCCCTTATTGTGGGTCCCACAAGTATTAAGAGTTTATTTGATTGCAAGAATGAAATTTGAGTGAAAAAATGAATTTCAGAAAATTAAATTACTTAAAACTAATTTGTCTGAGAATTGTTAATTAATTGTGTTGGATTATTATAATTTTTCACTTGAAAAATGTTGAAATTTTTTATGTTTCGGTACTCGTTTGATTTTTTTTTTTTTTAAATTATCAATTAAAGGGATAAAATTTATTATAATTGGAGATATAATATTTTTTCAAAAAAAAAGACAAAAAATTCTCTCTCAATAACACTTTCCTAAATTTTCAAGAACCAACCCCACGGCTTTCCCAATTCACAACCCTTATAAACACATTTTTCTACGGCAAACAGGTCAATCTCCAATTTCCTTTCCATCATCTGGAATCCTTTTCTATCTAAAAAATCTTCACTCTCATTTTTCGTTGTGTTCTCTTTCTTAATCAAATGGCGACCGGTGGCCATGGCAAAATACCCAAGAAGAAGCAGCGCATGGGAAGCAACAGCCAATTCTCCTCTACTTTCCAACCGATGGCATCGACACAACGACGATAATTCTCCTCAAATCCACCGCCTTAACCTTGGTGTCTCGTCGACTAACTTTCGCTGCATTCGAACTATTAATGATGCAATCTGATTTAAAATCGATTCTTGATGATATGAGAACATGAAACTGCTCACCTTGATGAGTATTAGGGGCATGTGATGGAGTATGGATGTTGACCGGAATTGGTGTTGAAACTGTGCGTGAAGACGTCATTTTGAGCCTCAATTCCGTCTGATTTTGTCACCGTTATGTCCTGTTTTTGGTATGGAATTGAAGAGTGAGATGAGGACATGTTGATAGTGTGGAAATCTGGTGGTGTAGTGGTCGGAATTGATGTTGAAACTGTCGACTGAACTTGGTTGAGGATGGGAAAGCTTGGTTGCATGGAAAACAAAAAACTAACTATATTGTGGGAAATTGTTTTCATCAATTTTTGTGGAATAGAGGGTCGCATGCAAGAAAGCGAGAAATCCAATTGCCTGGAAAAAAATCCTATCAAACACTACAAAAGATGGAAATGGTGTGATATTTTCCATCTTCCAGGAAAAATAAACCCTATCAAACAGAGCCTAAAAAGATGCCCCCTCCCATATAGTGAGGGGCTTGTAAAACCCCGTGCATACAGGGCATTTTACATGATGTAAATGATTAAATTGGTGCATGGACCATGCTGCACAGCTTTGATTGTTGCCTACGAATTATGGGGTTGTTTGATATGGTTAAAATTTGTAAAAGTAGTTGGTTCCATGAAATATAAAATTAAAATTAATTGTTGACTACAGCTTTTAATAACTTTTAAGCTTTCCTGAACAAGTACTAAATATTCATCCGATAAAAAAAAATAAGTGCAAATGATATGGATAACTAATAGTGAAATTTAATATTTTATTTGGGTACACTAGTTCAAATTTTTTGTTTATACAAATCAAGTGAGAAAGTTGTCAAATATAAGCTCGATTTATTGTTGTCTCAATTAATGTACAGCGTGCTTAAAAAATAAAAATATGCACCACCAGTATTTAGCTCCAATGTGATGTAAGGAAATGTAATCACTTTGTCAAAAATTTGTAATTGAAAGGGAGATGCAATTCAACTCTATATTATCAAGACTCCGATATAAGAATCCACTTCTTATGCCTCGCAAATGGCCCTTTACGAATGTGGTATTTGACCATCGCAATAGCAATCATAGACTTACCCGCATCAAGCACGTTGTTGCATTACAATGTATCAATTTATTTATCATCATTTAACTACTTACTCAATGTCTAACTTTAATTGATAAACGTCATTTTTTCAATAGTCAATTCGCGAGCATAACTCAAATGTTTAAGAGATAATTGTTATGATTTAAATTTGTCGTCTCGAGTATCTAATAAGCATGTACGTTATTTTCCAATGAAGTTACCATTTAGACATTCCAATGTGTTTATATTATGTAGAAAAATGACAGAGATCGTAGAATCGGAACTTAAAAACAATATATTCAAATGTACGATTTACATGCAATTGTTCTAAAGATAATCAATAACAACTTCTAAGCATATATAAGAGAAGTGTAAATGACATGGAAGGCCGTGTTTGGAGACAACATTTCAAAATTAACATTTAGAGTTTTTTTCCTTCAAAAATCAGATGATATTTCATCTGTTAAATATTAATTAATTAAATTAAAATAAACTCCCACCCCTCACCCCAACCTCGTTTGAACCCAACCATTATTTCATTTCACACATCTCCACCCTATCTCTTCTTTCTCCCCGCCCTCACTCTCTACCGGAATCTTCCCACCCTTTTCCCACTCTTTCTTTCTCCCCACCATCTTTCTACTCGCGGCTCCGCCATGTGGTTGACCTTTTTTTTCAACCATATTTGTTGTATGTGGTGAGTTTTCATTTTTCTGACCAAATTTGTTGTGTGGATGGAGATGGTGATGTGGTGCTGGTGCTAGAGGTTGTGGTAGATTTAGGGTTTTAGGTATTGGGTTGAATTAGATTTCGGATCTAGAGTTTTGGTGGTGATGGTGATGGTGAGGGTAATGGTGGTGTAGGGAGGGGGTGAAGTGGTGGCTACGCTACTGCTACTAGTCACATGCTAATTTGCATAGGTCACAAGTTACACGTCATATCGTACAGTCACAAATCAAAGTAAAACAGTTTACATATCAATTTTAACTTGTCTGATTTGGTCACAAATCAAACACCACATATCTTTGTGTAATAATAACAAATTCAAATGCACATGCCACAATATATGTCACATGTCATAGACAACAGTTATCAAGTTGCGATTCATATTTCATAGGTAATAGAACATTGTCAATTGGTCACCAACCCAATAGAATTGGTCAAAAATCATTATATCAATATCAAAAGTAAATGTATAATCACCGATCAAAGATCCAACAGCCACCACAGAATTTCGACAACTTCCCACCATCAACACCATTTGTTCAACACAAACAACTATACAACAAAAAAACCACCCCAAAATTTCAACATCATCACTGGGGCAGTCGTCGACAATGTTGTCGACGTCATTGTTAGAGCTACTGTAGGAGAGAAGAGAGGAGATAGAGAGGACTGTCAATAAAAAAAAATCAAATATGGTAATGAATGGGATTGGGGTTTGGGTGGGTGTGGTGTGCATATTAATTGAATTTAATGTTATATAATAAATAATATTAATCATCTGGTTTTTGAAAGATTGAACCTTATTTCTTAGAAGTGAAATGGTAGGTTGTTAAGATCTTATATTTGTAATGTTCCCTTAAGAGAACTAAAAGCTAATAAACCCAAAATGTTGGCCTGCTACAATTGTCTCTTTTTTTCCTAGAGAAAAACGATGTTTCGACAACGTGATGGAGAATGGATGTGAGAAAAAGACTTTCACTTTTTTTCAAGGAAAAAATTTAAAAAAATCGTTCTTTTATTATTATTGTTCATTTTGAGAATAAAAAGTTGTTGACCTCGTTTTCAGTTAGGGTCACTCGGACAACAAATACTGGACTCACTCACGTCCACGTAGGCTTAATACGACACGCAATGACCCAGAGAAGGTCGAAGGAATAGGGCGTGGAAGAAGCGTTTTTAGGACACGAGACGTATGAGGTTCGAATCTCGGTAAAAAGGGGGTGACGATCGTAGAATAAGAACCGATCGAGTATGAATCATTCAAGAACAATTTGTGTTTTATCAACCTTCAAATATATTTCAGAATAATTTGTAGAGAGTGAGTTATTTGTATTGCTCTTCCAATATAAATTTTAGCATCTTTTCTTAGTTGCTCAAGGCAATCTATTTATAGTAACACACTCAGGATTGAGGCCGTTAGATTACATTACACGTGACCTCATCTCGTTAACTAACCAATCACATCTAACCACTTTCTATGACACAATGACAGAGAGTATTTAATGTTACACAAGTGACAACCACTCTATGATAAGACAACACATTTAGAACTCACTGCACAAGTCTCATCAGTCATTCTTTGAAGATCTTCACTTAAGTGCACATCTTCAAGAAGCAGGTCTGCTTTAAGGGGCTCCGTTTATATTTTGCAGACTTTTATGATCAAGAACTGCCTCGGCAAGTAAGCGCCTCGGAATGAAATGGCCTCAGAGTTGGGTGTCAAAACCATGGAGTGCCTCGGAAGTGAACCGCCTCGGCCTTGAGCCATGATTCGTTCTACTTTGGTGAGGGTAAAGTGGGCTTTGGTAATCTAGGCCAAGGGGCCCTTGTGAGCAGTGGATTTATGAGTGGGGTCCGCTGTGCCAGTGGGTCATCTACGTGGAGCCACGTGTGGTGAGGCGTAACAAAAATCGTATTCCTATCCTTATGAATTCGACAATACTATATTATTTTCTTTACTTGTATTGGGCATCTTTACTTTGTTCGATTGATCTATAGGAATTCCTTTCGATTGAGTTAATTATAATACACACATTTCAACGAATATTCAATACATTCAGATCTGATGATATTCTCTTTAGTTTTTATCTTTTAAAGGGTGGGATAGTTTTTAAGCTAGAAAGGACATTGGAGCATAATGTAACTTGTGGGTGGAGAGCATGAGATTAGGAGAATGACCTGATCCAACAACTAAACATGGGTTTGAGCTAGCTTTCTATCTAGAATGATGTATTTTTAACAGAGCAATATTCTTATATATTTTATGAGCTCATATTTTGATTGTATTTAAAAAATGAGGGATTTTAAGTTCTCTTTACTTTTTAATAAAATTTTGGGAATAAGTGAAGCCACGGTCCCTAATCTTTGCGTATTTTGCAAACTTTACCCTAACCTTCACTTTGTACCATTCGGAATCCCAAACCTTTCATAAATTCGCACTTGAGGTCCAAATGGACGAAAATTATCCAATTTGACAGTTAGTTGACCAATAAAATTGATTTTGACCAAAATTTGACTATTTTTAAAGGGTAAAAATGTAATTTTATTATTTAACCCTATAATAAAACAATTAACTAAAACAAAATAAAAATAAAAATGAACTATTCATCCTCTTCTTCACCCCACCCTACCCAAAACCACCTCCCAAAATTGTTGCCCAAAACCACCACCCCCTATCTTTTTCTCCGGCAAGCCCAACCACCACCAAACCCACACTGCCACCGTCACCACCACCCACCACCATCTCATTACCAGTTCCACACTGCCACATTGCCAAGCCCACACTGTCATCGCCACGGCCACCAGTCCCACCACCATCTTAAACTGCCAACAAACTCTATACAGCAAATCGATTTCACTCAAGTTCTGAATTAAGCTCTTCGCTTCCCCTTTCATTTTCACAACACAACAAATCTATTCCAACAATGTCAATGGCCATGTCAACACAACAAATCGATTCTACAAACTCGATTTTTCTCTGAGACTTTTGAAAAAGTTTCAGTATTTGGTACCCATTTTTGTCGCCGAATCTCTGGAGATGAAAGAGTAACAGAAATTACCCTAACCTAGAGCTCCAACCTGAAATGGGTTGGAGGGACTTAGGACTTGACGCAAAGAGGTTGCTCTCCCTTCAATCACTGGTGTGGACGGGAGTGGGCTTGGGAAGGAAAAATGAATTACAGGTTTCTGGGTTTTCATTACAGAGTGGGGTGGGTTGGTTTTTTTTTTTTTTTTTTTTTTTTTTTAGGTGGTGGTTTTGGGCAACGATTTTGGGAGGTGATTTTGGGTGGGTTAGGATGGGGTAGGGTGGGGTGAAGAAGATGATGAATAGTTCCTTTTTTTATTTTGTTTTAATTAATTGTTTTATTATAGGGTTAAACAATAAAGTTACATTTTTACCCTTTAAAAATAGTCAAATTTTGGTCAAAATCAATTTTGTTGGTCAACTAACGGTCAAATTGGACGATTTTCGTCCATTTGGACCTTAGGTGCAAATTTATGAAAGGTTTGGGACTCCGAGTGGTACAAAGTGAAGGTTAGGGTAAAGTCTGCAAAAAATGCAAAGGTTAGAGACTACGGCTGCAATTATCCCTAAAATTTAAATAAATGCTTAAAATTATAATGAAAGAACAAAAATTATATGCTCAATTAATCAATCAATTGGTGACTTTATGCAGTGGTAATAGTAAAATCTAGATGTAGTTTATAACCTACATTCTTTTTTGGACAAAGCTATGTACATGCGCTACTTCACAGGGTCTGTACAGGATATATACATGAGAGGTGGGTGGGTGATATTTAGTGTTCTGTAAAAATTATGTAGATCATACCCCTGTGCATATGACATATGACATTTTTTTTATATAGGCCCTGCTTCACAGGATCTGTACAGGATTCGTACATGAGGATGGGTGGGATATTTAGTGTTTTACAAAAATTATGTAGACCATACCCCTGTACATATGATATTTTCCTTCTTGTTTTATATAAAAAAGTAAAAAACTCACTTTTTGCAATATATATTACTTCAATTTGAAATAAAATATTTTTATGTATACGTATCACATGTATTGCCCACGAGGGCGAATCTAGGGCCGGAGGTCACTTAGGACGTAGGTCAATCGTTGACCGTTGACTCAATGATCGTAATAAGTAATAACGATGTCGTTTATTAATATTTAATAAAATAGTATTATAAATTATTCAATATATATATAAATGCACTGAAACATAAAAATTGTATACATATGAAAATATAATTCAATACAACCCAAAATTAAAAAAAAAAAATGACACGATACAATCTTATTCTGTAAAAACACAGTGTACACATAGGTTCAATTGAGTTCAACATCTTCTCCATTAATTTTTTAACTTATCCCTAATTTCCTAAACATGAATTCTCAAATCACAAATCAAACCTCATAACTCATACAACATAAATTATTTATCTCTTCATCCATCCCTGATCTAGTTGCCTGTTTATGCAAATCATAAATATATAAGTTTCACACCATGCAGGACCATCACAATAAGTTTGACACTCTTCCATGTGACAACAATCTACACTATTGATTTTAAACACGTCCATTTTATCATTGTCTAGATTCCTCCCACCTAGAAGGATGTCAACCACGGATGAACATCTAGCTTAATTGAAGTCATTCATTTAAAAATTTGTACATAAAATGGGTTTAGGTGCGTCATCGAAGGGGTTTTGGAGTTGGAAGGAAAACACGAGTATCATTATGATTCATGAATAAGTTTATTTATTTATTTCTAGAACAATAGGGTGGTAGATATTTGCCAAAAGTTTATATGTTTCCTACGACATCTATAGACCAAAAGATGATTGAGGATAATGAAAAAGAATTTTCAAGTATGCCAAAGATGAATCGAAACATTATCTGAATATGCAGTATTAGATTGCATTAGACTATTAAACAAAATTTTAATTATTTTTTCCTCTACTTGATTTTTGTGGGCAATACACAGTTGAATTTATCAATTCCGTTACCATGGGAACATTTGCCATGTACTTAATTGCTCATCAAAACCGTACAACGAGCCCTCTTTATCAATCATCCATCTACACTGAGATAGACATCTCCTATAATCCCTTTTAGCATCATATGCAACAAAATGGTGCCATTTTGAGTCATTCCATTGCACATCACAGTAAAACAAAGTTGTGCCCCAAAAATTCACATCGAAACTCCAAGTGGTGTCGCCACCATCTTCCAACAAGTGAAGCCCGAGATCATCATCCTCAGACTGACAATGTACGTTCATGCACCGACCATTATCGAGTTGATTAATCACTTGTACAAGTACTTTTGCTCGAGCTGCAGAAATCAGTAGTAGAAGGAGAATAAAAGTTTTCATAGTTTTCATTTTTAGTAGCAATATACACCGTTTAGAGAATGAAATAAAGTAGAATCGAGTTTATTTGGCAATCAACTTATGAGCAAATTATGAGCAAATAAAGATGATGAGCAACTACCTCTCTTTGATTCTTCTATGGTTAAGGGGCTTGCTTTTGATGATCATAAAATTATATTTTTGTCCAAATTAAGTATGATTTCAAGAAATAAGGTAAAACACATGCAAATGATAATGGTACTGAGTGACATCTAGTCATTTTTGTTTGATCTCTTAGGGAGAAATGAGAGGATTCAAAGGCCTAGTTAAAGTTTTTGACTTGTGGCAAGTATTGTTTGCATAGTTGATTTAGCTTAAAAATAATTAATTATACGAGAAATTTCATACATTTTCTTCTCTCTCATACTCACTAGTTCACTTATAAGCCACCTCAAACATACTATTGTGAGTATAAACAACTTATTCAGACATGTTTGAAAATAAAATATTGCTTAAAAGTAATTTTTAAGATTAGCAAACGAGCTACATATTTCAATTTTTATATTGGTAATTTTGTCTATGTTTCTTCAAATTAGGTAAAGTAAGGAGGATGGTTGTCATATGTTGATATTCCACGTGACACTAATTACATTTTGTGTGAAGAACCTTGATATGGGGTTTTGATTGATCAAAAAGAAGAATCTACTTCAACCGATATGCCCTTAGGCACGACCATTGTTAGAGTTCCCTTTTTTTGGGGTGATAGTGAAAAAGTTGACGGATAAGTCACTCTTACTGTCACTCTACAGAACCGTACATGAGATTTGCATCTCATACGGCTTCTCGTTCAATTCTTTCGAATTCATTGGATCCTTTTCCGCATTCAAGAATTCCCTCCCTTCTTCCACTCTATCCCGAAGAGTAACTAGGACCATTTAGTCATGTTTTCATGTTCTAATTGAACACTTTCCAATTTTGATTATTTTCAAATGAGGAGATTATTCTCTTTACCAAACATATGCGGATCCAATCATGATCTTATAATAAGAATAGGGGATCTTTCTCGATCAATCCCTTTGCCCCTAATTCTTCAAGAATCAGAAAGATCATTTTCAAGTTTGAATTTGTTCATTTGGAATCTGGGTTCTTCTCCACTTTTGTATTTTGCATCTATAGTATTTTTGCTCAGGTGGATTTCTCTCTCATTTATGAAAAGTATGGAATCTTGGGTTACTAATTGGTGTAGTACTAATGCATTATAAGGTCGCAATTGAACAGATTGAGCAAGCTCGAATTGATGTAACATGAAATCTATTAGTGTGAAAGCGCCATGGACCGCCCAATTGACACCAATGAGTAAAATCTTCTTGTGTTTCAGGACCCCTCAATAACAATAAAGAATTCGCTAAACTATTAGCAAGAGTAGAAACTGCGGTCGTTAAGAAATTGCAGCATTCCAAATAGGAACTAGCCAATCCATGGGTATGCTATGAAGTTACGAATGTTGTACCTGTGAACCTTTTAAATGTGGTATTTTGTTAGTAATCCTTTCAGGGCCTTAGCTTATCACATAAATTCGAATCTCATATTTCCGTATATGAACATCTATCCATCTCCAAATAATTCTAGATGTGAAAACACAAAACTAGGGACTGATCTTTGCGCATTTCTTAAGACTTAAAACAATGAAGTGAATGGAATGATGTGAACGAATGAACATAGCTAACTATAATTTTACCAAAAATAAATTTGAATTTATTGTTGTAGTTATTTAATTATTTTAACTTTGTATTTGTTGGTCAAAGTGAGACTAGAGAGTGTTAAACCAAAAAAATAAAAATGAAGTTCATTCATAACTATGACGCGTTGGATGGAAATTTCCTCAAAGTATTAGCCAACACATGTAATTATGCCCGTGTTCTTTTATAAATTCGAGTAAATCAAGAGAGTTTTCATTGGTTGACGAATAACATGAACATGTTACACTTGGCCACTAGAGTTTGCGTTCCTAAGTGAGACTCTTGCATTTTTAGTTTTATGCAAATATACAAGTTTTGATAATCTAATTGTTGAAATAACTCATAATTAAATATATGGAAAATTATAAAATAACAATAAATAAAGTTTTGTTTTAATAAGTTTGAAGTCAACAACATACACAAGCCGATATCTTTGTTCCTCGATTGTTTCAATTATATCGAGTTGTACGTAACAAAAAATCAGTAATAATGATTTTAGCATTTAACAATCATTGATTCGTGAAAAATAATTCAGGATAAAGAAGATTTCTAGTTCTAACGTAATTGTTGGATGTTACAGAAAGTAAAAATATCAAATGAGGGGGTTTTTGTAATTTTAGAAATTACATGGCTCCAATGTAATGTTCACATAAAATTAGGGGCAATATGTAATTTTATACTCCTCTCAGGACTAAGCTTTGAATCTCAACCGTCCATCTCTGATCAACGATCAACATTCCCCCAAGAGAAAGAAAAGAATTTGTTTACCTAATATCCAACGGCCAATATCTTTCTCCACCCCAGACTCAATCTCAGTCGTCAAACACTCTATATATTCATCCCTTCAGCAGGCGGCATATTCTTGGAGTCTTTCTTGAGTTCTCCCTTTGTATCCCGTTTTTACTGTGATTCTTACCAAACCCATATAACCAATATAGTTCTTGATCGATCTATTAATTTTACACATTTTGATCTGGGCTTGTGGTAGTATTTGACATTCGACAATTTTTTTTTCAAAATGTTTGGGAGGGCTCCGAAAAAAAGTGATAATACTAAGTACTATGAAATTCTTGGGGTGCCCAACACTGCGTCACAGGACGATTTAAAGAAGGCTTATAAGAAAGCTGCTATCAAAAATCATCCTGATAAGGGAGGTGACCCTGAAAAGGTACTTTTTTAGGTTTTGATTTTTCTGTTTTTAATTTTTTTTAAGCAATTGTTTTGGTAAATTTGGTCTTTATCTGTTTTTACTCTGATTTCTGTGGTGGAAAAATTGTATGACGGTTTTGCATGTGTAGATGGGAGAGGAATCACAGCGAAATGATAATGGAGTTGGGTATTTGATTTTTTATTGAAATTGTGGGTTATTTTTAAGTGGTAGAATTAATTAGAGGAGTTCTGTGAAGATCGAAACAGTCCAAATATTTAACTCAAATTTAAAAGAAGTAAAATTACATTTTTTTCCCAAACATGTTTGCACTTTGCATACCTAACATTTTTCTTAATTTTAAATTAGAAAAAAGAAGTTGCCTATTTTGGAGTCAACTCTGTTACGATTTGAGCTCAACTTCATCCAAAACTAGCTAAATTCAACACACAATTGAAAGCAATCAGCTGGGAATCAATAACCCAAGTTGTAACTCTGTTAATTGAAATGAAATTACAATGAAATCGTGAGATATAGACAGAAAGGGGGAGGGGAACTAAGAAAGAGATTTAAGATTCAGAGAAATAGAAGAGGAAGTGAAACAGATTTAGAGAAAGGAAAGAGAAGAAGAAGAACAGAGATCTAGAGATAGAGAGAAAAGGGGGAGAAATTCGGTTTTCACCAAACTAACAATCTTCAACATGCCTTTTATCCTCCCTTCATGTGCTGAATTTATAGAATAGCTACAGAATATTCTAGAATACGCTGATTGTTGGTGGGTAGTGATATAGTGATTGGAGCTGGTCATGACAAATTCTAAGCTTACTGTCAAAATAAGTAGTTGCTTATTTGCAACTTTCACTGATAAATTCTTTTATTGATTTTAAAACTTATTCACTTATAAGTAACTTTTTTAAGCTTAACCCAAACCTTCTCTAGGAAAGAATTAATAAGAAGTAAGTGAAATAGATGATCAATGGTCCATGGAGAACAAAGCGGAAGACGAAAAAGGGTAAGATAGAGTTGACTTGATGCTTAATGCATGTAGGTTACTTGCTGTGTAGTATATATTTGTAATTTGTTAACTTATACTTTTTTACATATAAATTATTTTAATTATTGGTACAACCCGTGTCCAACCCTTTAACCCTTTCTCTTTCCTGGGTCAATGCCCAACCAGTTTTCGAAACATTGGGATTTTTAAACATCCTATCCACTCTCACATATGATTTTAATGCACTGAGACTTGTATCTAATGACATTGATTATTTGCAGTTTAAGGAGCTTGCACATGCTTATGAGGTTCTGAGTGATCCTGAAAAACGCGAGATCTACGATGAGTATGGCGAAGATGCACTCAAGGAAGGAATGGGCGGTGGCGGTGGCGGCATGCATGACCCGTTTGACATCTTCCAATCCTTCTTTGGTGGAAGCCCATTTGGAGGTGAGTTGTTCCAGCTTTATATACTATCGTGATATTCTTCTTTATGCTTTTGTGGCTTGTTTAGTACCTGACAACGCAGTAGATTTAACTTCCTTCACTTGAGTAACTTCTTCTTTTTTAATACTACCATATGCTATTCAATCCTCTACTAAACAAGCACTTGTTGGTTTTGATTAGCTTCCAAGTTTCTCTGTAAATGGAGAACTCCTTGTCTAATTAATATGCTTGTGACCAGGCGGTGGTAGTAGTAGGGGACGAAGACAGAGGAAGGGAGAGGATGTAGCCCATCCATTGAAGGTCTCTCTTGAGGACCTATACATCGGGACCACTAAAAAGATCCCTATATCTCGCAATGTCCTTTGCTCAAAATGTAGTGGGTAAGTTTCATCAATCTCTCTACTGTTCAATATAGTAACTTACATGCCCGTGTTTTGGGTGAGCTAATGTGCCTTTGTTGGTGTGTTTTCAATGGCAGCAAAGGATCGAAATCTGGAGCTTCAATGAAGTGCTCTGGATGTAAAGGAACTGGTATGAAGGTAACAATTAGGCAACTTGGCCCAGGTATGCTCCAGCAGATGCAGCATCCTTGCAACGAGTGCAAGGGTACTGGAGAGACTATTAATGATAAAGATCGCTGCTCTCAGTGCAAAGGTGAAAAGGTTGTGTCACAGAAGAAAGTTTTGGAAGTCCATGTGGAGAAGGGTATGCAGAATGGACAGCAGATTACATTCCATGGAGAAGCTGATGAAGCGGTACTGTGACTTGACCTTGTGTACATATTTAGTATTTTTAAAATTTCCAAGATTGTAAAAGTTTGTTTTTTTTTGCAGCCCGACACAATCACTGGAGATGTAGTCGTCGTCGTCCAGCAGAGGGAACATCCTAAATTCAAGAGGAAGGGCGATGATCTTTTGTGGAGCACTCACTGTGTCTTTCCGAAGCTTTATGTGGCTTCCAGTTTATATTGTCTCACTTGGATGGTAGGAAGCTCCTTATCAAATCACAACCTGGAGAAGTCGTGAAACCTGGTTTGTAATTTTCTGGAACTTTACCCTTGGGGCATGTTTGATATATAGTACTAGATTTCAACCGACAATACTACGAACAAAATTTTAACTTATTTTCCACTTTTAATGTAGAGATAAATTAAATCAATAAGTTTGTTCCCTCTCTGTAAGTCCTAGCTTTTCGATGAGGTGTTTAACTATTAGACAGAAAGATGCTTTAAGTTCAACTCTCAGTGCCACCCATTTGAAAATTGCGCTTGTGTTAGGCATTTGATGTAAAAAGAAGAAGAAGAATCTGCCTGCACATGATAAAGATTGTTTCATATCCAACAATTTTAAGCTTTGAGATGAGATGGCTCAATGTCTCTAATATTGTCCATTGCTACCTTATGAAACATGCCATTATACTTTTATTTTATTGAAGAATTTGATGCCAATGCTTGCAAAATCTTGCAGATTCGACTAAGGCCATCAATGATGAAGGGATGCCGATGCATGGGAGACCATTCATGAAGGGTAAACTCTATATTCATTTCAACGTGGATTTCCCTAAATCTCTAACTCCAGAGCAGGTCAAGGCCTTGGAGGCTGCCCTACCTCCAAAGCCGTCTCTGCGACTGTCAAACCTGGAGCTGGAGGATTGCGAGGAGACAACATTGCAAGATGTTAACATGGAGGAGGAGATGCGAAGGAAGCAAGCTCAGCGTCAAGAGGCATACGATGAGGAGGATGAAGACATGCACGGTGGGGCCCAGAGGGTGCAATGTGCTCAGCAGTGATGACAGCTGAGGGTGACTGATTATCATTTCACAGAATACTACTTATCAGATTTGAGTTTGTTTCCACAAGTCCAAGGAATTGGGCTTTTTACTTGGCATGTTGCTGTCTTAAAGATGCTTTATATTTCGAAAATTAAAACTAAGTACTGCTACTGTATGAAACTGTAGTCAATGTTATGTGTGAACACCTCGAGTGTTTGCGGTATTGCTAGTTGGTGATCTTTGGGAACATAACTGAGTTTTGCTGAATAATAAACAGAAGCCTTTTGATGAATGGGAGAATTTGATTTTATTCGATTGCCTTCTTGCTTTGTCAATTGTTGCTATTCCCTTGTAAAAAGTTCAATGCTTTGCTTGTCAATATTGAGGGGAGAGCTCTTGTTGTAGTGAGACTAGTAGTTCACCTGGAGTCTGGTCGTTCATCAACATGTATGTCTCAGTTGCCTAAGAATCCACGCAGCCTTTATGAGGAGACGAGGATGATAAAAATAGGGAATAATGCATGTATGTTGACGGAAGCTATAAGCCTATATAATAGTATGCAATGGTTGGTAAATTACAAATATATAATTTCAGATCCATCGACACCAACCTCTGCTCAGTTTAATTTAAATCCAGATACGACGCACAGATACAGCACAAATTTAGATAACAACTGTCTATTGAATATCAAGAAACTATACAGCTTCAAGTGCATAATTGATGATGTGGACGCTGCAAATATCAACACCTATCAATTTCTCCAAGAATTCCTAACAGTAATTATCAGAACAGATCTACAATTGCTTGTTAGAACCCTATCAAAAAGATAAATGCCAGAGTGAGAATACAACAAGAACCTATCAAAAAGTTCAGCAACTTGAGATTTTGTTATTCCCTCCTGTTCATTGTTCCAAGATGGTCATTCTCAGTTTTTCTTTTCTTTTTCTTGATTATCCTTCAACTCATCTTTATCTGCTGCGGCTGCTTCTACACTATCAACCATCCCGTCCAAAAGCTCTTTTTCAGCATAGTCCTTTCCCTTCGATTCCTCAATCTTGACATCATTAGCCCTATCCTTACACTCCTCAACCTTTGCACTAGCCACGTCCGCAGTTGCATCCTTGAATTCCTCAACCTTTGTACCTTCGACCTCAGCAGTTGCATCCTTGGATTTCTCAACTCTAGCATCCACCTTATCAGTGGTTGAATCAATCGGAACATCAGCAGTTGCATCCTTTGATTCCTCAACCTTCAAACCTGCCACCTCAGCAGTTGCATCCTTGGATTTCTCAACTCTAGCATCCACCTTATCAGTGGTTGAATCAATCGGAACATCAGCTGCAGGAGGTTCCTCCTCCTCGTCTTCAATATTATGCTCATCTAGGAGAGCACCGTCAGCTGTAAACTCTCCACCACCATCATCCCCAGCATTTTCTGCATCAGCCATAGATACATCAGGCCCTCCTTTAGTCTCTTCTGTAGCAGCATCCTTGTCATCATTACCCTCCACTCCATCAGCATCCTCATTCTCCTTTGCTTCTTCCTTTTCACTATGTTTCTTTTGTTTCTTCTTGGAAGTTACAATTTCTGGTACCTCCTGTATGTTTGATTTCTTGCTTAACCTTGTAGAACGCCTTGGAGTGTCACCTGCACAGGTCAATAGCTGAGAAGGTTATTTTTATTTAGCTCATCAGATGTATATTCTCAACTGTCTAATGACACATAGTTGAGGCTCAATTTTGTTCTTGAAATCTTAACAGCATCAGATATTTAGTGTGTTTTAGAAAGCTCACAACACACACACGCTTATGGTCAGACATATGCATGTACAAAAAGAGAGAAAGTCTACCTGTACCCCAATCAAAGTCAACAGCTGAAGGTCCTCCAGGACGAGATTTAAGGTAATGATCCAACTGTCTCTTAGTCTTGATATCTTCTCCAGTTGGGGCGGTGAATACTATATCATTCCTCCTAGGGGTCCCACCTTCCTTCGGAGTGAACTAGAGATTTTAAGAGAAAGAAAGTAACTACTTTGGACAAAATGCGGATCGCATGCAATTCCAAATAAAAGAGAGATACTTTGATTAGTAAAGAAAAATTAATTCCTAAAATGTCAATCAAAAAAATAATAATACTCCCCCCGTCCAATTTGTATAGGTCGACTTTCTTATTTTATTGTCCCAATTATAGTCTTGTTTCTTTATTGAAAATGTGTTGTTTTGCTCGTTTACTAATATACCCTTATTTAATTTGTCTAGTTATAATCAATTTTTCACACATAATCTTGAAATTGTACAAGTATAAATAAGGGTAGACTAGAAAAGTTTTTGACAAAAATTGTTATTTCAAAAACATTAAATAAGATTTCTTAATCCGTGTGAAAAACAAAATCAGCTTATATAAATGGGACGGAGGGAGTAGTAAATAATACAAGATGATAAAAGATCTTCTCCATCATAATAGAAACCGATTCTCCTAAAAGAACCATTTTGCGCACCTATAAACATTTTGGTGTACTTTAGGTAACTTCAGAAAGCAAGGCAGTTTCAGATATTAGTTTCGAGAGAAATGCAAAAACAAGTTTGAAACACTCAGTTTTATTTAAGTCTAGTTTCACTCCAATCTAGATACCAACTACTTTCATCCAAACTCTACCCATAAAATTGGTCTTTTGAAAAGCAAAATTCACCGAAGCCGATGTTCTTAATGGATTTAACTTCTTCTCTCAAATATCTGATCTAGCATGAAGTGCAGCATAGGCTAAAAGACAAGAAAGATCTAGAGCATATTTAATGCTCCATTTATTACAAATTCTCCAAACAAGTGCAAAATTTAAACCTTTAGTTGAATGGAAATGTATGCATAAGCAATTATAAACCACATACATTCAAAGGAGAAAGTATTTGAATTCTGTAAGCATTGCCAATTTTCCATACATATTTGAGTTACGTCACACAAGGGAAAGCTCATTTGCTGTAGGTCTGTATTACTTCTCCCTGAAGCATTGCACTGCTTTATATACACTCAAAAGGACTCTTAAATTTAGTATAATTCCATATTTGAATTTTTGATCTTATTAAATTATCTACAAAATTATAATGACTTTAAACTAAGAAAAACATAAGTTAACCCTCAAGTAAAGAAACACATAAGATTCTAAATGCACCCCAAAAATGAAAGTTTTCTTATACCACTTTTAAACTTCAATAAACGTCACTTTTACTATAATAAAATATCAATTTTGCCAAATTGCCCTGATACCAACCACCGCCTAAATCACTAAGAATAAAACGACAAACTCCAGATTCTGTTCCAAACACAAAATAAGAATTCTATTTTCTTTTTATTTGAACTAAGTTTCTTTAGCAAGAATCCTATTTGAAAACAAGAGAATTTGTAAAAAAGTTATACTTAAGATTTATAAATAAATAAATAAAGAAATATAAATAAGTAGACTGGGAATAGGATTTCCTTCCACCTTGCAAAGTTGCCCTTTCCCAAGGCACAGCAACAGAGGCACCTTGTGGGGGAAATATTAACCATTCCAAGTTCAAGAGATAATATATCTATACAAATGAATTTATTCAATTAGAAAATATCTCCTCTGCAACTTAGATATCCTCAATAACTACAAAAAAAATTGTCCTATATTACTGTATAAAAGGTAAGATTTAGATCAGCTTATTACTAATGCACCTGATTTAAGTGGTTCTGAACATTCCAGTGCTCATTCTCACTCATATTTTGGGTAAAAACCACTGAAACAATACAGATCGAAAAACAGAGTGCATACTCATAAATAATCACTGCATCCATCATGACCAAAGAGCTATATGTCATGCTAAAACCTCTAAAGATTTTATTGTGTGAATTGGAATGACTACAAAGAAATTTTTGGCACTTGAGGTGTCCAGTTTCTCCAAATCAAATGAAAAGTTTGAAAAACAAGACATATATCCCATCTTTTCAGTGATCAGTTGATTGTAGTACAATCTGAACCCTAAAACTCTGGAGCCAAACTTAGACCCATGACTCCCATGGGTCACAATCTCCGTAATAACAAAATAAACCCTCATAATTAAAACCATGACAGCTTCCTTCATTTAAAACCAAAAAAATACTAAAATTTTGAAAAAGAAACTCCCGGCATGTGCACAACGTCTTGGCAGGATAAACGGCTATGTAGATAGCTTAGTCGTAGACCAACGCGGTGGAAGTGAATTTGGATGGAGTTTACCCCAAAGATTAGCTCCTTATTAGACATACAGTTGGATTCCATCTAAAATCAGGAATTGCCAAAATGTAAAACTTCACAAAAAGATGTCTTATTGATGCAAGATTGCTACAACAAAATATGACATATAAATGAGATTCTTTAAAAGTTGCATTCTACTTGACAATGTGGTTCTCTTAAAATAGAATCACAATTGTCGGTCAACAAGGAAGCATTATTAAAACTCTGGTGGATGTAGAAATGAGTGTAACTAATCTATCCCTACACAATAATTATTAGAAAACTAGAAGAGGACTGCTTAATAATAAACACTATCAACTTATGAAGTATTTTTTGCTATGTGCACAACAAATATTCAACTTACACATCTTTCCAACTGTCAGTCAAAGCATTCCATATGAAATGCTCAAACATCAGGATAGTGAAAGTTTTGACTTTTCATATACAAACTCTGATCAAGCATACAGTTCAGATAACTTATTTAGAATTGGACCTTTATGTAGAAATAGAAAACAAAGCTGCAAAACATTCAAACTACGATACAAGGACACTACTATTAGGGTTTTACACTTCTTGAACACTCCATGACATGGGTTTGGCTGTGTCTTTAACGCTCAAAGATATCTTAGGGAACATTCTTTGGACATATGTTCGATATGGCATGTGTCGTGTCCTAAATTAAAAAGTATTAGAATAAAGATATAAAACATATATTTTAAATTTTAAAGAATTAAATCCACATGTTGTGTCTTACTTTTTAGAATAATCAAGTGTTGCCACGTCTGTGTTGTGCCATGTTAAGGTAATTGCTCCATGCTAACAGTTATGTTACTAAATTACCACTGGAAATACAGCACTTAAGATGTGCCAAATTAAGGAAGCATGGAAAACTGGAGCTTCAAGTAAGGAAATTGTGCAGCATTTTACTACTTAAGTACTGAATTCAAACATTGAAAGAGAAGAAAATGGGAGTTCATTAACATAAAAAATATCAGAAGCATACATAAATAAAGATGTAATATATAAATTTTAATTTTTAACGAATTAAATCCACATGTTTGTATCTTACTTTTTAGAAAAAGCAAGTGTTGCCATGACTATGTCGTGTCTTTGTTAAGGTAATTGCTCCATGCTAACAGTTATATTACTAAATTACTACAGGAAATACAGCACTTAAGATGTGCCAAATTAATGAAGCATGGAAAACTAGTGCTTCAAGTAAGGAACTTTTGCAGCATTTAACAACTTAATTGCTGAATTCAAACGTTGAAAGAGAAGAGAATGGGAGTTAGTTAGCATAAAATGGGAAAATAATTCATGCGAAAAAAATATCAGAAGCATACATAATTGCAAACAGAGATCAGGGACCATAACAAAATCTAACTAAAATAAAACTGGATATGAGTAAAGATCCCTTACTGATCGCGTATGTTTGAGAGGCAGAATGTTTATTGATTAGTCATATATTATGATTTCATAGAAAATTGATTATCGCACAGTAAATAGTACACACTACACACAACCCACACAAGTAAGGGTTAGGGCAGGAGGAGAAGCTAAAACAAGAAACCCACATATACTGGGGCAAAAATTTGTATATAATTGGGAACACATAGCGGAAACTTAAAGTAAGACCTCATGATACCAGGCTTTTGCCTGTTGCTTCCACTTCAACTTGATTACACAGATGGACATATAATCTGGTTTAATAAACACGTATTTGATGGGTTACTGTACCCTACACCTCTTTTATCCTTAGCTCTATCTGATATGGTAGATAATAATTTCTTAAAATCCACAATATACGAAAGGAAGATAACAAGCAACATTATACAAACAAAAAAAAGCATAAGGGGCAGACAATTTCTTTATTTTTTGAACTTTCCGTTTCAGGTAAGAAGTAATGAAGATATTTTTCTAATTGAAGGAGATGCATTAAATATCTATATTTTTGTTAATCAAAATTTTGAGCAATATTTGCCATCCATTTGTCATCAGTGAAGGCCCCGAAGGTTTTGGCAGTTTTTTGTTTTGTCCCAAAAAGAAACAGGACAGAACATTAAACCGCCAAAACCTTTGGGTCCTTCATTGGAGTTTGTCTGCAAAAAGAAACAGGAAAAAAAAGAAATGCCAAAATCTTCAGGTCCTTCATTGTAGTTTGTTAATCGAATTTTGGGCAATCCATTTGTCAACTGTGAAGGACCTCGAGGTTTTGAGTTTTTACGTATTGCCCAAAAATAAACCAAACAAAACATAAAACCACCAAAACCTTCTTGTCCTTCATTGTTGACAAATGGATGGCAAATATTGCCTAAAATTCGATTAACAAATCTAATAAGTATTTAATGTATTTCCTTCAATTAGTTAAATATCTTGAGTTCTTTTTAACTGAGCCTAAAGAAATAGAAATAAAGAAATAATTCATTTACACAATTCTTAAAATTCCATAAGCAGAAACCCTAGACCGCTCTCATTTATTAAATTCACCTTCACTCGCAGTTCTAATGCAAGATTAGTTTGGTTACACAAACAACCATGACAAGAATCATAAAATTTATGCATTTCACAGCTAAATCAATAGTTTCCGACACTTTAAAAAAGAATTCGGCCTATATTTCATAAAATGCCAACAAACATAGAACTCGTAAAGTTAAATTAAACTTATGGCACAGAAAATGAGAGCAGAAAATGGAGAAAAACACTTTCTTAATCCAGCCAGGAGGAGCCCGGAGCTCAATTGCAACAACTTCATTCTGCTTATTCTCACCGTTCTAAATCCATTTCACAATTTTTCAGGAAAATTCCAGAAGCAGAAACCTAGAATGCTCTTAATTTCTTAATCCACCTTCAATTCTAGCAATTCTACTGCAAGACCAGTGGCATTATAGCACAAGGTAACAATAATATCCAAATCAGAAATATTTTACAAACAATAATCGATTCATCACAATTTCGAAAATTCCATAAATGCATTTCATAGTTAAATCAAACACTTTTGAATGAAATTTTGCATGCACTTATAACTTCAAACAAACATAAAACTCATAAAATTAAAACAAATTAGGTCACATAAAATTCGAGCACAGAATTTACAAAAAAAAGAAAAACAACACCTTCTTAATCCAGCCAGGAGGAGCCGGAAGCTCAATCGTAACAACTTCGTTCTGCTTATTCTCCTCGTTGTTCTCCATTACTCAATTTCTCAGATAAAAATCAAGAAATATATATATATTTTTTTATGTTCCCGCTATCTCTGTATGGACTTTCTTCTTTGCACTTTCTCTTCTACAATCCGTATATTTAATTAAATTATATATTTTTTATGTGAGCTAAATTGGTATTTATTCATTAGTATACAAAGCGGGTGACGCGTGTTAAATGTGGATATGAACTTATGACGGAATACGAATGGCGCCATATTTCATCGTATTCCTCTCTACTTCCGTAACTTTCCTCCGTTATTTTTCTTTGACGTTTGGTAACGGTGTCTTGTGTGTAATATTGTATTCACCAAAAAGAGAATGGTATGGTGAGTTTCACGCTGAAGGGTTAAATCTCGACGCAATCTATTTTAAGGAAGTAAGACGAGTGCGTCATTGCTTTCTAATCTTATATTTTACGTAAAAGATGAAGAATAATGTGCAATAATTGAATAATCATTATTTGTGTATATTGAATCATCAAGTGTGATAACATTTGTTACGACACATGTTACGTCTCTTTTGAAGAGACATCAAGTCATCACTAACGTGATCAAGTAAGCAAACCAACAAGATCAACACTCCACGCACAGTGATAGAACTAACTAGTTGCGAGATAGGGCAACCGTTCTAGCTAAATCCGTCGAAAGTTTGAGCTCTGGAGCGCCGACCGCGAAATACGGAGGGACTGTTCTAGTTGGATCCGTCGAAAGTTTAAACTCTTCAAATAATAAACTTAGGAAACGTATGTATATTAATAAAAAAAGCCGTAGGTACATGTTTTTTTCACAGACTTTTGACAGGAAGCTGTCGTGTTAGCACCCCGTTGACCTTTTTTTTTTCTTCAAATGGAAACTCGCCCAAGTGTTATTTCTGTAAAATTTCCGTGGTTATAGCATTGTTGTATTTTAATTGAACCATTCAGGTTGTGGGAGCTTTACAAAGAGATTGAAGAATCAATTTCTAACATCGATGATTATTGTTGCTCATCATTCCACGTAAAGTAGGGAATAATTTATAGTTAATTAGAATCGATGAATATATTAAAAAGACCTAATTTGAAGACATATCTCGGAGAAACCCCTTTTAATTATTATTTTTATTTGGTAAAAATTGTCAATTCACTATGAAAATTAGGTTTAAAAATATGTAACAAATTAGCAACCATCGTGTCAGGCATATTAAAGTTAAAAATCTCAAATCAACACATTCAATTACTACTTTTGACATTTTTAGATGGTGTCCAAAACTCGACATAGAAATTTTATCCTTAAATAAAAAAATAAATATTACTGACTCAAGAGTCATACGTAACAAAATAAAAATTAAACATAATAAATTATGACTGATAATTAAGGTTTTTAGGCAGTGATAATCTAAATTTTGTCTTAATAAATTTCATTTAAGGGTAGAGTTTCCATTGTTAAATAAATTAATAAAAATGTAAAAATTAAGTATTAGTTCAAAAAATTTCTGACAAACAGGGACAGATCCAGAATTGGATCTGAGACCGCACTTCAAAATTTTTGACCGAGCTAATTTTTTTTCCCTTAATGGGCCCCTGGACAGTAATTAAATAAAAATTTAAAATAACTTAAGATTGCAAATGGGTTTTCAATTAGTAATGTTAAAAATAATAACAAATTAATAAATTTAATTTATCACAAAATTTTATCTATAAATAAAGTAATAGAAAGAAAAGGCAATAAATATAAATTAGTCAGTAATATTATGAAGAGAAGTGAAAAAATATTTAAACTTAAGTACTCTTGTTAACTTATAGAATAAATTTTCATTGGTGATACCGATGTATCGTTAGTGGTTAATGCACCGACGACATTGTCACTCATAATTGTTGACGGAGATGCGTTGGTTATCACTGACACTATCATCTTTAAGTACATTTGACTCATCGATATATTGATTTTCTTTAGAATCTCCAATAGTAATATCTTGCCTATTAATTATAGGAATTTTTGATATATTTGCTTCATTATATTTTTAAAAAGACCCCTTGAGAATTTTACTTATAATCCCAAATTGCTTAGCCGCCTCTAATACTAATTCTCTTAAGTGGAGCACAATTTTTCGTCTCTTCATGTTTTTGCTTATTTTTCTGTGCGCTTATTGGATTGGATTTGCATTAAGAGTCAAGTCCACAGTATTGAAAAGGTTGGCTATCGAGTGGTTCAAAGAAGGCAGCCACGTTCAACATGTGAAGAGTAATTCACTATTTTAGTCAACTACTATATGTGGTATTCCATGAGTAATTGACTAGCAACCCAAAATTGTATAATTTATGGAGTTTGAAATCTGATTTACAATATTATTAATGACAATATACTCGATAATAGCGATATTAGTTGTGGAGGATAATTAATTATACCTTTGAGTTTGAAAATTATTGTACGAGTTTTGGGTTGAACTTGAATGCAACAATACAACCATAAAATGTTACTATACCTTTGAGGATTACACTTCGATATGTCCAATTACATCAATATTTAAATTTCTATCAAATATATATATTATGCGTGCATGATCCATCATATGTGAAATGTGTAGCCCCTGTCTAGTTTTGTTAAAAATTATATTTTTAGTAGATTCTGATAAAAGTTGTGGATCTCATATAACATGTGATTAAAATTATGGGGATAGAAGTGGGGCAGGGAATGAAATATGGATCTTGGGCACAATAAAGATTAATCTGAAGATAGTTAATTCAAGTCTCGTCAACACATGCTATATAAATTATTGTGTATCGGTATTTAAAAATGAAAATTTGTACGCGAAGGACATGTTAAAGGTATAATCTAGCGATTAGATCAATTCATTGTTGCTTCAAAAGTAGTTCCAATCCAAGTTCACTACCATTGTATATATATAAGTGAGGCAAGCAATTAAGCAAAGAAAGATATCCGAATCTTTTACATATATGCCTCTCTAGTCGTTTAAACTTCTTGATAAGTTGATCAGCACAAGCTGGATAACGCCAAATTACTTCGATTATCGAATATATTTAAATCGATAAAGGGTCATAATTTGATCCTCAACCAGATAAAAATTACTAAAAGAAAACAGAAAATTGTATGAAATATCCAATATTATCTAGGGTAACTAGTCAAGAGATAGACTTGTATGCATGGAGAATTACTCCAAGCATTAGAATGCAACCTCAATATCTCTCTTGCTTTCTTCTGCAGATGATCTGCACAATCTGCTTGAATCACCATGCAAATTTTTGAGACTGCTCCAACACTCAACATCTCCATTAAAACTTCCCGAGTCGCCGAAAATCGGGATATCAAAGCAAGAATATTCATTGATTTATCGTCTGTTGCACTAGAAACTCTCAGCAATCTTTTAGAAACCATGGCTATGCCACCACTATGTTTAATCAGTTGTGCTCTTCCATCTGCACATGAACATAATTGTGCCAACAGGCAGAATATAAGCTCGGTCCTCGACTTTTTCTCCTGGTGGTGGCCTGATAATTCCATCTCAATAAGGTGGAAAATTGCACCAGCTTCAACTATTTTCATTCTGTTTCTTCCCAGTGGACAGACTTCTATTAAGATCTGTAGAACAGATTTTATGGCCCGTTGGGATGTCGTTTTTCGTAGAATATTTACGAGTTCTTTGAAGAAATCGAGTTTTAGTCTCTCCAACAGGCTTGAACTTGCAATTTCTGTTATCATTTTCAGGACAATAACTGCCTGAGTTTTGAGTGTTTGGCTGTTTTCTGATTCAGTCTTCAGAATCCATATTATGGATTGGAAGAACTCGAAATTCTCTTTGAACAGCTGCTTGTTTTCAGGAGTTGGATTCCAGGTTAGATGGAGAATCCGCAATGCTTCTTCAAGACCTGTAGTGTTACCTGTTGAACCACCAGAAAAAATCCCGTATACCCGTGAGACGCGTACTTGTTGAAGATAATTTAAATAAAGGTGGAAAATGGAAAAATTCACAACAATTTTCTACTTCATGTTGATCCGCTCATGAATATTTTTTTTTAAAAAATAAATAAATAAAATCCTTTGAACCAGACAGAATACCCAGAATTTGGACTCGTTAATTTTGGACCGATAATTGAGACAGGCCTAATGGTTTGAAGTCCTAATGAAAGATGAAAATCTAAAATTTATTAAATTTCTAGTAAAATCACAAAAAGAATCACTAATTTTCGTTTGTTGACAGCAATAATAAGTTTGTCCCATTTCTAGCAATTAAGCTTTTAGTCGAGGTGATTATGGCATTACCTTCCCGAAAGCGACGTAAAATGAATGTAATCATCGCCTTGGCTGCTCCCATCTCCGCCATGCACTTTTTGTTCTTTCCACTCTCACTGGTAAGTTCATCCATTGTCTTCAAAGAGTTCATATACAAAACAGGATTTTCGAGATCCCGAATGAGTTTAACAACGTTGGATTTGCTGATGGGAGATTTCGGGGTCGGGATTCGATCAATTCCATGATTACCATTGGCAATGCACCATGCTTGGATGAGCCGGCGGAGCATATGATTTGGTGTCAAGTCTGAGTCTTTATGCAAAAGCTGCTTGGTTATTGGGCAGGTTGTGCTTGGCTGCGCTGCCGCTGACAACCACTGCTCGATGCTTTCACGATCATATGTGATGCCGGTGACGGTGGTGACGGGATCTTTCATGATCTGAAGGGATATGGGACAGAGAAAATACTGAGGTATCTCAATTTCATCCATGCTTAATTTGAATACTCAAAATGCCAAGTCAAAAAGAAACTTATGTACTTCACTTAAGAGGAAATTGCACCAATAATCTCTACTCTATTGTCTTATTAGCAAGTTAGTCAGTAAATATTGAATAATATCAAATTGGTCCTATATAGTTTATTATTGTTATTAACATACTTTTTGGATTGTTGTTTTTCTTGGTTGGTTGTTTAACAAATAAAAATTAAAAGATTGGAATTTTTCCAATCCCTAGATCCAATTGTAGCATACAAATTTTGAATTACCGACGATTTTGTTGATGAAATGTGTATTAAGTATTTTTTTAGAATTAACGAGATTGTGATTTCAAATAAATACTCAATGTTTGTAGATACAATGAAAATCGATTGTCAATCATCAAATTCATAAAAATTAACGGACATTGATCGTGTTCTTCATTTTATGTTGCTCGCACTCCAAGTGACCCTTAGAAAATATGCCTTAACACATGTTTTCATACACAATATCAAGCTATAAAGTTAAACTTAACTTTCATAAAGTACTATATACGGGAGGCATGTGACGATAACATAGGTTTTAAATGAAAATTATTCGACTATAATGATACATTAGAAATTAGGGCATGTTTGATACAAGCCAAATTTCATGGAAAAATGGAATTCATTTTCCATTTCCACCAAATTAGAAGTGTTTGATAACAAAATTTTTTCCTGGAATTTGTTTTCCACCTTTATGTCACGTGGACATATTTTCTTGGTTTTCATTGAAAAGTTTTTCCCACCATTTTGGTGGGAAAAGCAATTCCAAGTAACTTTTTTTTTTTTTTTTTTTGTAATTGGAATAAATTCTAGACCTAATGATAAAAAAAAAAAAAAAAAAAAAAAAAAATTATCACTTTAATGGACAATTTTTATGAAAAATAAAGTCAAATGCATACCAAAAGATTCAAAATTTCAAAAAAATTTACTCAAAAAATTATACCAATCAAATATAGTTGATCGATAATTTTCGATAAAATAAGTTCTAGACAATTCAATTCCGTGTAATTCATTTTTTTTCACTCAAATTCTATATTTGCAATCAAACGGACCCTTAGCTCTTCGTCCGATGATTGAAAATTAGCTTGTTAAGTATTGAAATAGATTAAGGATCAATGGTGCATTTTTTTTTTCTATAAAAAAGTCTACTCTGTGTGAGAGGTAGTTGATCTATCAAGACTCAAAGTGGTCAGAGAAGGCGGCTAATTTGAATTATAAAAGGACTTAGACTAAGCCGAAAATCTGAATAAATTAATATATTTTAGTTTCAATTTTTCCAAAGCAACTTGGTTTTGTTCAAATCCTGATTTCGGTGGGCAACCCCTTGATGAATAGTAATGAATTGACTTTGAAAAATGGCAGAATCTCATTTGTTAAGCAATCATAATTATTGGGAATCTGGCAACTTGCGTCGGCGTAGTCACGTAGACTAATTTAAAGTTGACTAAATATCACTCTAATTGTACCAACCTTCGCCGTGCTTTTTACCATTTTTTCTTGGAGAAATCTCCTTGACTCGGCTTAATGCCAAGGCCAAGGATAGGAACGTCATTCCAAGGACAGGGACATCATTTTAGAGGGGGAGGGACATGACATTGAGCGTAGCCCCATAACCTCTCTTTTTTTATTTCAACATTTCTAAAACACGTAGATGCTAATATTTGTGAATAAAATAGTAAATCAACATAAATTTATTGACATTTGAACATAGTTAATATTTGTGATGGATTAATGACATGAATGATATATTGACTATTGACTTAGGTTTTGAAAAAGAATAAATTTATTTGTACACCATGACACACATCATGGTGTACAGTCCCCTCACATATTGAGGGAGCTCACGTGAATAAAATAATTGTGGACCCCCTCATTGTGAGGGATTGTAAAAGTGTACAACACTTAGTGTTGTACACCAAACCTTGTTCTTTGGAAAATAACCTTACAGATCAAAACCTTTGGCCGTTGAGGGATGGAGCTTGAACCCCGAATGAGATATCTTATTTTTATTTATTATTTAGACTAATTAAAATACTAAAAAAAAAAAAATTAATTATGTCTAGATTCCATCCAAGCACATCTAAATTCGTAAAGTTCAAAGTTTGATCTTCACAACTTACCACACCCTACATCTTTTAAAACTCGATGCACTATTTGATCCACCGAATTCCCAAGCCACTCTTGACCCGACGGTTGTATGAATAATTATGTGTCTACATTTACAATCGAATGAAACCGAATTCGAACATTTCCATAATTATATTTAGACCCGACGGTTGTACGAATAATTATGTGTCTACATTCACAACCGAATAAAATCGAACTCGAATAATTCCATAATTATATTTAGACCCGACAGTTCCACTTATTAAATACCCGAAAATTTCAGATTCGATTTGATTTTCGTTAGAATCGAACGAACTGGACCGTGTCAAGCCTTAGTCCACCTACTTATAATAATATATTTGTAATTTTCAAGCAAATGATGTTTTTCGTAATAATTATGCAAAATGAAGTACTTAACAAAAGTATAAGTTTATGAAACATGCATGATATGTAAATGGTGTATTTTGCAAATTTTCCAAATTATTAACAAGAGTTAGTTAAAACTCTTATACGTTGATGATGGTTCCTTAAAGCAAATCAATTTGGGAATCTTAGGTGAAATAAATTGCTCGTTTAAATTTAATGAGTTCTAATACTCTACTAAAACTTGAGCTTTCAATTTAAAAGGCTAACCTTATTATGAAAAATAGATCAAACTCTTATACATGTTTATTTATTTCATATTTATTCGATATAAAATTCCATCTTAACATATTGCGCCTCAAGTTTTTGTGGAAGGCCTACCTTGTTCCGATTGAAAACTTGTGAGACCTATAAATGGTCTATTACCATTATAATTTCATATTATTTTCCACTGATTCCACCCCACAAAATCGTAATTCCCTAAATTATATGTTATTTTATATAGCTTCAGTTTGTCTTCCATTATTTCAAAATTATTTTTTTCTCAAATTCATTTTCAATTATACATCACATTTTCACAATAAAATATTTTACATATAAATTCAAATTTTTTTTCTAATTTTTAACGGCACATTCTTAAAAAAATTCATTATTTTATAACCAATTTTCTTACATTAATTGTAGACAATTTGGGGCATAATATAAAAGCCCACACTACATGTTGTGAAGCCCAATAAATCTAATGTTGGTACTCGTAAATTTGTTGCACCCCTTTGTAATCAAACCCTGATGGTAGTCTCTTAAAGGAGAGTCACTAACATGGACCACAACAAATAAATCAATCAATCAAGTCCTTCATATATATATATATATACATATACATATACAATACATACATTATTTTATTTTATAAAACGTGGATAAATATCTTCGAAGATGTTTTATTCTCGTACTGCCATAAATTAATTTGCATGAAATGATGAAGATTGCAATGGAAATTAATTATTCAGTTTTTGCAGTTTAAATTTAAGTATTATTGGATGTGTGAATTTTAATTAATATAGTGATCAAATTTTCTTCATGATCACTAGGCAATTCAAGTAGTTTGTACATATATCAAGTCATTTTAAAATATTTACTCTTTACACCCCTTGAGAATGTATATAGCTTTATTCCGGTCTGGTTCAGTATTACAAACTTTTCTCCAAGTCCTAGAATTTCTTGAATCTTGAAAAAGACGACTTTGTAAATTTTGAGTAATGATATTGATTGCGAATCATTCAAATGGGGACTACTTCCTTAATTTGGATGGGTATTATATATCACATGTGAAAAGAGAGAATCATTTACGTTGTTTAGGGTTCCGAACTCAATGACGACAACTAAACACATTAAGCCTTTCTATTATAAAAAAATTAATAAATATTTGGTTATAAGCTTTTCTATTTTCTCTTGATCTCTATACATAATATATAATCTAATTCGATAGAAAATTAATAAATCTTCTAGAGTCATGTCCATTGTCTTCGTTAGAGCAACTATTTGATAATCTTTAGATCTCCCTGTGAGTTCGGAATAGGGCTTAGTCATAGTTCCTATGCTAGAGATTATTGTACAATCTATCCAAAAACTTTTAATTTTTTTTTTTTTAATGTGTATTAGTACTTTTTCAGGACAGTTGATATAACTAACATATTGTTTAGAGAGTTTTCATTATTTAAGAAAGAATATTTTCAGTATCGATATAACAGTTCAACTATAATATGTATTTTTAAGTCGGTATTACAATGAAACACAAGGAGGACATAAATTCATTAGTGTACCTTCAATGGAATCTTTTACTCACTTCCCTACAAAATTTATTAATATATAAACTGCAGTAAGATTAAATAAATTAATAAGAAAACTCAAAAGCTACCCAATTTCATGTGCCTCCAACTAATGCAGCTTAGTCTTTCAATGCCTCCCAAAAAAAATTTTATATGCTCCCACTAGTCATCACCTGTACTTTTAAATAAGCACCTTAAATTTATAGTTAACATTTTTCTAAGACAAGTACTTATCTAGTAATATAAAAAAAAAAAAAAAATGTAACCCCTCATAAGGTAGCCGAGTTGGTGGAGTAGGTGAACACGGAGGCCTTTGGTCACGAGTTCGATTCTCCCTACTAATACTTTCTTGATCAAGTTTGTCACACCGGACTTGCCTAGTGTGGTTAACCTGGTTGACGTGGTTTGCAAGTTATTGCGTCAACTCGAGGATTTACCTAATACGCACCCGAAGAATAGCAGTTGCGAGTTCTTTCGTCATAAAAAAATAAAATAAAATAATTGTAAGATCAAATTATGAGGAACTTATTTTATACGTAATTAAACTTATAAAATATTCTATCCAATCATGACTAGTTTAGCATAGTAACATGCCAATATTGTTCGATAATAATACATCCTAAATATTAATTTATTAGGAATCTAAATTATTTGTATTTTCTTCTAAATCAAACCTAACAACCATGTGAACTAGAGATTCTTTAATCAACTTTACATGTAATTTGTATCTCAACGCCAAAATAATTTAATCTAAGGACATCATTAATTAATAATATCATGAGGGGAATTATTGCAATCATGCTTGGAATCGTAAGAAGAAATCCATCCATTGGATCACATCTTTTGGTTGAAAATTTATTTTCATTTGCCATATGGTCTGGAGAATGGAATATAGATTAAAAAGTATATATCTTTTATTTATTTGTAAAAGATCATATTTAGACCCCATTTGATACCCATTTTTCCTCCATGAAGATGAAAAATATGACCGTTATTCATTACATCTAGTCACCATTTTTTACTAACGGCTATATTTTTCATTCTTATTTTACAAATAATGAGAATCAAACGGGACCTTATTTTTTTATCAGAATTTTAACGCATAATAGTTTTGTACATAGGTGGAAGTAGAACTTGAGAGTACATGACATATGTTCGTAACGATATCATATTGAACCATTTTATTTAATTTTTTAGATAAAGTTATAAAACATTATAGAATACTAAATACATCAAGTTTTTGTAGAGCAAAAATGTATTCAAATTACAAATCTTACTAATAAAAAAATCTATAGAATTTAATTGAATACAAAGTAGATAATAATATTTTAGCCGTATACACTGCAAATTGAAAATACATTTTTTTTAATCAACTCACCTACATGTGAATTTTTTTTTTTTTTTTGCATTGAAAAATAAATTTAATTGGAATGAAAGTGCGCATTTAATAAACAACGATTCTACAAGTACAAAAATGAAAAAATACAGGGATGACACAAACATATGGGGTCCACTTTTTAAAATAATATTTAAATCAAGTGGGACCCACATCTATGTGATTGTAAAACTTCTGACATGAATAGTTCTATATATTCAGCATTTTTATTTAATAAATTTGTCAGTTCAAACTTGTAAATGAGGTTGCATGACATGTACTCAAAATAAAATAACAATATTAACTTTTACTTCATTTTTTAAGTTTTTAAGAAATTATATCCATTTTAATCGAAGTAGAAAAGAAAATCCCATTTTCAATAAAGCACAATTTGAAAAAGAAAAGAAAGGACAGATTACAGTGTATATATGCCCACTCCGAATTTAGGTTTATAGGTGTACACACAATACTATGTATATGTGGATGAATTATTCTAAATGGTCAGAGATTTGGTGATCGATCCCTCACATAGGATGAGACCCACATGAATATAATAATGTGTGAACCCCACCCCATGTGAAGGATCAGTCACCAATCAATCACCAAATCTCCGGTCCATGTAGCAAAACTCATATGTGGATTACAAGAATGTTGGCTAGAAGACATAATGGAAAAACCTTGGAATGGTAAACTCATCATGCCTTAATGTACACATTGAGGATTCACCATTGGACCACAAGACAAATGGAATAAAGTGTGAAACGTTTGCTCAACTTGGCTCTTCTTCTTGCATCAAGTGTCTCGAAATTATGAAATTATAAGGAACAGTATAATAGACAAATATTTTAATTTTAATTTTTTTTTACTTGACATAGTTTTGTACTATGTATTCGACTCATATAACATTTCATTTAGGGATATGTTTGAGTACGATGGCGTCGCGGATGAATTTGGGAGCTCGAAGAAGCCATGCTCTCCCAATATAATACACACTATTTAATGCCTCGGTTATCTTCTCATATCAAGTGTTTCGAGGTATCTGGTGACATCTTTCATCTACATATTTAGCACATAGTATTAAACAGTCCAAACATTATAATACTCAATATTTTTATTTTATTTTTCTTTCATAATAGAATTTATAATGTTACATAATTCACCTCACGAACGTGTTGCTTAGGAATAGGTTTGGGTTGAGTTGGGTTGGGTTGGGTTGGAGGCGGAGGCGGAGGCAAAGGCGGGTTAGGAGCTGCAAGTAGTCACGTCTCCCCAAGAAAGTGCACAAATTTCCTAATCATATGGAAATTTTAACGAGTATATGGAGAGTATTATCTTGTTTCATTCATAAAAAATGTGTGGTTAAAAAATAAGAAATTTTTTTAAATTTGTGTATAATATTATTTTATTGAAGAATGCGTAATTAAAATAAGAGAGAAAAATATATTTTAAAAATAATGGAGACTAAACAGTGGTTAAGTAACAAAAGGTAGGCAAAAAGATAAATAATTTACGGAAAATGGTTTTTTATTATCATGTGTATTGTATTTAACTCTATACATCCCTAAAATTTATATTGAACAACATATTAGGAAGTTGAGAAATGCTAGACGTACAGATGTTAAATATACAGAAGTCCTATAAACAAGACACATTGGGGGGTGTGAATTTTTTGACATTTTTTATTCACACATGGAGTCCACATCTATCTCACATCTGTACCCATTATGTAAGTTAACTTATGTACATTCATCTTTTTCCTAGGAAGTTAGACACGTTCATACGTTGACAATTGAGTTCATTGTTTTATTCACTTGTTAAATTGAAATTTTATAACTTTTTCTCTAAAATTGTGCAATGTAGAGACAGGTTATCCGGGATCGTTCCTCCTACTCATTGATTTGACAAGTATTTTTGATAAATAATTTTGACATTTAATTAAATCAATCCAACGCTCACAATTTATCTATTAAAACACTAAAGAATTCATAATATAACTTCCAAACACCCCTAATTACCTTATATTAATCCCTAAAATCTCTCAACTATATCGTGATTTTCTATCACCATCTCATTCCATTCTCCATCACCACCGAAATTCATCAGTCTCTCCGACAAAATTGAATTTCCAAACCATCACTGCCTGTAAAAAATTCCTTTGCCCAAGGAGAAAGCAGAATAAGAACCGAAGTGATTTTATTTGGGTATTATTCAGTACGCATCTAACTGGTTTTCAATTTTGTTATTTTGATCCTTCTGCATGGTCTTAAATTTGCTTTATTTTTTTTGGGGTTGGGGGTGGGGAACATATAAATTTTAATACAACTATGCTACCTTACCACTTTGATTGACCTCATGGATGACCTCGATCCCACCACTCCTCTCATATGGGGGGCAAAAATATTAAATTTAATGAGATGGGACCCGACCCTCATGTGAGGGGAGTGATGAGACCGAGGTCATCCATGAGGTTAATCAAAGTGATCAAGTAGAATAATCCATTTTAATATACCAAGTAGATAAAATAAAGAACGTATGGAAATGTCTAGTTTGTTAATACATTTACAACTCAAATTATTTTTTAATTTATTTAAAATTTTAATAATAATAATAAATCGAAACAAGTAGCATTAAATGTAAATCCACATATATAATTTAACAAACCATTCAAACTTTAATAAATATATGACGACAAACATAACCAAATCTAAGATTTGATTTGGACATGAAATTGCAATCTTCATTTTATTTGCGGTCTAGCTCGAAGGTGTGCATACACTATTTATTTTTTAATTAAAACAAATCCCAGGTTGATTGTGTTAGGTAACTAAGATTTATTGTTGAGCCTCTTAATGCGTATTAAAACAATTAAACCTTATATTAATTAAATAATTTGTTAGAATAATAAATAAATTCTTCTCTCAACCAAATCATTAATAAACCTTTACATATATGCATGCGTTTGCTCGACTACAAGTAATAATTTAAAGAATTACACTGAATGTACAGCCTAATTCTTTCACTGTTGTTGACAATGTAGAGATAGCCCATGGGGCCCACGATGATTTTAATCGCGGACCCCATTTTTGTATGTGTGTAGGCTATCAAAAAAAATGTACATAAAGCAAAACGATAATTTAAATAGGAAATCAATACTGTACCAAATTGGTATGAAATTAAATAATTAACTATGAGCCATTATACACGTACAAACACAGAAATCATACAGACAAGAGAGAAACATGTGGGCCCACCTTTTTTAATAATATTTTAATCAAGTGGAACCCACGTCCATGTGAATATCTGTACAAATTTTGATAATAAATAATTATGTACAAATGCAATTTTCCATTAACTATTACTGATTCTATTTAAAGTTGACTTCAAGTTATTATAAAACCCATATAAAAAAAAAAAAAATCTATTGAGTATGTGAATTATTTATTACTTTATTATTAGTGCAAAATTTGGTATTTTTTGTAATTTTGAATGTCAATAATATAGTCAAATAAGTAAAAGAAATGACAAAAAGATTGGAGTCGTGGTCCAGTGGATCATGGTCCTGTTCGGACACACGTCCTGTGTTAGAGAATGTGTGTGTGAGGGTGACACCAATGCCCCTTTGAGCCCCATCAAAAGGTTAAAAATGCATTTTGAAATAGTAGATAAATAGAACTGCTTGTACACTTACACTTATCCAAAAGTCAAATTCATATTTTATGATTTAAACTTTTGACGTGACAGCTTTAAACAAAGTTGGATTTATTCACCTTCTTTTTTTACCATTTGAATATGTGCGGGCTACTTTAATCACAAATATTTAATTTGGTCAAGCATGGATGACATTCAAGTTTTGACTCATTATTTTGACCCAACCCAAAGGTTGATTTTTAGGTAAAATTATGTTTTCCCAAGTTATTATGTTGTTCGATCGGGGCTAAACGTACATTTATAGAATTTTAAATTTGTTTGTAGACATTATGAAGAATGAATTGCCCTTGCTTGATATCTTTTAATTTATTTTAATTTTTGCTACAAGATCATTAGTAATAAAAATAAATTTTACACGTAAATTCATAATTTTTCTCTACTTTGTAACTATATATTCTTAAAAAAATACTATTCAAAATCATGTTTTGAAAAATTGCAAGGCCATCAAACATGGGCTTAAAAGGATCTTATAAATCAATTATTTAATTTAACCTCATCATAAAATGAAATTTGATATTTACCATGCACAACTTAGGGAGAGTTCTCTTTGTGTTTCAGTTTTGTGTTTTGAGTTTTAAATTCGTTTGTGTTTTGTATTTTTGGTGTTCATTTTGAAATTGTTAAAAATTCGTTATTTTTGTCGTTTTGAAAAAATATTCCACAACCCGTATTTTTTGAGTTTTGGCAGATTTGTGAAGAAAAACAGCCAAAACGTAAAAAAAAATTGTTTTCTATTTTCTTTACAAAATTTTCAGTCGTTTTTAAAAACTTCTTTTCGAAAATGGGAAAGAGAACGCGTTTTCAATATTTTGAAAAATTGAAAACAAAAAACGGCCCAAAAACAGTAAAGAGAACGCCCCCTTATATTTTATACCATTGGTCGTATCCGTTCCGTTCCCATGGCTTTTGTTGCTAGAGACGTATCAGAACAGGAAAAATGAACACATGTTAAGAAAAAAAATCAACATGATTGAAAAATCGTGTCTTTATTTTTAGTTTCTTTTAATTAATAAAAATGCACAATTCATTTGTGTTTATAGAACTATTCATATTCCAAAGTTTTTGTTTAGCATTATTCTTTTTGTTCTAGCAGTAAAATTTAATTAACCATGTTTTTGCATTTTTTGTTCTAAATAATACTGTAATTTTCACTATTAAATGGCCACTCGTCATCTTCCCTGTACTGTAACCCGCCGTCCCCGTTCCGTTTAACAAGAAAAAAGCACTCAAAAGCTTAACCTTAACACTTCACTTTACACCTGAGAAAAGACCACACCAAAAAGCCCCTAAACACGCACACACTCAACTCCGCTCATTCAGAGCGACATAAAAATCGTTTTGCACTCCAAATTATTCAGATTGTTGGGGTTGAAAAATGGAGAAAGAAATTGTTATTGAAAAATGGAGAAACAAATTGTTGTGATTAACTACGAGCTTAAAACTGTTGGATATTGTATCGTTGCATAGAATAGTTTTTCCAGAACAGTAAACAATTTGAAGAACAATATTTCATAAACGAGGACAGAAATTGGAAGTGGGATGATCGAGGCGAGAACAAGGCTCTCTGTCCTTAAGACGTTTTTACCCCGTCACACGGTGCTTACGGTATGTGGTAAAGCGTCTCCCAAGATACAACGATCAGATACTTGCAGAAGCAGCACTTCGACTGCAAGAACAACGAACCAGAATTGTTGTTGTACCCTCTGTAAGACCAATGCGAGAAGAGAAGAAAAGGTGTATGTATGTATGCAGTATGTTCGTGAATTTCTGTGTTTAAAATGAAAGTCGAGTACCATTTAAATAGAGGAGATAGTTGGCGGTTTGAGCAGTTCTCCACACTGGGCGGTTTGAGCAGTTCTCCACACGGCCCTCCACTCACGCCCACTCAATAAACAGTTTGGCAAAACTGATGGGTCGGTTTATAACTATCAAAGAAAAAGAGGGAATAAAATTGAAATGAATTTTATCCAAAAAATTAATATTGACACAAGACCACACCCACACCCACACCCACGCCCCGACCCGACCCGGCCCGGCCCGGCCGCCCGGTCGGTCGGACGGACGGACGGCGGCGGCGGCGGCGCGCGCGCGTGTGGCCTTTGGATTAGTCTAGACATTGTCTAAGACTCCCCTCTTTCAAAGACTATTGGTACCCCTTGGGGCCCAAACCCATTTTCAAACTTGGAGTTTATTAAGTGGTTCAAGGTTGTATTTACAACCAATGTGGGATTGGAACATTTTTCCAATTTTCCCAATTTATTCCTCTTATTTATCGTCCAACTTTCAACCTTAATTTCTCATTCATATTGAAATGGTTTTTCTCAATTAGATATTCTATACTCATCTACTTGGAACGTAGAATTTTATAGAACATTAATTTTGATAAGTCGAACATCGGGTCCCACTTAAAATTGTGGTCAAAGTTGACCCAATAAAACACCATTTCCAACAATCCCCCACATGAATGGAAATTATCATGATTATGCAATGCAGACACGATCAGAGAGTACAGGCGAAAGACTTATTGCATCAGGAGAGGTAGCTTTTGGCTTTGAACCTTCCTTAGTGGAATACTATCGAGTTTACTTGGCTAGTCAGTGAACTGATGTCTTGAACTGTTCAGCCGTTGGTGTAAACCAAGACAACAGTATCCACACAATAACCTTTCTATTCAATTCTTAGGTTCTCATAGTTGTGTTCATTTTGGCCCTGAACAATTCTTGGGATTCGTAAGTGCTTTAGAGAATTTTAAGCCCCAAACTCTCATAGAAACGGCCCCCACTTCACACTTATATAGGTGATTTCCTGTTAAGAGTATTCTGCTATACTCCACTTGGTTTATCCAAGCTATAGGAATCATTAAAAGTTACAACTTAGCCTTTTACATTCTGCAGACAGCACTTTTAGAAAGGAATGGTTAAGTGCTTAACTGAGTCTTAACAACTTAGTTGTCCCATTGAACCAAGATCTTGGGATCTCCAGTCAGCAAGGTTGGGTTACCATCATTAAGATTCATGCGTGGTTGGCTTTAATCCCATTCCCTTTGATAGATAATATACTTGATCTCTTGGTAGACCTTTTGTAAGCGGATCCGCGAGATTTTCCTTTGATTTCACATAATCAATGGAGATAATACCATTTGAGATCAACTGCTTTATGGTATTGTGTCTACGACGTATATGTCTAGACTTACCATTATACATGCAACTTTGTGCCCTTGCAATAGCAGATTGGTTGTCACAGTGAATACTAATTGCAGGCACCGGCTTAGGCCAACACGGGATATCCTCTAAGAAGTTACGAAGCCATTCTGCTTCTTCTCCAGATTTATCTAGTGCTATGAACTCCGATTCCATTGTTGATCGAGCTATGCAAGTTTGCTTTGAGGATTTCCAAGACACTGCCGCACCACCAAGTGTAAATATATAACCACTTGTGGATTTAGAATCTTTCATATCAGATATCCAGTTTGCATCACAATATCCTTCTAATACTGCTGGATATCTCATATAATGTAATCCAAATTTTAAGGTGTGTTTTAAGTATCGAAGTACCCTATTCAATGCCTTCCAGTGGTCATTGCTTGGATTACATGTGAACCTGCTCAATTTATTAACCGCGAACGCAATGTCAGGACGTGTGCAGTTCATTAAATACATCAGACTTCCAATAACCTGAGAATATCTTAATTGATGTACAGGTTCACTTCTATTTTTTTGCTAAGTGTAGGCTCGTGTCTACCGGAGTTTTGACTGGACTTTCATCAAAGACTCCAAATCTCTTTAGCACAGACTCAACATAATGAGATTGTGAAAGAACGAGGCCATCTGGTGTTTTAGAGATTTTAATTCCAAGAATTACATCTGCTACACCCATGTCCTTCATGTCAAAATGTTTTGTTAGCATTTTCTTAGTAGACACAATGATATTATGATTGCTACCTAGAATTAGCATATCATCTACATATAAACATACTAAGACATATGCTGTCGGTGTATTCTTATTATACACACATTTATCACACTCGTTTATTTTAAAACCATTTGACAACATTGTTTTGTCAAACTTTTGGTGCCACTGTTTTGGCGCCTGTTTTAATCCATATAAAGATTTAACGAGTTTGCAAACCTTTTTCTCTTGTCCATAAGCGACAAATCCTTCAGGTTGCTCCATGTATATTTCTTCTTCCAACTCACCATTTAAAAAGGCGGTTTTAACATCCATTTGATGAATTTCGAGATTATGTATCGCAGCAATTGCGATAAGGATTCTTATCGAAGTAATCCTCGTTACTGGTGAGTAAGTATCAAAGAAATCAAGACCTTCCTTTTGTCTATATCCTTTTGCTACTAAACGAGCCTTGTATTTATCAATAGATCCATCCGATTTTAACTTTTTCTTGAAAATCCACTTGCAACCTAGAGGTTTATTTCCAGGTGGGAGATCGACCAACTCCCAAGTGTGATTTTGCATTATCGATTCAATTTCACTATTGATAGCTTCTTTCCAAAAGGGAGCCTCTGGTGTTGACATTGCTTCACTGAATGCCTTTGGTTCATTTTCGATCATGTACGTTAGAAATTCTGAACCGAAGGACGTAGATTTTCTAGCCCTTTTACTGCGTCTAAGTTCTTCTTCATTTTCATCATTATTTGCAGTATCGTAGGTTCGTTTTGTTGAACTCACATCACTTTTGTCTTTACGAGGAAGGACATTTTCGAAGAAACTTGCATTCCTTGATTCAATTATTGTATCTTCATGTATATCCGTAATCTCGGATTTATGCACAAGGAAGCGATATGCACTACTGTTATGAGCATATCCTATAAATATGCAATCTACAGTTTTTGGTCCTAATTTTATTTGTTTAGGTTTTGGCACTTCTACCTTTGCTAAACACCCCCACACTTTCAAGTATTTATATGAAGGTTTATGACCTTTCCATAACTCGTAAGGTGTTTCATCCTTTACTTTGTGTGGTATTTTGTTAAGAATGTGATTTGCCGAGAGGATAGCCTCCCCCCACAAATTCTGTGGTAGACCAGAACTAATCAACATAGCATTCATCATTTCTTTAAGCGTGCGGTTCTTTCGTTCCGCGATACCATTAGATTGAGGTGAGTAAGGAGCCGTTGTTTGATGAATGATGCCTTGTAGAGAACAAAATTCTTCAAATGGCGCTCCATATTCTCCACCTCTATCACTTCGAACAATTTTTATTGTTTTGCTAAGTTGATTTTCAACTTCATTCTTATAATGTTTAAACATTTCCAAAGCCTCATCTTTGCTTTTTAATAGATAAACATAACAGTACCGAGTGCAATCGTCAATGAAGGTGATGAAATACTTTTTCCCACCTTTAGTTTGTACGAATTTCAAGTCACATATATCACTGTGAATTAATTCTAAAGGTAAAGTATTTCTATCAACTGAAGGAAATGGTCTTTTGGCTAACTTAGCCTCAACACAAGTTTCACATTTGTGGTTAGGATCGAAACTTAGAGAAGGCAACAAATTTAAATTCATTAATTTGCGCAAGGATCTAAAGTTTGCATGTCCTAATCTTTTATGCCATAAACACGAAGAATCAACAATATACGCAGAAGTAGAAGCTTCATTAATTTGGTTCAATTTAGGTACAATAGTAAGGACGTTCATTTTGAACATCCCATCAGTCATGTAACCTTTTCCAACATACATCCCATTTTTAGTTAGTACAAATTTGTCAGATACAAATACTAACTTGAACCCATTCTTGCTAAGAAGAGAACCAGAAACAAGATTTTTCCGAATGTCCGGCACATGTAGCACATTATTGAGGACGAGTTCCTTGCCAGATGTCATCTTCAAGGTCACCTTTCCTTGTCCCTCAACCTTTGAGCTTGAGGAATTTCCCATGAACAGTTGTTCTCCATTGATAGCTTTGTAATCAGAGAACACATTCTTTTCAGCACATATGTGGCGAGTGGCACCAGTGTCCACCCACCATTCCCTGGGATTTCCAACACTATTACATTCAGATATTACAGCAGATAGGTGCATTTCTTGAACACCTTCAGACAGATTTTCAGTTTCAACAACATGTGCATGGTCATTTTGCTTTTTAGGCTTGCGACAGTCAATTGCACGATGTCCAGGTTTGCCACAATTGAAGCAGACCCCTTTGAACTTCTTGTTCTTTTGGTTGTTTTCATTTTTCTTTGGAGCGAAGTTTGAGTGCTTTCTTTTCATGTTCTTCTTTGAACTTGATTCAGCCATGTTTGCCTTAGCTTCCATGCTTGGTCCACCATTCTTCCTTTCAGATTTCTTAGTATCTTCTTCGATCCTCAAACGTACAATCAACTCCTCCATGTTCATTTCCTTACGTTTGTGTTTGAGGTAATTTTTGAAATCTCTCCAGGAAGGCGGGAGTTTTTCGATTACCGCTGCTACTTGGAATGACTCACTTACAGTCATTTTTTTCAGCATGTAAATCATGGAGGAGTACCTGCAAATCTTGAACTTGGGAAATAACAGATTTAGAGTCAATCATTTTATATTCCAAAAATTTACCGACAAGAAATTTCTTAGATCCGGCATCTTCAGTTTTATATTTTTTCTCTAAAGATTCCCAAAGTTCTTTTGCAGTTTTCATTATGCTATACACACCATATAGCGAATCATTTAGTCCATTCAGTACATAATTTTTACATAAAAAATCAGAATGTTTCCATGCGTCCAGTGCAATAATCGAAGCTCGATTATTTTCTCCTTGTTGAACAGAAGGAGGATCCTCCGTGAGAAACTTTGCCAGGTTCAGAGTGGTGAGATAGAACAGCATTTTCTGCTGCCATCTCTTAAAATCGACCCCATTAAATTTTTCAGGTTTCTCTCCGTGAGGAACATGATTTGAACCAGACATGGATGGCGTTACAGTTGCCATAGTTGGCGCCACAGCCACAGTAGGGGGAATAGCATTGGTCCCAACGGTATTAGCCATTTCTGTTTTCAAACAGAAGATCAACAAGTCAGAATTTATGAATTTAAAATTCTGCAGAACGATTTCGCAAAAATAAACAAGTACAGTTTTGGAAAAACCAAAGTAGAATATGTGCTAGTAAAAAGGCGTCTTAAGTTGTTGGATATTGTATCGTTGCATAGAATAGTTTTTCCAGAACAGTAAACAATTTGAAGAACAATATTTCATAAACGAGGACAGAAATTGGAAGTGGGATGATCGAGGCGAGAACAAGGCTCTCTGTCCTTAAGACGTTTTTACCCCGTCACACGGTGCTTACGGTATGTGGTAAAGCGTCTCCCAAGATACAACGATCAGATACTTGCAGAAGCAGCACTTCGACTGCAAGAACAACGAACCAGAATTGTTGTTGTACCCTCTGTAAGACCAATGCGAGAAGAGAAGAAAAGGTGTATGTATGTATGCAGTATGTTCGTGAATTTCTGTGTTTAAAATGAAAGTCGAGTACCATTTAAATAGAGGAGATAGTTGGCGGTTTGAGCAGTTCTCCACACTGGGCGGTTTGAGCAGTTCTCCACACGGCCCTCCACTCACGCCCACTCAATAAACAGTTTGGCAAAACTGATGGGTCGGTTTATAACTATCAAAGAAAAAGAGGGAATAAAATTGAAATGAATTTTATCCAAAAAATTAATATTGACACAAGACCACACCCACGCCCCGACCCGGCCGGCCGGCGGCGGCGGCGCGCGCGCGTGTGGCCTTTGGATTAGTCTAGACATTGTCTAAGACTCCCCTCTTTCAAAGACTATTGGTACCCCTTGGGGCCCAAACCCATTTTCAAACTTGGAGTTTATTAAGTGGTTCAAGGTTGTATTTACAACCAATGTGGGATTGGAACATTTTTCCAATTTTCCCAATTTATTCCTCTTATTTATCGTCCAACTTTCAACCTTAATTTCTCATTCATATTGAAATGGTTTTTCTCAATTAGATATTCTATACTCATCTACTTGGAACGTAGAATTTTATAGAACATTAATTTTGATAAGTCGAACATCGGGTCCCACTTAAAATTGTGGTCAAAGTTGACCCAATAAAACACCATTTCCAACAAAAACTTGTGGCATAGTGTAGAACCGTCAAAAGGGTTTTCCCTGGGTTCCCATTTTCGCGAAGAAGGAGAAATATTTTTCCTTTCACTTTTTCTTCTCTTTCTTTCACCGAGGAATGGGCTGCAAGAGCACTATAGTAGGGAACTTGGATCCAGAGAGGAAAAGGAGTGGTGGATTGAGAACTAAACAGGCAGGGCGTGGGTCTTGCAGGGGAAGTTAGGCTATTTGAGTGAAAAGAAAAAGGAAAGGAAGGACAATGGTTTCCCTCTTGGTGGAGTAATTATTTCTTCCTCTCTGTTCTGAATTGTATCTTTCTAAAATCATCTTTATTTATCCATACATACAAGAATATTCTTATATACTGCTCCATTTAGTAATTGTTGCAATGGGATATTTGTTGAAAGAGGCTTTGAAGAATCTCTGTGGAGCCAACCACTGGTCTTACGCTGTTTTCTGGAAGATTGGTTGCCAAAACCCCAAGTGAGTTCAATAAAAATCAAAAACCTCAATTTCACTTTTTCTCGTGAAAATTAAAATAAATTAATCCAGCCCTTTTGTTTGGTTGCGTTGTGTGTGTGTGGGGTGTGTTGATGAGTAAAATGGAAAGCGGAAAAAGGGGAAAAAGATAGTCTTGTTGATTAATATGAATGTCATTATTTGTGTATGCTCTTTTGGGATTGCTTTTTGTCAATTCGCATGTAATCTTTTTCTTTTTGTTCTTGGAACTTTGTGCTGACGACTGTTAATGGAGAGAAAATGAAGGAATAAAAGTATGAAATTCTGATGGTACTTTCTTGATCAGTTCCAGCTAGTCAATGAAATAAGTGCAATCAAAGATATTCAAGCTTAGTTCCTCTCTATGCGAAATTTTCTAGTCGAGCAAATTAGAGGTTAATACTGTATTATCTCTAACTTATCTGGTTAGCTAGAGTTAGCCGTGGGATAACATTTCCAAGTTTGGTGGTAATTAAGATGTGATTTGTCGTGCTAAAGATTTGTTAGACATCACTGTCTTGTTCTTCCATTGTGATCTAGTGACTTCCATTTTCAAGTTTTGGAGTTTTGTGGGTGGTCCATTTGCTTTGTCTTGAAGAATCTTGGAGGATGGAAAAAGACACAGTAGATTTGTTTTAGGCTAACAAAACTCTCTCTACTGTTATGATTTTCCTCTATCCTAATTCATTCACTGCTGATACTATGCCTTTCTTGTTTTAATCTGTGTGTTCCTATCCTTTTGTCTTCAACAATTTTCTCTCTTAGAATTTTTTTTCCTTGAACTATTTCACCATTAACCAGTGGAACATGCATGTGTGGATCTTTTGGATTATAACATTCTGTAAGATCTAGCATTTTTGTTGATTATAGCTGAATTTTAATTTGGCAGGATTTTAATCTGGGAAGAATGTTTTTATGATCCTGTATCACAACCCCATCTTCTTGGCATTTCCAAGATTAAAGATCCTGGAATTGGTTTTGAAGGCTATAATGATTGTGGGCTTACAGCTGGGGTTCAAGCAGGGGATAAATTGTATTTTCTTATAAATAAGATGATGATGGACAATCATGTTAATGTTGTAGTAGGAGAAGGGTATGACAATCCAAGCTCTAATCATTTAGACCATGTTCAGCAGGCAGCATTAGACATGACTAGACAATACAAAGGACAAGATTTCTCTTTCTTTTGCTTTTCCAGTAATGTCTAGTCCTGTCCAATTCTCACTTCCAAACATGTCATTAGTGTTTCACTTGTTCTAGCTGAGACTGAGAAGGGTTTGCATTGAACGCACTTGTAATTACATTTTCGAATTTGTCTGTCAGATTAGCTGGAAGGGCTGCATTTACGGGAAACCATCAGTGGGTTCTTTCTGATACTTGTACTAGAGAAGCCCATCCACCAGAGGTATAGTACAAGATCCTTTTGTTAGTGCTTTAGGGATAGGATTCTTAGTAGTGAAGGTGCATTTTTTGTGGATGCTAAGCTGTGTACATCTTCATATGTGCTTCTGTTGAGGACATGATTTAAATAAACTAATTTGTTCAAATTGTAGCAACTTGAGCTTTTAGATAATATTGTTCAACATGGTATTGGAGCCAGCAAAGGTACCAGATTCTAGTTCTCAGTGCCACCAATTTATGAAAGTTGTGCACGTGTTAGGCTTTTGATTGATAAACTGAGTCTGTCGATTTATGGACGCTGTGCATATGCTAGGCTTTTGATTGAAAAACTGAATCTGACCTGCATTTGAAGGGACATGTATGAATATGTTGAGTTAATAAACTTTCATTATCTGTTGTTCTTCTAGGTTCTACAAGAGCTTTGCCAACAATTTTCATCTGGCATGCAGGTATAAACTTTCGTCTTTCTCTGGTGTGTTTGCTGTCCTGTATTTTGTTGTTCATCAATCTTTTTGTTTTATATCAGACAGTTGCTGTTATACCTGTTCTTCCTCATGGTGTTGTTCAGCTAGGTTCATTCTTTGCCGTAAGTTTTTCCTTTTCATAACTTTTGGAGTCTAAAATAATCTAAAATACTTGTAAATACGTTGTGTTCATGATGAAAATCATGATGGTCAAGGAATCTTTTGTTGGAAGTCGTCAACTTTCTGTGTTTCAATTTATTTCCTAAATTTAGCTATTAAATTTTTGTAGTGAATTCAGGAAAGATATTTTTTCACTTGATTAATGCTGTTGGAGTTCAATGTAGTGCACTCGTGCGAAACTTTTAGGCTACAATTCTTATTTCAGTGGTTGTGGATCAATGTCTTCAATCTGTGCTGAGAAAAAGAAACGAGGTATCCGCGTAATGATGTCAATTCAGTAGACGTCCTACACCAAGCTCAATTTTCTGTTACTGGTCATATGAAGTTTTTGTTATGAATCAAGTCATATTTCCTTCTTGTGAGAGCAATAACATATAGAATGTAATCAGATTACAAGCAAAGCTAATACACAGATTTTTTAGTGAAAATCGTTGGTCCACCCTCAATGTGAGAGCTACTCCCATTTGCCTCTATTGGTTTCACTGTAATGGGGAAGATTACAAGGTCTCACACCTTTCACACTGACAGCCGCCCCCCTAAAAATACTTATATATAGTAGAAGTACAATTGCAATCTGATATGCCCAATACATCTCAGTAATAAAAATGTTCAGAGTTGAGGGGATAAGTGTACAATATTATTAGGCTTCACAGAGTACAGTCTGATACTTTGGAAAAGTTTTTTGGTGTTCCAGTAGTCATTCTAATTTTTATTTTTTTAATAATAATTCTTGCAATCTTGGTGCTGTAGCTGGTTCTCAATAAGTTAATGTAGATTTTGTTGCTATTCAGATAGCAGAGAATATGAGATTTGTAAATGATGTGAAGACTTTAGTTCTTCAGCTTGGACATGAACCTGGCGTCTTGCTACCTGATAATTATGCAGCAAAAGAACTTTCTCCAAAAATAGGGTTACCTGTATTTCTTGGGAATTCTACTTCTGGGGACTTATCTGGCGTATCGAATATGACCAACTCTATTCCATTCATTGCTGACAGTTACAACTATGTGGAAAACTCTGCTCAGACTACTGAGTTTGTTGGTGACACATCTCGTTCTTTAGCAAGACAAATCCAGGATAATTTTCAGTTTAACGGTGCTACATTTCATACCTCTAGCTTGAACCAAAGTAATGTTCAGCTCTATGATGATCTCATGGAAGTGAAGTTTCCTACGAGAATGAAGACGAACTCTACTTTGGCAAATGAATTAGTGACAAAAGCTGAAGTTATCTCCTTGAATCTGGAGATGTTGATGAGCCAACAGGCTTCTCTGCACATCCCAGGATCTGCTTTGCATCAACTATCTTCCAGCAGTTCATCTACTATCGACAGTGGTAGCTCAAGGTGGGTGGAAAAGGGAATATTGTCAAATGCCGGTATTCAGTGCCATTTTGGCAGCCCCAGTGTGTCATCTGGCCTGTTGACGTCTGTGCCGAGAATAAATTCAGACCTGATATCTAGTTCTCATGAAAATCCTGTCGACCATTTGACGTCCAATCACTTGCTTGTCTATGACTCAGGTAGCAGACATTATTGTACAGATGACAGAAACGGAATGCGCGAGTTGAATGTGTGCAATGAAAGAATGGAAAACAATATAATTCAAGCTCATGGTATCCCCCTGTCCAAACAAGATGAGCATAAGAATTCAGTTGAGTTTCTACCTGGTTTTGTTCTAGCCGACAGAAAGTATGAAGTTGAAGGCCGGAGTCAATCTTTTAGAAATACTGAATATGAAGATGCATGTATAGGACCTCAATCAGGAGATGATTTGTTTGATATTTTGGGAATTGAATTTAAGAACAAACTATTAAACAGTCGCTGGAGTAATAGTTTGAATAATGCATCAGACTCAAACATGGGTAATCTGGATAACAAAAATTCTCCATCTGTAAAAACTCAGGACACTGCTTCAGAAATATATTCTCTTAACAGCGGAAACTCCAATGGCAGCGAACATCTCTTAGATGCTGTGGTCTCTGAGATTCACTCTTCTGCTAAGCAGCGCTCAGATAATAATGTTTCTTGCAGGACAACATTGACAAATAACAGTAGCCACTGCAGACCTAATGATGAACTCCCCTACGACCAGGTTCAGTTTCTTGATCAAATTAAGGAAGAGTTATTTGGTGTTCCGGAATATCTGGCAAAAGCAGAAGCAATGAGTTGTTCATTTCTATCTGGATTTTCTAAGGATTATTCGGGCACCTATTCCCAGAGTAGTTCCATTTATGGATCACAAATAAGTTCATCGATTGTAAAGGGTCAGGACATCAAACAGAGCAGCAGTGCGTCAACGGGATACTCTAAGAAGCCTGATGAAATGAGCAAAACAAATCGCAAGAGGCATAAACCAGGAGAAAATCATAGGCCAAGGCCGAAGGATCGCCAGATGATTCAAGATCGTGTAAAGGAATTAAGGGAAATTGTGCCAAACGGGGCAAAGGTGACATTTCTTGTCTTTGGCTCAAACTATTTCCTTGTCTCTATAGGCAGATAATTCTTATATCCTGTAATAATTCTATTGATTTGGTTAACAGTGTAGCATTGATGCTCTTCTCGAACGGACTATCAAGCATATGCTTTTTTTGCAAAATGTCACAAGGCATGCTGACAAGCTAAAACATACAGGAGAGCCAAAGGTGAGAGATACCGACTTGTTTTTGTTGGATATTACTTTTTGACCTATGTTATGCATCGAGCAAATTGGACTTGGGAGATGCTGTTTTTGTTCAGAGATATAGAGCATGTCTGGCCTTGTTGAAAAATGATAATTTTATTTGCCAAACATGTTGAGCTTTTTCGGAAGTTACTTTTTGGGGGAATTTTTAGTTCAAAAACTTAATTTTATATAATTCTTATTTTCTACAGAAGTACTTTCATTTTTTAGGCTTAGCCAAACATTTTTTATTATATTCTACATTAGCAGACAATTTATGTGAATTTTATGAAAAACATGTTAATATGGAAGTTTAGAATGCAAAAGTTGGCAAGAGTAATACAATGTCCAGTGAACACCACTCAATCGGTGTTACATAGGAAAGTTGAGAAATAAATATGAGATTGTTCATCTTCTTTTCTTAAGCTTCAGATTGTTAGCAAGGATGGCGGTTTGCTCTCGAAAGATAACTTTGAAGGAGGAGCAACTTGGGCATATGAAGTTGGTTCGCAGTCTATGGTATGCCCTATCGTAGTTGAAGATCTAAATCAACCCCGTCAAATGCTCGTGGAGGTAATCACTGGCTTCTGTCACATCTCAAGTCCACGTGATAACTGTTACTAGCCATTGTACACAATGGCAGATGTTTGCTGTTCTTTTCCTCACTGTTTTCCTTTGTGGCAGATGCTTTGTGAAGAGAGAGGTTTGTTTTTAGAAATTGCTGACATAATTCGAGGGCTGGGGTTAACCATTTTGAAGGGGGTTATGGAAACTCGGAAAGACAAGATATGGGCACACTTTGCTGTGGAGGTAATAGTTATGAAGAGTATTAACCAAACCATTGGGCTTGATCTCCTTTACGATTTCTCCAAAGATATATGTTGAATTCCATGAAAGTCCTCTGATTACCCCAAAACATGATTGTACTATCTAATGTTGAAGTATTTCATCGACAAGTCGAAATATTCACATTTTCTGGTTCTTCTTTTTCATTGACAACATGAATTTTGCTGAAAGTTTAATGATTCTTGTATCTATTGCTGCAAACTTTATACCAGCTTAATTTTTTTTTTTCTTTTTTTCGAGCAGGCTAACAGGGATGTGACGAGGATGGAGATTTTTGTCTCACTGGTTCACCTCTTAGAGAAAAATGCAAAAGGTGGCATTCAACCAGCCAAAGGCATTAGTAAGGAAATACCATGATGGTTCAGCAATTTCATCAACCTCTGCTCCTGCAACAGTCCTGATCACGTAGTTTGGAGCAACCAGTTTGACACCGAAATTTAGGGCCAAGATATGTTAAGAGCGAGATTCTACTCGCCATGACTGACATGTGTTCCCGATCAGTCTAGTTATCAGTTAATGGCAACTGTCGGCGCTTCTTCCTTCACAAGTTGAATGGAGGTTGGATGATACCTAGGATTGAGTTACATTTAGAATCTGATGGATTAGCAAATGTAACAAGTAATCAAATGCCATAGAATTATCATCTTAGTGCATTGCAAATGATCGGAGAAAGTAGTGTTTCATTTTTTTTCCCTGGTATCCTGCTAGTTCCAGCAGTGTTTCATTTCAGCGCATCTCCTTAAAAATAAAAAATTCACTTGAAAAAATCTCTCCCAAACGAACACTGATTTATGTTTTGTCTGTGTAACATTTGAAAGTCGTATCATTTCTCTTCACAGGTGCGTTAAGCAGGTTAGTTTTGAGCATTATTAGGGTATAGCACAACACAAAACTAAGCAAAGTAAGCTAATTGATGAAGCACCTTATTTTTCTACTCAGCCAAAATCAAATAAAAGAGCCAAGACATCTAATAAGTTACCGGTGTTGGGTGCCGACAATATGATGGGCTATATGCATATATTATGATAACGAGCACAAATTATATTTTAATAACTAACATTTTACGTGTATAAAGGAGACAATTTATCGAAACCAAATATACAAAAGTAGAAATGAGAATTGCATGAATTTGAATTCGATCGAGGTAAGAATTTGACCCTTTTTTCATAAGACAACAATGCCTTGTACAAGTGTTAACGATTTTTTGACATTCGTTTTTCAAGATACAACGATCATGTCTTGTAATAAATGTAATACAAATTACGTAAACCAATGTACTTGCTGATGTTTTGAACTCTTTATGTGAAATTCGATTCAAAATGAATGCAAAAAATATTTTAAAGTGAATATGCATTAATGTGATAATGCAAGGATGAAAATGATGAATGAAAATTTCAAATACATGGAATTTATATATAATTGTTAAAAAGTTGTGTCTCAAATGACGCAACAAAAAGACATGACTATTGAAATTAGTCTATGTGACGTGGGTTCGGTCACTTTGTAGGCCCTACCTTTGTTCGCTACGTGGGGACATGGGGGTATTTGGGTTTAACACTTGAGATCTAAATCTAGCCGTCCAATTCCCTATGACATTTGCTTTAAAAAATGAACTTTTGCTATGGTGAAACTGAATCGAATCGGCCCATCTTTTTTCACAACAATCAAAGTTAAAGTTGCTTAAATGTTCCTTGTAAAAGCAAAAACAATGGGCCATTAGCCTAGGCCCGAATCAAAAAATCAACGGATGAGATTCATTTCATCCATAATTGGGACACAGATTTTCGACTCTTTCGTTCATCCTATCCTCTATAAAGAGAAAATTCCTCTATTGGTTCCCATTCTACTTCTTGAGTAGCATTTTCATCCTTAACTTCTAAGAGTAAATAAATTAGCCCTCTACAATTATCTGTAATTGCTTCTTGCAAGCTACTATGACTATCTTAGTTGAAGCTTTTTCTTCTCAAACTCGAACTCCACGAGTCTCGGTGAGTAATGATGAATCGAATATAACCTTCTGGTTATTGACTACATTACTAGATGGACCAGCATTATCATTCTCATGTGTGGAAAGTGAATTGCACATCACACTAGACGTCTCTTCCTATGGTTCAAATTTCATAAGATCTTTGTCAATTCTTGCTTGCACCCATTGTCTCATATTGTAAAATCTACCAGCCTAGTGCCCTAGTCCTCATATTATATTCACGCATGGTAACAAAATTATGATTCTTGGGAGAAGAACCGTTCAAATATATTCAATTTGCATATAATTTATAGGACAATGCTTGAGGTACAGGGGGGTGCCAAGGAAGACACATTGGTGGGGCCCACGCACAATTTTTTTTAATGCACTGTGGGACCTGTCCCTCCCCACACTGAGTGGCCTGTAAGGTCCCTGTGAAGAGGCCCTATACGTGGGAAATAATCCTAATTTATATGACTCCAACTTTATAAAACTAAATACTAGTCCTTAACTTGAACCTGTATTTAAAATTTTGAGATGAGGATACATTTATATAAGGGTCACGTGATAGTTTAATGAAAATTAGGTCGTTTCTTGAAAACTAATTATACAATTACAATGAAATGTCAAGAACCAAGTTACTACTTTTAAAAGATGGAACCTATTTTCTACTCATCCAATAGGTTGGACCAATGGTGAAAATTTCCCCTTTTATAAATATCTACATTATGCCTTCACCAATTGACACAAAATTTCCGTTTTACAAACATTTTTTCTTGAATATCATGGCAACTCTGGGAGGCATTCGTCCGAGTGGAGGATCACCGAACAGCCCTGAGATCGATGATCTTGCCCGATTCGCCGTCAATGAACACAACACAAAACAGGTATCTCTCTCTCTCTCTCTTGTTTGTTCTTTATTTTGGCTTTTAAAAAAATGCCGGTGAGGGATTTGAAGATTGTATGAATTACGGGCATTTCAGAATTTTTTTTATTATTCTTTGTGGGTATTTATCATTTTTTTTTTTTTTTTTTTGTGTGCGTTTGAAGATTATTATATCATGTTTTGAGAATATAACTTTGAAGCCTATTCTGTGATACTAAAATTATTTTACTGCAATGGTATTTTGTGAAGGCTCTAAAAGAAAAGAAAAAGAATACGAGATGTCAGATGAAGTGTTTGGAAATTAGAAAGATTGCAATTCAGAAATTTACTATTTGTTGTATTGTTTTTGTTCATATTAAAGATCTTTAGGTGCCTCATGTCATCTTCGTGAACCTAAAACTTCACCAGAACATGCGAGATTTGACAGCGTGCCACCCGAATAGGCAGCTAAAGGCACTTTGATTCTTAAGTTAATTGGTGGGATTTTAAATTTGTGTAACTTTTCTGTAGATTGTGTGGAGTGTAACCTTACAATAGAATGGAGTGATCAGGTTACGATAGAGATCATGCTTCTGAAATAGAAGAGTAACTGTTCCTGGAACTGGTAGCCTAGCCTATCACATCCCTGGACTTCGAGATGTGCGGCATGTGCCATAAGGCCCATAACTAGGTCAGGTGTGAGCTACTGCGCCTGTTTAGCAATTGTCTTCTGATGCTGAGCATCAGGGATACAGAATAGCAAGCTGTGCCCTGGATCCTTGGGCAGGACTCAGGAGAGTTGTTTCGGCTTGTAAGTGCCAAGGGGTCACCCTACTCGCTATGAGATGTGCTAGAGTACAAGTAGTTTTTTATTTGTCAAACTTTCTGTACAAGTAGCAAAACTCACTCGCTATTGCCTCAAGACAATCTCTGGTGACTGTTACGTCGTGTTACATTCGTGTGGATCCCAAAGTGCCACGAGTGTCATTTGGGATATGGTGTAGCAATTTTCTTAAAAAAAAAAATATCCAAATGCCACATGTACAATTTTCATTATTGATTTGATGTAAATTTTGTTTTTCGGGTGTTTATATGATTTCAGAATGCCCTTTTGGAATTTAAGAAGGTGGCGAATGTGAAGCAGCAGGTGGTGGCTGGAACCATGTACAATATAACCCTGGAGGCTTCAGATGGTGGCAAGAATAAAGTATATGAAGCCAAAGTGTGGGTGAAGCCATGGATGAACTTCAAGGAAGTACAAGAGTTTAAGCACGTCGGTGATGCTTAGTTTGCGTCGTTGATAAGCAAATAATGTGGTGGTTTGTTAAAATAAATTATACAGTTCTACAACTGTTCTGGCAAGAATGGAACCGAGACATTGAGAGAGTAATTTACTGGAAATGACTATTCTCATCTTGTTCCGGATTTTGAATCTTGATTATTAAACACCATTATTGTATGCATATTATGTTGAACTCGGTAAAATCTTTCTAAAGTTTTTAGCTCACAAGATATATGAAGTTTGCCAGGTTTTGTTTATCGTATATTTCCAATTTGATGCTCACAAGTCACACTCACAAGTCATGTAGCGCCGGGATCAAGAAAGTATTTTGGATATCCACCATTTGAAATTTGATTTGGTTCGAATGGTGCAAGTTTTGTTTCTTGGATAGTTATTTGAATTTTTATATTTGTACATCACTTGTTACCACCTTCTTGAAAAAAGAGTGCGTTGGCAAAACTTCATTGGATTGGATGAAAAAACCACCTTTTTTTTAACTGTCCAATGATAGAATACAACGTGACATTCTATCAAAGAAGCTATCAAATAGGATGTACACCAAACATGGTTGCAGTGATTTTTATTAGCTTCAGTGCGGAAAAGTTGTCAAAGTTTGTTACTCCCATTTTCACCTAATCTTTTAAGACCTCAAAACAGCTAGTCTCCAACAGTAGATCTTCACACAAGCCAATAATGAAGAAAAGAATCACCAATCTTTCCTATGGAATATGGAAATTTATCACATATTTTAAGCTAATTCACAAGCCACATATAATCAAACCTAATTCACAAAATACTAAGCAGCTGCAACCATATTAATGAAATTATCAGCTTGCAGAATGACATAGAATTGAGGTCAAATGTCTCTCGAGTACCTTTCGGCTCATGTTGCAACATATGAAACCCCTATTTGGTAAAAATTAAAATTAAAATTTTAATTTAAGTCAAAGTCAAAGTCAAAATCAACAACTAAATTTAACCACAGATTTTATAGAACACACAACTTTTATTCACACGTTTCTTCGACTTTTATCAAAATTTACAAAAAAATCTTATTTTAAAACAATGACGAAATTAGGAGGACACGAGGCCTGGATCCTGCAACCAAAGGTGAAAGCGGGTAATAGATGATGGTATTCTCTCTTTCCAGATACTAGATGCAAAGAGACCAGCCAAGTTTCTTTGTTAGCCAACTTGAGAATTGCCAAAACAAAAAATAAGTTGCCGAAAGAATAAACGCAAAATTTAAGGAAAGGCAGCTCCACCAGCAGCCACTGGGGGGGTAATGAAGCAGCTGCAAATTCAACCGATTGAATTTCAAATGTGCACTGGCAGAAAACGATAGTAAGATAAGACAGGAGATGATAAGAGAAAATCAATATTTTCCCAAATTCCAGGCGAAAATTGAAGTCTTTATTGGTCTTGCTCTTGGTTAGCCATGCAGAATCATATAGTACAAAATCCTAAATGAGCTGACAAGGAAACTCCGCATCTCGTCCCAAACTAATTTTGTTCTACTTTGTTGTCTAATGTCTCCTATGGTCTCTAATCTCCTACCAGCTAGTTAACAACATATATAAACATCTGCTGCATAGCAAATTGTTTGAAGAAAAAATCCCAGACCTGTATGAGATAGGATTGCTTAGTACTTCACAAAATGGCAGGATCACGTTCTATTATTCCTCTTCATCGTAATCTTCTTCTTCTTCTTCCTCATCCATCGTCCTATTGATATTGGCAAGTTGAGTAGGATCAATCGTCATCCCTTCCACATCATTCAGGGACCAACCAGGAATTTCTCCATGCTTCATTTCAAAAGCTGCATTTGTCCTCGAGTTAGAAGTGCCTCCAGCCAGAACTGGTGTGGAATTCCCATTCTCATTTAAGTCCACATTAAGATCGAAATTTCTGACTGATATATCTGCATTCTTCCCACCCATGCTGCTAAAACCTGCAGGACCTGCAAAATTGTCTGGCTTTTCAAGATTTTCACTTTGCTTCTCGTCATTCTGGGGAGAAACATCTGGACAGTCTTCAAATTTCTCATACTGAGTATTCAATTCTCTCTCTTGAGTGTGACTACCTTTGCTCCTACCCCGACCCCGACCACGACCCCTACCCCTACCCCTACCTCTTCCCCTAACTTTCCCACCAGTGCTGGTGTGGCCAGTCTCAGGCTGCAAACAAAGGAAGGTCCATTAATCATAAGTTCACATCAACTTTTCTACACCTCCTTTATCCCGTGAAGGAATTTTGGAGAAGAATTAAAAAAATAAATAAATTACCAAGCCTAATATTATTTTCTAAAGAAGAACATCAGTATGATGCGTTATTATCTTTTTCCTAAAATCAGTAACAGCCGATACTATCAAAATCTCAAATCACAACTTCTAAGAACATTAAGAACACCATCTCTATCTCGACAATTCTAATAGTAATTGCATTTTATATCAGTTTGAGATGACATTTGTTCGAACTCAGGTCCGAAGTGAAGATTATTGGTTAATCTTGACAGTATGCACAAAGTAATTACAAACTGACATCTTCGGATATTCTTTCAACTTCTCAATGCCTGATGAAAAATTAGCAAAGGAGGAGAAATAGATGTGTCTAATATGGTAGAAGCAAACCCGAGTTCATGGTTTTTCTTTCACTCAAATTACTTTAGTTTTTTCAAAAAGTTTTAAGGAAAAGCTAAAGTGATATTCAATTACATGTTGTAGTTAAATATAGAATATCATAGAAATTAGCTTACCACGTGAATTCGTTTAGACTCAGTATCAGTGCCGTTGTCTTCGTCTTCTGAGACCCTCCTGCATGAAAAAAGCTTTAATGATGCTAATTTCCACGTCTAAATGTTTTCCCAAAAAATAAAACAAGAATAATATGAAGTTCCATACCTTTTTTTCGTAGCAGATCTATCATCAGCAGAAGCTTCTGAACCGCCTAAATCGGGAACCCTACTTACAGTGTCCTTCAGGAAATCAAACACGTTAAAGCTCTGTACACATTGCTTCCTGAGAATGAAAGGAAGGAAAAAGTAGATGATCACAAGTGTAGCCCTTGGACAAGTCAATGTGTGAATAAATAGACAATATAACATTCAGACCAAATAAACAACACAAAGATTCAATGGAACTTACAAATGCAAAGAATTCACAGTTTTTGCTCCCCTTTTTTGGGTAATCTCATAAGTCCTGTCACAAAGATCTTGCAAAAATAGTTCCAAAGCTTTAGCTGCATATGAATAAACACAGAAAGATCTCATTGACATCAAGCCATTAAGCAAGACAAGTTATTGACCATGACAAGAGAAATAAAAAAGAAGGCTATAAGGAGAATGATGGAATAAACAATTTGAATGAAGAGAGAGAAACAGGAGCTGGACCACAGGAACGACATACAAACTAAAACCGGAACAGCCATTGCAATCTTCCCAACATCCTCATCAGCTTGCATAATCTTCTTGATTCGAGACTGCAATGAAATAACAAGACAAGACTATTCACCTAAGCATTATAAAATAACCAAATTTCTCAAAAAATATGGACCTTAATGGCAAAACAGTGAGTAAAAATTTTCCCCATTATGAGTTAAATTCTATAATAGATATTGATCTTAGACCTCGTTTGCTAAAAGAAGTATTGTTATAATAAACAATAATCAATAACACACTCTCACGCCCCAAAAGATAAAATAATGGCATGTGTAGATGGAAGAAGAGCTTAATCTCCTTAGCCTTAGGAAATACAATATTGCTGCTCATTTTACAAGTTCTTTGTATGCAGATTTACATGTCAAAAGTTTATGACAGCAAATAGTATATTTCAAATTCGACACAAAGCTAATAATTGACAAATGAATAAAATGACGAAATAATTCATGAGAAACATAATGTGTCACGTGATGAGGGCCCATTTGGCTCAGATTATTGATTTTGAAGACTGGTTAATGATAATGAATTTTCAAGAATCTCACTTCGTAAATAATCCATTCTATTATGCTGATCAACCACTTCGTAAATCTTAAGCTATCTAACCAGCTGCAGATTCCTTTATTTTCTTTTTGCATTTTCTCCACTCATCTGACGATTCATACCAATTCCACAAAAAACACACACTGGAGTCTCAAAACCTATATCTCACTAAATCCACGTACTGAGCCAGTCCCCATAAATCCATAATTTTAAGGCAGTGGCAACCCGGTAATATAAAAATAAGCACTCCAACACTCAATTCATCTTCCACTTAGGCATTTTTATGATAGATTTGTTTCAAAAAAATTTAGAAAAAATATCACATTACTCCGATATCTTCTGAAAAAAAATCGACAATTATTTAGCAAAGTTTGGGCTATATGATTGTCTAATTAAACATCAAAAGGTTAAAACACAACACGACCACGCAATATTAGAAAAAACAAAATCACAACACAAATACATAAGCCTATATAAGCGTGAATATATATATAAATACACACACACACACACACACATACATATAGAAAGAGCAACAAAGAGTATGAGAATATTGACTTACAGCAGGAAAGCGGGTGGCGAGCTTCTTCCTCATGGCGACAAGCTATCAACTTCTTCAATCACACGAACCCTAGCTTATACAAACCCTAATACGAATATACATACATGTATATATATGTATATAAGGGGATAATTCCACAATTTGCCCACAAAAAATTCGAATTTCGTTGCGAACTTTAATTTCAGAAGGAAATTAAAAATTAAAAGAAATGGATAAATTTTTAGCAGATTCGCTTTTGGTGGATAAATAGTTTTACAGAGTCCAAGGCCAGCATTGACTTATTTCCTGGATTTAAATATAGAATCCGTTTGTTTAAAAATGGTGAAATTTGGATGAAAAGAAAATAAATTGTAAGGATTTGAATTGTTTAGAATTTATTTTAAAAAGAATTATAATTAATGACGTTTGATTCGTATAATTTTTCACATAATTCGTTTAACTTTATTTTTCATGCAAATTGTTATTTTTTGAGATTTTTTGTACAATCTGTATTAAAATTTATTTAGATTGTCAAAAAGTAAAAAAAAAAGAAAAGAAATCTTTTTGTCTTCGTTTAACTTCGTTTTTTCATGAAAATTACCAATTAAATGAATTATTTTTTTTTTTACCATTGGGAATAGAATTTGTTTCTATTGCAAAAAAAAAAAAAAAAGGTGGAAAACAAATTTCTACCAAAACCAAATGAATCGGAATTCCTCAAAACCAAGGAAAAATGTGTGGAAAACCAATTCCATGACAAATTTGACAATTAAACAAGTGAAAAGATGGAATATTCCATTTTCCATGGAAAATCTCACCCTATCAAATATAGCCATAATGTTTTTAATTTTTTAACCCTTTTATTTTCAATTTTGAGCCTTTTTGTTGTAGGTTAGATAGACAATAAAAAAGAGTTTAATCATGAGTAATGTTATTTGTATGTATTCTTTCGGGTTAATGTCTCAAATAGTCACTAAATTTTACCAAAAGTACTCAAGAAGGTCACTAAATTTCAAAACGTCCCTAAATAGTCACTGAACTTTGCCAAAAGTTCCTAGGAGGTAACTGAATTTCAGAACTTCCCTAAATAGTCATTCAACTTTGCAAAAACTTCGCTAGATAGTCACTAAATATTTCAAATTTTAACCTCATACATCACTGAACTTTGTCAATACCAGTGACCTCTTAGGAATTTTTTGCATTGTTCAGTGACTATTTAGGGAAGTTTTGAATTTCAGTGACCTCCTGGGAATTTTTAACAAAGTTCGACGACTATTTAGGGACGTTTTAATGTTCAGTGACCTTCTTGGATACTTTTGACAAAATTCAATGACTATTTGGGGATTAACCCGTATTCTTTCCATCAGTCACTTGCTCGACCATTCATTTACAAAGCTATGTTTAGAAATTGGAGTAGTTTATCGCTATATGTGGTTGAAAATTCAACGATTGAAAGATGTTGTTTAGATAGTATTAACTAACTTTATTTCATTTCATTCTCTTTTTTTTTTTTCTTTTTTTCTCTCGTCACTTCATCAGTCTGTACATCATTATGTACAAATCATATTACTCTTTAGTATTACTTTAAATTAATGGATTCATAACTTTATTTTGTAGTTTAAATCCGTTTTAAAACAATTTAATTTGGTTCAAATTCACATTAAACACACAATTGTAATCGGAGGTGATGGTGCTTTTGGAAATGAAAATGGTGATGGTGGAGACAAAATGTGATTAGAGATTGTGGGCATGATCGAGTTTGATCGGAGATGATGAACATTTTTAGTGGAGGTGTGATGCAAATCTAGGGATGAAAAATTGGCTTGTCGACTCGAACCGTCTGTGGCTCGGCTTGGGAAAAGTTCAAGCTGGCCCGACTCGCTCAAACACCGAGCCTCATTTTGAGGCGTCGACTCGAGCTCGAGCCGGCCAGTGACAATTTTTTTTTAAAAAAAAATTAGTTGTCTATTGAGGTAGCTATATAGTTGCCTCATCAGGTAGCTATAAAGTCTAAAAATAAAAATAAAAATTCAATAGCTGGCTGTAGTGGTGGCAAAAAAGTTCGCAGGCTCGAGCCGCGAAAAGCCCGAGTCGGGCTCGGCTCCACCGAGCCCCTTTTAGGGCAACGGGTCGAGTCCCAAGCTCGAAAATATAAAAACAATCAGGCAGGTAGAGAGAAAAAAGGGGCCGGCAAGGCTCGACTCGGCTTGTAAAAAAGCTCACACCCCGAGCCCGAGCCTCAAATTTCGGCTCACGAGCTAGCTCGACTACTCGTTGACACCCCTAGCTGGCTGTTATTGCACATCAACACAAAATATAACTTCAAATTTCAAACGATTATTTTTTTTGTTATAAATAGGAGTTAAATTTTTTTAGTTTCATATCAATTTTTTTTCAATCAATTTTAACTTGCAGTATTATAATTTCAACTTCAATCTCCAATTTCTTTGCTCTAATATTCACTTTCCTAATATTCTAGTTTATTTGCTCTAATATTCAATTTTTTTCACTAATATTCTAGTTTCAACTTTAATCAGTATCTTTTGCGATAATAGCCATTAATTATAGATGAATTTTACTAGTGATGAGATTAATAAGTTTGGGGGTAGATCGAGTACTCCAACCGGCTACGAATATGCATCTCAAAATGTAAAAATTGATTTAGAGGATATCGAAAAGGAAGAAGTACTCGAGGCAAAAAGGTCGAAAAAATAATCATCGAATTGTTGGCAACATATGACACGTAAAAAAGTTGGTGTTCAAAATGGAGGCGATATTTGGAAAGCATATTGCAATTACTGTGGCAAAGAACTTAGTTGGAAGCCCGGTTCAAGCACAACGCATTTGAATAGGAACATATTAAGGAGTTATAAAGTGAAATCAGTCGGTAATGGCTCGAAATAGACCGAACTAGTCTTTGGCAGTTCTGGTAATACTCTTTCCACCTTTGTATATTCACAAGAAATATTTCATGAAGTAATGGCTGCAACAGAGATATTACTTTCGATGATAGAGTCAACGTACTTTACCCGACTCGTGCAGTATTATCTCCAACTCAAGAATACTCTTTATTGTAAAATTACTTTTCGTTCAGATATTATAAAATTATATAACAAAAGAAAACAAATTGTTATTGAACAACTAAAAACTTCTAATAGTGTTATATCGTTTACCTCTAATTTATGAACCAGCAGTAATAGAAAATGTTATATTGCTGCTACGGCTCATTACATTGATCACCCGTTGATTCTATATAAAAGAATTATTGCATTCAGATGTGTAGAATATCATCATAATGCCACTAATATATACATTGTTTTAAAAGATATTATACAAGAATATAATATACAAGATATGGTTTGAAATTTCACTTTTAATTAATGCTAGTGTGAACAAACGTGTTATCAAAAAAATTTATTAATAATCTTAACTCTTCATTTAGAAGTTTATTTTTCAACAACGTTGTGTATGTCACATTATCAACTTAATTGTAAAAGATGAATTAGAATATATAAAATCACCTTTAGATCAAATTAGACAAACAATAAATTTTATTACCGTATCACCATCAAGAAAGCAAGCATTTAACAGTTTGTTTGCAGAGTATGACTTACATGAGAAATCATTTGCAATTGATGTAATACATAGATGGAACTCTACATATCTTATGTTACATTCATGCGAAAATTATGATAAAATTATTTCACTATATTATAATAGTAGGCATATATAGGGAGCCGAATATAATTTGAAAGATTGGAAATAGTATATCACATTTTATGTGAACAAATTTTTAAAACCTTTTTTCAACGCTACAAAAGAATATAGCGCCGTTTATTACCTACATTTTCACTTGCTTTACATCATTTTTTCTACATTTTACAAGCATTTAATAAATATAGGAGTTTGCCACTGTTTGTTGATGTAATTCACTCTATGGAGTTAAAATTTCATAAATGTTGAGAAAAATTGCCTTTTTTATTTATTTTAGCGTCGGTGATGGACCCTCGATTTAATTTAAATGACACAAAAATTACTATAAAGGGGATTTATGATTTCATGAATTTGGAATTATCACATGTGCATATAGAATCTACATTATGTGAAATGTATAATTATTACGTTGAAAAATGAGGTCATTGCAGCTCTACTTCCCGAAATATTTCAAAAAATTCAGAAAATTTATGAAATTATTTGGACACCAATACAAGTGTTGTTTCATTTAGTTCTAGTTAATCAATATCTGGATTGATAGATGTTAGTTACACAAATCTTGAAATTCCTTCTGAGTTAGCTAGATATATATCTGTGGACGTTCGTAGTGTGTTAAACCCAGAAGAATTACAAGAATTTAGTCTTTTATCATGGTGGAGGTGTCACGAAAGACAATATCCAATTGTATCAAAAATTGCACGTAATCTACAAACACCTCTGATGTCTACGGTGGCATCAGAGGCTACATTTAGTTTAGGTGATCGAGTTTTATCAGACAAACAATTAAAACTAAAAGAAGATATATTGTAAACTTTAATATGTTTGAAAGACTGAGAATGTGCAAAATTACGTACTCAAGAACAAGATGACAGTATAATGGTCGAAAAATTGCAGCAGATCCAAATATAAAATATTGTAAGTTTTTAAATTAATTAATGTAAAAAAAATACGTAATTTTTAAATTTATTTGTTTCAAGAAAAATTCTACACGAAATATTTTATTCGTGTACAATTTTAACTCCATCTACATTAATTGTAGCCGATTTTCAGCCCAGAAAAAGGAGGAGGGTTGTAACTTTGATTAAATTGTAAAAAAATAAAATTTAAATGTTAGAATTGTTACGAATTTACAAAAAAAAAAAAAAAATTCAGCAAGCTTTTCCTCGACTTGGCTCGAGCCCAAAAAAACTCGATTCATTTTACTCGAGTCGAGCTCGAGCCTTAAGTTTCGTCTCGACTCGTTGACATCCCTATACAAATCTGGAGAACATGGTGGTAGAGATGGTATCGATGATGGTGATTGTGGTGGTAGAAATAAGTGATAACAATAGCAGTGATTTTGGTAGCGGAAAAAAGGTAGTGTGAATATAGTATGTAGGTGAAGGTGGTGGCGGGGCGACGATGTACAATACTAGTGTAACAATAATTGTTACATGTAGTGGTGAAGACAATTGTTTTACTTTAAAGTGGTGGGGTAGATGGTGGGCATAATATTTAATGTTACAAGCGGTGATGATGTCGATGACCATGATGACAGTGGGAATATGCTATAAATGTGAGTAAAATACTATGCATAAGTGATAATGGTGATGAGGAAGCAGCAACAAACGAAGGTTGTAAATGTGGATGATACAATTTTACAAAATGTAAAGCATTGTGTAACAAAATTTTGTTTCCTGAAATTTTTGGAACAATCTTTAAAAAATTGAACTCGTGGGTTCGCCCAACCTTCAATTTGTTGAAAGTATTAACCATTAAGAAATAGCATTTTGGTTAAATGTTTATGAAAAATTGGGTAATTAGCCTATAACGTCCCTACCAATATTGGGGCCCGTTGACGATGGGTCTTTGCTGAACTATAGGTGCTGTTTGAATTGGATCTTATAGTGCATCCTGAATCTGATTTTGATTTTCAGTCATTACTCTTGCTCTTGTCTGTTCTCTCTTGTGCCGTTTGATACCCCTTTCGATTTTGGGATCTAGTGGAGCTAGCTCGATGTCGTCAGGATCTTGCACAAACTGATGTCACCCTAAGAGAAGTGAAACAGAAAGAGATTATATAGTATGACGAAGAGTCTAAAACAAACAAAGCAAAAATAAAATAAAAAATCGAATCTAATATAAACTATTTAACTAAAATTAAAATCGTTATTCTCCGGTAATAGCGCTAAAAACTTGTTTGGGTGAAACTAGCAAAGCGTACGAGATTATTGTACAAGTAATAGAAACAGTGAATTTCGAGTATATAGTTTCCAAGAGAAATAAGGTTTAAAATATAGTTCAATAATTAGTATTAAATTCGACTTAGTAGTAACTGCAAAAGATTTTTTTTTTTTTTTTGAAAGAAAGTAAACCAGGCAAATTAAAATTGAGTATGAAACTGTGCAAAATAAAAAATATATTATTTCTATGTAGAATTTCATCGAAATAAGGAAACTGGTCCGTCAAATAAAATTTGGCCCCCGCTCGCGCACCATATGGTTCATTGCGCGCGCACATTTCAATGATTTTGCTCTCGGTAAATGAAAATAAGGTCTTGCGCGCACGGGGAAAAATGCCTATGCGTGCACGTCGTTCTACGCGATGTCGTCCCTGGATAGCTTTCGGTAATTTGGTCATAACTTTTCCTTTCGAACTCCGCTTGAGATGATTCAAAGTGCGTTGGAAAAACGACTCAAAGAGATACAATTCCTCCAGAAATATATATTTTCCAATTCTTATGTTTTCTATCCTAAAATTGGGTTACAAATGGAGGTTAAAAATCTGGAGCATAACTTCTTCGGCTAGAAATTGATTTGTGAAAATTCTTCAACTCTATTTCGTTCATTTGCCCTCCAATTGCATCCAATTGACGTCATATGATCTTCAATCATCGTTTTATGGTCCGCATCAACTATTGGATGTTTTCAATTTTAGTCCCCAACTTTTGAATTTCGTCATTTTCATTATTTTGCATTCTTTTCTCCAATTTTTCATCTAAACATGAGTTTTACCTAAGAAAAACAATCCAATACAATTTAAATCGTATTTTTCCAAAAGAATAATAAAATTATGTAGTTTAAAGCTTCAAATAAGCGTAGAAAATATACTTATCAAACCTCCAAATTTGAATCTATGTTTGTCCTTAAACAAAACTAAACTCAAAGACACAAAAAATATACAAGCATGCAAACATATATAGCAAATTTGAATCTATGATATTAAATCTACGCATAACTTCAAAATCACAATACAGAAATTAAAGTCTACATTTTCAATGTAAATTCGATGTGTGTGTGTGTGTGTGAAGAATTAAGCATAGCATCATGAATTCATAAGTTCCATTCCCAACCTTAATAGTCTGATATATCCTTGTCCTCACTCGTGAGATTCATACACCCTAAAACTTTTTTTTTCGCTCTTTTCTAGTGTGTAATCTAAAGTTGATTTTTGTACTATCCTCACCTCTCTAGTTTAGGCAAATATCACCAATTGCAGTTCAACATGTCAATAAACAAGGATTCTCCTTTGATTTTGATTGCTTCAATCTCCAGGATTTAACCAGGCTAATAACCTCTCATTAAAATTCAAAGTTTTCTAAATAAGCGTTTGAGACTTAACTAAGGCATTTGGTGCGTCTTCTATTTCCTGCACCCGCTTTCTCTGATATATATATATATATATATATATATATATATATATTCAATTTTCAATTTTCTTCTTTTCAACATTTTTTTCTTTATTTGCAGCATTTTCTCCCTTAAGTTTTTTTAGATGACCCTTTTAACAAGCTCTAGGCCGATGACTCCCAAGTCAGTTGACTTTAGGGCAACAGATTTTTAACACCCTTATAAGCTTAATAACTCGAGTCATAAAGACTACAAAGAGAAATTTTCAAATAAATTTTTTTTTTTGCCTTAATTAGTGCAATGTCCCTCATTAAACACCTATCCAAGTAAACTGACTTTTAACTTGAGACTTTCGCCCAATTTCTTCCTATTGACCTTAGACAATCCACACAAGATCTTTAATTTCACACATGGAATCCTCATTTATCTCAACATCTTCCTACAACAGTGAAATCCTCCCAAACTATTCTAAATTTGGTCTAAGGATGTAAAATATAGTTGTCTTGAGTTAAACATCTATGATCCACTATTTTCAACATATCCAATTATGAAATCAACTCATTTCTACACAATGCTTAACTTAATTCATGTGCTCAATATATATCAAACTTCACATGAAAAAAACAAACATTAAATACAATATATTCACCATTCATTGATCAAATCATAATCCAATATATTTCTCATTGCCAGCCAGGCCAACTAACTCACACAAACATACAAAAAGAAAATATTTTTAGAATGTTTCAACATTGTCAATTTTTTTTTTATATATCATAAAACAATAAAAAGCACACAAAAAGCACACAAAACAAAAGAAAACTCATGTTTTCCACTCCCAAACTTAAACTGAACATTGCCTTCAATATCTTAAATCCTAAGTTCGCATATAAAGGGGTGAGGATGAAAATGAAGAGAATACTCCCCTGATATGACATAGAATTCAATGGCTGGCTTTTCAATATATCTCGTTGTTTCCTTGGTAATGATTGGTTCAACTGTTCTACAACGTCATGTTCCTGCACAATGCAGATAAATAAAGCACGAAGGTACAAAAAATCTAGAACAAGTGTTACTTAGATCAAACATCAATAAACCAACAAATAACCTAAGGAAAAATGGGAGATGGATGATGATTCCCTAATTAAAACTATAAAAATAAACTAAACTATCCTATGACTAGAAAGCAAAATAAATAAAAAGGGTAGAAAAATTGGGTTGCTTCCCAACAAACGCTTATTTAAAGTCTTTAGCTTGACTTTGGCAATTAGTATCATGGAATTCTGAATAGTGCTTTGGATGCCTTGCTCATTTTGCTTCTTTCGAATTTTCTCCATCCTCCAGAAATACATATTTTCCAATTCTTATATTTTCTATCCTAAAATTGGGTCACAAATGGAGGTTAAAAATTTGGAGCATAACTTCTTCAACTGGAAATTGATTTGTGAAAATTCGTCAACTCTATTTCGTTCATTTGCCCTCCAATTGCATCCAATTGACGTCATATGATCTTCAATCATCATTTTGTGGTCCGCATCAACTATTGGATGTTTTCAATTTTAGTCCTCAACTTTTGAATTTCGTCATTTTCACTATTTTTGCATTCTTTTCTCCAATTCTTGTCTAAACATGAGTTTTACCTAAGAAAAATAATACAATACAATTTAGATCGTATTTTGCCAAAAGAACAATAAAATTATGTAGTTTAAAACTTCAAATAAGCGTAAAAAATACACTTATCAAGTGATTTTGTGATTGTTTAAACTACTTCTAATCTATACTAATAAAGAGAGTAAAATAATCAAATGTGAATGCTCGTATTGGATTCATGATTCCCCATATTTCCATCTATTTCAATAATCAATTAATAATTTAGTAAGTTTCATGTATTTTTTACAATGGTAACGTTAACATGTTAAATGTTATTTTTCAAGATACACCAACCTATGATTAACACAACTCCAATCCCATTCTTAGTCCGAAATTATATGAAAATCATGCATTTAGTTTAGGTAATCTATATGATTAAGCATGCCATAGATATTATTCCTAACACATATTGTTCATATGTTGAATTTACCACGTTCTAAACTTATTGTGAGTATTCTTACACTACAACAAATAACTAATTATTCAATTGATGGTCAAATAATTAAATAGTGTAATGAGAATGCAAAATCAATCAAAAATCCAGAAAATTACTAAATCAAAGTCATATAGGGAATTTTAAAAAAAATAATGTTAATCATTCATCTCATATAAAGGAAATTTGGCTAAATATGTTTCTAATGATAAAACAACAATAAGAATTGAAGAATATCATCCGGAATTTATAAATACATGAAAGAGATGTCACGGTCTAATTTTTGTTATTGATTATTGATACCGTCTAAAAGACGTGCCAATTAATTTTTCTTATTTAACTTAAATGTGTCACTTAAATAGTAATATGACAAGTAAGGGTCATTCCCGCATAGGATTGATTCAATTTTATCAACTGCATAAAAAAAAAGAAAAATTAAAAATAAAATACTAAATTGATTAAATGGGGGGGGGGGGAGTTTTGGTTTGTTGAACTAAAATAAGCAATAAATGCAAAGTAGAAAAGATTTCGAATAATGAAGTAAACAAATGAGTTTTAAATCAAATATGTGAAAATATGATTGGAGGTATTTCGTCACAACGAGCATGATTTTCCTATCAATTACCATAAAAGATTTTCGTTCTCAAGATTAACAACAATTCGAGAATAATTACAACCTCAATTATCTCAATCTCTTCTTACATATTAGTTGAATAAAACAAGCTCTTTACTCAACCGTATTCATTAAACAACATAGAACAAGCTCTCTAGATTTAATTTAACAAAAGTATTAAACCAAAAGAGATTAATTGAATTAAAGGCAAACTCACAAGCTCGTTTCACTTCCTTAAATGCTAATCCACATACATTCAAATGAAAATTCCACATAATCTATTGAAATGTAATTGTTACAAGGTTTTAGAATAAATAGTTATTACATACTATAAATCACAAAATAGCATTCATTGAAATAACTCAATTATTTAATTGTACACTCAAACAATCAAGAACCACAAAATGAACAAATAAACCAATGGATTAAACACATCAATCAAGAAAACTATAAAACACAAATTAATTGAAAATCATAACTCGGGTTTGAAATTACCCCCAATCACAAATATATTTAGTTACCGATGAAATATTCACAAATAACAAACAAAAACTTACAACCCATTAATGAAAAAATAAATTAAAGAAAGAAAAGTTTATTGATAATGAGAGAAATGGTTGAGAGTTCTTCAATATGCTCCAAGTTTTCCCAAAATACCAAAGAGAACAAAAGCAAAAAAAAAAAAAAAAAGATGAAAGAAAAAAGAAAATTGATTTTTCTTCCAACTTAGGGTTTTAGGAGATGGAGGAGATGAAGGTGAATAATAGAGAAAATGGCTTTAAAAGGGTCAAAAACATGTTTAATATTGCAAAATAGTCCAAAACAATAGAAATCGACCAAACAGGCCCCCTGGTCCGAGCCGCGAGGCACTACGACGCGCTATGGTGGCGCCGCAGCGCCTGTATGCAACCCTGACTTATGGGTTTTTATTTTTTTATTTTTCTTTTGAAATCATCTCTTGCAGCCAAGTCCTCATGATATTTGCGCGTCCAGTTCTTCAACTTTCATCTTGAACATTTTAGTCCTCACATTTTGACTTTCCTTTCGATTACGTCCTTTGAAAATTGCAATCTTAGGTCCTTCAACTTTCGGAACTTGTACATTTTGGTTCCTAAATTTATCCTTTTTTTTTTTTTTTTGCACTTTTGGTCATTTCTTCATTCCTTTAACCATTTTCTCCTCCAATTTAGGATTTTGGCATTGGAACACCTACAAAAATATAAATAATTAAATTAAGTAGTAAAATGTTAACGGAAACTCACAAATATTTAGATTTAACGGCCCAAATAAGTGTGAAAACCCGCACTTATCAATTATCAACCCCAATATTTGATTTTTCAAGTTCTCGATGTTTCTTGATTCAATATCTTAGTAGATTTGTTCTCATCTCCAACTTATAATGAATTTACTTTTCATCGTCGAATGATTTTATAATTTAGATCTAATTTGAGAGGTGAGAGAGAGCATCAACATGACTGCCTATATATTGTATTTATATGATGAAATTAGGTTAAAATTCACGTCCAAATTGCATTCTAAAGAAGTTTCAATCCAACAAGGGAAATCATATTCAGGCACACATGATTATGTCTCTACACAACTTTCAATATTTTGGTTATAACTTTTTCTCCCAATATTCGATTGAGGTGATTCAAAATGTGTTGAAAATCTAACTCAAAGGGATTAAATTCTTATAGAAATATAATTTTTCCAATTCGAATGTTTACTATTCCAAAAATAGGTCTCAAATTCTGGTTGAGAATTGAGAATATCTTTTTTTACGGTTGAAAATTAATTTGTAAAGATCATTTGATTGTATTTCATTCCTTTTTAACTCATTATTGCATCCAATTGATCTCAATAATCTCCAATTATCAATTTGAAGTCCGTCACAAGTTTGGAGTATTTTCACTTTAGTCCATGAACTTTGAATTTGCTTCATTTCAGCCATTTTCTTTTATTTCTTTAAATTCTTCGTCCAAACATGAGTTTTTCCTAATAAAAGTACCAAATAACAAATTAGGCATTAATTCATTCAATGAATAACAAAATATCATCATTTAGGACCTCGAATAAATACAAAAACTACACTTATTAGGTATTCTCATCATTTTCCCTCTTTCTTCCCCCACTTGAACCCATTTTCTCCTCTATTTCTTCCACTGAAAACTAACATTTAATTTCTTCACTAAGAATTACACACAAATCACTATTTTTTGTGCCTTTGGATTCAAAACGATGTCCTTATTCTTTCCATGTTGTATGTAGGTAGTGTTCAAATTTTCAATGTTGTTAAAGTAGCCCACCATTTCTTGTTGGCCAACAAGCTTAATAATAAAAGCTATGGGCAAAGAGAAAATGTGAAAGATGAAATCAACGGTGTCTTTTACAGCTTCAGCAAATAAAACATTTTTGCTTATAGGGTTGATCTAAAACTTCAAGATAAATTCGGATTCTGTTGTTTCTTTTCTCCATGCTAGTTTAGAGTTTTTGTATGTTAAAAGTGTTATTCAATAGAACTTATTTATGCACACATACCAATGATAGGTTTGATTTCTAATCATCTCTAACTATTGAAGTATCCAAGGTTTCTAGTCATCTTTGTCAAAATTCTTGGTTTTTGAATGGTTAGTAGAATATTATCGACATTACGCCAAGGAACACAAATTCCGAGTGAAGAAACTAAATGTTGGTTTTTAGAGGAAGAAATAGAGGAGAAAATTGATTAAAATGACCTTGTACGCAATCAAATGTATAATTAAGAGTGAAAATGACAAAAAATGAAATGTAGAAATGTTTTTCACAATAATAATGAAAGGTATGAACATTATATTACCCTGAAAAATAATTATATCGACACACCATTTTTATTTATCTAGAATGACACAATGCATACTCTTTACCACGTCCATTTTTATTCATCTTACACTAGTATTGCAAGCCAAAAAAGAAATATAAACATAGAGTCAAAAGTTTCAATAATGTACCCATTAAAACTTTTATTGAAACTTTTTGTGCAAGATGAGATTATACCTAAAATTCAATATTCGAGTCTTTCATTTTCCAATTTAGTCTTCTTTTGCAAAAAAATTAAATATTCATTTCAAATACTAATTCATAATTAGTATGCTAATTATCACATATTTCATGATATTCACTATTTTTGTTCATTATAATTTTTCTCGAGCAAACATTTCTGTTGCGATCTAACATCTGTGTTCAAACCGTTAACTTACGTACTATTCATTTTGGGAGAGCCTAATTCACCTTACCCTTCATGTATTTCTATTGTGTACCCAGGATTTAAACTCAAAATCGTTCATTTGAGAGAGACTTAAGTTAAATTTTGATTATCCAATTTCCCATAATAAAAACTAAACCTCTATTTGACAACCATCATTTGGGAAGAACAATGTTTTGAATAATAATTTTTTAAAGAATGCCTGGTTAAAAAGCAGGAAAAATTTAAAATGAGTATGTAGAATATATATATATGTATATATATATATATATATATATAGGCTTAAAAAAAAAAAAAAAAAAACCATAATCCTCGTATATTAAAATTTCAATTGGAAAAGTCGTTTTATTCATCTCTTCAATTTACTGTCTCATTAGCATATTGGTCCTCACACATTTCAAAAAAGGAGTAAATTGAACTCAACATTTATATATAGTTGCTCGAAGAATCTTATAAACCAAACAAGTCCACTCCCTAGGCCTTTCTATCATATGTCCCAAAGTACACTCCATTTTTAATAGAGCTAGGAGTGATCTTAAACATCTTTCCTAGTGGAAGTATAGTGAGAATCACGTGTTGACTTGATAAGTGAAGAGATCGAATCTTTTTTTCTTTTTTTTTGATAGAAGAAATTGCTTCATTGAAATAGAGGCAGAAACCCTCAAACCCGATTACAAAAATGTTTGTCTAAAAATACATAATTCAGCTAAAAATAAATATTTCGACCTTTTTCTATATTTAGAAAAATGAAAACATATTAAAGATTCTTTAAATTGTCACGTGATTTTCATTACTTCGTGAAATATCCAGGTTAAGATGTAGAGCTTAACTTCATAAAGTTGAGGCATTTAAAATGATTAAATAAAGACTCAAACACTCTCTAATTCAAGATTTGAGCTTGAGGTGCTGAACTTATCTTCATACAGTTGAAGATTTGAAAATCATGCAACGATTTAATTTAATAATGGACTCCACACTCTCTAGGATTTGAGATGCGGAATCATCTTCGTAAAGTTGAACATTTGAAAATCATGTAACGAATAAATAAAGATTTTTCCGTTTTTTTTATTTCCGTTCGATTCTCGTTCTTTGTAGAATGAGAATGAAAAAATATAGCCGTTATGAACTCAACACAAGAGATGAAAAGTCAAAAATGGTGGTTGAATCATATTTTTTATTTTTATGAAAAATAAACGGGACCTTAATAATATCTCGCTCAATGTTTGAGATGCAAAATATATCTTCATAAAAGTCAAATCTTCGAAAACCATTTGAGATGCAAAATTTATTTTCACAAAGTTGAACAATTGAAAAGTACGGGAAGGTTTAGTAGAAAATTGGCACTCTCTTGCTTGGGATTGATTAAACGATCATAATAAAACAAAATTTCCTTTTTCAAAGATTTCAGATTAAGTTACTATCTGTGTGATAGATTGAGGGACAATAGTTCAATATTTCCATTTCATTTCTTAGCCTTGATTACATATCACTCTCCCCCGCGCCCCTTCTCTTTCCCTCTCTCCTATATTCGTCCCTGCCTCCAAAACAAAATCCAGTTCTCCATTTCCATAAAACAATAATTCAATCCTAAATTAAACACCGAGCGATTTCTCTATCGATCGATCTGTTACAGGTGTCCCACTCTAATCCCTCTCTGTTTGATCTATTGTTGGTGGTCAGGGATATCTATTTTTTAAATTTATCTATTAAATTTATTTTTGGTCAAGGATTTAAGATTTTGAAATGGGCATTAATTTGTTGTAATTTTTCATTCTTGATTGATCTTTCTGTGGATTTGTTGGTTTAGTTGAATTTTGAATGGCCATTTCTGTTTCTTGATCTGCCTGTGGACTTCCATTTGTTGTTTGTACAAATAAATATACAAATTTGACGTTTATCAGGATTTTTTTGTGCATTTGATTTTGTGTGATTATCTGTTACGTGCCTTTATGTAAATATACTAGCCCCCCCTTTTTTTTTCCTTGGGCAAAGACATTAACTTAGATGGAAATGTATATTCCGAGAATTTTAGTTTAGAAATTTTACGTTGCCAATATTGGGACTGGAATTCTTGTGGAATTAATTTAATTTAGATTAGCAGCAATGCAGCATCAAGAAGAGCATTTTCTTTCTCTTTTTCTTGAGTCAAGAGTTTGGATGTTAGTATTACAATGAATTAAATGTTTTGTGAATAAATAATTGAACTTAGATGAAAGAAATTGGTACTTGGGAAAATGATTTACAGTTAACGATTTTAAATGAAGTGAGGAAGGAATGCGAGGCTAAAAGTTGAAAGAAGCGAATTGGTGACCATAACGCGAAGAAGGTAACAAACTGGTGGATGTATTAGATGTTTACTTTGGTCTTCCTAATTATGATATGTCATATTTGGTGAATGAAACTGCTGAGGGAAAATTACAAACGACGTGGATTTTGTGCTATCTATGGTAAACATAGAATCTGTCTTTTTCAGGATAATTAAATTCCGTTGAATTTATTAGGTCCATAAATGATCTAATGCCCACGGTCGACATGAGTTATAATGCCCTTGTGGGCGTGGCAACATCCGGTGTTGTCACATCCATGGTGGGCATTATAACCCATGCCCCCATGGGCATTGAATCAAAGCCGTTAATAGGTCATAAACTTCACAGTAATGGAGAACTTTGTATTAATTATGACAAAAGATTTTATTTATGTATGCACTACCATGGCACAAAATCTTCTTGGAACCTTGACAAGATTGTGGAAGATGAGAAAATTCATTAAGGATTTTGTGATCATTGTATATAGGTAGGGATTGGGAAGTGATTGTGATGCTATGACATTTTTTGGCAATCAAGGACATCTTAGGTTTATGTGGTATTGTTTATCTATTGGGTTCTTAGTAGTGCATTTATAAATTTCTTAGCTTTCGTCTCATTCTAAGTTCAACCTCTAGCATGTGTTTCAGCTTAGCAAGCTTAACATTTATTAGCACATGACTCATGTTCATTAAAGTGTGTAATGTTTACAGCGGATTCACATTTGGCTTAAGTAGTCAAGTTTTAGTTACACACTTTTAATTATGTAGGTATATTGTATTATCCATCTAATCAATAATTTATGGGTCTTGGGTTCCATTACAAGTCCTACTGCTCGGAATTGTTTTCCATATGATTTCATGTCATTATGAAATTTACCTCAAAAGAAAGTCATCTACTGTCCTATTACTTTTCCTTTGCTTATTGCCTCTGTGATCAATCGCGGCTCCCAGATAGGCTGTTTTCTTCGTCCGTGTTTAAAGTGATGGCATAAGAATAGATAATGTGGCATATTTCGGTGGAAAGTGCCTTAGTTATTTGAGACTTCAATGGCAATATTCTCCATTCTGGTCAATTAATGACTTCAAGTTCCTATTCTTTTGCAAATTTTGATTTGGTGGTTTAAATTTCTAAACTTGTCTCCTAGCAAATGTCATGTACCAAACTTTGCTTTATAGGCATTAACATACACTTACTCCTGATCAAATGGGATAGGATGCCGCGTAGAATTAATTCATTCCACTTGAAGAAATTATGAAAGAGATACTATTTTTTTCTGGAGATATATGTTCATGTGTGTGACCAGGACATGTTTTTTTTTCCTGGATTACTATAATCGAAAAGGTCGAATAAAGGCATTTCAATTATGCATCACTGCATACGTGATTTTTTATTTGGTGTGATTGTTCTGCTCCCCAACACACCCACTTCCTCGTCCTGTCATTTTCCTCTCTATCCCCCACCTGAACCATATATAGGCCCTGTTTGATTCCCATTTTTATTTTCATTCTCATTCTTCTACTCATTTTCAACCACACATTCTTCAATAAAATAATATTTTCCATCACATCAATAACTTTTCCTTCTTTTTCAACCATACATTTCCCATCATATCACTATTTCAAAATTCATTTTTTTCCAAATAATGCCTATCAAACACACTCATAATATATTCATAATCAGACGCAAAACACGACCTCATTGTTTGTTCTTTGTTTTGGTATGGACATTGTTGCCATAAAAGATGCTTCCAGTAGCAGTTGTGGAAATATTGCGGTTTCTTATCTTTTTTCTATTTTCAAAAATTACATTCATTATGGGGGTTTTCTATAGTAGATAACAGTAATTTAATGGAATAGACAAGTATTCCTATCTGTACATCTGTGCTTGATTTACTTTTGCTGGCATTTATTTGTATCCAATGGATATCTTATCCACTAGTGTTGCATGTATTAGCAGCTAAAGAAGAGGATATGTCTCCAGCATCCAGATCTAAGTCCAAAGACAGAAAGTCTGTTAAGGAACCTCTGAAGGATTTTTTGAAGACTTCTGGTCATGCTAATGTCACTGTTGGGAATCCAGCAAGTGGATACAATCCTGTATTGGGAACATTCCATACATTTGATACAGCACCACATTCCTCATTTGGTCCACTTCATGTGAATGGTCGCTATGGAAACATAGACGAGACAGATGATCAAAGTGGGATCTCATTTGGGACTGGCGTTGAGTACGATTCTGTTTCCAATAATGGTAGCTGGTCTGGTGAATCAGAAGACCATAAAGAGAAACCATCTCATCATCCGCTGCGTCAAGAGTCAGTGCCTGGAGCTGACAATGACAAACGAGGAAAAATCCGCCAACAGAACGAGAGAAAACATCAACGACAAAAAGAGAGGCGAGCTCAAGAACTACATGAGCGATGTAGTGGCTATCTCATGTCGAGGAAGCTAGAAGCTCTTTCACAACAACTTGTGTCTATGGGTTTCTCTCAAGAAGGGGCAACAATGGCTCTTATTCTGAATGAAGGCAGAGTAGAGGAATCAGTTGCATGGCTTTTTGAAGGAGGCGAAGAAGACAAGCAGAGGGAAAGGAATCTTGACAGTGGGGTTAATTTGAAAATAGACATATCAGAAGAGCTTGCTCGTATTACAGACATGGAAATTAGGTACAAGACCTCCAAGCAAGAGGTTGAAAGAGCTGTGGTCACCTGTGAGGGTGATCTTGAGAAGGCAGAAGAAACATTGAAGGCACAGAAGCAGGAGCCCCCTTCTACCCCTCCAAAGCTAGAAGAAACAAGTTATCCTACTACTGTAGTCAATGGCAAGCCACCAGTGGCTGTTGGTCAGAATGCAATGAGGCCACTAGCAAAACCTAATATATCTACTACTGTACAACTGAAAAGGGATGATAAAGATTTAAATGACACCAAAGTTCCAGTTGCCGCTGTTTCTTCAGTGGATCCTGGAAGCAAAAGTATGCAGATGTCAAAGAAAATACAACCGAAAATGGATTGGGCCAAATTGCAACAGATTGCCATGCCAACAGAGAAAAGGTGGCCAAATGCAGGATCAAGTCCTTCAGTTTCCCAGTCGTTAGCACCACCTTTGCAGGCTTCTGCTCCAGCAACCAAGACAGAAGCCTGCTGTGTGGCTGCTGGAAATGTTTTGAAGAACCTGCAGACTGGATCAGTGATAGAACCAGTCATGGTGATGCAGCGCCCCCAATCCATCAATGGAAAGCAGGTTCCTACTTCAAGTGCTAGCTTTTCTACTCCTGGGACAGCTATGGATTGGTATAATGGCGTGGAAACTGTGAAGTCCAATGGGTTGGTGCCACCTGTTCCAGGCACGAGAAGCCTGAACCCCAATGACATGAGCTCAAATCCATTGTACAATAACCAACTAAATTATCTACCCCGCCAGCAATTTTTGTCAAGCAGTGGCTCAGTGGAATCTCAAGGAACTAGACAGGGAAATGGTTTGTGGAGTACATCAGCTACATCTCCAACACTGGCCCCAGCGTCTCCCCTTGGACTGTTCTCTGGACTTGGCACCAATGGCTCGTCTGGTTCTTCATACCTGATCGACTGGAAAACAGGCAGCTCAACCTTGCAGTTAGATTACACCAACATAGACTGGAGTTTGGATAGGGGGTCGTCTATGTCTAGGCCTGGAGGGTTCTGGCCTAGTGAGAATGCCTTTAGGGGAAATAGTACGCATGCTTACGATTTGATCACTTCTGGTCGAGGCATCAAGACTGCTATGAGACCCGTTCTATCCAATGGAAATAGTGTTTTTATTCCTGGGTTGCAGGACAGGGTGGTAGCTTCTACCCAAACAACTGATGGTGGCTCTCGAGAATGGACTTCTCCTTTTGAAGAGAGAGACATTTTCAGTTTACCCAGACAGTATGTTTCCTCTCCTTCTCAGTAAGATGAGTAGAGGACTAGAGAGAATAAAGAAAAAAGACCAGAGAAATATGCTTGGATTTGGCGTTGGTAGGATACTTTTTACTGTTGATATTTTTTTATGGACAACCTTAGTAGAAAGTAACTGACTCTTTGCTCTATCTTTGCTTATTTAGCATTTTGCACTTGTCATTCCCAAAGCAGTCTTCTCTCTACACTGAAAAAGCAACGTCATTGGACATAAAATCATTTAGATCTCCCAATAGATCTAACCGAATGAACCGGAAAATAGTTCAGCTAACCAACTCTTATTGAATTGAGAACATCCCATAGTTTGTTGTTAAATAGGAAATCTTCGTCATCCTAACCAATTCACAGAATATATTGACGGGGGTATAATTGAATCGATATGAAAGCTATGAATTTCAACTAAATTACAAATCAGAAATATTGGTGCTTGCTGAACATGAACTAAAATTTCAACCGGGTTGCCCCGGTTTCCACACAGACTACCATATCACCATGTGGCCATGTCATTAGAAGTTAACAACCACTCGAGACTTTTCAGATAGTTTTACTAACAGAAATAATAGAATGACCAACATTGAAATAAATTATGAGTTCATCAAGTTCAGTAACCACAGGTGAATTCTACCCAAATCTTAGATACACATCAACATGTGGAGACAACCATGAGCAGATAGTATTCGGCTACCACCCTTGTTCAGTTTACTAATCCTTTAAGACAATTTTATAAAACCATTTCTATTTCGCCAAGATACTTGCTAAAATCAAGAGCCAGATTCCGACATTGGAGTTAATTACAGGGGCACGCGACAGGAAACAGATAAGAAAAAGAGTACCAAGGAGAAAAAGTTTGTTGCAAAGACAACCCTAATAATCAAAAGATCATCCAGGGTAGTTACCCCCACGATCATCTTTTTCAGATGCTGTCAAGCTAATTTCTCCTTCTTCAGCATAGTGGTGACTACTTAGATTTGACAATCAGAAAGGCCACAAGAATGAGAACGGATTCCTTCTTCCTTGATGCTGCACATTTTCCCTCCCACTGTTGTGTGCACTATTGCTGCCACTTGCATTCCCAGTTCTCGAATTCCAGTTGGGACGAGCACTTCCAGAACCCTGTGAAGGCAGCTCAAGACGGCAAACGGGACAGGAGTTGTGTTGAACCAACCAAGGAGTAATGCAATCAGAATGGTAAATATGATTACATGGCATCTGCCTAGCTTCAGTACCCAACTCAAATTTATCTTGACAAACTGGGCAGTGAGAATCAGTACTAAGATGCCTCCGAGTAATTTTAATAGTGGGCATAGCATCAATTGCAGAACGAGGTGCTGGAGGTGGGCCCTGCCTATCATTCATGGTAAGCTGCTCAATCAATTCTTGCAGTCCAGGCCCCATAAAAATATCACCAAAATTACGACGCTGCCCCATTCCATGGTTTCCATTGAGAAAGAACTCAAATGCATTATCATCAGACATGCTGGCAGGTGATTGCCCATGAAGTATCAACCATGTACCAGAAGGTCCAGAACCCAAGGCGACACTGTTTTTCAGGATTAACGCCTGATCGCGCGTCCTGATGTCGAAGGTTGGGTTTCTCCCAGCCCTTCTCTGCCTCATAAGTGCCGCAAATGCATCCATGATCCCAAATCTTGGATCATGGAATGGTTCCATCCCTCCAAAATCAGATCTATCTCCTGAATGAGATCCAACGAAATCCTGCTGTTGAGCTCCCACAACCTCGTCAATCTCTTGTACAAAGCCTCCATCACAATATGGACAAGTCAAATTACTACCACGAAGCCGAACTGGTTGGCTGCATTCGTAGCACCAATGAGTATTTCCGCCGCTTGACATCGCTTCTTGGTACTGCTACTATTAATATGACTGCTGTATCGTTTGCACCGAAAAAAAGGTTGTAGTTGAGTTTCAGAACTCAAAAGAAACCCAGACAGATGGGTAATATCTTTGAAGTAAATGGTACCAAAGTTATGGACAAAATATAAAGCACTGCTTAACGAAAGAAAAATTATTTTGATGCATAGACACAGAATACAAAAGTTCATAATATGTAATATGATATCATAGAAGACTTGAGAAAAACGTTCAAACAAACCAGAGGAAAATGATACAAGTGGAAACCTAGAATAAGCTCTACTTAATTGTAACTTGTGAGCAAATTGTAAGAGAAATAGTCTGGAAAAAAATAACAACAATACAGCATCACAACAAAAAGTGAACAACGGCTACTAAACATATTTATCTACAAAGGAACAATACCCCAAAAATATCATTTGGACAAAAAAAAGAGATAACGAGAATGAAGAGAAGAAAATCAAGCGGAAATCCTTTTCTTTGTTTTAGTCTCGTGCAAAAGATAAACAAACGTAACATGGTCACAACCAGTGTGTTAACTTCAAATATCATTTTCTTAAACTATCCACTCATTCAGATTTCCCTTTTCTTTTGGCGAATTGAATTGAGGTTTTTTCTTTTATATGCATTTGTTCATTTCTCTCACTCAGCCAAAGTTACAAAAGAGTAATTGACTCGATATATTTGCAAATAAAAAGCAGTGAATTTTACGCGTATGCAAAAATTAAGTGAACATACAAATACAAACCAATAATCAAGAACACTTACAAAGCTTAGTTTGATTATTTGTATAATCAAATAGTTAATACAAATTGTATTAACTATTAATCTATAGCATATCCATCAAACGAGATAATTAAATCAGTAATGTTCACTAAAAATACCCATAAAAATTCTCAGATTAGGTGAGAAAAATCAAGAAACTCAAATTAACAAGAATTAAACCAAAAATAATAACATAGGATATGTCTGTTTGTCTTTCTTTCCTTTTTTTTCTTCTATGCTTCCCCAAATCATGCAAATAAATGAGAAATTAAATCAGTATTATTCCCCAAAGCTACGCTTAAAAAAGGGATTCTGACTAAGAAATACTAAGTCAATCAAAGTCAAATAAACAATAGCTTTCTTATTTTTTGCAGAAATCCAACAAAAAATCTGGTAAATTTAATTGATTTTTTTCCCATTTCATGCTTCCCTAAATCATTTGCATAACTATAATCCCTTAATTAATAATACAGAATCAAGAACATAAACCCAGAGACATAAATACTTGTATAAAATAAGAAAGCAATCGAAAACAATAGCTAAACAAAAGTCAGATTAAACTCAAAAAATTTCAAAAGATCTGAGGGTAAGATACCAGAGAACACTGTTCAGAATCCAGATGGACCGTTAGAAAGAGAGAGAGAGAGTGGGGGAGAGATTGGATATGTGCGGTTCTTTTGTTTCGCACGAAAACACGCCTGGTTGGTACATACGACTTGTTTTTGTCGATCTGTTTTTACTTTTCATCATTTTGAAAAAGTCTTAAAAGGTGTTCGATGAGCGTTAAAATTAAATTTTTTAATAATTTTTTATAGATAAAAATTTTTGAAATATGTAAAAAAAATTGTGGAATTCATAAAAAATATGATTAATATTAATTATTTGATTTTGATTTAAATTAAAATCGAATTTTAATTCGTACCAAATAGACCCTTAAAAGAAAAAATGTAAAGTTAATTCGGTCGACTACAAAGGTATATGGACGAATAGTATGAACAGAAAATTAGAAAAAAAAATTAGACGTATTATAAATTATGGCACATAGACTATTGAATATTCCCTGATGAATATGTAAGGGCATACTTGATAAGATATGCCTAGTATTCTCAATTTCTTTAACTCTTTGACCCATATTTTTTAAAATTTATTTATTTTTAAATTCATTTTTAACTATACATTTTACGCAATTCATAATTTTCATCAACTTTTTAATCAATTTTTTAATTAATTTTTTTTTTTTCAAAAATTAGTTAAAAAATGAATTTTTGGAATTAATAACTAGATTTTAATTTAAATCGAAGCAATAATTAATTTTAATAACATATTTCGTGGGATCCACAACTTTTATCAAAACTTACTAAAAGTTTGATTTTAATTTCCATCAAATAAGGGCTTATATTTTGTTTGAAAAACTGGAAGGAATTTGCCGTTTCTAATAAAAAGCCTTCCAGGGCTGAAATTTTGGCCCTGTTTGAGACACATTATTTGTAAAATAAGAATACAAAATATAGTTGTTATTGTCTCATACAAAATATGTAAAATAAAAAATGGTGATCGAATATGATAGATAATGATCATATTTTTCATTTTTATGGAGGAAAAATGACAACCAAACGGAACCTTTGTCTCTTTGTTTCTCATTCATAATTATATTTTGATTCTTTTATCTAGATGTGTTTTGGTTCTATGAGGAGATTAATACTTTAAAAATTAAGGCCCTATTTATCTACCATTCTCCGAATTATTTATTTTTTCTAAAATTTATTTTTAATCATGTATTTTCACAATAAAATATTTTATACAAAAATTTAAAACTTTTCACTACTTTTTAACCAAACATTCTTTAAAAAATCACTATTCTAAAACTCATTTTCCTAAAATAAATTTAATGGGCTTCAAACTGGTGCTAAATTCATAATTCATAAATTATAAAATGTAGACTTGTGGGAGAATAAAAACATACTTGGTAGGACTTTTGAAAAGTCAAAAGTTGTTTCTCAGATTAGTAAGTTATTTTCTAACACATTTAACCCCCGTTTGGCCCTCATTTTTGAAAAATTTTAATGTTTGGAGAACATTAAAATTAAATTATTGCTATAAAAAAAATTAAATTATTTTCTTTTCTCCAAAAAAACATAAAAAATTGAGGGCACTAAATCTAAGCTTCTAAGAGAATGTTTGGGATCGAAGATTAAATATTGCTCAACAACACTACAAAAGAAAAAGAAGCTAAAATCATTTCCATTATGATGTCCAGTGCTATATAATACTACACATCACGTGCACTAAAGGCACACACAAGGGTGAATGTCTTTATTCTAAATATCGCCCATTTGATGCCTAGGGGAAATAACATCTATCATTAGCACACATGCGAAAATAAACCATCCTCAATCATAATCCAAGACCGAGTATGGTAATATAAACTAAAGTCTATTCCATGTTATTTATTAAGATAATTGGGTGAAAGTCCGAATTTTTGGCCAATAGAAGATTGAATAAGGTAATATGAAGCTCATAAGTAGGAAGGAACTCGCCGTCTAGAGGCATTACGCTATTAAATAATTTTATTTTTTACCATTAGGCTCATAATTCCTGTTCTCCTCCAAAAACAAAGTAGGAAATTCATTGATTTCGTCTCTTACTTTCTATTAAGACATAATAATGAGAGATTTTAACTATATTGTTTGACAAAACTTTTAAGCGCTTATAAGATTATTAAACACTATTTTCATTCACACATTTAATAGGATTCACATTTTTTATTTACTTTTTGCTTAGCTAAGCTTGTAAAATATTTCGAGTGTCAGATTTTTATAATATTTCAAACATCTTGTTGATATTAAGATAATTTCTTAATTTTTTAACAATACAAATGTATTGCACAAATAGCTCCTAACCTATTCTATCCATGTCCAATAAGAAAAAAAGTTGAAACCACAATAAAATTGAGGGAAATGAATTTATCGTTTATAAACAATAAGATGAGGATGTCAGTGTCATAAAAAATAAATAGGGGCTGACTGCACACAGAGGACATAGGTTGAGGACTATGTACATAATTCTTTATTTTTTTATTTGTAAGGTGATTAATATATAAATGTTCACCAACCCTAACCCAAAAATATCATCATTTTGCCCATTTGCTGTAAGGCCTAAATCTTCGAAACCCTAACCCCATCTTTTCTTCTCAAATCCCCATGGCCAGAAAGCGAAAAGCTCCTGCCTCCGCAGCTCCTCCACAACCGGATCCCCAAGTCGAACAGCCAGACCTAGAAGAAAACCCGCCGACCCAAGAAGAAGAACCTGAAGTTGAAGAAGTAGAAGAAATAGAAGTGGAAGAAGAGGAAGAGGAAGAGGAAGAGGAAGAGGAAGAAGAAGAGGAAGAGGAAGAAGAAAAGCAGCCAGAAAACATGGAGGAGCCTAAAAATGATGAAGTTACGACTGACCCAGAGAAGAATGGACAAGATGATGTGGAAAAGCCCTCGAACGACGTCGTTTCAGGAGAACATCAAGCAAATGGTGAGACTGGAGCCGAAGAGCAAAATGAAGAAGTGGAAGAAGAATTCGAGGAGGAGCCAATAGAGAAACTCTTGGAACCTTTTTCTAAAGATCAGTTAGCACTTCTGATCAAAGAGGCTGTGAGTAAATACCCTGATGTCATGGAAAGTGTGCACAAATTGGCTGATGCTGACCCGTCACATCGCAAAATATTTGTGCACGGGCTCGGGTGGGATGCGAATGTCGAGACCCTTACTTCCGTGTTTGGGAAGTACGGAGAGATCGAGGACTGTAAAGTTGTTACAGATAAGGCATCCGGGAAATCTAAAGGTTATGGATTTATTTTGTACAAGCATCGGAATGGTGCCCGCAAAGCTTTGTTGCAGCCTCAGAAGAAGATTGGGACTCGGATGACTTCCTGCCAGCTAGCATCTGCGGGCCCTGTTCAGACTGCCCCTCCGGCAGCTGTGACAACTGCACCCACCCCGCCCATGTCGGAGTACACACAGAGGAAGATATACATTAGCAATGTCTCAGCAGAACTCGATCCAAATAAATTGTTGGAGTTCTTTTCCAAGTTTGGAGAGATTGAGGAAGGGCCATTAGGGTTAGATAAGCAGACTGGGAAACCAAGAGGGTTCTGTTTATTTGTGTACAAGAGTCTGGAGAGTGCAAAGAAAGCGTTGGAGGAGCCGCACAAGATTTTTGAGGGGCACACGTTGCATTGTCAGAAGGCAGTAGATGGTCCGAAGCATAGCAAGGGTCATTATAACCAACATACTTCCCATCAGCAGCAGCAGCACCATCACCAGGGGCAGCAAGGTTATTATCATCATAGTGCAAAAAAGGGGAAGTATGCAGGGAGCAGTGGTACAGGCGGTGGGCACCTGATGGCTCCAAGCCATGGCCCAACTGGCCCTGCCGTTGGGTTCAATCCTTCAGTGGCACCTGCAGCTTTAGGACAGGCAGTGGCAGCTTTGTTGGCAACACAGGGTGCTGGCTTAGGTATTGGGAATTTGCTTGGAGGGATAGGTGGTATGAATCCTCAGGGAGTAATACCAGGGATGAGCAATGCGGGTTATGGAGGTCAGAGTGGTGCAGGTGGGTATGGTAGTCAGCCCGGGATGCAGGGAGGCTATGGAGGTCAGCCACAGATGGGACAAGGTGGTGTTAGGCCGCAACAGGGTGGTGCACCCTATATGGGTCGTGGTCACTAGGTGAGGGAAATGTATATTGTTATTTGTTTTATCTTATTCGCTATCCTATAATGCTGCCAATATTTAGGTTGCTAGAAAAATGGATCTTAAATAATGTATTTTCTGGATGGGTCAGAATTATGTCAGTAGTTTTTGGACTTTTTCCCTGCATTTCATGCCTATGTTCTAAAATAATGCTCTATCCACGAACAATTATAGAGATTGGATGAATATTATGGAACTTTCAGATTATTTGAACAATTAACTGTTTAGTTGTATTCATTTTGTATGTCCACAATGTAATTTAACTTCTAATTAAGATGCATGACTACCCTAAAGAAATTGAAGTTTGCACCGACATTTGAAGTTGGAGTTTGTTCCTCCTTGAATTTTGATATGAATGAAAGGAAGACTACACATGACTAACCGACGAATACTAGCAATTTTATCATAAGATCATTTGGTTACTAGTTATCATTATTGTTGTGGGAAAATAATGAAATTATTAGACGTGGTGGTTGTATTATCATTTGTAAGGTGGGGTGTTCAAAATCAATGTACATCAAAAAAGAGGAAGTTAAATGTACTCTAATAATTATAGAGATCTGAACATAACTCTGAACTAATCTAGACAATATTTCTATATTTTTTATAAAAAATAATTTTCAACAGGAATAACATGAACCTCATCATAATCTCCAATTTGATGATCTACATAGCTAGTAAATCATATTAAAACAATTTTAAGCACACTACATAGAAGAAGATGAGGAAATCTTTTTATCCACCAAATAGTGAAGAATGCCTTCTCTTTTCGTTTTCATTTTTTGGTTGGGGTGATGTGTGGGTAACTGCTGACAAGTCCTTACCATGTTGATTTGATTGTTTTTGGTCTCAAATTATCTGCAATATTTTTAGCTTGCCATCATTTTATGTCTCTTTGATAAGGACGCAATTTGACTCTGCATCTTATCTTTTCAGACCATACTTTTTGCTGATCTTGTTCTGTAGGGTGCTCTTTTTAGGTAAGTCTGATTAGTAAAATTTTGCATCCTGTAAGTTAATTCTTATTGTTTATTGTGCGAGTGAGGTGTTAGTTCACATTTCTGAATACTTGGTGTCTTGCTGGTGGAAAATTAAAGAATATGTTCTATACCCGAGGAGCTTCAAGAGATGTTACTAAGATGTTTGAATGTTCTCTGCATCTGTTTTATTTTAATTCTGCTTTTATCTTTTGATATTTAAAAAAAAAATTATCAGCTTCCATGTGTCATTGCTCATTAGGCTTCTGAAATATAACTAGTTATATGTCAATATTGTAATTAAATTTTCCAAGATATGGATCTCAGCTTCAGTTTTTCTGTTTTCTATGTTAAAAATTACTTTCCTCCAAATTAGACTTTTATATTTTATGTATTCATTGTGCAGATTCTTCATATATGCGAAACTTTTAGTTTTGGACTGTGGTGATTCTTCTGAAGTTCCGGCACTCTGCAAATGAAGTCTTTCCTTGTAGCAAAAAGTTTACCTAAAGACCAGAATCTAAAACATGTATTTCCTTTTATTCAAGTATTTCTATTGCCGAATATTTTTAAAAATGATGTCGTATTTCGATTCCAATAACATCTTTTGAAAAGGATTGAGAACCATGAATGATACCTCTACATATGTCTCTTTAAGATTTTAAGGGTGTTAATCAACTATCATTCTCTAACTATTGATCTTTGTGTTTGGTTGATGATTTTAATCTTTTTCCTTTTATCTATAATTCTTAGCTTTATTGAAATGCTAAAAAACGTGGTCCTTTTTATACCTGTTGTCCATGTTTCTTGGATTTCCCAGATGTGTATTAATTTTTTCTTCGAAACCAGACATTTCTTTGTGTTGACGCAGTTGGCTGCATAGAGATTTGGTGGCTCGATTGTTAACTAACCTACTTTATAGTTTGGTCTTGTAATCGTCTCTATTGCAGGAATTTTGATAGTGCAGGCAAAGCGTATGAAATTTCACTGCAGCAGTTCTTTCATTTATTAATTTGGTTGAACATAGTTAATTTTTGCCTGCATAAAAAATATACCAAATGAGCTTATTATTGATTTTCTTAAAAGCAAGCGTTTTCAGTAAATTATTTTAGTTGAATGGATTTTATGTTTTGGTAACTCAGCATCGGTTGAGTTCCCGGACACTCTCCTAACTTGTAAGATGCAAATATTTCTGACCAGAGAGAACAAAATTTTAACCTTTTGCTTGTCACTTGTGAGGATTAATGCTTTTGTTCTTGGAGCTATTGCCAAGTATTCCAAATTTCCAACATTGGTCTAAACTTCCAAAACTCATTCCTAGGAGCAATATTGCTATAAGTTATCGAGACTTTAAGCTAGTTCATCTTTTTCAATTCATCTAAAGCTTCGTTTTTGGTCTTTCAAATGGGCATAAAACTTTTTCCTCTAGAATTTTGCTGGAGTTATATTTCTTTTCTTTGCATTCTGAAAACTTCTTTGGTCATTGATTTCTCTTGGGAGTATCTTGGCACTTAATATGGAAAAATAATTGTTTGCTAGAAGTTCGGGGTTGGCTTTCATAGAGCAGAGGAACCTGAGCAAGAGTTTGATGCTATAGAGGGCTTAATCATTTGCAGGATAATGTGTGCTATTCCACTTTCTTGGCATACGAGGCAGCCTGCTTGGTCCATATGAAGAAATTCTGTTGCAGTGAATGTGGTGCTTGATTTCCGAAGAAAAATTGAGAATAAATAAGGGAAGGGCCACTTAGGGGTTGAGGGACATGTTTTATGTAAACTTAAGACTGGTAGGTTTTTGTACATGAGAGTGACGTGATCTTGGCAGAAAAAAGCCAGAAGATGGAGGATATATCGAGTTTAGTAGATCTAGCAATGAACCGAACGAAGTGGAGAATGACTTGCTTACTTGGTCGAAATTTATCGGGAATAAGGCTTAGTATGTTCTTGTTGGTTATTGTTTTATAGTACGATCATTGGACGGAATTGAATGTGTAGTTCTGTTTCACTAGAAATTTTTTTGCTGCTTCTCATTGTTGCAGTGATAATTGTTTTTTAGCTGTTCAGTTTGTGTTTAGCCATGCTTTCATAGTTCGTTGATGAAAATTATTGTTTCTTTTACTACTTTTCTTAGCTTCTGGTAACTTCCATCCTCAACTTGAGCTAGCCAACTCTCCTTTATTATTGAGAATTTCTCATATTATCGGAATCCAAAGAAAAGGCCAAGTCATTTTTGATATGTTCTCGACTCCGGCATGTTGTGATATCCTATTTTTGGTTCAGTTTTCCTTCTTTTATGTCAAAAAAAAAAAAACCAATCTGCTGATGCTAGTTCTTGAAAACCGTGATGACTTTACTCATTTTCTATGCTTTATTTTGAAACCAAGCTTTAACTTTTAATTTCTTTATTTATAATCGACAAGCAAGCTCCTCCATTTTTTAGTGTTAGGATTAGGTTTGTCTTTAAATTTACCTATTAAGTATTTTGTTTAGGGGAGGGGGGGGGGGGGGGGGGGAGAATTTGGAAGAATTCTTAACTTATAAATAATTCTTAATTAACAAAAATTTAACTTAACATTCCGATTAATCAACTTTTTACAAGGCGTGACAATAATAGACTCGGTTTTCTATTTATAAACATTTTTATTGACTCGTTTTAATGATGATTTCTAGTCATTAGTATTTACTTCCCAAATGATTTTTCTCTAGATATTCTTTACTAATTTTACATTAGTCTAATTAAAATCTTCTTTCAAATATCTAACTTTTTAAATTTCATAAATTTGACATATAACGAATCATTGACTAAGTTTCAAATTACTACTTGATTAGTGTCACGTCATTAATATTAGCAGTGTGTCTATGGTACATTTACATTAAGAAGTCGTAAGTGGGCTCACAAGTTTATAAGAGGTCTCAACTCGAGTAATTAAAAATAACAAATGTTACATAAGTAATGCTATTTAGTCTCATTAAATAGATAAATTCGTCTATGTGACTCTAAGTGACATTAAATGATGAGTGAATTTAAATTCACCTTTCATTTCAGAGATGCCTCAACGATTATTCGTATATACTAAAATGTGTTATAATTGACACTCTTAATTGTCAAGTGCGTGCCATTATTATTTATGGGACTATATAGTTGACAAGTGAATCATTGAAAACGTCATATCGTAATGCATTACTCTTGTCGATTGTCGACTCAAGCACAGAATTCATAGTGAAATTCCTTAATACCAAAAATAATCACTCTTTGTGAGGTTTAATTTTATTTCAAGAAATTGTAGTTAATGAGAAGTAAAAACAAAGGAAAGAAGAAGAAAAGAGGCATCAAAATTTATATATCACCACCCTTTCCCTGCAATTTCTTCTTTAGACACCGACCCCCACTCCACTTCCACCGCCAGGGTGCTATACATTCGGAATTGTATTGGAGTAAAGAAAAGGATAAGCAGTAACATCGTATAGAAAAATGGCGGACCAGCTAACCGACGATCAGATCTCCGAATTCAAGGAAGCCTTCTCCCTATTTGACAAGGATGGCGATGGTATGTATGTGCGTGTTTGTGTGTTTACGTGTTGAAATGATTTGTGGGTAGTTTGTTTATTGATCTATTATTTTATGACATATAAATATGTCGAATTGTTGGTGGTTTGTTTGTTGATCTATTATTTTCAGATAGATGTGTGTATTTATGTGTTGAAATGGATTGTGGGGTTTTCTTGTTTGTTCATCCATTATTTTTCAGATCTGTTTGCTGGCTTTGAATTTTTTTCCTTCCACATTTTCTGGGATTCTTCCATTTAAAACGCTTCCCTTTGTTTTTGTTTCTATTATAGGTTCTTCATGTTTATTATTCTATGATCTATCTTAATTCAGTGATACAATGTAGATCACCCCGTAGAATCCGACGAATGTGTAAATCCATATTTCTGCAATGCTTTGCTTTGATTTTGTATTACTTTTACAAGTTATTCTCCTCTAAAAAGGGCTTCAATTGAGAATGAAGTTAACATAATTTTTAATGACAACAATAAACCAATATGTTGATTGTGGCCTGGAGTTTTTCAGGGTTTGTTATGTCTTTAGGTGCTTCCAGATGAGGATCAATTGGTGGATTTTCATTCTTTATTGCACATTTGCAGTTGAGTTATAATTTTATCCATTGGTGCTAAATATGTTTAGAAACTGCTGGATTTTTTGAATTCCATTATGTTGGAATGTGTGGGTTGTTGAAACTAATATTTATGTCAACTAATATTTAATCCACTTTCCTTCTCGACTGCTCGTATTAGATTAAATTAAATTACTGATGAGTTAAGATTGAGCTTCTATAGGTCATATGAGCAAGATCGTCATAAATACTTCTTGATTTGACTTTCTAATGATGTCTTCATGATGCAGATTTTGAATACATAGCACAAGTTCTTTACATGGCTGAAAAGATCTCTTCCCATTGAGTTGAACTTTAATTGCAAATCCATGTAAATAGAGAAGATAATCCGTCAGTGTTGTACATACACTTCAACTTGGGTAGTGTGTCTGTATCGATCACATGTCAAATATCGACACTCTTCGAACACTCTATAATGGTCATTTTTCTTTCTTTACCAAAAATGTTATATATTTTTAATTCAAAGTTATATTAAACAACTATGTAATCATATTTAAGACATTTCAATAAGAAAAGTTAATAACAAGTACAAAACTTTATATAAATGAAGAATTTAAGAGAATTTAATCAACATGTTGACAACGTATCATGTCAGTAATTTTTTGAAAAATCGTGTGTCGAACATGTGTTCATTTCGGTGCATCATAGCAATTCGTACACTGGTTATTTGTGTGTGCAGTCCTCGTTCTTTAACAACTTGATTTTGTTGTCATCGTAACTGATTTTACAAATTCTTTCAATATATTATGCTTGAATTGTTCTGAAAAGATATTTTAGTTATTAATACATTTCTCCTTTCTTTCTTAACCCATTCACTTCCCTCTACAAGATATGTGTTTTGCCTCACATGCTTCTTGTATCATAATTTATATTCATGTTGATGTTCATTTCAGCTATTTAAGATGAAATTTTGTTAAATGGATTTCTCCAGTTAGCTCTTATAGATTTAAACATTTTGCCACAGGTTGCATCACTACTAAGGAGCTTGGGACTGTGATGCGCTCTCTGGGACAGAACCCAACTGAGGCTGAGCTTCAAGATATGATCAGCGAGGTTGATGCTGATGGGAATGGGACTATTGACTTCCCTGAGTTCCTCAACTTGATGGCCCGGAAGATGAAGGATACCGACTCTGAGGAGGAGCTCAAAGAAGCTTTCCGGGTTTTTGACAAGGACCAAAACGGTTTCATTTCTGCAGCTGAACTCCGCCATGTCATGACAAATCTGGGTGAGAAGCTTACAGACGAGGAGGTTGATGAGATGATTCGAGAGGCTGATGTGGATGGCGATGGGCAGATTAACTACGAGGAGTTCGTCAAGGTCATGATGGCCAAGTGAGAACTTTACAACCCAAATCTAAATCTTTAGATGAATGAAGATGGACAAGAAGGCCAGGTCAATTGATGAAATTCCCATTTCTTGTTAGGACGTGTTCTTTTGACATTATTATCTTTGTTTGAATTGTTGCTTGTTTCTATTTTTTGCATTGTTTTCACGTGCTGTTCTTCAGTGCATGCTTGTTTGCCATGCCCCCTGTTTTATTGGTCCAGGTTGTTAGTTTCTTCAGCTATTCTGGTATTATGAACCTCGAACGACTGGATAACTACGATGTTTATCATACTTTCGACTAATTCTGTTGATTATTACCCCCATTCCGTTGAGCTTGTCTCGGGATCTTATATGTTCTCTCTTTCATGTTTACACAATTGTTGAATTCTTATTAGGATTGCCAACTCTTGCTCATGACTGCATAATATTACCATAGAGCCATTTTTCCGAGTATAATGCACCCGCTCCACACTTGATGTGTGCATCGGTGCAAAGGATCATCTGCACCTGACCTGACCCTAATCTCGAGTGGTCTTGATTAAAGTCAAGACTGCTCAAATGAGGTCGTTTTGAAAAATCTAAAGACAAAGTCAGTCGAGATTGCTCGAATGAGGTCCACTTGAAAAATCTACAAAGTTATAATTGGAACAAAAAATGGCTTTGTGCCTCTTCAAGTGGTTTAAGAACTTCGACGTTCTGCACCAATTTGGCCACAGATATATTTTTACGCTACCAGAGTCGGACGAAGTTATTTCAACAAAATGATGTATTCACGCATGCAATGCAATGTAACACCACCGATAATAAGTTTAGCATATGATATTGGATAAGACTGATTTGTATAAGAACAAAATTTTAATTTTTTTTAAATTCAGTATTGTCTAATTTTGTGCAATCCACACTACCTACCTACAGTAATCTACGCATGAAATGTTCACGCAATAACAAATATTAGGGCTCACTGAATATCATAGTGACCTGTTTAACCAAATTGTGGGCATTGTGCCTTTGCACAAATCATGCTAAATCTTGCACCTTCCCAAAAGCAGCAGTTGAAAAACCTCGCAGACATCTTAACAACGGTTAAACAAGACGAAGTGCCTGATTTGTAAAGACAACAAAACCTGAGCTCCCACACGGATCATTTAATTCACCCCATATCCATGTGACAGCAATGTCAAGACACACGGTTGCCAACCGTTTGATACAGCGACCTAAGCTGTGTGTTCCATTTATCTATCGCACCGTACTTCTTCATTCCCTTTGACCTGCACGCATATATTATTGTGATAAAAAAAAAATTGGAATGCGAAAGAAATAGCTGTGCTCGAGAAAAAAGGATGAAATTTATTGCGAAAAAAGTGGAAGGAAGAAGTTGACAAGCAAACCTGTCACCACGTTCCAACAGCCGATTCACTTGGTCAATGTGTCCATGAATACGATTATCCAAGAGAAGGGACACTAACAGCTCCTCGAAATCCTTTTCTGGTACATTAAGTTCCTGCAAGTGAAAAGTGTCAGCGCTTCTCCATAAATCACCTACTGCAGCCTTTACTTCAATCTCTAACCCTGCTGAACAATGTGCTCTTCATCTACACACAGGTGCTGCCTATAATCGCATCTTCATAACTTCAAAGCCAGACCTATTGTCTATGAATTGAAATAACTCAGTACATTAGCAAACAGATATGACTCAATGACCTGGGCATGTTCAAAAACTCAGTGCAGTCCCATGCTCTCGCATGGAAGTTAAACTGGAATTTTACCAATTGCATGCACCTCCGAGAAAAATGTAGACAAAAAAGCTAAGAACAAAAACCAAACAGCATGGAGAAAAAAAAAAAAAAAAAAAATCCCTAGTAATATAAAAGAAAAGTATATTAAATCTCGTATCACCTTTGATATAAAGGGGATCCGAATTCTTGTATAAGGCTTAATGAGCTTAAGCAACACTTGTGTTCTCACATTCTTCAAAAGATCTTCAATGTAATTTCGGATAAATGGATCATCCATTATCGTCCTTCTGTTACTCTGAAAAAATTCTCAACATACTTGTTTCAGAACAACAAGAAACAAGATAGACTAGTAGTATTCCAACAGAAGATAACATATGATAGCATGCTGTTGTACCTTTAGAATTTTCTCAAACTCCAATATCTCATTCCGTTGATATGCCGCTATTAGGTTCGTCATGGCCAATATCTCAGGGTCATTTTTATATCTACAAGTAACAAAAGCAGGTGTGGTGAAGGATCTATCATTCTATGCTGCAGGAACATAATATGTTGCTAAAACCTATTAAACAACTTACAGATTAGCCTCTTGACCATCTAATGGGTCGACCTCAGATATCATCAGCATATTAGCCAGAACCAAATATCTGCCAGGGAGGAGAACCGTCGTGGACAATATTAAAATGTGAAGGGTTGGATTTCAGGTGGAATCCAGGCAAGCAGCAAGGCGAACAATTAGTCACTCCGTCTACAATTTCCTTTACAAGACATCCCCGAATAATATATAATAATTCACTTTCAGAAATGGCTTTATTTGAAGTACATAATATGACAAGCGAGGATTTTTGGCCACTAATTTTGAGGGTGAAAAACAAAATAGTCATGCCACATGCTCATGCATTCATCTCTCACCAGGTCCTCCCATTAAATTGTGATAGTGGGAGTATATTAATAGACTGAGATTCTGCATATGCAACATTATGCTTAATATGAACAAGTTCTTTGACAGCAATTTAGAGATGTGTGGGGGGCTTTTAAATTTTCTTTTTCCTTATATTTTTCTTTTCTCTTATTTGTATTTTAATTAAGATTCAGTATTTACCATTTTACCTTCAGAAATTTAGACAAGTGAAATCTAACATTCAACTGGATAGAAACTAGGATGCAGTGGCTACAAAATCAAAACATAGAGGACCAAGCTGCTACAGTTTAAAGATTGAAGACCTACTTGCTCTATATTGAATGGCTTATGAACAGTCACTGTAATTTTTCCTAAAATAATTGTTTAGGTAAGATATACAATTATGTCAATTGCAAAGGTCATAGTGAAGTTGATCTTTCAATCATTTCATTAGGGATACTTTACTTGCATATTACAAAAATAAAAGTAATGCATCCCTAAGTGTTTTTATGTCATGTAATAAGTTGAAAGTGACAGTCAAATAGGGGAAGAATTGAGGGGAGTGTAGGACAAACTCTAGACACAAAAGGGTTTGTTTGAGACACACTTTAAACACTGGATACGCCTATGGTTCCCAGCTTCATCATATCATAGTTCTTAAAAGCTTCAAAGAAATCAGTAGCTGCCTCTGCCCATTGTCTCTCTGCCATATGCATTTTTCCACCACACTCGCGAATAATTACCATTATTCTAGGATGAGGAATAGCTGACTTGATTGACAGTGCTCTTTGATATAATTCCTGCAATAAATTGAACATTCAATTGATATTGGCCTATTTTTATAAACAGTAAAAAAAGATCAAACCAATTCTTATTCACATATTTCGTGGAAACCACAAGTACTACTCACTTATTCACAACTCATTTCTATCTATTTGTAAACACATCCAAAACAAGCTTTTAGCATATGAGCAACATTTGATATATTCTTTTTTTCTCTGAGTCCACCAGAACACTTCTTTGTATCCTAGTGAATAATTAGTAATTCACATAAATTTTGTTTCCCCTTTGTATTTTTCCATCAATATCTGAAGTGAATGATTGGCATAGTAGATCTCACTGACATAAAACTCAATTGGCGTTTTCTAAAATTACACCTTAATCTATGCCCAATCACTCTTCACATAATCTTATAGCATCACCCACAACTTTAACACCTTTATAATTTATACTATCTTGAATATCTCCTTGTGTATTGAAAATAGGTTTTCTCTAATAATATTCCTTTTTGTAGGTAAGTCATATCTTTACTCTTTAATATATTATCAAATAACTTTGTTAATCATGAAATACTCGCTTCATCTGCATACTTCAATTGTCAATACATTGACAGAGATATTTGGATCAATTGCTTTTCTTATCTTCGTCCTCTGCATAGCCTCTCCCACTTCCAAGACTAAGAACCTTCTAGCGCAGTTAACATGTCATCTTCAATAGCATTTCCTTCTGAACCTTCACATTATCGATTCCATTAAATAATTTGCCAAAAAAATTGCTTCATGGTTCCTTAATCTATTTATACCCCATTTTCATTCAATTCTTGTGTTTCATGGTTCTACCATTTCTTTATAAACTTGAACATCTTTGGGTATTTCTATTTTTCTGTACTTAGTAATCACATGAGTCATGTCAACCAACACTAACCTATGTTGCAAAGTTGGGCTCTCATCAAGAATAACTTAGCAATCCTTAAACAACCTATTCACCCTTGAGCATGCTTGGATGAATCTATTTGACAATTTTTTCCCACTCAACCATTGACTTGGTGAAGAGGATGGAGTTATTGAATTACTAGTGGGTTGTTTAGTTGAACCACTGATTTATAATAGATAATATAAAACTATGAATTATTAATATTCTTTGTACAAGTACCATTTTGAGTGTAAAGTTTCAAAGACGAATATTTAATATGTAATATATTGTTACTCAATTTTAACAACATACAAGGAAATATACTTACAAGTATTAGTAAAATCTTCATTCTTATTGAATTGAATTTTATTGAAATTAAGCTAATAATTATGCAATAACAAACATATAGAACTTCTAACAAATAAAAAGTAGAAAAGCATCTCATTTGTGAGTTATATATGGAAATATTGAATTAAAGTCAGTGAGCTTAATCCTAGAGATAATATATATGAGCATAAATATTTTGCTTCTCTTCATAGTGAACGTAAGGCCAAAATGTAAATTACTTGTCTATGCCCCTGTTTGGTAGTCATTTTTGGGGAGAAAATGCATTTTTGAATAGTGATTGATGGAGAATGTGTGGTTAAAAATTAAGAAAAATTTTTGGGTTTGCATAAAATATTATTTTATTGAAAAATGTGTGGTCGTAAAGAAGAGAAAAAAAAATGCATTTTGGAAAAAATGGCTACCAAACAGGGGCTATATAGTATGTCATAATCTTATATATCAAGTCTGCTTAAGAATGCAAGAAAATGACTTTGGTTTGTTGGTAATATACCAAACCATTAAACAATAATCCCGGTTCGGTAGTTTTTTTTTCTCTTTTAAGTGACCTGTCATGGCACCTCCAAGAGATGCAAAACCGTTCGAGGCACCATGGTTGACAAGACTGGCCAAGTTAATTAAGTCAGAGTTTTTGCTCTGATTTGCCAATTCGCTATGGACTTTATGGGACCCCTTTGCCCACTTTTATTGGTTATTCACCGAGTCACACTTTGACAAGTGTCTCCATAAACATCAATCACAAGTCATCCCAAAATCCAAGTAGTTTTTAAAATTTCTGTTTTATCTTCAAGCCATCATTTACATGTACTCTTTCATGTTCCAAGTCACATTTCCCAATACGACCATTCAAATCTCGGGCAGCAAAAAACATGATCTTGACTAGTAGTTGTCAGAATTAATTCATTCACGTGTTTCCAAATCATTTCTTCAGTCCATTCAACTTCTATCGCCTCATATTTTTAAACCTAATTAATGATTATTATTCCTATACTGTTTCAGCTCTCTTCTTTACCTAGTTACCTATATGCCAAAGATTATAGGCCACCTTTTCTAGTCCGTTCACCTCCCTCTTCCCATTTCAATTACACTTTATCTTGACTCTCTGCTTGACAACCTCAAAACATAGCACTTTTTTCCAACTGTTATGAGAATATTACAAGTAAAATTAATAAAACTTCAAAGTTTAAGGATTAATACAGGAATATTACTTCCAATAGATCAACCTATATGCCCCACTTCTTCTAACAATGACCAAGTCCAGTCACGCGAACTAAAAATCTTATACTATATATTTTTCATACAAGTGGTAAGTTCTTTTATGATATGGGTTACCAGCAATTTATGATTAGATATTTTTTCCAACAAGTTTTTTTAACTTATAACCTAATCATGTCAATCCTAGACTTGCATAAACCAATGGGGATGCTTTTTTAATTCATGCCTTTATTTGGGGAGGGGTGCTTATATATCTTACATATGCTCTTCCTTGCCATAATTCCAACTATCTTTAACTGTTAAAGGGCTATTATTTTTGAAGAGACATAACAAGCTGAGATATTGAAATAGCTAAAACAAAGAGTAGAATTCGTTCTTCATAGAGACGCTATAATAAAGATGGCCTATTTCAAATTAGACCAAAAAGAACCCAAGGCACGATCTCTATTGTTTCTACTATACTAGACTATATAACAAAAACTGAGACTAAAAGTGAACACAATAAGCCTGAAATTTTTATTTTTTATTTTTTGGATGGTACGATAAGCCTGAAAAATAATAATGAATAAATAAACACATGCTCACAGATAAAGAAGAAAAGAATCCAGTTTAGACATGTCCACACACATAAATGCAACAACATGCTGCTTCAGTAAATCAACAACGTGACAAGAAGTAATTAAAATACCTTGAGTTTTTTTGTTGTTTTTTGTCTCTGTGTACATTTGAATTTCAATTGCATATACTTCCAGCAATTGTGTCCCTTTCTTCTGATCATATGTACCATCTTCTTTTTTACATGATTTGTGGAGCTCCTTCAAAATCTAATTAAATACATTGAATTATATTCATTATCCATGGATAAAATCGGTGAGCTTTTTACAAAAGAAAACAACTTTGTTCATCCGTCCGTATTCACCCATATCAAACCATATCTTGCAAAGCTTCAGATTTGTTTTGAACCACAGTCTCTGCAAAGAAAGGTCAGTCAAGTCTTTGAAAAGAAAAACACATTAAGTTCCAATATATGATAAAGTTCTGACCTCGTTTTTTGCCTCTTCAAGAGCCTTTAAAGTGGTCTGATAAAACTCTTTCAAGAGGCTAAAGTTCTGACCAGCTGATCCAGAAATGAAATCCATTATATTGTTGATTCACTTCTCACTGTAGTTTCTAGTCACTGCAGATTTGATGTAAGTTAACATATCTCTATAAGCATCCATCATTTCTTTGTACTTCCCTAGCTTATAGTACAGCTTAACAGCTTGCTTTAAAGCTTTGAATCCCCTGCACAAAAACAACAAAAGTGTTCAATCACGTCAAAACTACTAACAAATGCATGAATTACAAAAAAATTGAGATAAGCGAGCAACTTAAACTGAAATGATGAAAATGACCTATCATTTGTAAGTTAAGATCTGAAGTAGTTGATTACACAATTTTTCATGGAGAAATTCAACAATTCTCAACATAGATGGCAGCATCTTTAATATTTGGGCAAGGAAAATTTTCCTTTGTAGCATGCACTTCAGATAAAAACAGGTTAGACATGTGTACATTTCTGATGGTTCTTAAAGACTTGAATTGCTAGTACTTAATTACTTCATCATGAACAAAATTAAAATGCCTATAACGAAAGATGTCATATAGTAGCAGCTGCTTAGTTCTGTACACCTGAACACATCAAATTCCAGTGAAGACTTAATAAGAGTTTAGCAGCAGTTTGTAATTTTATACTTTCATCCGTACATCCACCGTGTATCTTCATTCATTGTGATACACATAACACAATGTCACCTTAAACGATAAACTATGTCATCTATCATTAGTATATGATTTTAAAAACTGCGATAACTTCACATTTGGGATTTGCTACTGTAATTTTAAGGATCACGGTGAAGAAAAATTTTATTAAGGAAAAAAACCAAAAGAAGTGCTTGTTCAATGAAAGTTGGTAAGATAATACATCTTACAGCTATCAAATTATGAATCTTCCAGGATTATTACTGTCTAAGTAAGAATCGTGTTAAACGCCCATTCTCTTCCCATAATTGGGAAGTATCAGCATTTAATCCAAATGGGCCACAAACCTGTTTAATAAAAATAACCTTCTTTGGACCAAAATACTATAATCTGAAGGATGAATCTATATCAACCAACAGGACTCTACAAAATGAGCACTTACCAAATATAACACCAGTAGCCTATAAAGTACATAAAAAAATAAAAATAAATGCTAGACATTTATGTCCATTATGATCTACGGTAAATAGTCACAAAATAAACTGTTTCAACTATTTCCTAAAGAAAACTATCTGCAAAGCTGTATATCATCCATGATTTACGAGCATCCAAATATTTGCTGAACTAGTAATATAAGGAAAACATTAAATTCTGAGAAAACTCACCACTCAGCCTTGTCAGGTTCCATCCGTACAACTTTGGCAAAACCCTCAAGCGCAGCTTCTGGATCTGTTTCAACCAAGCCTGCAAATAAAAAAACATATAAGAAATGTTTAATCAAGGTAAAAATGATAAAATTAGCTAACATGGCGAAATCAATTGAAAAATGCCATTCACGAGAGGCTCGGAAAAATTTCTCAAGTTCTACAACTTTACCAAAATTATGAATGTTAAAGGATATTGCAAATATTAAGTTACCATAATATTAACTTACCATATGTATAGGATCTCTATGTTAAGTAGGATTCCTATTGCTTTGTACACAAGTTAGGATTAGTATATAATCTTTGTAATTCTCTTCTCTGTATAATCATTCATTCAATATACATAAAAACATAGAGGTATTATTCTCCTCTCCATATCTCTCTTTCTTTTCACATATTTTATACAAATTTTATATGGTATCAGAGCATAGATTCTGAGCAACAATGTCTGGACAAAATAGTGGTAAAGACAACATAGAGGCGATGACAACCCAATCGGATCCCATGGCTCTACAGCAATCCGATCATCCCGGTTTAATACTCGTTTCTAAACCACTTGATGGAAACAACTATGGACAATGGAGTAGGGCTATGAGAATCTCTCTAATCGCCAAGAATAAACTTGGTTTCATCGATGGCAACACCAAAGAACCAGAAGGAGATGATGAGAAACATCAGATGTGGGAACGAAGCAACCATATGGTGCTTTCTTGGATACTGAATTCGGTACATCAGGACATCGCCGAAAGCGTCATGTACTCCGAATCGGCCACAGAGGTGTGGAACGACCTGCGAGACCGGTTCTCTCAAGGTAATGATGCACGTATATATCAGATTCGCCAAGAGATTTTTGAACATCGACAAGGCAGCCAATCGGTATCGGCTTATTACACTAAGTTGAAGGCATTATGGGATGAACTGGGTTCTTATCGAGACCCAATTAAATGCACTTGTGGGAATGCTAAAATTCTGGCTGAAAGAGATGAGAATGAGAAGGTGATGCAATTTCTAATGGGGGTAAACGATTCCTTCTCGACGGTTCGTGGAAATATTTTAATGATGAATCCTTTCCCAGATACTAGAAGGGTTCATGCTATTTTAATGCAACATGAAAGGCAAATTGAGGTTACAACGGATCGTGAAGGACAACACTCAATCAATTGGCAAAAATCAGGAAGTTGGAGATCAAACCAGAAGAACAATAATTTTTCGAAAAATTCGCTCAGTAATGTTCGGTCGACCGAAATTCACCTCAGACAGGATCGATCGACCGAAAATCCCTACCGGTCGACCGAAAATCCCTACCGGTCGATCGGTGCAGCGGGATCTCAGAAACACTGCAGCCACTGTGAGATGATGGGGCACAATGTCGATACCTGCTACTTCATCCATGGCTTCCCTCCAGGGCATAAACTTCATGGAAAAGATGTAAGGCCCCGAAACAAACGGTTCACAAACGCCTCCATCACCTCTAATCTTGATTCCAAGGAAGGAAAGATACTTACCACCAAAGAATATGAGCAAATCATGTCGCTCCTGAACAACAAGACCGGTAATGATAAACCTTATGTTAACACCTCAGGTATCAATCACTCTACTACCTCTTTAAGTAATTCGTGGATTATTGATAGCGGAGCCACTGATCATGTGACGAAAGATGGAGTCGTTGAAAATAAATTTATGCCTAAACAAAATGCTGTGCACTTACCAAATGGGGGTCTGGCTTCTATTAAATCTATTGGTGCAGTTAAATTGAAGAACGATATGATTGTTGATAATGTGCTTTATGTTCCCAACTTCAAAGTTAACCTGTTGTCTATCAGCAAGCTCACTAGAGAGTTAGGTTGCTATGTGACATTTTTTTCCTGATTTTTTTGTGTCATGCAGGATTTGACTACGAAGAAGACGATTGGCTTGGGAAGGCAGAGTAACGGCCTATATTATCTTTCCCAAAAACCACAAATACACCATACTACTAGTGGACCAACCAACCTATGGCACAGACGACTTGGGCATCCTTCAGTCTCACCTCTTCAATTCTTAGCACAAAATACTTTAGAAATTAGTTTTGATTCCCACAATGTTTGTGATATTTGTCCTTTAGCAAAACAATCTAGATTACCTTTTAAAGTCAGTCAAATTTCTAGCAATAAATCATTTGATTTAATCCATTGTGATATCTGGGGACCTCATAAAATTTACTCTCATTCTGGCGCTAAATATTTCCTTACAATTGTTGATGATTATTCTCGTTATGTTTGGGTACATCTTATGCGCCATAAATCTGAAACTCAAGGCATAATTAAGAACTTCTTTGCTTGGGTTAAAACTCAACACAACTTGACCATCAAAGCCTTACGGTCTGACAATGGCCAAGAATTCCTATCCTTGCAAACATTCCTAGATGAAAATGGCACTACTTTCCATAGGTCTTGTCCTTATACTCCCCAACAAAATGGAGTCGTGGAGAGAAAACACCGTCACCTCCTCAATGTAGCCCGTGCCCTTAGATTTCAAGCCAATTTTCCTTTAAAATTCTGGGGGGAACACATCAAAACTGCTTGTTACCTTATCAATCGGATTCCTTCACCATTGTTGTCACATAAAACACCATATGAAAGACTGCACAAGAAGCCCCCTCCTTATTTCCATTTACGTGTCTATGGTTGTCTGTGCTATGCCACTAACCTTAAACCCAACCACAAATTTGATCCTCGTGCCAGCCGGTGTGTGTTCCTTGGCTACCCCTCAGGACAAAAGGGATATCTCTTATATGATCTCAACGATCGAAAATTAGTGGTGTCCCGAGACGTCGTGTTTCATGAAGATACTTTCCCATATGCTTCCCAACAGCATGAGGACACCAACTCCATCCCGTTGCCCCAATTCACGCCTTTTGACATTGAAACACAAAATTTATCACATCCTGACAGCCACCATATACCCGAAACATCCACTCTGCCTGAAAATCCCGATACTTTGTCTTCCGGTCGACCGAACGCACCTATCGGTCGACCGAACTCCCCTGCCGGTCGACCAAACCTACCTGCAGCCAGTTCATCAGAAACCCCTGAACCTAGTCTTGCTCACTCTCCCACAGATCAACAAATCCAGCAGCCAATACCACCAAATGACCACCTTCGACGTTCTACAAGATCAACTCAACCACCCATTCGCCTCCAGGATTACCTTGTCAACCATGCTCTGCCTACTCAAGCCGGGTCTCTTCCGGCCAAATCCAGCACTCGACACCCCATATCACGGTATGTGTCATATGACAACCTTTCTTCTCTTCATTATGCTTATATACACAATATTTCACATGCTGTTGGGCCTGCATCATATGAGGCAGCCTGTCAGGACCCCAAATGGGTGGCTGCTATGACAGATGAAATTCATGCCTTGGAAGAAAATCGCACTTGGTCACTTGTCCCACTTCCTCCAGGACATCACCCTATTGGTTGTAAGTGGATGTTCAAGATCAAATTTAACTCTGATGGTACAGTTGAACGGTACAAGGCCCGGTTGGTGGCAAAGGGATTTACACAACGAGAGGGGATTGATTATACTGACACCTTCGCTCCGGTTGCCAAGTTGACTACCGTACGATGCTTACTTGTTGTTGCCTCCATTCGGAATTGGACACTCCATCAGATGGATGTGCATAATGCCTTCCTCCATGGCCACCTTGATGAGGAGGTCTATATGTGTAGCGACCGAGAATTTTAATTATGTTTTTTGAAAAACGTGTCGTTAAACTTTAAACCCGAGTTTTAAAAGTAAAAACGCGTTCGTCTAGCCGTTATTAAATTAATTTAAATCGAATTCAATTTCGAATATTTTAATTTATTAAATTCCTTATCGTTTAAATTCGAAATTAATACGATAGATTATTATTTCGGCCCAATAATCTATTAGTCCAATTAGGGTTATTTTAAGCCCAATTCCTTAAGTCCAATTAGAAAATCCTTCCGGCCCGAATTTCTGGTCCGTTTACTACCCTAGGGATCCGTGCCCTAGTTTCCTACTGTATATATACCCCAACCTCTCCCCCTTCAACCTCACTCCCGCAGCCTAGGTAAGAAATTCAATTCCTCTCCTTGCAGTTAACTCCCGGTTCTTCTGCCTGATCGAGAAACTTACCATCGATGCTAGAAAACTAATTTCTAGCATCAATGGATTCAAGTGTGATGCTAGAAAACCAATTTCTAGCATCCACACCATCACCTTCAACCTACAGACCGTTGATAACGGCCACTGTCCATCCCACAGCCCAGAACCCCCACCTCCAACGCCACTGCAGTCATCCATCTACCCGACAATCCAGAACCAACACCTAATTGCCCAACCGAACCACCACCACCTCACTACAACACCTCCTGCAAACCCACAAACTGCAGCCGTCCATTCCACAACCCAGAAACCGCCAAACCACCGCCCAATCGACGGCCATTGCCAACCCAAAAATCGAGCCCAAATCAAAAACCAAAACCAGAAAAAGGAGACCCACGAACTTACCTCATACTTCGACCCATCTTCCAACCAGTGCCACCGCCGGAAAGTCCAAGAAAATTGCACCTCTAAGCCCCGGCTTCTCTCCAACCCGAGCGCCAAAATCACCCCACCACCACCTCCACACCACCGGCGCCACCACGCGACGGTGGCGCTGCTACTTCGCGCGCCGGCAGGATCGGAGGGAGGGGCGAAGCCCCTTCCCGTCGCCTCCCGTCGCCTCTCCTCTCTCAACTCGTGTGAACGCGAATGAGAGAGAGAGAGATAATTGTTTTATTTAATTGATTTTTCGAAAATTATGATTTTTAGCCCCTAGTTTAGAAGTTAGTTCAATTAGGTCCCCCAGGTTTTAAAATGAGTTATTTCAGTCCTAAAGTTTGGTTTTTAAAAGAAGAACAGCCCAAATTTATGTTTTAAAAACAAATCAGCCCTCAGATTTCGAAAAAGTCAATTTCAGTCCCCGAATTCTTAATTTCAGTTTTAACCAATTCCCAATTTAGTCCCTATTTTAGAAAAGTTTAATTTTAGCCCTTAAACTTTTATTTTCAACTCTAATAAATTCCAATTAAGTCCCTAAACTTTATTTTCATCGTTTTTAATCTTTTAAAAAATTTCGAAACACTAATTCAAAGTTTATTTTCTATTTTTGGCTAGACGAAACGTACGAGCGATTGAGGAATTGAGATTTTTCTTCCCACTCCACTTTCACGCAAATCGAGATAAATTGAGGTAGACTCGCCCCCATTAATTAGTTTAAATTATAATTGCATGTATTATGTGATTTTATGTGATTATATGCTTTGATGCATAAGATGAGAATCCCTTATGGGATAGATTATATTGTTATGCTTGTCGTAACTTATATGCTTAATTGCATGAGAAGAAAGAGAATCTCGTATGAGATAAGATGATGTTATGCATAACTTACTTGCTTAAATGCATGAGACAGACTACCCACACCCTATGATTTTAAAGAGCCTATGATTTTTCAAAGAAAATAAGCCTATGAGAATATCACTGTATAAGTCGCATAATTATGTGTTCAATTATTCTGTAGATTAATTACTGGCGATGAGTCTACTGAGTATTTCTTCGAAATGCTCATGCTACTATTTTAACAATATTTGCAGATTTTGGAGACGGCCGAGTTTGATGGGCAGTGGTGGCGTGAACGAATAATAGTAGTTAATTGTTTTCAATTTACTTTTAAATTTCACTCATTTGAACGTTATGAACTTACCTTGTCGTTTCCGCTATTTCAAACTTGAGTTTTAAAGTTTAATAAATTTTCTTTAAATTAATTCTAATGAGATTTATTGCCGTTAACGTTCACAAATTTTAAATGTGATGCTTTTAAAAATTAGTTATTCCGCCAAACTTTTCAGTTAAATTAGGGCAAAGAAAAGATGACGTGGCGTTCCGGGTCCGCGGAACTCGGGGCGTTACAGCTTGGTATCAGAGCCAGTCTGCGTTTCTGTAGACTGGCAAATTTTCCAAAAAAAAAAAAAAAAAAAGATATTCCACATTATTTAAATTCATATTAATGAAAGTTGCCACTGCCATCACTCGATCAGCCGACTCCAAAGGTAAAGAAGTTTATGAAGTTTAAATGCTATTTTAATTCGGATACTTATTTTGATGCTCTATGAGACTTAGAAGAAAGAAAGAAAGAAAGAGAAAGAAAGAAAGTGTATCCGAATTAGAAAGAAAGAAAGAAAGACGAATTTGAGCATAATTTGAAAAAGTTTCCTCTAATTTTTACGTCCTCAAAATTTTAACTAGGAGAGATGAATAACCCCGCTTAATTGGACTTTGCATAATTGATTTAGGACATGGCACCTATTCGTAGAAATGCACTCAGCGATGCAGAACGAGCCATTAGAGATTATGACCGTTTCAGGCCCGAACTTGAGTGGACGATTGTTCAACATGTAGAGCAGTTGAATATCGTACGTGAGCGGGCCATACAGCATGGCTACGTGACCAATGATCACCGATCGATCCGCCACCTACTCTCTACTTTTCGAAGTGACTATGCGGAGGTAGCTAATAGCATATATGTAGATGCTTTAGTATCTCTGAATGTGGAGATGGAGTATGATACCTTCTGCACGAGACTTGTGGCATATTGGCCCATGTACTTTGAGTACCGCTATGGATTTGCTCCCGAAGAAGACTCAGAAGAAGAAGCTGAGGAAGACGCTGATCCAGCGCTAGGAGAGTTCTCGGACGCTGAATCAGGCGTATACGAAGAATAATAGAGAGATAGAAATTAGAGTAGGCTCGACATGTTATTGTAAAATAAAAAAAAAAAAAAAAAAAAAAAAAAAAAAAAAAAATTTATGTTCGGCATACGTGCCTTCCTACCCATGTATTTTTCATTACAAGAAATCGAGTTTTGAATAAAATGATATTTTGGATTCCAATTTTTCATTTTTGAGTTATCTGCTATCGTCTACATTATTGGTACACGTAATTCGACATTTACGAGCTACCTTTAAAAATTTTATGAAGGTTATGGCACCACCAACCCAAAGCGATGTCATTCGGGAATTACTTAACGTGGTGCAAGAAATGAGACAAGCTCCACAGCTGGTTAACCCCACAATACCAGCGATAGAACAGTTCCGAAGATACCACCCACCTACGTTCGATGGAGGAGATAGTCCACTAGCAGTGGAAGAGTGGCTCCAGGGCATTGAGAAGATATTCAGGCACATATCTTGCCCTGAAGATAAGAAGGTAATTTGTGCCGAGTTCATGTTAATCGGAAGAGCTGGTTTCTGGTGGGAATCTGCATCACGGACAAGGAGCTCAGAGCAGCTAGCAGCTCTGACTTGGGACAAATTTAAGGCTGAGATCAGGGATAAATTTTTCCCACAAGCCCTCAGAGATCACAAGGAGTCCGAATTTTTACGCCTGGTACAAGGTGAAATGGATATAACTGAGTACGAGAGGAAATTCGAGGAACTGTCACGTTATGCTCCACATCTGGTGGAGACTGAGTTCAAGAAGGCAAGGCGTTTTGAGAGAGGTCTACGCCATGATATTCGACAGATTGTCAGTTCACATGAACTGCCAACTTACGGAGATGTTGTGAAGAAGGCTCAAGCAGTAGCCTATGCTGGTGTGAGAGTTGGGAACCAAGGCAATCAGAACGAGCAGAGGTATCAGGGAAAGAGAAAGTGGCAAGGTCCAAATCGCAATCAGAATCAGAATCAGAATCAGAACCGGAATCCAACATTTACCAAGAGGCCAAATCTAGGACCAGCAGGGAGACAGATGACCACTTTCACTCCACCCTGCCCTAAGTGCCAGAGGCCGCATAAAGGAGAGTGCCTTTTTGGAAAGGGTGTCTGCTACAAGTGTGGCCAGCCGGGCCACTTTGCATCGGATTGTCGTGCCCCGTCCGCCCAGGGTTCCAATCAGAAGGCGAACCCAGACCAGAACAGAAAAGGAAAAGCAAGAGTGTTTGCTATGGATGCAGCTGAGGATTCCGACGTGATTGCAGGTATACTATCTATCTCTAGTATTCCTGTATATGTTCTAATAGATTCAGGAGCTACGCATTCATTTATAGCCGAAGAATGTTTAGGAAGACTGAACTTAATAGGAGAAGGAACTGGTAGTACTCTCGAGGTTAGTTTACCGTCAGGAGGAACTATTGATACCAATAAGATAGTCAAAGCAGTACAAATAGATTTTGATGGCCAAGTTTCGGAGGCAGACTTGAATATTATTCGAATGAACGATTTCGATATTATTCTGGGTATGGATTGGCTTAGCACCAACCATGCCGCAATCATGTGCCACGAGAAAGAGGTTATTTTTCGCAAAGATGGTGAAGAAGTATTCAGATTTCACGGGACGAAGATCAAAGCACCTCCTCGCCTTATCTCGGCTTTACAAGCGGAGAAGCTATTAGCCAAGGATGATTGTCATGGCTATTTGGTTAGTCTTCAAGACAAGCCCGTAGAAGAGATTACTCTGGACTCAGTGCCAGTGGTATGCGAGTACAGCGATGTCTTTCCAGACGATCTATCGGGTACTCCACCAGATAGGCAAGTGGAATTTTCCATTGATTTGGTGCCAGGAGCTGCCCCGGTTTCTAAAGCTCCGTACCGCATGGCGCCGAAAGAGTTGCAAGAACTGAAGGTGCAGTTGGAGGAATTGCTAGAGAAGGGTTTCATCAGGCCAAGTGTATCTCCATGGGGAGCACCTGTTCTATTTGTAAAGAAGAAGGACGAAAGCATGAGGATGTGCATCGACTATCGAGAACTTAATAAGTTGACAATAAAGAATAAGTATCCCCTTCCCAGGATCGAAGACTTGTTCGATCAGCTGAAAGGTACAGCTATCTTTTCCAAGATTGATTTGAGATCTGGTTACCATCAGCTAAAGGTTTCGCCAAGTGACATACCAAAGACGGCGTTCAGGACACGCTATGGGCATTATGAGTTCACGGTAATGCCTTTCGGCCTCACGAACGCACCTGCGATATTTATGGACTTGATGAATAGAGTTTTCCATCAGTATCTCGATAAATTCGTTATTGTTTTTATCGATGACATACTGATCTACTCCAGAAATTCTGCACAACATGAAGAACATTTAAGGACTGTGTTGGAAACACTAAGAGCAGAAAAGTTGTATGCCAAATTCAAGAAATGTGAATTTTGGCTTGAGCGAATAAGTTTCTTAGGTCATATTGTTACAGCTAAAGGCATCGAGGTTGATCCTTCTAAAGTTGGGACTGTAACGAATTGGCCAACACCTGCAAATGTTGGAGATGTGAGAAGCTTTCTTGGATTAGCCGGATATTATCGACGATTCATAGAGGGTTTCTCTAAAATAGCAGGTCCTATGACCCAGTTGACCAAGAAGGGAGTTAAGTTTCAATGGACAGAACCATGTGAACAAAGCTTTCAGAAACTTAAGAACAGACTTGTCTCAGCACCAGTATTGACTATACCAGACGGGTCCGATGGCTTCGTTATTTACAGCGATGCATCCAAACATGGTTTAGGTTGTGTATTGATGCAGAATGGCAAGGTGATCGCATATGCTTCAAGGCAGTTGAAGCCACATGAAAAGAATTACCCGACCCACGATTTAGAGCTCGCAGCTGTTGTGCACGCTCTTAAGATCTGGCGACACTATCTATACGGGAGTAAATGTGAAATCTACACCGATCACAAGAGTCTCAAGTATTTCTTCACTTAGAAGGAACTGAACATGAGACAACGACGATGGTTAGAGCTAGTAAAAGATTATGACTGCACTATTCTTTACCACCCGGGTAAAGCAAACAAGGTTGCAGACGCTTTGAGCAGAAAGAATGCTGGACAATTATCAGCTTTGGGAACAACGCAAGATCAATTGATTCGAGATTTTCAGAATTTAAGAATCGAAGTGCGAGTCCCAACAGTCCAAGGATCTAACAAATTGGCAAATCTGATCGTCAAACCAGACTTGAGAGGTCGGATTGTAGCAGCTCAAGTCGGAGATAAGTTCTTGGAAAAGATCAGATCCGAGGTTGGGACTGGCAAGAGAATAGGTTTCGAGATTACCGCTGATAAAGCGCTTATGTTCAAAGGACGTCTTTGTGTGCCGAAAGATGAACATATCAGGAATGAGATTTTGACGGAAGCTCATTCAGCACCATATGCATGCCACCCAGGAGGGACAAAGATGTATCGTGATTTGCGTAATACCTTTTGGTGGAGAAACATGAAGGGTTGCATTGCAAAGTTTGTCTCTCGATGCATGACGTGTCAGCAAGTCAAGGCTGAACATCAGAGACCATCAGGATTGTTAAATCCCTTGGATATACCGGAATGGAAATGGGAGAAAATTTCCATGGATTTTGTGACAGGGTTACCAAAATCAGTAAGAGGTCATGACGCCATATGGGTTATTGTAGACCGACTTACGAAGTCAGCTCATTTCCTACCAATCAGAATGACTCTCAATGTAGATCAATTAGCCCAATTGTATGTTAAAGAGATCGTTCGACTTCATGGAGTACCAGCTTCCATTGTCTCCGATAGAGACTCAAGATTCACTTCGAGATTTTGGAAGAGTTTACATGTCGCAATGGGTACTAAATTAAATTTTAGTACAGCTTATCATCCACAGACAGATGGACAGTCTGAACGTACTATTCAAACACTGGAAGATATGCTTAGAGCTTGTGTGCTAGACTTGAGTGGTAATTGGGAGACTCATCTTCCATTAGTGGAATTTGCCTACAATAACAGTTTTCAAGCTACTATTGGTATGGCACCATATGAGGCACTATATGGGCGACGTTGTCGATCACCAGTTTATTGGGATGAAGTAGGCGAGAGAAGAATTTTAGGTCCAGAATTGATTGAGAGGACAGTTGAGGCTATTGAGAAAATCAGACTACGGATCAAAGCTGCCCAAGATAGACAGAAAAGTTATGCCGATCGAAGGAGAAAAGACTTGGAGTTTGAGATTGGAGAGAAAGTATTCTTGAAAGTAGCTCCTATGAAAGGTACTATCCGTTTCGGCAAAAGAGGAAAGCTAAGACCTCGTTTTATCGGACCATTTGAAATCTTAGAGAAAGTAGGTAACGTGGCTTATCGTTTAGCGTTACCACCCGAGCTCTCGGCAGTACACAATGTTTTTCACGTTTCATTATTGAGAAAATATATCTACGACCCTAGCCATGTGGTAAATTTTCAGACTATTTCGATTCAGAGGAATCTGTCTTATGAGGAGACACCTATGTGCATTGTGGAGAGAAAAGTCCATGTCTTAAGAAATAAAGAAGTTCATTTAGTCAAAGTCCAATGGGGTAGACAGGATAGCGATGAAGCTACCTGGGAAAAGGAGGACGAGATTCTGGCTAAGTATCCAGATATTATAGACCAAGTAAGTTTAAATTTCGAGGACGAAATTAATTTAAGGGGATAAGGTTGTAGCGACCGAGAATTTTAATTATGTTTTTTGAAAAACGTGTCGTTAAACTTTAAACCCGAGTTTTAAAAGTAAAAACGCGTTCGTCTAGCCGTTATTAAATTAATTTAAATCGAATTCAATTTCGAATATTTTAATTTATTAAATTCCTTATCGTTTAAATTCGAAATTAATACGATAGATTATTATTTCGGCCCAATAATCTATTAGTCCAATTAGGGTTATTTTAAGCCCAATTCCTTAAGTCCAATTAGAAAATCCTTCCGGCCCGAATTTCTGGTCCGTTTACTACCCTAGGGATCCGTGCCCTAGTTTCCTACTGTATATATACCCCAACCTCTCCCCCTTCAACCTCACTCCCGCAGCCTAGGTAAGAAATTCAATTCCTCTCCTTGCAGTTAACTCCCGGTTCTTCTGCCTGATCGAGAAACTTACCATCGATGCTAGAAAACTAATTTCTAGCATCAATGGATTCAAGTGTGATGCTAGAAAACCAATTTCTAGCATCCACACCATCACCTTCAACCTACAGACCGTTGATAACGGCCACTGTCCATCCCACAGCCCAGAACCCCCACCTCCAACGCCACTGCAGTCATCCATCTACCCGACAATCCAGAACCAACACCTAATTGCCCAACCGAACCACCACCACCTCACTACAACACCTCCTGCAAACCCACAAACTGCAGCCGTCCATTCCACAACCCAGAAACCGCCAACCACCGCCCAATCGACGGCCATTGCCAACCCAAAAATCGAGCCCAAATCAAAAACCAAAACCAGAAAAAGGAGACCCACGAACTTACCTCATACTTCGACCCATCTTCCAACCAGTGCCACCGCCGGAAAGTCCAAGAAAATTGCACCTCTAAGCCCCGGCTTCTCTCCAACCCGAGCGCCAAAATCACCCCACCACCACCTCCACACCACCGGCGCCACCACGCGACGGTGGCGCTGCTACTTCGCGCGCCGGCAGGATCGGAGGGAGGGGCGAAGCCCCTTCCCGTCGCCTCCCGTCGCCTCTCCTCTCTCAACTCGTGTGAACGCGAATGAGAGAGAGAGAGATAATTGTTTTATTTAATTGATTTTTTCGAAAATTATGATTTTTTAGCCCCTAGTTTAGAAGTTAGTTCAATTAGGTCCCCCAGGTTTTAAAATGAGTTATTTCAGTCCTAAAGTTTGGTTTTTAAAAGAAGAACAGCCCAAATTTATGTTTTAAAAACAAATCAGCCCTCAGATTTCGAAAAAGTCAATTTCAGTCCCCGAATTCTTAATTTCAGTTTTAACCAATTCCCAATTTAGTCCCTATTTTAGAAAAGTTTAATTTTAGCCCTTAAACTTTTATTTTCAACTCTAATAAATTCCAATTAAGTCCCTAAACTTTTTATTTTCATCGTTTTTAATCTTTTAAAAATTTCGAAACACTAATTCAAAGTTTATTTTCTATTTTTGGCTAGACGAAACGTACGAGCGATTGAGGAATTGAGATTTTTCTTCCCACTCCACTTTCACGCAAATCGAGATAAATTGAGGTAGACTCGCCCCCATTAATTAGTTTAAATTATAATTGCATGTATTATGTGATTTTATGTGATTATATGCTTTGATGCATAAGATGAGAATCCCTTATGGGATAGATTATATTGTTATGCTTGTCGTAACTTATATGCTTAATTGCATGAGAAGAAAGAGAATCTCGTATGAGATAAGATGATGTTATGCATAACTTACTTGCTTAAATGCATGAGACAGACTACCCACACCCTATGATTTTAAAGAGCCTATGATTTTTCAAAGAAAATAAGCCTATGAGAATATCACTGTATAAGTCGCATAATTATGTGTTCAATTATTCTGTAGATTAATTACTGGCGATGAGTCTACTGAGTATTTCTTCGAAATGCTCATGCTACTATTTTAACAATATTTGCAGATTTTGGAGACGGCCGAGTTTGATGGGCAGTGGTGGCGTGAACGAATAATAGTAGTTAATTGTTTTCAATTTACTTTTAAATTTCACTCATTTGAACGTTATGAACTTACCTTGTCGTTTCCGCTATTTCAAACTTGAGTTTTAAAGTTTAATAAATTTTCTTTAAATTAATTCTAATGAGATTTATTGCCGTTAACGTTCACAAATTTTAAATGTGATGCTTTTAAAAATTAGTTATTCCGCCAAACTTTTCAGTTAAATTAGGGCAAAGAAAAGATGACGTGGCGTTCCGGGTCCGCGGAACTCGGGGCGTTACAATATGACTCCCCCACCTGGGCTTCGTCGACAGGGGGAGACACTTGTATGTCGACTTCATAAATCCTTATATGGTTTGAAACAGGCATCTCGCTCTTGGTTTCAAAAATTTGTTTCTGCTGTCATTCAGTTTGGGTTCAAACAGGCAAACGCAGACCACTCACTCTTTACAAAGGTTAGTGGAGATTCATTTACAGCCATTTTATTATATGTGGATGATATGGTTGTCACAAGAAATGATAAAGAAGCAATTTCTACTACGAAAGCATTTCTTGCATCTCAATTCAAGATAAAGGACCTTGGCACATTAAAGTACTTTCTCGGAGTAGAAATCGCTCGCTCAAGATCGGGAATTTCGATAAATCAAAGGAAGTATACTCTTGACATTCTTCAAGAAGCCAGGTTACTTGGAGCAAAACCAGCATCATTCCCCATGGAACAGTCATTAAAATTGAATTTAACAGATGGACAGTTGTTGAAAGATTCCACATACTATCAACGATTGGTTGGGAAGCTCATTTATCTCACCATTAGTAGACCGGAGATCTCATATACGGTCAACACACTCAGTCAGTTCATGCAGGCACCTAGACAACCCCATCTTGATGTTGTTCACCGATTGCTTCGATACTTGAAAGGGGCACCAGGACGAGGATTATATTTCCCATCAGAAGGGAAGTTACAGCTAACAGGATTTTGTGATGCAGATTGGGCAGGAGACATTACTACACGACGGTCAGCTACGGGATATTGTGTATTTTTGGGAAATGCGCTCATATCATGGAGGAGTAAGAAACAAACGACCGTGTCCAAATCCTCAGCAGAAGCAGAGTATAGAGCGATGGCTTCCATTACTTGTGAGCTTACATGGTTAAGACAGTTGCTCACAGACTTATGTGTAGATCATCCACAAGCAGCGATTTTGTATTGTGATAATCAAGCAGCGTTGCATATCGCTGCGAATCCAGTATACCATGAAAGAACGAAGCACATTGAAATAGATTGTCATATTGTTCGTGAACGAATTGCCAAGGGAGAGATCAAGACCGCCTATGTTCCAAGCAACGATCAAGTTGCAGATTTATTTACTAAGGCATTAGGCAAGGAGGCTTTCCTGCACTTCACTCGCAAGTTGGGCACTTTTGACATACATGCTCCAACTTGAGGGGGAGTATTGCAAATATTAAGTTACCATAATATTAACTTACCATATGTATAGGATCTTTATGTTAGGTAGGATTCCTATTGCTTTGTACACAAGTTAGGATTAGTATATAATCTTTGTAATTCTCTTCTCTGTATAATCATTCATTCAATATACATAAAAACATAGAGGTATTATTCTCCTCTCCATATCTCTCTTTCTTTTCACATATTTTATACAAATTTTATAAAGGACACATAGAAATCCTTTTTAATATTGATAAAAATTACTCTAAAATAGTTTAACATGTTTTGCCTAATTACACTTCACTCCTTCGTTTAAAGATTTTGAACACACTGAGAAACACAGCGTTACAAAATCCCAGGAATTGTTTCAATCAAACAATCAATGTGGGGAAAATTATTATAAACCTTTTGAGTTATAATACTGATTCTCAATATCGACATCCTGTTCCTCGAGCTCCTCGTCCGAATACTCGAACCCATAATCCTCCATATCAGCATCTGCCTCCACATATACAATTTATCCAAAAAAAAAAAATCATTAGGGAAACTCTCAAACAAATTAAAAATAAGGATATACTAACCTAGATACATGTATCATACATAGAGGGAGAGTATTACCGGAACCCATGGCTGAGTTGTGTGGAATGTGATTCCCGCGCAGAAAGCAAAAGAAAATGGGAGATTTATGTGGGAGAATAGTGTTTTTGGAAGGAATTTAGGAGCTTTATAACATTTTCAAAATTTTGAAAAAAAAAAAAAAAAAAATTTAAATAGCATTTTTTTTAAAAAAAAAAATACATTGTAAAAAAGAAGAAGATTTTTTTTGTATTTTGATAAAGAAATATATCTATAAATACTTTTAAATTGAAAAAAAAATAATTACTTACTAATAACAAAGTATCAAACAGTAAAATGTAATTGGATGCTATTGATATACAAATTCAAATTAATTAGAAACAATAGATGGGCCTTAATTGAATGTCCATTGGACCACAATACTTCAGGCCCAGGGAGAGGCATCATTTGGGCCGAATCCGACATATGGCACTTCGAGCTTCCTACTACCTCCGTTCCATAACAATAGAGAAAAATTACCCGAAACCTTACATTTTAGCCCATGTTTGTGAGGTTTGTTACACAAATAGGAGCCTTTGATAGGGCTGAGGATTTGAATAATATTTTTTTGAGAATGTGTGGTTAAAAAATAAATAAACTTTATTAATTTATGGAAAATTCTGTTTGTACAGAATTTGATTTTACAGAATTTTTACAGATACTCACATGGGTGGCCATTTTATTGTCCAAAAAATAACCACTCACCCCCTCTATTGTGTCTAATCTGTAAAATTTCTATAAAAAAAAAATTATGTACACTAAGTATATCTCTTGATTTATAGATAAACATATAGTCAAAGTTAAGGTAGATTAGATCACCGATAGTCACATTTAAGAAATAACTAGTTATAGACAATCGCATTTAAAAAATATTCGGTCACATACAATCAAGGTTAAATTAAACTTGATCACAGATAATTATACCGAAAGACAAATCTAATCATAAACATGGTCAAAGAGAATCACATTTAATGGAAAAAAAAATGGTCACGCACTGTTTTTGCAAATTATATCTCTTTCATTAGAAAAATGATCACTCATTGTTAGATTTTAATTTCATTTGAAGAAATTAGTAATTAATCAAAAGTAAAAGAAATTATAAGGAAAAAGCAAAAACAAAGGAAAAAGAAGAAAAATAGAAGACGCCAAATCCTCTTCTTTAATTTCAGCACTTAAATTTATATATTAAGGGGGTGTATTTGATTGAAACTTTTAATGAATTTTTGGAAATTAAAAAAGTTTAAAGATATTCAACGTAAATTTTTTAAGACTCTTTAAAAATATTGATGTATTCAACTGAAAATTTTATAAATTTTAAAAAGTCTCTAAAAGTCACGGTGTATTCAATTAAAAAAAATTTAGAAGTCTCTATAAATCTTGAGGTATTCAAATTTTAATAACTTATAGAGACTTTTATAAAAGTTTATGAAGTACTAATTTTTAAGCAGAAAATACTAATATAAAATTTCAAAATTTATCTATTATTAATCACAAAATTTTGGGAGATTTTCACAAAATAATAATAATAATATAATTTTTTTAATATTTATCTTTCATTTTCCCATCTACGAACATTAGAGTTATAATTAAAATCTATTTTTTTTTCTATTGATTATATTTGTTTCTATTTATCTTCCTCTCCCTCTCTCTCATATTATTCATTTATATTTTCTACGAAAAAATTTAAATTGAATTCTTATAATTTTTTTTTCATTCATTTTTTTGTGAAAATTATTTATTTTTTATTAAATTAAAAAAATTTATGGCAAATTTATAATTAAATTTACATTTATTGATTTTTATTTATTTTTAAAGGAATATTATATTAATATTAAATTTATTTTTTATCATATATATGTATAATAATAATAATTATTTATTTAATTAAGATCTTTATTTTATTTTATTTTAAATAACTTTTTATTGTATGGGGAGGGGGAACCATCATCTCGTATATAAGAATTTTACATTATTACATTATATTCACATAAATTCTACTTCAAATATCTTTTGAATTCTAAAAAAAAAAAATTTAAAATTTTAAAATGAAAGTTTATAGGAATCTAAAAAAAAAACTTTTATTAATTCCATACAAATTTACGAAAAATCTACGAAATCCACAGAAGTCATAATTTAAAAGAAAAAAAAAATTATCTAAATTTTCAAAAGTTCCAATTGATTACAACTCCCTAACACCACTATTTCCTAGCAATTCCATCGGTTGAGACATACCCAACCCAACCCAACCCACCCCACCCCACCCCACAAGTGAAAAGCAAAAACAAAAGAAAAATGGAAGGCATATAATCCTCTTCTTTAATCTCAACCCCCAAATTTATATATTAACACCATTTTTTCCCTGCAATTTCTTCGTTTGAGACATACCCAACCTACGCCACCCCCATCCCAAGGTGCTATACGTCTCGGAATCGCATTGGAGTAGAAGAGAAAGGGATAAACAGTATATATTCATGGATAAAAATGATAGACCAGCTAGCCGAGTATCAGATCTCCGAATTAAATTGTAGTACATAGTCACACGCTGCACTAGAAGAGAAAATGATAAGCAATGTTCTTTATCATCGAAGGTAGATGGTCTCGACGGAGTTTTGGCAGAAGCTCACTGCACGTGGAGGCCAATTTCATTGACGGTGGAAGGGTGGTGTAAGAAGAGACTCCATTGGTTATATTATAAGCCACTTTTCTTATTGAATTATCAACACATTAACTTATTCTATTTAATTCATTATTTAATGTAAGGATATATAAGAAAAATGGTAAGGATATATTATATTTTCAACATTATTAACTACATTTTCTTAATCTTTATAAAAATAGTGTTGAATAATTTTGTGTACAATGACGCCAAATGACCAGAATATATATGTAAGAATCCTTACCGATAAATGGACAGAGTAACGGTAAGGAAAATCGGAAGAGGAATTATCAATATGCAAAGTCAAGGCAAGTGTTAAATACTTTGTCCTTAAATCGAATTTGCCCCACAACGGTGCCTACGACTTATGACAATCAACTCCCAAAATACAACGACTACCACTTGTGTTTGTAGCACTTTAAACACAAGCACAACGAACCAAATAATGACTTTTGTACTCCAAAATGAAATGAAAAGAAAATAAGAATTTATGCAACAAGAATGCAAAAATTTGGTTAAAAAGAAGAAGAGATAATGATATTTATGTTTGCATATCATTGGTGTGTGGAATAGGACGTCCTTAAGGTCCTTTATATAGAGGATGAAGAGTTAGGAACGAAGTGGTATGAATCCAAATCGTGCAATACTTCAAAATGACGTGACATTGTATTGTCACTTGCTCTCCGTCAAGCTCTCGCTCGAGCGAGAGTTACAAAGACTTCGTCGCTCGTTCTTCGCTCGACGTCACTCGAGCGACAGTGTTATTCAGCTTTCCTCTAAATTTTCTTCGAAACTTGGACTGCAATTTCTCATTCACCTAAAATTGATTTCGACATGTCAAATATATACGGAAAGCAAAACCCATTTCGGAGCTCCGAAGAAGCGAAGCAGCAAATCATATCAGATCTAAATATTTGACCGAAGTTGACACGAAATCTAACATTATTTTTCAACACTTAATCAATTTTCTCGAATTTTTAAACTAATTTCCAACAAATACAATTAAGTCTATCTTTATAGGATAATTATAATATTATTTACAGTACCCGATGACTTTTCATGCTGCTAGTGATGAATAGTACCTTTCTACTGTAAATTTCAATTTTGGGGCCAACTCTATTGCACCATGGTAACAATATTGAGCAATACAACGAGTAAGTGTGTTTTTTCTTATGGTGTCTAAAAATGCATGGCACATGAAATATGTCGTCATTTTGAGTTTCGTGACAATGTCAGAGACATTCCTCCACGTTTAAAAAAACATAATAATTTTTCATATTTCTAATTGTGAGTATCACATATACAACCTGACCAAATTTATGTACTTGAATATATATTTATATATATATATATATATATATATATAATGCATGTCAAGACGTGCCAATGCGAGCCTAGACACGCTTTAAAGCGGTCAATAGGAGCTTTGACTGCTAAATTAGCTCATAGGTCCTAAAATGTCATGTCTCGCGTTAGGCGCCGCTATGGAGTACCATTTAGGACACTGATTTAAATACTTCAGAAAATAAAACCATATGCGCCACGTCTCGCATTAGGCACAGTCAAATCGTATCATTTAGAACACTGATTTAAATACTTCCGAAAGTAAAACCATTAGGAGAAAGTATGAATTTTACAAACAAATCCCATTAAGAATATTTGTAATTTTATGATAGATTGAATGAAGTACGAGGACCTTTTGCTGAAAAAAAAAAAAAAGGTTTTTCTCTCAAAAAACGAGGACATTTCTTTTTCTATTAGTTATTTTTAAATTTATCATATTTGAAGAGTGAATAATGCTATTTATCATTAGTCATGTCACTAGCTATTAAAGTACGATGATCCGAATTCAGTTTGACTCGGCTCAAGAAGCTTGCGGTACGACATATATGGTGAAAATAAAAATCATGGGTATTTTTTAGGGTTCATTGTATTATTCGGAGTAATTGCTAAAACACTTATTTCTTGTACTCAATATTTGATATATTGAATTTTCTCTTCATTTGCCTGCGATTTTTTCTCGTCTAGAATTTTCACTTAAATATGTGTTCTTGTTCTTATTTGTTATTGCCTATTCTCTTTTTACGTAACACTAGCTTACTTGTGTAGCAATGAATGTTACGTTATCTGATAAAGAAATTTATCCCAAATTACCCTTTTTAAGTAGAGAGATTGTATAAACTTGCGTAAAAAGCAAGATCGGCATAAATTCAACTAAGTAGTGTTTAGATCCATATATTAATGATGCTTTGAGCTCAAGTGAAATAATTTTTTTGTTGAAGGCTTCGAGAGTTGGGACATCTTTGACACCAATGACGATTGAGTTTTATTAATAATTAGTTTGATGATAATATTTTGATTTGATATCTTGCTAGAGAAAAGCGACCTACTTTTTTTCAAAACCATATTATAATCACAGGTAGAACGTAGTAATATTTTTTATAAAATTGATAAATCGGACATTTCAAATTTTCAATATTAACTTTCACAATCACTTGATCAGCAACAAACCATCATATATAAAATTATAAGGATTATACTGCTATATAAAAATGGTATATAAGAGATTACATAAAATGATATCAAGAAAAAATATTGGATGAAAAAATTACGAAGTTTGATATACATGTAGCAATGTCCTTATACACATGTTCTATAATCATCCTCCTTGAACAATACGAAGTTTTCTATTGAAACTGTTGATTTATCATCAGAAAAATGCCTCCAAATCAGTGTTGAAATCAAAGAAAAGTAAAAGAACACTTGCAAGTGTAGGGTCGATAAATTTTTTTTTTCTTGCAAACTAGGACTCTATTTGGTTTAGATAAAAAATAATTTTTTATTAAATTTTGATAGAAATTGATGAAATGTGTGGTTGAAAAGTGATGAATATCATGAAATGTGTTGTTAAAATTTGTCGTGACAAATACATTGCAAGTAACAATATTTATAGGCAAAAGATTACAGTATGTATAACAAATTGAATATTCAAAGTCAATCCCATTACAACTCTAAAGTTAAAAAAAAAAAAAAAGAATTAGATTTTAAAAATCGAGCATTGCCATCGAAATTCACCAAATTTGAGACGTATAAATTTGCTATCGTTTTCAAAGTTACATAAGCTATGGTTGGTATTTTTTTAGCACGATGTTAATTATTTGTCCAGCTTTACGAGCTTGTAATCTTATTATTTCAAATACATTGTTTTTAGAAAGATGATTCTTGTATACCAGAAACCGCGACGTTACCGAAAGCTTGTAATCTTCGTCCCTGTTTGGTTTAGATAAAAATCGGATTAAAGTTGTGAGTCATATGAACTGTGTTATTAAAATTTATTGTTGACTTTTACTTAGATTCTAATTTAGATTTTAATTTATCAATCCGGGGCTTCACGTATTGGCTCAATCTCAGTGCAGAATATGAAGCTGGTTAAATTCTCCAAATATAATATTATGGAGCTATCATTTGTAATCTTCATAAGGGGTCATGTTCCTATCTACTCAATATTGTATTGTTATTGTTGTTTTTGTTCTTCCTGATTGATGTATGTACACAACATTGGTACGGTAGTATCTCGGCCTCCAATCTCATACATTCATTGTTTTCATTCCAAAATTTACTGTAATCGACAAAATACATTAATAGGATTCACATTTACTTGAAAATATGAAATTAAATCCCAGTAATATGACACACTCGATAGTGCTTTATATTTTTGTTGCACAGTTTGTAGCAGTTGTGCTTGATTAATGTCAATGAAGAATTAACATTTACACCACCATGAAATTGTAAACATTCAATTATAGTAAAACCTCTATAAAATAATAACGTTGGGATCAAGAAAACTTATTATTTTAGAGAGCTTATTAATTTATAGATAAATGAATATTAATTTATTGAGTATTTTAAATTTTTATAACTTGTATTATATTTTATCGTGATATATGCAGGAAACTAAAAAAAAGTATTGAATGTGGTGAAATTCAAAATTTAAGTAACACACATACATAAATTAGCCTCTGTTTGGGCTCCATTATTTCACATTTTAATGAGGAGAATAATATTATGTGTAGTTAAAAAAAAGAAATTTTTTTTAGGTTTACGTATAATATTATTTTATTGAAGAATGTGAAAAAGATTAAACATTAATGTACATGCATTGGCTTCAAAGTTTAATATTTTGGAAGATTAACGTAGTATGTTTATTGCAAAAAATAAAAAATAGGGATGAAGTTGAGTTTAGTTTGGGTGCAAAGAGAAAACGAAATACTATAAATGAATATTTTGAAAAGGAGCTGAATTGAAAAAAAATTATAAAATTAAAAGTTTGTTAATTCGTATTAGTATGAAATTTTATGAATTTATACAGTTATTATTATTATATAGATTCATTTGGCCTTAAAGGATCTAAAAAAAATTATTATGGGAAAAGTACACAACTATTACACTACAACAAACAAACACATTTCAAAACTAATGTTCTTGTCAAATTATTTCAAAATTTATGTGTTAATTCCATTTAATAATATTTGTCTCTTTCTATATAATATAGTTTAGATATATCTACAATTTACATATATTATATCTTCCCACCCCAAAGCCATCCCTAACTGTAACTAAATTTGTTCATAGTGTGATTGTTTGTGATCGTCTCATTTGTGAGAGCATATAACAAAGTCACTAACATGTGTTATCCGTGACTAATTGTAATAAAATATATCTATAGTGTTATTAAATGTGATCAAATTTGTCTTTAATGTGTCAATCTATGACCAGGTCAACCTTAATTGTGACGATACATGATCAAGTCACAATTAACACAAGAAAGCAACAAACTGAGCGTAAGTTAGGTTTGAGGGTTTTGAGAGCATAAAAGTCACCAAGTAAAGGTACGCAAATTTGAATATCCTCTTTTCAAATAGTCATTTATTCTTTTACTCTTAATTGAGTATAAATACAATGAATTTAGGAGAAGAAAATTTTGGTTAGATAGGAGAAACTTGTTGATCGTGAAATGACTATTTCACGATCAACAATAACTTAACCAAATAAATAGGGGCATAATAAATTTCGGCAATATAACAAACTTAGTAGTGCATATAACACAGATTTAACACAAATTTTAATGCACAATGAATTGTTACAAAGTTTCTAGTAATCGGAGGGAGGATGCATGCAAGTATCAGTTCAGTATAAAAAAAAAAATGTCCCCCCGCTCTGTCCCTGATAATGATTGTGAGTAATCTATGTTAATGAGGAAATAGGAATTAACAGTGTCAAAGGAAATATTCTTTTCACAGAAATTCTTAGAGGGTGTTTGGTGAGAATTAAAATTAAATTTTTAGTAAATTGTGATAGAACTTTTTGAAATATATGGTTAAAAAATTGTGGGACCCAAAAAAGATATTGTTGGTATTGATTGTTTGACTTTAACTTAAATTAAAATCAAATTTTAATTTGAAATAAACAGACTCTTAGACATATGTACTACACTAATAAAATTAATTAATAAAATATGTTAGTTTCAAGATATATAAATTGAAATTTTGCTACTTGTACAATATTGATTGACAACAATAGTTGACAATCATCTCACATGAAGAGGACCCATGATTTTTTTATTCATCGTGGGCCCCCCTCCTATGTGAGTGATTGTCAACCATTGTTGTCAACCAATATTGTACAACTAGCATGATTGTATAAATTGAGAATGTTGGAGTGTTTTTGAATTTTGAGACACGCTTTTCTTAAAAATGAGTTTTGTAATATATTTTTTTTGGGAAGATATATGATTTAAAAATAGGGAAAAATTTAAATTTATGTGTAAAGTTATTTTATTAAAAAAATGTTAATTGAAAAAATAAATAAATAAAATTAGAGAACTGGAGAGTAGAGTCAAACATGTGAAAGTATTATATAACGTTCCTCTTATCTACATTGTACGTATATATAGATATAGATAGAGATAAGAGCAGTGTTGTCAGCACATACGTATGCTGCCTGCCATGCATTACTGAATTACGAACACGCGTGGACCACTTTGCTCACATTAAAAATTCCACCACAATGATTCTTGTAATAAATTAATTAATCATCTAAATATTTGTACTATCAACACCATTTCTTGGAAGCTTCCAGACAAAAAATAATTTTAAAATATTTATTTATATCGCTTTCGTTCGGAAAATTTGCACTATTAGTCATGTACTTATTGTATGAATAGTAAGTGAGTCTATAATTTTTTCAAAATACTCGACAATTAATCATACTTGTACAATCAATTGTGAATGACAAACTATTCAAATATCCATTATATATTTTCATGTGTATCCCGAACGTCTAATTTTATGAAGTTTGATATCGCTTCTTAACTTACACTAACGTTTGCAAAAATAAATTAAGGTATGATTCTATGAGTAATAACTATTGCTTGAATATATGTTAAGGTATGACTTTATGTTAAAACATATTTAGGCCCCATTTGATACACATTTTTTGTAAAATGAGAATGAAAAATATAGCCGTTATGGATCCCACACAAGAAATGTAAAGTCAAATATGGTGGTTGGATGTAATGGATAACGGTCATATTTTTTATTTTTATGGTGAGAAAAAGGGAACCAAACGGGGGCTTAGGAAGTATTCATATTGAGTTGAGCCCTAAATTTTAAGTCAATTGTCCACCATATAATGGGGGTGTTTGGTATTGATTTTGAAAATCAATTCTCATTTTCAACCACACATTTTTCAATAAAATAATATTTTTCATCACATCAATAACATTCTCATTTTTCAATCATATATTTTCCATCATATCACTATTCAAAAATCAATTCTTACCCCAAAAATCAATACCAAACCTATTAATTTGATGATTTTCTAAAGGTTAAAGACTAACTTGCTATTGTTTCAATAGATTGGGGACTAATGTTGCAAGTTTCCCTTTATTTATGATGGCTGGTGAAATTCTCCTGACAGGCTGACGTGCCATTTTTGCAAATGCTGGTTTAAGCCAATTTTTGACAGCAATCATAAATCTTGATATTGCTGTAATTTCACCCTTCATAGTCCTATTAGCCGCACTGTATCTTTCATTTTCAGCTTCCGTAGCTTTACAGCAGAAGGGGATAAAAACCCGAGTTCATGTATATCTTCTGTACCTCTTTTATTACATTTTTTTCTTCATCTTTTTGTTATTTGCACACAGAAAATTGAGTTTCTAAATTTTCTTTTGTTTTTGGAACTGTGAATCCTTTTGTGAGTTCTTAAAGAATTTGAACTGGGATTTTCGAGTTCAGTTTATGTTTGGTGTGGATTAATTTGAGAGGCTGAAGGCCTTTTTTTGTTCATTTGATTTTGAGGAAATTATTCAGGTTGAATTGGTTTTTTTTTTTTTTTTAGTCCTTTTGTGTTCAGCTCCTGGTTTATTCTGTGATTTATTGCTGGATTTGCTGTCTGCAGTTGAAGGTAGTTAGATCTCTCTCTCAATTATTGTGTCTTTTAATATTTGGTAATGTCTTTCTTTAATTGTTTATTATGTTCTAATCTGCTAGATTTATAATAATGTGGATTTGTTATAACATTAATCTCTGTTATAACATTAATCTCTCTCTCTCTCTCTCTCTCTCTCTCTCTCTCTCACACACACACACCCACACCCACACACACTTCTGTTCATGTATCAGTTAGTTTAGTTTATTGGGAATTACAATTCTTGAAAGTTTTATATATATATATACACATACTGATCAAAATCTGCTCTACCAACTCTCGAATCAATTTTGGCTCAACCTAATTAATGATTGCTATAATGAGATGAGTCCGGTTTGATAATTGGTTCAACCTAATTAATGATTGCTATAAGCCTATAATGAGATGAGTCCGGTTTGAGAAGCCTATGATTCTTCATACTTTCTTGATTTTCTGACAGAAGCTTATCCGAGAAATCTGTGTGCAAAGTTTCTCGAGTACTGGGAGGTTAGGTGATCACACGGGATAAGTAAGAATGAATCAACCAAAAATTAAGCGAAAAATTGGAAAGTACGAGGTTGGAAGGACAATTGGTGAGGGAACATTTGCGAAAGTTAAATTTGCTAGAAATTCCGAGACTGGGCAACCTGTGGCTCTCAAGATCCTTGATAAGGATAAGGTCCTCAAGCACAAAATAGCCGAACAGGTAAGTGTTTGATTTCTTGATTATTCGCTTCCATAGATTAAATTATGAGAATTGAATTTCGAAGAGGATTTCAGCGTTTATTGCGCAGGAGATTTTCTTTAGCATTTAAATCATCATCAGTATTCATTTTTCTCCATTGCATTTTTTTACTTTAACACTTCACTAGTAGTTTCTGTTCTGTTCATAGCTTGTTTCTGATCTCTTGGCACTTATTTCAACAGATAAAGCGGGAAGTTGCGACGATGAAGTTGATAAAACATCCCAATGTTGTCAGCTTGTATGAGGTTGGTGGATCTCTCTCTCCCCCTCTCTCTTTGCTCGTTCGGTCAGGGCCAGGATGTCTAATATTGATGTATTTATTCAGGTGATGGCGAGCAAGACAAAGATATTTCTTGTTTTGGAATTCGTCACTGGAGGAGAGCTCTTTGACAAAATTGTAAGTCGGAGAACATTTATCGCACCAGTATTAGAATTTTCATAATTTTATGAAAATATGTAACATAAAATATTGACTTCCATGATTAGTAAGGTTTAAAATGAATATCAAAATTAGAAATCAGCATGTTACTTATTGTGATAGTTAGGTGAGAGTTATTTTCATAATAATTAAACTTTTCTACTTAAAATTAAGAAAAAAAGAGACTTTTGCAACCTTGTTTTAAAACAAAAAGTACTTACTTTAAGCTTAACCAAACATGCTCTGTATTCTCCATTTTTCTTTATAGTGCTATTTGCTGGATCTGTGGACTGGCTGGCAGCCTTAATGGGCAGTAATTGTTTCTTAAAAATGTGGTTTCAACCGGATATAACGAATGCCGCTAATTTTCTCAATTTAGGTAAATCATGGACGGATGCTGGAGGATGAAGCAAGAAAATATTTTCAGCAACTTATTAATGCCGTTGATTATTGCCATAGCAGGGGAGTCTATCACAGAGATCTAAAGGTAATTGACATTGTTTTATAGTAAAAAATAATCTTATATTTTCAGTTTCATAGGCAGCTCATTATTCATTATCTGTTTGCTCTGTAGCCCGAAAACTTATTGTTGGATGCCTCTGGGAACCTTAAAGTTTCTGATTTTGGTTTGAGTGCTCTGTCTCAGCAAGTGAAGGTGAACACTGGATCATAGCTTATGAATTGTTTTACCGCAGTTGATCAATTTTCACATTCTTGCGACAGTCTCATGAAATATTTGTTAAAGTATACTCAATAATATGATAGAAGAAAAAGAAGTTAAAATCTTGTCTATAGTAATGTGATGCGAAGGGTTTGCATAAGAAAAGGTTATAATATGTGAAGTAGATAATATAACCTTGTCAAAAGAACTCTGTAAATTGTCAGTGACTTCCCAAAAAAGACAGCAATTGGAATTTTGCGGAGAAGCTTTACTTATAGTTTATAGATTCTTTTAGGAGATATTTTTGTATGGAAATTAGTAGATCAGTCCAGATAACCATTTATGGCTCAACGCCGCTAGATGACAACTGGGAAAACAGAAAAAAAAAGGGGACAAATGAATGATAAAACAACTTGCGGCGACTGCAAAAAATTTCTTTAGCAGGGCTAACTGTCTTTCTCGGCAGATAAGAGACAAAATTGTGTCCCATTTATTCCATAATTTGTCGCCAAGTACGGGCAAGAAATGTGTACAAATAGTGAAGGTTCGTCACTTGATTCAAAAAATTGTACAAATAGGGACACATTTGAATGAAGATGGATCGATTTTTTTATTTCTTCAAGTTTTTGTCTGGTCGTTTCTGGGTCATATCTTGGGCTGATCGGAAGTAAAATGGATGACTGGATGTGCAGGCTAAAATAAAAAGGATATGGTTAAATAACCAATCAGCCATTGGTCGTTTTGAAGAGGGATATTTAAGTAATGCTAATAGACAGAAGTAAATTGTCTTGGAAAACACGGGAATGCAAAAAAAACATAGTTGTTGCATTGACTATAAACCATACGATCAAATGCATGCTTTGGATGCATTTTGGTTCCACGCACAAGATATTTGTTATATTTCATCTTTACTTTGCGTCATTTAGTCGGTGCAAAATAGAATTCTCACAAATTTGATTTAACAGGATGATGGTTTGCTTCACACTACCTGTGGAACTCCAAACTATGTTGCTCCTGAGGTACAATTACTAAACTATGTACTTCATTCCTGCACACATATGCACTGCTGCTTTTTTTCACATGTCTTGAATAATGAGATTATTGAACCACCTCGACCAAAATTTTAAGATTTTAGAGAGGGGACATATTTACTTAAGTAAATTTAGTCTTCAAACAGATATGAAATTATGTGTAGGTTCTAGATGATCAAGGCTATGATGGGGCAACTGCGGACTTGTGGTCGTGTGGAGTCATACTCTTTGTATTGCTTGCAGGTTACTTGCCATTTGATGATTCTAATCTCATGAACCTGTATAATAAAGTGAGCATTATGAATGTTAAATTGTGCTGATTATCAAGTTTTCTCTGTTATTTCATTGGTAGTCTCATTGTCTCCTTTGTGGCTTGTCCAGATCTCTTCTGCTGAATTCACTTGCCCTCCTTGGATATCCTTCAATGCCAGGAAGTTCATTACTCGAATCCTGAATCCAAATCCTATGACTGTAAGAATCTAAAGAGTTAAATATCTTCAATCCATCAACAATGTTCATTTTATTCTTTAAGATGACTGCATTGGAAACGGAAAGTGAAAATTTTCCCTTTAGAAAAATTCAGTAGGAAGAAGAAAAGAGAAGCTTAGCATCGTTTTCTTTGTGTTTCAACTTGTGCTTTTTTTCCCTTTCATGACTGATACGTTTGTCCAGCGCATTACAATCCCAGAAATTTTGGAGGACGAGTGGTTTAAGAAAGACTATAAACCACCAGTATTTGATGAGAAGGAAGATACAAATTTGGATGATGTGGAAGCTGTATTTAAGGATTCTGAGGTGAATTTGCGGAGAAAATGGAACTATTAATTACTGACTATCTGAGATTAACAAAAAAATTGTTGAAAAATACTCAAGGACTGCACATCTATTGCTTACTACAGGAATATCTCGTGACAGAGAAAAAGGAGCAGCAGCCAGCAGCCATGAATGCATTTGAGTTGATTTCTATGTCAAAAGGTCTCAACCTTGGGAATCTGTTCGAGGCAGAACAGGTTGGAATTTATTTCTTTTCTTCATAGACGTCCCTGGCTTCCCGCATTGGAGTTTATACTTGTTAAGTACTATACTGCCTGCTAGGTCTAGTAATCTATTTTTACAGGGTTGTTTCCAATTGGATCAGATGCCATGCTAACATATGCAATCATTTATTTCTAATATTAAAGTTCATTAAGTATACTTTTGTTTAGAGAAATTTGGATAAGTTACCTTTTCTTGCCGTTTGTCTTTTGTTTCTGACCCTAATAGTTGCAGGAATTTAAGAGGGAAACAAGGTTCACGTCTAGACGCCCTGCCAATGAGATAATCAATAAAATTGAAGAAGCTGCAAAACCTCTCGGTTTTGATGTTCACAAGAAGAATTACAAGGTACACGATCTCGGATGCTTGTGTAGACTGCTTTTGTGTAAATAGGGAGTGGATAGTTTTAAGTTCGTTTAATATCATTATAATAAAACTAAATCGTTTTCCGTAATTTATCACAGATGAGGCTAGAAAATGTAAAAGCCGGAAGAAAGGGAAACCTTAATGTTGCTACCGAGGTACGTTGATACTGACTCAAATCCATTGTTTTACTGAAGTACAATTTTAAGCTACAAAAAAATAATCCAAAAGTTCTCTCTTTTTTTTTTTTTTTTTTTGTTTAAACCAAGATTTGTTAATCATATACGTTATGTTCAAACTCTTTACACACTCGAATCAGGTTTTCCAAGTTGCCCCTTCTCTGCATATGGTTGAGGTGAGAAAGGCAAAGGGAGATACTTTAGAGTTTCACAAGGTACCCAGTCTACTAAAATTTCGTTCTGTAATTGTTTTTATTTAGTTTTGAATTAAAATAATGAAAGGATGAAGCATGAAACTTGAGATTTCCAACAGAACCTCATAATATTGTTGACTGTTTGGCCATCTGAATTGCTCGAACTTTTTGGACCGAAACTCTATTTAAGGCAATCAGATTGATAAATGAATTCCGGACATAGAAGCCAAAGTAAATATTATGGCGATACTCCAAAATTTAGTTAAAAAAAAGAAATCTTTTGGAACCAAAGGAAAACTCAAAATTACTTAGTACTACTACTGCTCTTTTATTATCTGGTCTTTTTCCAGTTTCTTTTATAGACTTGAATATGTTACTGTATTCTTTTGATACAAGCATAATTAATATACTAATCTCTCCACTTTTCTATGTTTGTTGTCTGTTTTGTAGTTCTACAAAAACCTTTCAACTTGCCTTGAGGATGTAGTTTGGAAAACTGAAGAGGACATGCAAGAAACGAAGTAGAAACTGGTCTGTCAAATGAAGAGAACGGGTTTCGACCTCCTTATAGCGGTGTACGAGCTCTATTTCTTTGACATTTTGGCTTCCATTCCTGGGTATTTTTTCTTCTCTGAGTGAAATGAGGTTTAAAGCTGTTTTCAAATGGGTGCTGGCTGTAAATGAAAACATAGACAGTTCTTGAAGAGTTATTTATGGTATGAATTTTCATCCATGGCAAATGCAATCTCAACTGTAAACTTGACTTTTTGTGTAATTTGGTTCTGCTGAAAGGATTTGTTCTTCTAAACATAATGTTGTAATAGTCTCAGGATGTATTTCTGGTGGTCGCGTTATGCACTTTGCCTATATTGAGATATTGAGTTTCATTTTAAAAGGTTAATCTTAATATTCAAATCCTTATACGTTGGTCTATATTTTCATCTTATTCGATATGAGATTTTATACTTTAACACACTACACGGGTAGGGGTAAAAATTATGGAAAATTTGTTAGAAAAAAATTGCCAAGAGGTAAAAATTGAAGATACACTTTCCTTTACTACAACTTATTTTTACAATAAGCCCATTGTAAATTACAGACAAAATTATTGTACATCAATTTATACTTTAAAAACACAATAGGTTCCATCGATTTCTTTGAGAACCAAATTCAAAGAAAATAAGTGAAAGATGTTCATGGAAATTTTCGTTGATTTGAGAGCAAAGTATAAATAATTTTTTCTATGTTTGAGAGAGGTAGGTATGAGTGTTTGTAGTATGAGTTTTTAGATAAGGATTATGTTTGGGGTATAAGATAGGAATTCCTATCGAATATTCACAACAGGAGTGGGTGTATGGGTTTTTGGGTAATTTTTTATACAGGTGGATCCCACATGGACCTCATTTGATGTGAGTGTTGGTAAAACAACAAAATTCTTTTGATAATTGGATTAAGTGCCATTTTTATAAAACTTTACTTGTCAATTGTCAAACTTTAATTTTAAACACGCACTTTATAAGACTCACAACTTTTATTAACTTTTCAGTCATACATTTTATCCTTTTTTTTTTATCAAAATTTGATGAAACTTTTTTATTAAATTTTTTGTCAAATAGTCCCTAAATAGATTTCAATTGAGAACTGTGAAATTGTATTATTGCTTCTATTGGCACAAAGAATTAAAAAAAAAAAAAAAAAAAACCAAATTTTCACGAAAGAACTTGATTGAAAACGAACCAAAACTGAACCATTCTGACACGGTCTAGCCCGATCCTTTTATGTTTTAATTCTGTTTGGTACATATTAAAATTAAATTTTAATAAAAATTGAAGAAATGTGTTGTTGAAAAGTTATGAGTCCCATGAAATGTATGATTCAAATTAATTGTTGATTTTGACTTGAAATATTCAAAGCAAACATGGACTTAAAAATAAAACATAAAGAGTAACCATTTAATAAAACATGGACTTCTCGTGCAAATATTATTGTTACACTTTCACTCCTACCATTTCATCTGATGAAAGTGTTGTATTTTGAATAGATATTCTTAATTCTTATAATTTAATTGAAAAATTATAAAAATAATAAATTTAGAACCGAATTAAGCGGGAATTTGATCATAACCGTTTAATCCTCAATTCTCCTACTTGAATGCACACAAGTTATAATTGAAATCAAATTGAACTGGCTAGTACAGTCCAATCCAATTTAAATGATCAAGATTAAAATTTGAGTAACGCTACATGTACATAATTATTTACAAATTGATGACACGACATTACATTAAAATTTAACAGATTTCATTCATTCTCTCTCTCTCTCTCAAACTACTCATTTCTATTTCTCTTACACCTATTTATACAAATTATGTACAAATAACGTTATTTTTAAAATTTAGAATTCTATTTTGAAGATAACAAATCGATTTTGCCTAACTTTCAGATAAAATTCCAAGTGCATTGCGTATCCAATGAGGATTTTTAGTCCAATAAGTTACGTAAAATTATTGGAAGATTCTTCACGAGGTACAATGACCCGTTGTAGTACAATAAACGGATGATGGTAACAGAGTACAACATTGTACTTGCAAAGTACAAACTCCGAAGCATGTACTAGGCTGTAGTACTCACAAACGAAAAAACACGACACACGCTACGCTATATAAGAATTGGGAGATTTTCTAGATTTTGTACATTGGTAATAAGTTTTGGGAAAAAGGGTAATGGTGAAAGGGTCCAATAGGGTCGACATGAGACCACATGTATATCACAATTTCATTGTAATGTTTTTGCATTCGAGCACTCAATTTTTAAAAGGTCGTGTTAAAAAGTGATTCGATATGTGTTCTCAGGTCGCCCCTGTAGGACCTTTTATTACCGCAGATTGAATTCAGCCAGGCACTAGGATGTTGCATTCGATTAACACAATCGAAAAATAGGTTTATTTTTCTTTCCTTGTTCTTTAGAAAAATTAGATTAAACAAGTCTTTAAAGTAATAATTTCTTATTCACATCACTTTAAATATCTATAATCAATAATGTTTTGCCGTTTCTTTCATAGTCGTGCTTAGCAATTACGAAGTACATTTGTTATCTTGGGATTATACCCATTACTCATTTCTATTAAGGAATTAAAAAAATGTTGATTTTGATTATCTATAACTTATTTTCAAAATCCCAAAAGACACTACCCAATTCCCATTCCAAACACTGTAGATAATACCCGCCGCCGCCCATTTGCGGCTGTTGTGGTTGCCGTCGACCAACTCTATCCCCACCTGCTACTCACCAGCTCCGACATCAAATATGTTGTTTGTTTTGTTTCCATCTTGTTTTATAACTTGATTTACATATCTTTAATCATTCTGAAATTTTTTCGCAAGTGGATGGTGTTGGGAAAATTAACCTGCATGAATTATATTCTAATATCATACCTTTTACGAGCATAAATTCGGATAAAATTTAGACTTATCGAAATCGAATACGTAAATGAATATGAATTTGATCGAGACAAAAGTTAAACTCTTTGTTCTTAAGAGGATTATACCTCGCACGGATACTAACGATTTTTCGACATTTGTCTCTCAAGATACAACGATCACGTCTTACAATAGAACTACACCAAATTACGTAGAGCAACGAAAGTACTTATGTTTTGAACTCTTTTCATAGGAAACTCAATTCTAAATAAATGCACAATTGTTTTGAAGTGTATATGTTTTAGTATGATAATGTAGTCATGAAGTGAATGGATGAAAATGAAAATTCAAACACATGAGATTTATATATAATTTTTGAAAAGTTACAAAAAGACAACTCTTGGAAATGATTTCTATACATGAAGAGATGCACCTATTGAGAAATAATAATTCCAAAAGTCACGATCTTCACATGCAAAGACACATCTTTTCATCCAAACGGTTCTAGAATATTTCATAATATTCTACATGATTTTTCAATAATTTCACGTATTTAAGTGATTTGAATTTGACTTAAATTTTTCATTCACCAAATAACAATATCCACTTAAATAATTATTTCAAAATTGATAAAAATCAATTTGCTATACAAAATTCCAACAATTCTCCTACTTGAATAAAAAATAATGTAAATGACTATGCAGACACCAATAGAGAGACTATCATAAAGACATTGCTTCTGACTTTGAACCTGCCTTGATGAAATACTATTGGATTTACCTTGTTAATTAGTGAATAAGATGTCTTGAACTATTCAATTGTCGTTGTTGTAAATCAAGACAACAATACTCATACAACGTCTTCTTTAAATTATTTTGGTTATCATGATTGTGTTCATTTCGATACCGAATTGCTCTTGAATTTCATAAGTATTTTAGAGAATTTCAGCTTAAAAAAATCTCATAGAACCAATCTCACTTTACATTTACATAGGCGATTTTTCCATTAAGGCATCGTTTGATTAGCATGAAAAATGAATTTGTTTCCTTTTCACCATTTTTCATGCTTAATTTTGGTGTTTGATTGCATAATTTTTTCATGGAATTCATTTTTACCCATTTTCTAGGTACAACCATTAAAACACATTTTTCACCTTTTATTTTCCCATGATTTTGGTAGGAAAGTGTTTTCCAATTTTTTTTATTTTTTTTTACCTTTTGGCAATGGAAACATATTCTAAATCCAATGGTAAAATTTTTTTTCCATTTAATCGATAATTTGCATGAAAAATAAAGTCAAATGAACAAAAAAAATTTCAATTTTTTTTTAAATTTTTTTTAAATTTTTTTTTTTTTTTTTTTTTTTTTACTTTTTTGCAATCAAAACAAATTTTAATATAGCTTGTAAAAAAATTTATCCCAAAAAGTAACAATTTACATGAAAAGCAAAACCAAACGGATTAGGTGAAAAATTATACCAATCAAACACTATTAATTACAATTTCCTCTAAAACAAATTTTAGGCAATTCAATTCCCTACAATTCATTTTCTTTCCACCCAAATTCCACCCTTACAATCAAACGCACCCTAAGAGTATTATGCTCTATTTCACTTGATTTAATCAAATTATAAAAATCATTAAAAGCCTAACTTAATATTTTAACATTTTACTGAAAACACTTTAATTATTGTAGGAATGAGTATGAATGTATTTCTTAAGTGCTCATTGAATTTTCATAATTTAGTTGTCCCATTGAACCTAGATATTGAGACTTCTACACAACAAAATTAGGTTACCATTACAAAGATTTTTACGTAGTAGGCTTTAATCATATTCTCTTCAATAGACAATATATGTGATCTCTCGATAAACCTTTCGTGAGTGGATCCAAGATATTTTCCTTTAATTTCACATAATGATTGAAAATGATACCATTTGAGATCAAATGCTTAATGATTTTATGTCTACGATACATGTGTCTAGATTTATCATTATACATATTATTTTGTATCATTTCAATTGTTGATTAACTGTCACAATGTATACATATTGCAAGTACGAAGCTATTATGCTTATTCACTGGCTTTATCTAAAGTTATAAACTCAAATTCCATCGTTGGTTGAGCTGTACATGTTTGTTTGTGAACTTTCAAGACACAACTGTGCCACCAATGGCAAAAACATAATATAAAATCTCAGATTCTAAACAAAAATTAGAATATAAAACGCACAATAATCGTCTTAAGATTGTTGAAAAAATTAATGTGCATAAATTATATTCTAAGAACATCCATATTTACGAGCATAAAGCAGGACATAATTTAGACTTACGGAAATCGAATACGTAGAGTAGAAATGAGAAATACATGAACATGAATTTGGTTGAGGTAAGAGTTGAACTCTCTACCATTAAGACGATTATATCCTGCATGAGTGTTAACGATTTTTGACATTCATCTCTCAATATACAACTATCAAGTTCAGTAATAGGATCACTCCAAATTACATGGATCAACGAAAATATTTATACTTTGAACTGTCTTTATATGAAACTTGACTCCAAATAAATGATAATTATTTGAAGTGAATGTGCATTAGCATCATAATGCAAAATGAATGAATGAAACTCCAAACACACATGATCTCTATATAATGGGTTAGTCTACACGTACATAATCTCTTACACAATCCCTTACACCCCTCTCACATGGAGAGGGGTCTACGAATATTAAAATATTCGTGGGCCCCTCTCCATATGAGAGTGGTGTAAGCTATTTGGTACACCATAAGGTGTACAAATAGCTTTATCCCTATATAATTATTGAAAAGTTGTGTCTCAAAAGATACTACCCTACAAAAAGACACAACTCTTAGAATTTATCTCTATATATGAAAAGACACGCCTATTGGTAAATAATAATTCCAAAAGTTGTGATCTTTCTCATGGAAAGACACATTTTCATCCATACGGTTCTAGAATATTTGATTTTCCAATAATTTTATGTATTTAAATGACTTGAATTTGGCTTAATTTCTCATTCATTAAATAACAATATTTACTTAAATTCATTAAATCATACCTAAACCTAAGAAAAAGGTTGCTGATCAGAATTAAGTAATTGTTATTGTGTTAGGAATTAGGTAATTAGTTAACTTAATCAACTATTACATTATTAAATTGTCTTCATTTTGATTGGATGGTAGTTGGATCTCTTTCTTGGATTCTTTCAAATTATTCGCTGATTGTCCCTAATCAACACAGAATAATTAACATGCATGACACACCCACCAATTATGAAAATTAGCATAGTTATTTTGTAGATCAAACATAGTATGTGCATATACATTTATCGAGCATTCTTTAGACCAATGCATGAGTTTGGAATGGATGAAGCTTGTTCGGTAGGAATTTAAATCCAATTTTAATTGAAAATATAGCTGTTATATTTGACTTTCATCTCACGTATATAACCACTAACGGCTAATTTTTCAATTAAAATCTAATTTAAATTTCCACCAAAGATAGTAAATGATAGTAAAGTGTAACACAATATATTTCACACAGATAAATGTCGATCCAAGAGCTTAAAATGTCAAAATAAAAATGATATGAACGATTCCACAATAAGACAAATGACATTGATGTTTTGCGACAAATACCCTAATAAATATTATAAATTCAATGTAGATGAGACAAAATTTTACCCGACTTTTACTTTTGTCTTTGTTTATTATAAAATGACTTTTTCAAAAAAGTTACTTTAAATTAACTTTCTTTAATTTTTTATTTTTTTAAAATTAAATAAGACACTTTCATGAAAATTTTCAAACATATTTAAAATTATTTAAAAAAAGTCGTATCAAACGGATCGATTATTTTGACTTAGATATAAATGAAATCGGGTTTTGTTGGGGGCACTGTGCACAGCCCCTTCACAATAGAGGGTACTGTGCACGGCTGCAAAACCCAATGAAATCAGTCAAATTCAATTCGATACTGATTTGTTGAAAATAGAAACAAAGGGACAAATCGCGGTGATGACGTGAAAGTAAATAAAGGGTTTTGCCACTTTGCCCCCCTCCTTGACAGAGGGGGTGACCATAGGAGGAAATACCTCTAAATAGTCATCTCATAGAGGTGATTTGTGAAAATAGACATCAAAAAGTTAGAAATTTTAAGAATAACCTTTGAACAACAATCTTTCCAAAAATACCCTCTCACATAAAAATTGCAACAAAAGCCATCATAATGTATAAAATACTTCAATTAGGTCCCCAAGAAAATATAAATTCAATAAATTTAAACCTGGATATTATACAAAATTTTATTGATCTAAAAATTGCAACAAGAAGAGAATTAAATTATTTAAAAGAAGATTTAAAAAGTTTCTTTTTAGATTATTTAGATCCAAAATTAAGATATAAAGATACTTATATAGATAACCAAGCAATTAGATTTGAAAATAATATACATAAAGAAATTATCAATCTAGAAAGAAGAATAGAAAAATTAAATATAATCATTAAAGAAAAAGTCATAACAAGAGATAGTGAATTCTATAAATTTTATTGCGACTTATTAAATATTTACGAAAATAATAAATTTTGAGATTTTGAAGACGGTCTTAGTACCCCCCATCTTAATTGGTATCAGAGCCATAGATCATAACATGATAATAGAAGATTTAGGAAATAGATATAAAATTAAAAAAGATAGATTTGCGATAATAATAAGAAAACCTATAACAGAGAAAGAAATCTTAAAAATCATACTTATAAAATTAAAAGATCTACCTTTAGATATTAGAAAGGAGATAATAGAAAAAACAGAAATTAGTATAATAAGAGATCTTATGATATGGGAAACTATTATAGAAACTATAGATCGATAAAGAAATGACTGCTATAATAGAAAATAATATAAGTAATTATGGGAATTAAAATTAAAAAGATAGATAACTATTATAAATTAGAAGAAGAAAAAGGATATAAAATATTTTATGAACCTATTCCTAATAAATCAAAAATATTAACATTAAATATAATTAAAAAATTACCTAGAGAAATAAAAGAACAAATACTACATAAATTAAGTATAGGATCTATAAAAGATAGATATGTATATGAAATGATTAATAAAGAATTTGAAAGTATTTTATATTATAGAGAAATATATGAATCATCATAAGTTATAAATGAGTAATGATAAAATAGCTAGAAAGCTTAATAATATTGTTAAAAATCTAAACAAAATACAAGAAAAAACTTCAAATATACTAGGAACACCAGGAGAGATAAATAAATCACAAGAAAAAATGTTAGGAAAAATAAAAATCGAAAAATTAGAATTAAAAGCAAAATATTTTGAAACTGTAAGAGATGATCAATTACCTGATAATACAATAGCAATAGAAAGTCTTAATAAAATCACCAATGAATATAAAGATAAAAAGTGTAGATTATCATATTTATTAGAAGTAAAAAGTAGAAAAATATAATGGTTTTTTCAGAATCATTTGATGAACTAAAGAAATTAGTAAAAGAATTAATAAATGAAATTAAAGAATTAAAAGATGAAGTAGGAATGTTAAAAATAGAAATTAGAGAAATGAAACAAAATATGAAACCAACAGATAAAAAAGTAGATAAAGATAGAATAAAAGGAGAAATGACAAGAATAGGAAAGAAACATGTAGAAACAGAAGGATACTATGAACCAGGAAGTATGGATGATAGATTTAGAAAAGAAATATTACTAATAATCCTAGAACAAGAGAAAGAATTTGAAAAATATACAGAAGAAAGAGGAAAAAATAAAAAAGATGATGAATGAAGAAATAGATAATCTAATAGAAAACTTTGACCAATTAAGTATAGAAGAATTAGAAAATTATGAAATATTAATGAATACCAGTGGAGGACCAACACCAGTACCAGGAAGTACAAGTAATAATTCAAAATTAGAATTTCCTGAATTAGAAGGAGGATATGCACCAATGCCACATAGACCTTATAGGCAGTACTATGATAGAATTATACCACAACATAGAATAGAAAAATATAAAGATCAATTTACCCCAAACTCAGATTACAATAAACCAATAAATCATGGAGGAGCAAAACTAGATTTAGATTGTAAAATAGATATTAAGAAAGCCTTGTTACAATGGGTAGATGCAATGATATTATTCTTTTTATATAACCAAGACGATACATGGGAATCTACGGATAGAAGAATTGACTATTTAATAGCATCATTTGAAGGAGATGTAAGAAATTGGTGGGAAGGAGTAACTGAATATACTAAATTATTAATGAGAAGAAATATACAAACAGAAATGTAAAAAATCTCACAAGAGGGAATAAAAAAGTTAGTAGAATATATATCAGATGAATTCCTAGGAGAAAATTGGATAAACAATTCAGAAGAAGAAGCTAGAAGAGAAAAATTAAAAGCAAGATTATGATTAATAAACATTATGATATGTGATATGTGCAAAATAAAAGAATATACATGTCAATTTAAAAATTTCTATTATACTCAATTTTATAGTAATGAAAATCAAGGACCATACTTAGAAATGTATTTTGCTAAATTACCAGGAACATGGAATATATATTTTAAAATAGAATATGAAAGATATATAAAGGATAATCCTGTACCAGATACATTAGGAAGTAGAATAAAATTCCTATTTGAAAGATTAACAGAAATATGTAAAAATAGACAACTAATGAAAAAAATCTGAAAAATTAACAAGAATTTGTTGCGAAGAAATGGAGAGACCTATTAATTGGGGATGTGGACCGGAAAGAAAATATAAAAGAAAATTCAAACAAAAAAAGTATAAAAAATATAGACAATTCAAAAAGAAATATCAAAAATCAAATAGGAGATATTATAAACGAAAATATCAACCAAAAAGAAAAGAGTTTAAAAAAGATAAAAAACAATGCAAATGTTGGAATTGTGGAGAAATAGGACATATAAGCCCTGATTGTACTAAAAAGAAAGTTAGAATTTTACAACAAGAATATGAAGAAATAGAAAGTGATTTAGAAGAAATAACAGATATTAATAATTATGAAGGAGAAGAGGTTTACATATCAGAATCAGAATGAGTCATGAAATAGAAGAAGCTGACCATAGAAGAAAAATAAGAAATAGAAAATTCTGAAGGATATGGATTAAAAGTAACATTTGATAATAATACATATAGAAAAATAGAAAAATTATCATTAGATTTAAAATTAGGAGAATGGAAAATATTCGATAAGATATTTAGAAGAGAAAGAGTAGCTATAAGTGAATATCATAAGATAGAAAAATCAATAGATATAAGAACAGTTTCAGGAAGTCATAAATTAGCATTACTAACAAAATCCACAGTTGACCAATTAATGGCAAAAGTAAAAGGAAGACAAAAAGAAAAGATACAATACGTTTATCTAGCAGGAATACAATTAATGTTCAAATCCCTATTTAGAGAAGGAATAGATTCACCAATAACAGTAAGTTTACATGATGGAAGAATACTAAATACTAATGACAGTCATTTAGGAACTATAGAAGGAAATCTAGCATATAAAAAATTAATATTTACATGTTATCCAAAATATTGTGTATCAATAAAAGATAAAGATTTTAATGAAGTATTAGGATTACATTTTAAAATACATATAAAAGATATTATGGAAGAAGGAAATCATATCATGACCATAGAATATAGAGCATTATATACATTTACTAACTCAAACTATGGAAACATTTATTCTAAAAAATTCTATATAGAAATTCACAAAGAATGTAAAGACATATTGAATATTGTAGAACCAAACAAACAACTAAACTTATTACCAGAAATATATGAATTAGAAATATCTAAAACAAAACCAGATGTAACAGAAAAAATAGAAAATAATTTTTTAATAGAATTTAAAGATGAAAAATTAAAAAGAAATAATAGTACATCTATAATACCAAGAAAGAACATAAATCGAGAAATAATGGTAAAAAGGAATATATGAAGTATGCAAATATATGGAGAATATTATAATGGAATAGAATATATAAAAGGAAAAAATATCATAATTGATACAGGAGCAGCGAACTGCCATATATCAGGAAATAGAGATAAATGATTAATAAAAAGAAGGGTAGAGCCTTATAAATATATCAATTTTGATGGAAAAACACATACTAGTGAATTAGAAGTAAAAATACAAATAGTTTTAGATGGAGAAGAAATGATAATACCATATTATGTAGATAATAGTATGGGAGATCATTACCATATATTATTAGGAATGAGTTTTTTACAAGCATTAAATCATTATAATATTAATAAAGAAGGAATATATATAACACATAATAATAAGACATTGTTTTGTCCAAAATAATGAATAATGTAATAACATTTTCATTAGCAGTATATATACAAATTACCATTGTAGAAACTAATATAACAACATGTGCTTTAATAGATACAGGAAGTGATATAACTATTATCAAGACATTTTTGTTAAAAAACTGGAACAATGATAATACTGTAAAAATAACAGGTGTCACAGGAATATCGACACCTATTACTAAAAATAAAGAAAAGGTAGAAATCCTATTAGGAAGTAAACAAATAACTATAAACAAAGTATATGCATATGATGTATTAGAATGTGATATATTATTAGGAAATGATTTTGTTCAACAATTCCAATATTACCAACAAAATAACTATATGATTATGTTAAAAACACCATGTGGACATCTACTAAAAATTTCAAGAGAATTTAAACCATACAGAGTTCAGCCAGCCCAGTGTGGTGAAAGGACAATAAAAATACCAATAAAAATAACTATTAAAATACAAAAAATACAAACAACAGAAAAATCAGAATTAATAGAAGAAATAATAAAAAAGATAGGAAATGTCTATAATGAAAATCCATTAGCTTATTGGAAACCTGAACATCCAAGGGCAATAGAATTAACTGAAAATGTAATAATAAGAGTAAAACCAATGATGTACACTATACAAGATACTCAAGAATTTAAAAAACAAATTGAAGAATTAAAAAATATAAAATTAATCAGAGCTAGTAATGGACCACATAGTAGTCCAGCCTTTATGGTAATGAAACACTCTGAACAAATACAAGGAAAATCAAGAATGGTAATAAATTATAAATAATTAAATAAATATACAAAATTTGATGGATATTTCTTACCAAATAAAGATGTTTTAATAAACATTGCAAAAGGAAAAGAATATTATTCAAAATTTGATTGTAAGTCAGGATTTTGGCAAATCAAAATGGAATAAGAATCAATGCCATATACGGCATTTAGTACGCCTCAAGGTAAATACGAATGGATAGTTATGTCATTTGGATTAAAAAATGCACCTCAAATATTTCAAAGAAGAATGGATAATATTTTTAGAAAATATAATGATTTCTTATTAGTATACGTTGATGATATACTAATATGTTCAGAAAATAAAAATGATCATAAAAGTCATATTATAAAATTCTTAAAAGAATGTCAAAAAGAAGGAATAGTTTTATCTGAAAAGAAAGCTGTTATAGAAAAACTTGAGATAGAATTTCTTGGATTAATTATAGATAAAAATGGAATAAAATTACAGTCTCATATATCTAAAAAGATAGAAAGTTTTCCTGATAAATTAGAATCTAAGGAACAAATACAAAATTTTTTAGGATGTTTAAATTATGCAGAAGGATTTATTGAAAATCTTTCAAAGAAAAGACATAAAATACAAATTTTACTTAGAAAAACTAATACTAAAGGATGGAACGAAGAATATACAGAAATAGTTAGACTACTTAAAGAAGAATGCAAAAATTTACCAAAATTAAGATTACCAAATGAAAAAGATAATTTGATAGTTAATACTGATGCCTCAGATAAATATTTGGCAGCAATATTAAAAACATATTTAAATGAAATATGTAGATATTCAAGTGGAACTTTTAATCAAACAGAAATAAATTATACTACTCATGAAAAAGAATTATTAGCAATTATTAGAGGAATAAAGAAATTTTCATTATTTTTATTATCTAAGAAATTTATTGTTGAAACTGACAATTCTCAAGTTGTAGGACTTGTTAGAAATAAATTACCAATGGAACCCCAATATAGAAGGTTACATAGATGGCAAGCATATTTATCATTCTATAATTTTGATATTATTCATATTAAAGGTACAAATAATTATCTTCCTGATTTTTTAAGCAGGAACATTGAATTTGAAGATGGATAATATTAAACATATGATATCAGAAATGAAATCTGCGGCAGCCTATGCCAAAGAAGAAGCAGATGATATAAAAATTGGGATGGAGACATTAGCTGAGCTCTTAAGTCATAATATTAAATTATTACTTGAGATCAGTGAATCCCATGCCAAGGTTACAAACGAAAAGAAAGACAAAATTGATGCTCTTGAAGCACAATTAATGTCTACTGATACAAATAATAGAAGGATTGATGTCTTGGCACAATCCTATGATACCAAACAGGGATACCAACAGGTACCAAGGAGTGATCCACAGTACGAAAGCAGTAGTGGACCCAACACTATCAAAAGGGATACACAAAGTCCTAGAAAGTTGACCATAAAATTCAATGATGAACATACAAGGGTTATTAGAATCAGAACCGATGAAGATGATGATACCCCTTTATCAGCAAAAGAAGAAGAATATAGATCTTTTGCCAAAATTATTTATGAATTACAAGAAAATGACTCCTATTTCATATCTTCAGGAGATCATGTTTATCCAATGTTACTAATTACCAATGATGCAGACCCTGTCATGGTCAAAATGGCAGCAGACTATGGATTTTTAGATCTTATCTACCCCGGAAAAGATCTAAAAGAAATTGAAAGATTCGATGAAATTTTTAAATCTGAAGTATCCAAATTTGCCAAAGGAAGGTCCATATACATAAAATTTTATTCAATCAGTCCAGAAATTGATGGAATGATATTTTATCCTGCTGAACAAATTATAACAATCAGATATGTTAGTAAAGAGTTTCAGATTGATGTCGGTCACAATAAAAAGTCATTACCAAAAATCACCAGATCATGGATAAAATCCCTAAGAATTTTAGGGATGAAAGTCTTATATAAAATGACAAAAAGTTTGTATGACAAAAAATTCAAATGCTTGTGTCAATATGAAGGATGGACTCTTCTCACCAACAATGGAGGAGAAAAATCAACAATTCTGAAAGAATACATTGAGAAATTTGATACTCATCAAATCAATGGACATATCACAACCATACAAGAGGCATGCAGAATAAGAGAATGCCCCACTTGCTGACAGAATCAAAGATAAGAAGACAAAAATGATAAACACATGGAGGAAAAGTGTCCAAGCTGCTACAGGAGAATCTTTCCAGCTGTATGTAAAAACAAGATCTGAAGGACAATAATAGAAGGACTGTGTCCTTTATCAAAGGAAATGTAACAAAACAACAAGGATGGAGGGGCCATGAGGCTCTTGATGAAAAGCACGAGGCAATAAAATATTATTAGTATGATGTAAGCAATGATGTAATTTATCTTCAGATTTGTGTATAAATAGAGGCCTTTGGGCTAATGAAAGAGGCAGAGTTGGTTGAGCACTCAAACTGTGAGATAGCCAAACAATCTTTTGTCTTCCATTGTAATCATATTTTAGCCTTTAGATATCAATAAAATTTCAAGTTATTTCATATCCAAATTATTTTCAAAAAATATCATGAGTTTCTAAACACCTCATCCCATAGATTCTTGAAAGATTGAAGAAAAACTCCTTTCTTACTTTAACAGAAAGAGAGTTTTCTTTAGTTAATATCTATTATCCGAATTCAAAGAATTGACACAGTGAAGGTGGAAAGCTGGAATAGCAATTATCCCGTAAAGGCAGGATGCCATTGAAGGGAGCCATTTGCAGATCCAGAACCTGAAGGTTGCTCGATTCTAAGAATAAAGATTGGAGATCAAAACTAAGGTAAAACTATTATTTTTGTTAAATTTAGAAAGATATTTTCTGAAATCTTAAAGAATCGTTGGGATTACTTATCTGAATATTTGCATGGCTAAATTATATAAATGTTTGTATTTATTAGCATTGTTTATCATGATAAGATTTATATAATATGCCAGGATATACAATTGAAGGATTAGATAATTTATTAGAAATTTTATTAAGAAAAATAAATAATATTATCTTTCAAATGGAAAGAATAGATCAATCATCGTCTGAAAAATATTATATACTTGGAGAAAATTTTGATAGATATATGGAAGATTATGTCAATCTATTAGATCAAATGATGAATTTATATGCTAGAATCTGAGATAGAAATAATGCAGGACAAAATTAAAAAACTATTCTAAAAATAAGGATATATCCTATAATATAAAAACAGATTTCATTAAGGATAAAATAGTATTTTTAATAATTAAGACTATTGTGAAAAATAATAATAGTAAATCGACCATTTAAAAAATTACCCTGTGACCATAGTATAACCCGTAAATAAAACCTTGGCATTTGGAAAGGTCAATGTGAATCTTGACACGTGGGAAATCCCAACTCGCCAATGATTATATTCCTGAATCAGTTCCAATTTTTGAAATTTTTATGCGAATTTGCTACTTTCAGAAATGAAAAAACAGAAATCCATTGCCAAACCCATAATGGATTCAAAACTCAGAAGTCGATTATTTCATTCAATTTTTCTTCTCTTACTCTTATTATCAGTGTCAGAGTCCAATCAGGTAATCAAACAGACACCCATTTAGATTTTTGATTAACTTAAATTAGTCAACTGTTGTGTATCTATCCATACTTGTAGGTTTTAGTTAAAAATCCCATGATTCTATTGATTTTGTTGGTATTTTGATTCAAGAAGTCGGGGAAAATATTGGGTTTAATCGAAGCACGAAGCTTGACAATAAAATGGTTTTTTTTACTCCCTTCAAAATAATTATTTTTTGAATTGTCGAGTTTACAACTACGGATTTTTATCAATTTTTTTTTTTTAAAGAAAACATAGAAGAGTTTAAATTAGAGGGAATTCAATTTTTCGATATAGTGTTTTTTAAGTCCTCTCCCAAAATTTTGTCCATTGAGATTTATTTTCGTTGCAGTTTTGTGATGCTGGGATTGGATACTATGGATCTGAATGTGGACTTGATTCTGCGTCTCCTTCAAAGATTCTGATTAAGGGAGGAACAGTTGTGAATGCTCATCATCAGCAGGTCGCTGATGTGTATATAGAGGATGGTATTATTGCTGCAGTGCAGTCTAATGTCAAAGTAATTTTCTCATTATATAGATTAGTTCAAATTTCTAGAATTGATAAGAAACTGAATGATAAACTTTCCCTGTGGAAGCTAATGACTAAGAGCATGTTTGGCTAAGACTAACATTTATTAAAACTTAATTTTAAGTAAAATTTTGTTTGGAAACATGTTTGAAATTTTGAATATGCTTCTTTTTCTTACTTTGAAGCAAAAAGAGTTAGTTACTGTGAAAAACTCATATCTTACGATCATAATAGCATGTTAGGCTAAGCTTAAAAGGTGCTGCTCTTAGCTTGAGAAGATTGGAATACCGATGAATTCATCGCTCTACTGGATCTTGACACGAGTGATCAGATTTACTTGTAGTTAAGTAAGCTGGATCATAGGTTCTCCTGTAAGAACCTAATTAAATATTTGAAAAGAGAAAATCGGCATGGAAAATAGAAATTGATCTCTGAAGGGAAAAAAGAAAAGAAAAGAAACACATTTGGGGGTACATAAAGTATAGGTATGCCACTAGCTTTCAAATGAGTTTGTCTATGAATAGTGCTGCAAACTGATGTGATCTTGAAAATTTGCCTTCTACTAATGTGATTATAACCTATTTATCTACACATCTATATGTTCAAATAAATTCACATGACATGAAGTGGAAGTCTGGTTTAAGATAGTTCTGTTTTCTGCAAAATTTGAAAGATAAAATTGTGCTGCCGTATTTGAACCCAATAACAAAGGAAGGATATGTTACATTTTGCTCTGGTTCCAGAAAGTCTACCAGGAAGATTTATTGAAAAATTCACTCATATTGATGTTTCTACCGTCTTCCATTATGCATGAAAAGTCATACATTGTTCTGTAGTCTTTCTATTGCCATATAACTTATATAATCTATAAGTCATTCATTGTAACACATACAAAGGGTCAACCCCCCAAATTAAGAAATGGACTTCAGTTTCTCGATTGTCGTTATATGATTGTGACAGTTGAATTTATGGAAGTTGCTATATCTTGCAATGTTTAATAGCAATGTAATTCTTCTCCCATTTTTCTTTTTCTTTTTACGATTGATGGTTGGCATTCTCTTGCTTGTAGTGTATGTGAAATGCAATTATAATATTTTTTTTCTGGTTTTCCTACAAATTTCTATAAACAAGAAATTACAGCGTCATTACAATTTGTACATTATCCGTTTTCTTTCGGATCTTAGTTCATTCTCTCTTTATTTATTATTTTGTTTTTCAGAACTTCCACCATCATTTGAATCTATGAAATATTGGAATCCAATTGTTGGGTTGGATGTAATTTTTGAATTATTTTTGCCTTGCATGTTAATGTGTCTTTTTATCATAGTGGCATATGATTTACTGAGTGGATCTGCAGGTAGGTGATGATGTGAAAGTTATTGATGCCATGGGAAAGTATGTCATGCCAGGTAATACACTTCCCTCAGTTGCATGACAATTAGGTGTCTTAGTAAATTTGAACATTGATTCATGAATGAGTCCTTTTGGAGTAACTACTTCTAGAAATGTTTTATCAGGTCTTATTTTGTCTTCACATTTATGCATATGATAAACATGATTATCAGGATTTACCCCTGACAATTACGAATTGTTGAGCTTTGGTCAGTCAAATGTGAGAGTACAGTTAGTTAGCTCTTGCTTGAATTGTAAACTTTCTCAGTTTGGGCATAGAATTTGGATACTGGGATAGTATTAGATTTTTTGACATATTTACTGGTAAAAGTTGCAGTCTATTTAGAGTATAGGTAATAACGTTTGGCATTTTAGCACTTGACTCATCAAACTATACAATTTCCCTGTACTCCATGGTGATATTGCATAACTTCAAATGTACATGCGGCTATACTAATTTTTGCACATATTCTCTACATTTTACCACTATCATTCACCGAAATCTCCTCATCACGTTCTGTACAGTTTTCTCGTCAATAAACATGGAGTTTTACTGATCTTAAATGTCCTTGCTCTTTATCTTTCTTGCTAACCCTACAAAGAAAAAAAAGGAATGTGTGCTCTTGTTCATGTCTAGCACATCATACATTCCGTGAACCACCTTACAAAAAACATAAGCTGTTAGAGCCCAGGCACACGTATCTATGCAAATTTAATCTTCAATTAGGCATGAGTCATTTTTTTATCAAAGACTTGACACGAGTGAACTATTTTCATAATCTGTGATAGCTACACTTGAACTCAAGATGTTTGCATGCTTTGATACCATGTTGAATCGCCTTATATAAAAGCTTAAACTATGAAAAAAGGGGACACATTTACCTATTTAAGTATAGTCTGAAACACATACAAGGAACTGCTAAAATATAGCTTTCATATGTTTTTAAATTTAGTTTAAATTCCCACGATCTAGAAGGGCTTTATACTTGATTATATTTTATTTGTGATGGTACCAGGAGGAATTGATCCTCACACACACCTGGCTATGGAGTTCATGGGCACTGAGACAATTGATGACTTTTTCAGCGGACAGGCTGCTGCATTAGCTGGTGGAACAACTATGCATATTGATTTTATAATACCTGTGAATGGGAGTTTATCAGCCGGTTATGAAGCTTATGTAGAAAAGGCAAAGAAGTCTTGCATGGATTATGGTTTCCACATGGCAATCACAAAATGGGATGAGATTGTTTCAAAAGAAATGGAAATTATGGTTAAGGACAAAGGTCCGTGTTCTTATAAGTAGTAGGTTTGAGTGTGATCAATATCTCCAGTTTCATTTTTGAGGGGTTTGCAAAGCAAATTTTATCTCATTTTGATGTGAGCTCTTTATAAAATCATGACTGGTTTTTCCCTTTTATAGGTATCAATTCTTTTAAATTCTTCCTAGCCTATAAGGGTTCTCTTATGATTAGCGACGAGCTTCTATTGGAGGGATTCAAGAAATGCAAATCTCTTGGTGCCTTGGCAATGGTTCATGCAGAAAATGGAGACGCGGTATTTGAAGGGCAGAAGAGAATGATTGAACTTGGTATTACTGGTCCAGAGGGTCATGCACTTTCGAGGCCACCAATGGTAATGAGTTCTCCTTGTTATGAAAATGTATTCCATACTGACAATGATTTGTTAGTTTCTTATGTTTAATGATTCCTGCAATTCTAATTGTTTCTCAAGTTCTTCTCCTACTGAAGGATTATTGCAATAGAATATAAAAATCAAATTTCTGTTCATTTTTCGAAAAGTTTATAAGTGAACTACCACTATTTTTACTCCATGTTTTTGCAGTTTCTAAATGAATTATGGGTTTGAAAATATAGAACTCTAGAAAATGATAATATGAAGATGTAATTGCTGGATAGGCATTGTTTAACATGCAAAGATTTACCTCTGTGTTGACATCCAGCGTCAACTTGCATAAGCTTAGAGCTCTTGCATGGGCCCTCAACAGCTGAATTTGATTAGTTGTTTCATTTATTTTCAATCGCTTGATTTCTCATCTAATTATCAATCCTTGAATCATTAGATTTCTTGCAGAAAACATGAGGTATCATCTTTTAGATCATTGACTAACCGGTCTGACTTACTATCTTATTAATTTTCAACACTCAATCCTGCAATTTTTGGCTGATGTAAATAATTTTAAGACATTATAGCCCTTCCATTTTTCTGTAGCAGCAGCTATAAGAATGGTGGCATTACTGTATGGAAGTTAACAATGTTTTCTTAGACGTCTGGAGCCTATTATGCTCCTAATTTTGTCAAAAATTCACGCAGATAGAGGGAGAGGCGACTAGTCGAGCTATTCGCTTAGCTGGTTTCGTGAACACTCCTCTATACGTCGTTCATGTCATGAGCATTGATGCAATGGAAGAAATAGCTAGAGCTCGAAAATCAGGTTTGAAACACTTGAAATTTTACAAATAATTGTTGCTCAAAATCCTCAAGAAATTGCTGTATTAATATTTCAATCTGGGAACCTCCCTGTGCCCATAATTACAAAACCATTTAATTTCTATAGAATTCCCTCATGTCTTAAAGCTAGTGCTTGCCTCTATTCCAAACCTATTAAGTTTTTATTGTCTCCTTCCACATCATTTTCTTCTAATGTGCATGCAGGTATTCTTGTTAAGTTCAAACTATACACTAAGCCCACCAAAGAGAATATATGTTTGTTTCCAAGTGTACATTTACTGTACAAGAAACTCCCTTTCTTTTCCTTATATTCTTTGTTCATCTTTAGCTTTGAAAAGCCTCTCAAGTGTTGTGATACTGTATCTGTTGATTTCCAAAGCATCAAAAGACCAAAAAAACAAAAAAAGAACTGACGCAAAACAATGTTTTTCTTGAATTAACATCTATACAGTAGAAGCTAATCTTTTGATGTATTTTTTATTTTCATTTTATTACATGTAGGAAAAAGGGTCATTGGAGAACCAGTAGTTTCGGGTTTAGTCCTCGATGATTCTTGCCTCTGGGATCCCGATTTCAAGATAGCGGCCAAGTAAGAGTTCATTCTTTTCCCCTTAGTTTTACATTTACACTTCGCCATGCCACCAAATGAAGTGTCATGCTTACCACCTTAAACTAGAATTGCGATCTTCTACTTTACAGGTTCGTTATGAGCCCACCTATTCGAGGACCAGGGCATGGAAAGGCTCTTCAGGCTGCACTCTCAACCGGGATTCTGCAGGTTTTGCTCTCGTCATTATAAAAGTACTGGTCGTATCAACACATATTAGTTAACAGTTATAAATTATAAATGGAGTTTATCAAAATGCTAGAAAGGCTGGCAACTTATGCATTAGTTTATAATGTTATCCAAAAACCTATTTTCTCAAGAAAGTTTCTACTCAAATATTTTTATGCTGGTTTAAGGTCATGTAAAATTTATCCTGCCGTAGCATGGATTTCTGATTTTCAGGTTACACTTATCCAGATAATTGTTATACCTGTATAGTTAATAAAGTGCTCTACATGTTGCAGCTAGTGGGAACTGATCACTGTACCTTTAATTCTACCCAAAAAACAATAGGAATTGATGATTTTCGGAAAATACCGAATGGTGTAAATGGTAATAGCGTGCTCTAAAATCTTTCTCATATTTCGATATCGGGTAAATTTTTGGCCTGACTTCATGGGTTATTCTGGGTATATGCTTACAATTGTCCTGTGTGGCTCTTCTTGTCCTTTAGGTCTTGAGGAGAGAATGCATATGGTCTGGGATTCAATGGTGGTATGTTATCATGTACTCTTTTTTATTGCTGAAATTATCGCCATTCTATCTTCATTTTTTTTTTCTTTTCTTTGTTTATGAAATTGGCAATTTTGCAAAAAGTGTTAAATTTGGAGAATATTCATCATTAGCATTTTCTTCTTGCCCATCTCCTCGCAACGCTCATTCCTTTCCTTTGTTATTCTATTTGTGCTAGGTGTCCGGACAAATATCCATCACTGATTATGTTAGGCTGACAAGTACCGAGTGGTATGTTCATTTCGCTGACCTTTTGAATTTTTTGAATTTTCATGTAACATACTATGAACTCCTAGATGTTCGTCCCATTTTACCGAAAGAATTATGAATATTTAGTTTCTGAGTCCATATTTTTCTTCTCTTATTGTTTTTCAGTGCTAGAATTTTCAATATATATCCAAGAAAAGGTGCAATACTTGTTGGATCAGATGCAGATATTATCATATTGAATCCCAATTCAAGCTTTGAGATAAGTTCAAGTTTCCACCACTCTCGATCAGATACAAATGTTTACGAGGGAAGAAGAGGAAAGGTATTTATCCTCCCCATTGTGGTGAACTATTAAGTTTAGTGCATAATTAAGATGCAGCACGAAGAAACAAGCTGTATCATCTGAATAAGTTATGACAACACCAAAAAAGATGGCCATATTTCTTTGGCTGAGCTGAAAAATTAGTTTTAAGTAACTTTTCGCCCAACATGTTTAGCCATTTTACAATTCAAAGTATTTTTAACTTGACACATGAACGTGTACAAAGAGATTGCATCAAACTAAAAGAACAAAAGCCATCTTCATTTTTAGGCATTATAACGTGTAGGCAACCACATAGTTTAGCAAAATTTTTAGTACGAGTTTAAAGCAAAGATGAAATGAATAGTAGAAGTGGAATCACATAGTTTGTCTCAGTACAAAACGATGGCATCAAACATGTTTGAATAAATTATATTTTTCTTACTTCTAAATAAAGTAAAATTCCTAAAGTAACGCTTGACTTTTTGTCAAAATAAGTGACTAACTTATCTTCAATTTTGTCTAATAAAAAAAATTACTCAATTTAAAACTTACTCATCTCAAATTCAAGATGCATGTTTTTATCTATCTATAAAAATTCCAGTAATGAAACCTTAGGTTTTGAACATTTTTATTTTTGTAGGGAAAAGTTGAGGTAACCATTTCCGGAGGAAGAATCGTCTGGGAAAACGATGAACTGAAGGTTGTTCAAGGTTCGGGAAAGTACATTAAAATGCAACCTTTTAGTTATCTTTTTGATGGGATCGACAAAGCAGATGCTGAATACTTGTCTTCACTACGAGCTCCAGTAAAACGTTTTAAAATGACGAGTTGAAGATGTTAAATTTTAACCTGCATAGTACATACTGAAACTATGTAAAGTAATGCACTTTTTCATGTTTGTTAAGATGGATTAAGGCATAAGCTAAGGTTTTGAGTTAAAGCATAACTTTAGTTGATAGAATTGTATAGTACATTGTAATAAATTTTTCTTCCTCAGATGTACTAAACTGATACAATTTTAGATTTTGTTATGTCAAATCAGTGTACACATACCTGAATATATGATTTGCAACGTGTTTTTATGTAATAATGTTAGATAGTACTCGAATATTTACTATTGTTTACTCGAATATTTAATATTGTTTTGTACTAGTACGTTTTACTAAACATGTAATCATCAATGTTCACATCAAGATCGGGTTGGTTCAACTCAAAACCGACCATTACACACAAAAAATCTATAACTTTTTAAATTTTTTTTACTAACGATTCATCCCTTGACCCTTTACCTTTTGAGTTGATGCTTGAACGCGCTATGACAACATGTTAGTGGAGGTTTGACCTGAAATATTAATTGGCTGCTATGTGAGGGTTTGCTTTGAAAACATGTTAATGCAACATTGACATGAAGGAAATTTCAAGGTATTTGCTTTGGGGGCCTCGTGGAACAAAGATTTCTGGTGAAGCTAAACTTGCAACCATCCTTAGTGGAGTATGTTTTCCGCATTCTGGTTCATTCATTTGATTTGCAGTAACCCTGTGAGCTAAATATGGTCAATATACTTGGACATGTACAGAAAGAAGCTGCGCTACTTCAAGCTGTAATCAGACCAAGACATATGTTGCCTAAATTGATGAAGTATGAACCCCTTCTTCAAGGTCTATACATAAATATTAATGGTTGATAAGGCTAAGACACGGGCTTAATTTTGTGTGAAAATGAGAATTGATTGCCTTCATATTGATTTGCCATGACGATGTTTTAGGTCTATTACTTTCCCCCAGTAGAAGTAGAGAAAAAGATAGCTAGAGAAGTAAATGCGTATACCAGAAGAATCAACGTCTGTTCATGTGTAATATTTTGGATGCTACATCAATAGAGATAAAGTAGTTGTTTCTATCTCATTAGTACAAGTATTTGTACGTCCAATCAATCTAGCACCCTTAGTATCACATAAATCTCAATTATTATTAATCTCTTCAAAGAAGCCTCACTATATTTCTTACAGATTTTAGCATCTTGCAACATGTACATTAGTGTTCATGATTTACAAAACCCATGATGAAATTTGTATTCCGAACTCTGATGAAGAAATTGAGGTGTATGATGAATTTATAGATCTCCCTGTTGAACTTAATCAAATTTAGGGAGTGAAACTTCTCGTCGTTTTTTGGGGTTTGTCAACGCATCTGGATTACCTTTGTTCATCATGGCTGCAAACTCATCATAGTTAATTCGGCCATCCTGCATGTATTTGAAAATTTTGCTTAGTCTAAGAATGACATTACAATTAAACATAAAAATTGCATTTCATATGCATTTCTTCCTAACTGTCTAGATCCATTAAGTGCCAATTCCTTTAGAATTGCCAAGAAGATTATAGAAAATTTAAGAAAAAATGAATAAATACTCGGAAACAATGTGTTGAAGATTGTATAGTCATCCCATTTATTAGGAGAGACTGAGCAAGGCTTAGTTTCTTGTTAGTTACCGACCTCGTGCCCATGATATTGAGATTCAGTGCTTACATTATCAGCGTCAACTTCTGAAATGATTTCCTTTATGTCCTTCCCATCATTCATGCCAAACTCACGAAGAGCTTGCTCGAGTTCTTCTATTGTAATATAACTGATCATAGAGAAAACCATTAGCACTCTATTAGCATTTACAAATACTCCAACGTACAGATATCTACTTATCATCTTCATTATCGTCCTTATATAATTACCCGCTGTTATCTTTATCAAAGTACTGGAAGGCAGTGTAAAGATGTTCTTCTCTGCCCATTCTGTTCATATGCATTGTTGCTGTAATGAATTCTTCATAATCAATCGTCCCATTGCCATCAGCATCAGCCTAATTTTTTTTTTCATGTAGATAGTATATTAGTATTACAATGACGTATAAATCCTACGACTTCTAGAATGAAAATTTATGCTATTCAGTTTTGGGAACTTACAGCTTCCATCAACTGTTTAACTTCATATTCTGATAACTTTGTCCCTTGCTTTGCTAGTCCCTGCTTTAGCTCTTCAAGAGTTATTGTACCACTATTGTCAGTATCTATTCCTTTAAACATTTCCTTCAATCCCATTATTTCTTCCTCGGACAGGCAGCCAGCGATAACCTACTTGGTCCAATAACAACAAACCGTTATGCTCTTATTCCCTACACAATACTTAACAACACTGTACAAAACAATACGATTTTTTTTCTTCATTGATCTTCTCGCGTATGGCCAATCAAACCTACCGTTAGGAAATTTGATGTATGTGTTGCAATTATACAATAACACTGTGAGAGAGGCTACATGTACATCATGCCACACAGCATGGTACACAATCCCCTCACAAGATGGGGGGGCCCGGGAATTTTTTATTCATTGTGGGGCCCCCTCTCGTGAGAGGGGCTATGCACTATGCTGTGTAGCATGGTGTACAATCAGATTTTTTCATAACACTGTATATAAAATGTCCCTAAGGAGTCTGGAGTCCTATTAAAACAAAGAAATATGGCCCTACCTATCCATTATCAGAGAACAATCTGAACTTTATGGATCATTCATTTTTTCCATATATTAAAATAGAGGATTTCTTAAGTTTATTCTAAGGAAATGAAAGTAAAAATTTGGAAATTGTAGTGAAAGAATAATCACCCTAAGTGCAGCTTTTTTGAATTTGTTCATAGCTCTAAACTGTTTGAGCCTGTCAAGAACAGCAGTGTCCAGTGGTGTGTCAGGTGCTTCTCCATCCTCTTTGATCCATGGATGATCTGAAAAAAGATGATACAGTAAATTAGAGTCTAGAGACTTTTTACTTTGTTATATGGTTCTGGTTTAATCAGAATATATATATATATATATATATATATATATGTGTGTGTGTGTGTGTGTATATATTTTTTTTTCCTCGGACTATTTCTGAATCAGAACATTTTGATGCAGCATAAAATTTGGACAAACTAGGAAAGAAACCATAATTTCGGTTAAAAATATATGGGGTCTCTGAACTTACACCTCGATTTCAAGTGGGTAATTGAACTTCATTGTCATAATTTGGTCATTAAATTTATAATTTTTTTTATGATCAAATTACTCCGTCGAAGACTTTGACTTTGACAAATGGAAACCCTGACATGGCGTTGGATAATTTACGTTCATATTAGATTTATTTGTTGTGTCACTATTGTCATTTTTTAATATGAAAATTTAAAAGAGTTGAAAGAAGTGACTTGATTGAAATAAAAGTAAAAGCCAAATAACCCAACTGCAACAAAATGAAGTTTTTCGACCACACTTTTTCCTAACATGATTAAATTAGTATACCTAGAACTTGAATTGCTGTAAGCCTGTGCTTGGGGTCTGAATTCAACATCTTCCTGACCAGATCCTTTGCCCCATTCGAAATCGATGGCCAAGGGTCACTGGTAAAATCAACGTGTGCACGTAAAATTGCATTGAATATCCCATTCTCTGATTCTGCACCACATTTGCTTCTCATTTCAATAATTTTTCTACTTCTACACCACCATAATAAGGGAGAGAAATGAAATACCTGCCCAGAAAGGAGGGACTCCACACAGTAGAATGTACAACATGACCCCAATGCTCCAAATATCAACTTCTGGTCCATATGTTCTTTTCAACACTTCAGGAGCAATATAATATGCACTGCCCACAATATCTTTAAATACTTCTCCTGCGATAAATGGATATATATACACAAGTTCATGTAAATATCAATGATTTCTTAATGAAATATTTAAGAAGAAAACACAGAAATAGGTAATTTTCACAATAAGATGGCAATTGAGACGTGAAATTTGGAGCTATGTTGTTGAACTTTCTCATCTCAAAATCATCTCCACGAGAAAATGAAGGATGCACTTTTTACATATATACATATAAATGCCATGCAACATCAAGAAAAGTTTAAAAGAATCTACAAATTGTAACCTTCTTTATAGAACACAGAGAGCCCAAAATCTGTTGCCTTTAATGGTGCATTTTCATCTTTATTCAACAGAAGGAAATTCTCTGGCTTCAGATCCCTATGAATAACCCCCATTGAATGGCATGTATGAACAATTTGTACAATTGTTCTAAGCAAAGATGCAGCAGCACGTTCTGTGTAATGTCCCTTAGCAATTATCCTGTCAAAAAGCTCTCCTCCTGCACACAATTCCATCACCAAATGCACAGAATGTTTATCCTCGTAAGCCCCCTCGAGTTGCACAATATTAGGTTGTTCTGCCAGATGATACATGATTTGGACTTCCCGTTGAACGTCCTCGATGTCTTCCTTGTTCACGAGTTTCCTTTTCGCGATTGTTTTGCAGGCATATTGTTCGCCTGTTTGTTTGTGCGTGCATAGATGTGTGACGCCGAATTGTCCTCTCCCGAGCTCCTTTCCAATGGTGTAAGTCGAGCGGACGTCCTCCATTGGCCGGCCTAAAACCGGCCCTATTGGCGTTGGTTTCGAAGGTATGGGAGAGGCTGAAGGAGGCGGAGTTTTATGCGGCGCGATGGAGTTATGCATGGAAGAACCAGGATTCTCTACCAGTTTGGCAATAGATTCTACTTTTCTCCCCGTGTCATCTGGATCATTTGTTGTGTTGTCTTGGGAGCAACAATTCCCCATTGAACGAGAGAGACAGATAACGATATGAATATGCAGTAGGAGGATGGCCCTGAGCTCGAGGGCCGAAGATCATGAAAAGAATTTGGGGTTTTAAGAGGTTGAAAAGAAAAAGGTTGATTAGAGACTAGAGAGAGAAAGCCATGGCTCGCAAGAGAGAAGCATTTAAGAAGTCATGCATTTGGTGAGAGGTTTTGGAGGAAAAGAATTTTACATTTTCGTAAATTTGGTTAATGCAAAAATGGGTTGAAAGAATCCTAGGATTTGGGAAAATTAACAAGGGTTCAGAGGATTTCCCGGGAACAAATAGTACCTTGGTTGGTTGGCACATGGCAGATTGAGAAAATAAATTCCATGTTCATGCAAGGATTGATTTTATTTTATTATTATTTCTTTTACCGTAAAATGTCTTTTATGTTCGTGGAAAGCTAATTTCATCGATGTTAAAAATGTTACTTAGAACATGAAAATCCGTGTCGATGTTAAAAAATGTGAGCACGAGTTAATTAAACAGAATGTGGTCTGATTGAAAAAGAAACACACTTGCAAATTGTACATTCTCGAAAAAAATACATTATCGACTATAGATGGAAAAATCCTCGTTGCTATAATAGTGGAACTTCCCAAAAAAGAACAAAACTTGTCAAAATTCATATTTTTTATTTTTTATTTTTTACAATGAATGTACTATACAATTCTATCAACTAAAGTTATGCTTTAACTCAAAACCTTAGCTTATGCCTTATTCCATCTTAAAAAACATGAAAAAGTGCATTACCTTACATAGTTTCAGTATGTACAATGCAGGTTAAAATTTAACAATTTTAACCTGATCTTCAACTCGTCATTTTAAAACGTTTTACTGGAGCTCGTAGGGAGGACAAGTATTCAACATCTGTTTTGTCGATCCCATCAAAAAGATAACTAAAAGGTTGCATTTTAATGTACTTTCCTGAACCTGGAACAACCTTGAGTTCATCGTTTTCCCAGACGATTCTTCCTCCGGAAGTGGTTACTTCAACTTTTCCCTACCAAAAAAAAAAATGTTCAAAACCTAAGGTGGCGTTCTCTTCGTGTTTCAGTTTTGTGTTTTGAGTTTTGAATTCGTTTTGTGTTTTGTGTTTTGAGTGTCTGTTTTGAAATTATTGAAAATGCGTTCTTTTTGTTATTTTGGAAAACTGTTTCTCAAAACATAAAATTGGAAAACTCGTTCACTTTGCAATTTTGAGAATTTTTTTATAATATTTTATTCAAAAAAATCTAATTATTCAATTAATTTTAATAGTTTAATGTTAATATAGTATTAAATAACATATAAATTTGAAATATCTTTGAATTTTGAAATATTTTTTCAGATATTAAAATAACATATAAATTTGGATAATCTTTTTTTTTTTAATATTTTATTCAATAAAAATCTTATTATTCAATAAATTTTAATAGTTTATTATTAATATATTGTTAATCTGTGGTTGAACAATTCTTCTTTTTCACTTAGTCTTCCCTGTCCAACATAGTCCTGCAGATGATATCTTTGACCTCGATATTTTTGAAATTTCTGTCACTTTCTTTAATAACAGACATCACTTTTTAATAGAAGTGGCAATTTATGTAATTTTTTAATAAAAAAAAAGTGATACTAAACTTTTAAAAGTGACACAATTTTTTTTAAAGTGACATTACGTCACTTTTTAATTTTACATAGTATTTTTTCCTTCCAAAAAACTTTTCATATGATTTTTTCAAAAGACCTCTAATTTTAAGGGTATTTTTGTAAGTTGCCCTTTCCTATTTATAAACTCTCATTGAGCCCTATACTCGATATGTTGGTTTATGAAATATGAACACGAACTTCTTCATGCCTAATTTCTTCACTTTTCATGTTCGTAAGGCACATTCGATAGACAATACTAGAAACACATTTTTTTTTCTTCATAATATGTTGTCTAGTAGAGCACAATAATCATAATTTTTCATACCAAAATACTATTACCATAAATTGTATAACTGAACATCGAAAACTAACAATAATTTTATTAAAGAGAACAATTGTTTGATGGTACCAGTAATCCCTCAAACTTTTCTACCTTGAACTAGCAACCCCTTCTCGCCTAAACAAAGAAACAAGAGCAAGAGAGAACACCAATGGGTACGAAACGAGATTGCATTAGATGAACACAACTTGAACACGAGCTTTGAAAAGATCCAAAACAGCCTGTTCTGATACTTACGACATCAATATTCGGAAACAACATAACAAACAATGTTGAATTGAATTGCATTGCATTGCATTGCATTATAGCTAATGAGCTAGAAGCACAAACTCAAGCAAATGTTTAGTAAAGTTCGCTCTCCTTGCAAGTGTGAATCACACAATCCGAAGTCCGGTAGGAGATGCAAGTCAGCAAGTAACCTTCTTCATTTGGTTATCATCAAGAAAAGATCAATCCGATTGGTCAACTGAACCTGAAACCATTTTCCCGTCACAGGTTGAGCACGCGCCTGCCCTGCACGAGTATGGCAACTCAATTCCTGCACTCTCAGCCGAATCAAGAATGTAACAATCATCAGGAGCATCAAATTTATTTTCGGTGCCATCTAGTCCAATCAACTTGACCTTGTAAACAGCTATGGCGGATGGTTTGAAACCCGACTTGGCTTTCAGGCCAAAAGTTTTGGAGATGCTCTCCACGGATCCTAAAGAGGAAGGGCTCCTCAGAAAGGCATTTGTACTTCTAGCTTGTAGTGGTGCACTTCTGAGCATGCAGCTGTTGGGAAGGCTTGCAGTTGCCATGTTTACCTAATACAAACATGTTCAGAAGTTTATCACTTTTACTAATACGATTCAGCTGAGTTTATTTTTTACTTTCAAGATTATCATCACGTAAAGCAACCAAAAACAAATATAGTGAACCAAATGAACAAAACTTTCCTTTTTCTTCATACAACCCAGAAAAATGTGATACATTCAAAGTGTTAAAACTTTACCTGTATTTGATGGAATTCAGATATCAAAATTGCCTCAGGAAATTCAAACTCTAAAGCCCATACCTTTTACAATCTGATTGCCAAAAGTCAGATATCTATTCAGATTGTTCATCTAAGTTCCCTCAAGAATTGCACCTCTACTGAAGGAAATGCCAAAAGAAATCTTTATTTGAAGTTGAAGGCAATTGCAGGGAAACCCAGAACACAAAATAACCCAACAAAGCACATGGAATTCTGGGAAATGTGCAATGTGGAACAACAAATCGTTGGAATGAAGACATATAAATAAGTTAGCAGCAGGTGCTGGTGTATTGTTGTGCTTGCCTAGTAAGGAGATACGAGTGAGACTCAATGTGTCTTCTTCTTGTTGTATTGAATAGGTTGCTGTTTTAGATTAATTCGTAGTCATGTTGTATTTTGTTGAACAGAATTGAAGCTTCCATTACGAGATCGTGGAAATTCTACTCAGATTGAATTGATTAGAATTCCTAGTCCCAATTCCATTGCTGTCAAATAAATTATCACAAAATTAAGTAACAAATCGTGGAAAAAATTTCAAGAACACCTAAGAGACTATAATTATTAGAAGCTCAAATAAACCAGAACGAAACTTACCAAACAACCCAAAAGAAGTAGCTAATTTTGCTATAAATCGAGATTAAGTAAAAGAAATGATCACTTATGCCGAAATTAAAAAAAAAAGTAAATATTTATTCCTAATTACAAAAACAACTGCATTTCCCCAAATTAAGACGACAAACAAAATAATTCTAACTAATTAAACCGAAATGCTTAATTGATTCGATGTAATATACCTAATTCCAGATCCAGTGGCGAAAATGAGTACCGTCTGATAATTCTCGGCCGGGGATATTTGACCAATATCAAATCTCTTGCCCATTGCCTAACTCAATTCTACAACCACACTTTCAATTCATTTCAAAGCTGAAGCAATAATCAAAATTGAAGATACTACCCAATCACGCCAGCAAATTTTCAAAAAAAATAATTAATCCTTCAACCAAAAATCCAAGTACCAGTGTTTCTTCCACCAAAAATCAGGAAATAATTTGAGAATTCCAATAATCTGAAAAAACGAAAATTTACTTGGAGAATAAACAATTGATTTTACGCACACATGGGTTAGGAAGTCAATAATCTGAATTAAAACAAGCTGTAAGGTGAATCAAGAAAAGAATGAAAGATATCATACGGACCAAATAGTAGAAGAAGGTATATTGGATCTTCGAGTCTGACGAAGAGAATTCTGAGCCACAAATTCCAGTCACCCACGCAGAAACAGCAGAAACACAGCGAGAGAGAGAGCCTTCGATTGAGCGACTGCAGCTTGAACCCTAGAGAAAACAGGGGTAGAGAGATAGAGAGAAAGAAAACTGGAGTAGAGAGAGAGAGAATACGTGAGGGAGATAAGTTCTGAACCCATTTTCCGCGTTTTCCCAATTTTGGCAGAAAATGGCCAAAACGTGAAAATGGCGTTTTTTGTTTTGTTAAGAAAATTTTTAATCGTTTTCAAAAACTTGTTTTCGAAAATGAGAAAGACAACGCGTTTTTAGTGTTTTGAAAAATCGAAAACAGAAAACGGCCTGAAAATGACAGAGAATGGGGCCTAAGGGTGCGTTCTCTTCGTGTTTCTGTTTTGTATTTTGAGTTTTTAAATTCGTTTTGTATTTTGTGTTTTCAGTGTCTGTTTTGAAATGACTGAAAATGTATTTCTCTTTGTCATTTTGAAAAACAGTTTCTCAAAACAGAAAACACAAAACGCGTTCTCTTTGCACTTTTTTAGAATATTATTTGATAATATTTTATTCAAGAAATCTGATTATTCAATTAACTTTAATTGTTTAATGTTAATATATTATTAAATAACATATAAACCTAAAAAAAATTTGAATTTTAAAATATTTTTTCAGATATCTTAATAACATATAAATTTTGAGAATATTTTTTATAATATTTTATTCAATAAATCTGATTATTCGATTAATTTTAATAGTTTAATATTAATTGATTGGTAGAAAAAAATTAATGAGATGGCGTTGCTAAAATTCTCTCGTCTAATTCAAATACTTTGTCCTATTTTTATGTTCTATCTAAAAAAAATGCACGCGTTGTCATCATCATATTCTTTATACAAAAATAACAAATTTTTCGAGTTATTTGATTTCATACAAGAAAACTATTTTTCACTTTCATGTGTACCTTAAATTAGAAAAAAAATAATATTACAAGCAAAACATAGTTTTTTTTTACAAATAATTAATGATCATTAAAATTAATTATACGAATTAAAAAAAAGGGGTTCCCTTGCCAAATTTTGGTGTGCCTATTACATTAGAAGAGTAATATCTTTGGAACTTATATATATTTCAAACTCTACCATTCTTGAACAACTTGGAGCAATGATCATTATACATGGATTATGATCAATTACAAACAGCCTCATAGGCATTTATGAAGATGTTTCTCCTCATCAGGATTCCAAGGTAATTCAATCATATGATCAACCAAGTTTCTCCAAATACAAAGACAACAAATTTCAGTCACCAATGCCTCCACCCAGAGTACCCAATTCCAGCAGTCATCTTTTACTTTATCTGAAGCATCCCTCAGTTTCTTATCGTTGACCTTTGTGCATACCATTCTCTGATACAAAAATGCCTCTGTCGGAAGCCCACATTCCACCCTGACACGAACAGCAGTAACAGCCTCCTCAAGTGAAACTAATGAAGCTCCACCATCTTGTCCTGACCACCTCAAAACCATGAGAGCTGCATCAGGTTGCTGTCTCTCTAAGAAAGCCTGTGTAACCTTGGGATGAATTGTTGGGCCTGCAATTTCAGGAAGAAGGCGAGAGGCTTCCTAGCAATACAAGTGATGAATTATCAATGCACAATTAATACACCCAAAGCATCAATATGATGGTTCTGAAAAATATAAATTTGGGATGATATCTATAATATGATCTTGTTCTTAGCACTAAGACCTTACAAGCAGTAAGCATAAATAACTCAGAGAACCAAAAAATTAGATGATCTAAAATAAAAATTACCTCATAAAATGCATAAAGAAGGTAATATACTAATACTTGATGAAGAAAATGCCCAAATTACTCTGGAAAGGAAACTAGATACTTAAATAAACCTAGTTGGAGAAGGGACCGAAGATCCAAAAGTATCTAGAGAACAAAGGTTAAATAATCCTCTACCCGTTCCAAAAGTATCTAGAGAACAAAGGTTAACATAGACCTAAAATTGAATTCTATAAGACATCCGATTTAGTTTCCATAGAAAAGAGCAGTTGAACTACCAAGCTTTTGAAACAGAAAATACAACTCAACAAAGCATTCAAAGTGTTCACAAATTCAGAATGTTTCTTAGCATCAAAGACAATAACAACAAAGCAGCCTCATATTTGGTGCAAATGGATCAACTTCAACGCCATTTGTCAGTATAGATTTGGAGACAAGAAAGAGCAAGAAAGATTTTAATGTGGATAGAACCAGAACACAATTCAATATATCAATCCAATATACATAAATAGAAAACTGTAAAGTATGTGACCAAAACCAAAAAATCAAAGTCCACTTTGTTTTAATATTTCTTTTCTTATTTCTTGGTTTAAATCTCAACACTTGAACTTTCTTCGACCAAAATTCTAAAGCATATTATGTATGCCTAATATTTAAGTAGCTTCCTCAATTCTTGATCCTGTATCTCTTTATCACAGCATTGAATTAATGATAGTTCAGTTGTATGCATTAAAAAATGTATTTGCTAGGAATTAGAATGCTACTAATTTCTCTAGGATAAGTGGGATGCAAAATAAATTTAAATTGAGAAGACATAAGAATTTAATGTGTTTTGACATTCGTGCTTATGTCCATAGACCCACACCAATGTCTTTACTATAGCTATGAAAGAAAGAGGAATACAAAAGAAATGCACTCTGTAACTTTTGTGCCTATGCAGAGGCTTCAAACTATTTTATCTTGTTTAACCCTCTTCAGTCTCACAAAAGTTTTATAACTTTGTGTACTCCACCCTTTTAGAATTTGGCCAAACTTTCTTTTTCTAACTCTGTGTAACCCTTGAACGAGATCTTGCAGGAAGGACAGATCCAAATTTAGAAGGGTGGTGGCTTATGGTCGGTGATACTAAAAGTAATCAGTTGATTGCCATCAAAAAGGTTACACTCCAGAGGAAGTTCAGAGTCAAAATTTATTTTACTGCTCCTGCTGAAGCTGGAAAGAAGACATACACAATATATATATTGAGCCCGTTTGATGCACATTATTTTGAAGAAAATGCATTTTTTTTGATGTAATGATGGTGAATATGTGGTTGAAAAATTATTGATGTGATGGAAAATATTATTTTATTGAAGAATGTGTGGTTGAAAATGAGTAGAAGAATGAGAATGGGAATCAAACAGGACCATTATGTGTGAATCTTATTTGGGGTGTGACCAGGAGTACAGCTTCACAGTTGATGTTAAAGAAGCGGCGGATTCCGTGACGGTGGAAGAGAATGATGGAGCAGATTGCATTTAAAATTGTTGCAATGGCTAAGTGTTAATGTCAGTTTGGGTGTTAAACATTTTAGCTAATGTTTGTGTACCTATTTTTGATATTGTTACAGTGTTTATGATCTATAATTAAAAAAATATATCTACAGGAAGCTTTGACAACTCCAAAACTCAAAACTCAGAATGGATGCAGTGATGAATGAAAAGAAGTCAATTCACAATGAGCACAAAGCCAGATTCCTAATCCTGTCATCTACCACATAAATAGCATAGGATCCCTCCCACATTTTACAAAAATTCGATGTTTTTCAAGAGTGGTTATCATTAGTAAACACACAACACCAAACACATTTCTCTTCCCCAATTGAAAACTAGTCTCCAGCCTTCAATTCCAAACAGAAAACTAGTCTCCATAAATTTCAACAGAGAAACGGCAACAATTTTAATAAATCTTTCTCCTCAATAGCAAACCTTTATGCATAAATTAACAGCCGACAGAAATGACCAAAAATTCAAGAAGTAGAGAAAAAAATCCTAAATTTTTTTCTATTCATCTCACCTTTCATTTTTGTGTTTGTAATTTCATCAATCGAGCACAGAAGCATCGATTACAAATCTAAGCATATGAAAGACACAACAAGCTAGATGAATAAATAATACCGTAGCCGTTCAATTTCAGTAACTTCAGCTACGGCATCTCCGATCGGATTTCAGCACCCGGCGAGACAGACAGGGAGATCCTTCGACGTTTTCAACATAATGGAAACGGCACACAGATTGACCCTACCTCACTGGTGGAAGACGGCAGAAGAACGGGGGGAGAGAGCGAAGAGAGAGCGAGAGCAAAGTGAGAGAGAGAGAGAGAGATGTGAGGGCGAGTGAGCTGTGAGAGAAGATTCTTGGGCCAATCGTTTTCCGTGTTTTGTAACTTAAAGCAGAAAACGTTCAAAACGAAGATATATCGTTTTGGCGTTTTGTGTGTTAAATTTTTTTTTGTTTTGCAAAATACGTGTTTCAAAACGGGAAAGAGAACGCGTTTTCGTCATTTTGAAAAATCGAAAACAGAAAACAGCCCCAAAACGACAAAGAGAACGCAGCCTAAGATTTCATTACTGGAATTTTTATAGATAGAAATACACATGCAACTTGAATTTGAGATGAGTAAGTTTTAAATTAGTAATTTTTTTTATTAGACAAAATTGAAGATAAGTTAGTCACTTATTTTGACAAAAAGTCAAGCGTTACTTCAGGAATTTTACTTTATTTAGAAGTAAGAAATATAATTTATTCAAACATGTTGATGCCATCGTTTTGTACTGAGGCAAACTATGTGATTCCACTTCTACTATTCATTTCATCTTTGCTTTAAACTTGTACTAAAAATTTTGCTAAATTATGTGGCTGCCTAGACGTTACAATGCCTAAAACTGAAGATGGCTTTTTGTCTTTTAGTTTGATGCAATCTCTTTGTACACGTTCATGTGTCAAGTTAAAAATACTTTGACTTGTAAAATGACTAAACATGTTGGGAGAAAAAAGCTACTTAAAACTAATTTTTCAGCTCAGCCAAAGAAATATGGCCATCTTTTTTGGTGTTGTCATAACTTATTCAGATGATACAGCTTGTTTCTTCGTGCTGCATCTTAATTATGCACTAAACTTAATAGTTCACTACAATGGGGAGGATAAATACCTTTCCTCTTCTTCCCTCGTAAACATTTGTATCTGATCGAGAGTGGTGGAAACTTGAACTTATCTCAAAGCTTGTATTGGGATTCAATATGATAATATCTGCATCTGATCCAACAAGTATTGCACCTTTTCTTGGATATATATTGAAGATTCTAGCACTGAAAAACAATAAGAGAAGAAAAATATGGACTCAGAAACTAAATATTCATAATTCTTTCGGTAAAATGGGACGAACATCTAGGAGTTCGTAGTATGTTACATGAAAATTAAAAAAATTCAAAAGGTCGGCGAAATGAACATACCACTCGGTACTTGTCAGCCTAACATAATCAGTGACGGATATTTGTCCGGACACCTAGCACAAATAGAATAACAAAGGAAAGGAATGAGCATTGCGAGGAGATAGGCAAGAAGAAAATGCTAATGATGAATATTATCCAAATTTAACACTTTTTGCAAAATCGCCAATTTCATAAACGAAGAAAAGAAAAAAAAAATGAAGATAGAATGGTGATAATTTCAACAATAAAAAAGAGTACATGATAACATACCACCATTGAATCCCAGACTATATGCATTCTCTCCTCAAGACCTAGAGGACAAGAAAAGCCACACAGGAGAATTGTAAGTATAAACCCAGAATAACCCATGAAGTCAGGCCAAAAATTTATCCGATATCGAAATATGAGAAAGATTTTAGAGCACGCTATTACCATTTACACCGTTCGGTATTTTCCGAAAATCATCAATTCTTATTGTTTTTTGGGTAGAATTAAAGGTACAGTGATCAGTTCCCACTAGCTGCAACATGTAAAGCACTTTATTAACTATAAAGATATAACAATTATCGGGATAAGTGTAACCTGAAAATAGAAACCCATGCTACGGAAGGATAAATTTTACATGACCTTAAACCAGCATAAAAATATTTAAGTAGAAACTTTCTTGGGAAAATAGGTTTTTTGGATAACATAATAAACTAATGCATAAGTTGCGAGCCTTTCTAGCATTTTGATAAAGCCCATTTATAATTTATAACTGTTAACTAATATGTGTTGATACGACCAGTACTTTTATAATGACGAGAGCAAAACCTGCAGAATCCCAGTTGAGAGTGCAGCCTGAAGAGCCTTTCCATGCCCTGGTCCTCGAATAGGTGGGCTCATAACGAACCTGTAAAGTAGAAGATCACAATTCTCGCTTAAGGTACTAAGCATGACACTTCATTTGGTGGCTTGGCGAAGTGTAAATGTAAAACTAAGGGGAAAAGAATGAACTCTTACTTGGCTGCTATCTTGAAATCGGGATCCCAGAGGCAAGAATCATCGAGGACTAAACCCGAAACTACTGGTTCTCCAATGACCCTTTTTCCTACATGTGATAAAATGAAAATAAAAAATACATCAAAAGATTAGCTTCTACTGTATAGATGTTAAATTCAAGAAAAACATTGTTTTGCATCAGTTCTTTTTTTTTTTGGTCTTCTGATTCTTTGGAAATCAACAGATACAGTATCACAACACTTGAGAGGCTTTTCAAAGCTAAAGATGAACAAAGAATATAAGGAAAAGAAAGGGAGTTTCTTGTACAGTAAATGTACACTTGGAAACAAACATATATTCTCTTTGGTGGGCTTAGTGTATAGTTTGAACTTAACAAGAATACCTGCATGCACATTAGAAGAAAATGATGTGGAAGGAGACAATAAAAACTTAATAGGTTTGGAATAGAGGCAAGCACTAGCTTTAAGACATGAGGGAATTCTATAAATTAAATGGTTTTGTAATTATAGGCACAGGGAGGTTCCCAGATTGAAATATTAATACAGCAACTTCTTGAGTATTTTTAGCAAAAATTATTTGTAAAATTTCAAGTGTTTCAAACCTGATTTTCGAGCTCTAGCTATTTCTTCCATTGCATCAATGCTCATGACATGAACGACGTATAGAGGAGTGTTCACGAAACCAGCTAAGCGAATAGCTCGACTAGTCGCCTCTCCCTCTATCTGCGTGAATTTTTGACAAAATTAGGAGCATAATAGGCTCCAGACGTCTAAGAAAACATTGTTAACTTCCATACAGTAATGCCACCATTCTTATAGCTGCTGCTACAGAAAAATGGAAGGGCAATCTGGATACAATGTCTTAAAATTATTTACATCAGCTAAAAATTGCAGGGTTGAGTGTTGAAGATTAATAAGATAGTAAGTCAGACCGGTTAGTCAATGATCTAAAAGATGATACCTTATGTTTTCTGCAAGAAATCTAATGATTCAAGGATTGGTAATTAGATGAGAAATCAAGAGATTGAAACTAAATGAAACAACTAATCAAATTCAGCTGTTGAGGGCCAATGCAAGAGCTTTAAGCTTATGCAAGTTGACGCTGGATGTCAACACACAGGTAAATCTTTGCATGTTAAACAATGCCTATCCAGCAATTACAGCTTCATATTATCATTTTCTAGAGTTCTATATTTTCAAACCCATAATTCATTTAAGAAACTGCAAAAACATGGAGTAAAAATAGTGGTAGTTCACTTATAAACTTTTCTAAAAATGAACAGAAATTTGATTTTTATATTCTATTGCAATAATCCTTCAGTAGGAGAAGAACTTGAGAAACATTTAGAATTGCAGGAATCATTAAACATAAGAAACTAACAAATCATTGTCAGTATGGAATACATTTTCATAACAAGGAGAACTCATTACCATTGGTGGCCTCGAAAGTGCATGACCCTCTGGACCAGTAACACCAAGTTCAATCATTCTCTTCTGCCCTTCAAATACCGCGTCTCCATATTCTGCATGAACCATTGCCAAGGCACCAAGAGATTTGCATTTCTTGAATCCCTCCAATAGAAGCTCGTCGCTAATCATAAGAGAACCCTTATAGGCTAGGAAGAATTTAAAAGAATTGATACCTATAAAAGGGAAAAACCAGTCATGATTTTATAAAGAGCTCACATCAAAATGAGATAAAATTTGCTTTGCAAACCCCTCAAAAATGAAACTGGAGATATTGATCACACTCAAACCTACTACTCATAAGAACACGGACCTTTGTCCTTAACCATAATTTCCATTTCTGTTGAAACAATCTCATCCCATTTTGTGATTGCCATGTGGAAACCATAATCCATGCAAGACTTCTTTGCTTTTTCTACATATGCTTCATAACCGGCTGACAAACTCCCATTTACAGGTATTATAAAATCAATATGCATAGTTGTTCCACCAGCTAATGCAGCAGCCTGTCCGCTGAAAAAGTCATCAATTGTCTCAGTGCCCATGAACTCCATAGCCAGGTGTGTATGAGGATCAAGTCCTCCTGGTACCATCACAAATAAAATATAATCGAGTATAAAGCCCTTCTAGATCGTGGGAATTTAAACTTAATTTACAAACATATGAAAGCTATATTTTAGCAGTTCCTTGTATGTGTTTTAGACTATACTTAAATAGGTAAATGTGTCCCCTTTTTTCATAGTTTAAGCTTTTATATAAGGCGATTCAACATGGTATCAAAGCATGCAAACATCTTGAGTTCAAGTGTAGCTATCACAGATTATGAAAATAGTTCACTCGTTTCAAGTCTTTGATAAAAATATGGCTCATGCCTAATTGAAGACTAAATATGCATAGATACGTGTGCCTGGGCTCTAACAGCTTATGTTTTTTGTAAGGTGGTTCACAGAATGTATGATGTGCTAGACATGAGCAAGAGCACACATTCCTTTTTTTTCTTTGTAGGGTTAGCAAGAAAGATAAAGAGCAAGGACATTTAAGATCAGTAAAACTCCATGTTTATTGACGAGAAAACTATATAGAACGTGATGAGGAGATTTCGGTGAATGATAGTGCTAAAATGTAGAGAATATGAGCAAAAATTAGTATATCCGCATGTACGTTTGAAATTATGTAATATCACCGTGGAGTACAGGGAAATTGTATAGTTTGATGAGTCAAGTGCTAAAATGCCAAACATTATTACCTATACTCTAATTAGACTGCAACTTTTACCAGTAAATATGTCAAAAAATCTAATACTATCCCAGTATCCAAATTCTATGCCAAACTGAGAAAGTTTACAATTCAAGCAAGAGCTAACTAACTGTACTCTCACATTTGACTGACCAAAGCTCAACAATTCGTAGTTGTCAAGGGTAAATCCCGATAATCATGTTTATCATATGCATAAATGTGAAGACAAAATAAGGCCTGATAAAACATTTCTAGAAGTAGTTACTCCAAAAGGACTCATTCATGAAGTTCAAATTTACTAAGACACCTAATTGTCATGCAACTGAGGAAAGTGCATTACCTGGCATGACATACTTTCCCATGGCATCAATAACTTTCACATCATCACCTACCTGCAGATCCACTCAGTAAATCATATGCCACTATGATAAAATGACACATTAACATGCAAAGCAAAAATAATTCCAAAATTACATCCAACCCAACGATTGGATTCCAATATTTCATAGATTCAAATGATGGTGGAAGTTATGAAAAACAAAATAATAAATAAAGAGAGTGAACTAAGATCCCAAAGAAAACGGATAATGTACAAATTGTAACGACACTGTAATTTCTTGTTTATAGAAATTTGTAGGAAAACCAGAAAAAAAAATATTATAATTGCATTTCACATACACTACAAGCAAGAGAATGTCAACCATCAATCGTAAAAAGAAAAAGAAAAATGGGAGAAGAATTACATTGCTATTTAACATTGTAAGATATAGCAACTTCCAAAAATTCAATTGTCACAATCATATAACGACAATCGAGAAACTGAAGTCCAATTCTTAATTTGGGGGGTTGACCCTTTGTATGTGTTACAATGAATGACATAGATTATACAAGTTATATGGCAATAGAAAGACTACAGAACAATGTATGACTTTTCATGCATAATAGAAGACGGTCGAAACATCAATATGGGTGAATTTTTCAATAAATCTTCCTGGTAGACTTTCTGGAACCAGAGCAAAATGTAACATATCCTTCCTTTGTTATTGTGTTCAAATACGGCAGCACAATTTTATCTTTCGAATTTTGCAGAAAACAGAAGTATCTTAAACCAGACTCCTACTTCATGTCATGTGAGTTTATTTGAACATATAGATGTGTAGATAAATAGGTTATAATCCCATTAGTAGAAGGCAAATTTTCAAGATCACCTCAGTTTGCAGCACTATTCATAGACAAACTCATTTGAAAGCTAGTGGCATACCTATACTTTATGTACCCCCAAATGTCTTTCTTTTCTGTTTTCTTTTTTTTTCACCTTCGAGATCAATTTGAATTTTCCATGCCGATTTTCTCTTTTCAACTATTTAATTAGGTTCTTAAAAAATGTTCATAATCGGTAGAGGCCCTATGGTACCAACATAAGAAATTTAATTTTAATTTAAGGGACAAAAAACTTGTATGAGCAAGTTCAGCTTCCATAACCTTAACTAAACATAAAATGTGCTGAAAGCAGAAACAAAAACATAAAAATGGATGTCTAAATGCAAACTTGTGGACAACACCATGTTCAGACTTCAGAGATACTATGTTTAAGGGGTCATTTGTTCGGAATTTGGAGAAGAGTGCGCCTCATTGAGCCTAATTCTTGCCCTGGGGTTTTCTCTGTTCAGCATGCTCTCCCTTCATCTGTGCCTTGGACAGAGCTGCATTCGCCCCCTGTTTCTATCGATGATGTTACTAAATTAGATCCAGGAGAACTGGGAAAGTACCCTAGCTTCATCAGACATGTTGAGTACCATGTTAAAACCCTGAAAATCCGGAGACAAGTTTATCAAACAAGCATTAACTGGTAGAACAGTTTTAAGGAGAGATCTTAAACTTATACTCTGGAAATAAAGCATAAGGGGGTCTCATTAAATCTATAAAGCAGGTTTCCATCTGAACTGCTTTAGCAGAACTAGAGAATAAATTCATGCTGACCAGAAAAGTCAATTCTGATAGGAAAAAGAACTTCTGTTCTTCATATACACAATATCAGTGCAGTTAATACATAAGTGCATTTACACGTGCACGCACACATATTTAGAGAGAGAGAGAGAGAGAGAGAGATTACACTGGAGCTTGGATCATCAAATAGGCAAGGATTGTCCAGAAGTTCTCGAGAGGGGGCTTCTGAAGATTCTGATTGCTATTGCTGTCGCTCTTTCATCATTTTCACAGTACAACTTGATGCCCCACTTAGAATTATCTTATTCCCAATAAATTTGATTGTGTAAATAAATCTTTTTTCCCTACTACATTCAGTTCTTTGTCACCTCTAAGAGAAGATCAAATGCAATCAGATCCAAGCCGCTTCCAAATTGAAATTTACGGTGATACACTAAATATTTGTTTGTCCATCCTCTCTCTTTACGAATATGCATCGTTCATTACCATGCATATTACCGAATTCAAGACACAGATAAATAGCCTTCTGCACTTCTACTTCAGTACTACTGAAAGTGCTTATGAATAAAACTTGGGAAGAATCTTGTGGAGTTTCATTAACAACTCATCACATGCAACACCACCGTTTTTCCATTTCTCTTGGGAAAATTTTGGTAGAAGCTCCACAACGTCTTGATCACCAGAAATATCACACAGACACGTCACGATAGTTGAAGTGATTTTAGAGTCAAGAACAACACCCTCAGATCCCATTTTCCGAAGTAAGCCAATCATCTCTTCTGTTTGACCCTGTACACTAAAGCCCTTCAGCAATGAATCATAAACAGAGATATCAGGCGAGAATCCACATGCAGTCATTTTCTCAAACGTGCTTTTAGCCTCTTCCATCAGTCCTAATTTTGATAACCTATTAATCAACATTGAAAAGGTAAAAGCATCAGGAGTCAATCCCCTTCGATTCATATGGTTAAGTAACTCATTGGCATACTGAATGTTCCCAGCCTTTATTGATGAATCGACTATAATATTATACGAGATAACATCTGGTTGAATGTTTCCATCAACCATCTCTTTAAACAACCTCTTTGCTTGCTCGAAACTACCCTCTTTGCACAAGGTTGCCATCAGTGTATTGTAGTCGGGGAGTGTAGGAATAAGACCTAAGGATCTCATTTTAGTAAACAACCCTTTCGCAATGTTTATGATGTTACGTTTGCAAAATCCATCAATCATAACACTGTAAGTCCGTGAATCGGGAATCGAGCCCAATTGTAAAACCTCCTTCCACAGTTCCATAGCTTTTTCAACATTTCCTTCCTTTAGATAAGCTCCAATTAGTGTAGTATATGTCACCACGTCACCAACTTTCTTATGCTCAACCATATCACAATTAATTTTTGCAGCCTCGTCAAGACGGCCTTCTCTACACAGACCTCGGATCAACATGCTGATCGTCCAAGCATCTGGGTCAACATAATTCTTGTTTGACAGCATCAAATCAAAAAGTTTCAGAGCATCGTTGACGTTCCCAATGTCACAAAGTCCCCTCAGAATCATATTGTAAGTAACCACATCAGGCTTTTTGCCCTTCTCGACCATCATTTCAAGAATCTTGAAAGCATCACTTAACAATCCTTCCTTACATAATCCATTAATTAGAATGTTATATGTAATGGTATTAGGCTCTTCGCTCTTTTCCAGCATGAAATTAAACAGCTCCACCGCTTTTGCAATCTTCCCATCCTTGCAAAGCCCACTAATCATACCTGTGAAGGTAACAACATCAGGACGAATTCCACGCTCCAACATAGCATTGAACAAACCCTTGGCTTCTTTCAATTTTCCCATCTTACAAAGACCATTCATCAAACACGTATACGTAACTTCATTCGGGGAGATCTCCCTTCCCAACATCTCGTTCAAAAGTTCCTTCCCTCTATCAACATCACAATTAATGCAGAATCCATTTATAAGTGTGTTATAGATATAAAGATCCGGCTCCAACTGCTTCATCCTCATCTCCTCCAACAATCCCATCGCTTCATCACTCCGACCCTCCAAACAGAGACCATTCATCAAAATGTTATAAGTAGCCACGTTAGGAACACAATAAACACGCTCCATCTTACTCCTCATATCTATAGCTTCATTCAAATTCCTCACCGTGCAAAATCCCTTTATCAAAGTATTAAAACTAACTACATCTGGCAACACAGAATTTCTACCCATTTCATCCAAGAATTCCACAGCCTTAACAAATTTGCCTTTATAACACAAACCCTTCAATACAAGATTTGCAACATACACATTAATGCTAAACCCACATTTCAAAATTATACCAGGCACAGCAAGTGCTAATTCCGGTATGTTGAAATGCACAAAACACTCAACCAAAGAGGATAATGATAGAAAACTTGGCAAAACTCCAACACAGGTCATTTTCCTGTAAACATTGAAAGACATTTTGTATTCTTTGTTCCTGGCAAGAATTTGAACGAGAAAATTGCACGTGTGTCTCGAAGGAACGAGACCCATATCAACAACTTGATCAAAAAGCGCTAAGGCTTTAGTAAACTGGGTTCTGGTGTGAGGTTTTTCACCTAGAGATTTTATTTGGATTTCTAATGCGTGTAAATCATTGGAAATGAAATCACGTAGGGGGTTTGTACGTGAGACAGTAGATAGAAGATTGGTAAAGATAAGATTTTGATGCAAATAAGGGTATAAAAAAAGTTTTTTTCTAATCATTGTTTCTGTTGAATGTGTGATTCAATTTCTTGTTTTGTACTCGTCAGGGCTGGTCCAGCGATTGTCGGGGCCTGAGACAAAATCCATAAATTAGGCCCCCAAATCAACGTAAATGCAAAATTCAATGGTGCGCCTGTGCAATTGTTGATCCTACAATAATCAATCATATAAGTCAACCAGCCGCAATTATATAAGCCGACAAGGCTTCAAACATTTTCAATCTCTTCAATAACAAGTTAGGGCAAGCCATTGCTTACCTGAGAAGTAGAATTTCGACGAAAACAATGGAATCACACCCTTGAGAATTCTACCGTCACAACTCACGAGCCTGAAATAAAAATTTAACATTAAACACCAATGACCAATAAGTGACACCACATGAAGGTTATAGTCACTAGCTATTTACTAAAATAGGGGCAGCAAATTTGTGCTCAATAAAGACACACTTGTTATTAAAACTAAAACCTGCTAGCTTAACAAAAAGAACACTCTATGATTCTGACCAATTTTTCAAAATCGTAGACTGGTTATTCTTCAAAACTCTCATCTTCCACACAACTATACAAAATGTAAAAGTAAAGACAATTATTCTTCAAAACTCTCATCTTCCACACAACTATACAAAATGTAAAAGTAAAGACAATTACTAAATCCAAATTCAAACTTGTGATATTTCTATTCTAAACTAGAGGACTAGAAGAGCAAGAGACTAATATAGTCCTTTAAAAGATAATATAATATAAGTTGTGAAGAGGGGATGTACTTAAATTATAGTAGTGAAGAGCTTACTAGAGTGTTTAAATAGGTAAAAGAGAGAAGAGGACAGAGAGAGAAGAAAAGCTTGTGGATAACATCAAAAGCAGAGAGACGGAGATTAACTCTAAATTAGTGTTACAACAAGAATAGGAAAAAAAATAGTTTTAAAAAGTGTAGGAGAAAACCCTAGTTGACAGGATAAAGTCCATACGAAGTAGAAAGTTCACTCGCTACTTTCAATTTTTTCTTGGCTACAACTTATCATTATTAACCTAGTCGGTTGATGCATCTTATATCCTACATATAGAATGGAAATAATGTACCTCTGCCAAAAAAAGTAGCCAGAAGGTATCTTAAACTGGTCAAGATTAGACAATAATCCTCTCGGATATATATGAAAATGCTCAGTGCCGTACCTGTGTTTCTCGGGGCCCGAGGCAAAATTGAGAATTTGGGCTCTAGATCGTAGAAAGCAATCCATTTTTTCATTTATAAGAGTTTTACGAAACAAAATTCGTTAATTTAAAATCAAAATAAAGCAAAATGAAGATTGGAACAAGAATTACAACATCAATCTACACCCAAAAAATGGGGAATTGGGGATGATATGCAATTTGGTAAAACCATTTCTTAGAATTTCACTATGAGTCTACTACACGCCAGGAAGAAAACTGAAAACTAATAAACTCCACAAAACCAACATCAACACAAGCTATTAATTATTAAATCACCAAAAAATAAACAACTCACAGTCTCACATCATAATTTCATAAGCACAGCATGAAAAACCACTAAATTATTAGTTCATTACAAAGAGCATACAAAAGAAAATAATCACATAAACGAGAAAGAAAATGAAAAAATAAAACGAACATTGTCTTGATTACAACGGTTTCAGTCTCCAGAGTTCATATGTATGTCGTATAATCACCAAATTAGTACTCCAAATAGCATTCCAACTTCCAACTTCCAGGTAAGCACTAAGCAGGCAGCCAGGAAGCATAAAATCGACTATGTAAAATCATAGAAAAACCCTAACATATAAAATTATAAATTATAATTAGCAGAATATATCAAAATATGAAAGCAATAAAGTGAAATTACAGTGATTAAAAAGTAAAAACAGAAAAAATCGATTGCGATAAGATTAAATTTAAATCTGCATACATGATGCTTCAACGGCCAGTCGGCAACTTCCACCGTCGTTCTTCCGTCTAGGTTGTTACGCCCTTGATTTCTCAAGCAACCAAGCTTTAAGTATGGAGGTTTTGAAGAAATTTTAGGGCATCGGCGCATAGCGGGATGACGACGACGGTTCTGATTCTTCTGTCTTCTGAATTCTGAAATTTGGGTATGATGGTTTGGTTATTGGTTTCTAATTCCAACGATAGTGGGTTACTAGGCCTAGGTTTAATATATATTAGGGAAATTTTCATAATTGAAAGTATAAGTAACGCTAATTTCAATAATAAGAAGATAAATTTCAATTTTTAAAAATTAGATTTTTATTAATTTTTATTAATAATTTAATTAATTAAATATATATTTAATTAATTAAATATATTAAAGTTATAGATCTATATAATTTGATCATAGATTTATAATTTAATTAATTACATATTATTTTCGATCACAAATCAGAATTTTTAAATGTCAAAAATTATTTTACGTTATAATTAAAAAATATTCAATTAATTATATATTTTATTAATTAAACAAATTAAAGTCACAGATTTATACAGTTTGATCACAGATTTACAATTTAATTAACCACAAATTTTTTTGGTTACAAATAAAAAATTTATTAGATCACAAATTATTTTCGAGAACACGGATTGAAATTTTAATAAGTCACAATTTATTTTTAAGATCACGAATCAAAAATTTATTAGGTTACAGATTATTTTCGAGGTCATAGATCAAAATTTTTATAAGTCACAATTTATTTTCAAAGTCACAGATCAAAATTTTAATAGGTCACAAATTGCTCATCGATCACAAATTAGTCACGGATTTGTTATTGGTCACAAATTAACTAATTTAGTGGTCACGGTTAACCAAATAATCTGTGATCACCGCTTGACAATCGTCGCCTCCTTACAATCGCCAACGCCAACACCTCACAAAGTTGGATCTGAAAATCAACACCACACACAATCACAAAACCACCTCATTGGTCGGATCTGGAAATCGCCACCACCACCATTGCCAACACCAACACTCAACCGCCACCACCACTTCACAATCGACACGCCACCACCACACAACACTACAAATCGCCACCAGACAACCACACAACACAACACAAAACACAGCCCAAAATCGATTTCATGACACGGTGAGTTCGGGCTTCCTGAGACGGCAGTCCATTACGTATACAGAGGGAGAAAGAGAGGAGGGGAGTTAGAGAGGAAGAGGAGACAGTTTAATAGATCGGGAATTATGGAGAAACCACCGTTTATCAAGAAACACCACCACCTGTGCCTCGCATTGTCGGCAACACCACCACATCAACCACACCAAACACCACAACCATTACCGCCAACCACCGCTCATGGATCGAATCAAAAACAAAAAACTCTCAAACAATTCACTATGTCATCTGCCTGTCGCCACTGTCCATTTGCATCGCTACCTGTCGACATCGCTGGTAAGAGAGTGTAGGGCGACGACCTTGTAGGGGACGGCTGTAGAGAGAGAGAGAGAGAGAGAAAAGGGGTGGGGGAGTAATGATTTTGAATTAGGGTTGGAGAATTAAATAAATTTTAAAACATCTGATTTTTTAACAAAGAAACATCTCATCTGATTTTAGAATTCTGAATTTTTAAAATAGGGTGTGCTGTAATTTCCACTATATATTATATGTACATAAAAGGGCCATTTTTTTGGGAATGATGGATACTATAAAAATATTGGTCAATTTGGGTATCCCTTGCTTAATCGGCCAAAAAAATGGGCCTTATAGAAAGCTGGGCCTGAGGCAGATGCCTCTCCTTAGGTCCGACCCTGAAAATGCTGAACAATAGACATGCTGCATCATGCCAGAACCTTCAGCAAGATGATCATGTATCAGTTGAGTTGAACCATTTAAAAATGCATATGGCCCTCTTTCGCATAACATAAAGTACGCTTTTTTAGCATTCGAACACTGAAACATAAATGAAACAATTATAATTACAGAAACCAGAGAGCTTGAAATTAATTGTACACCATATATGTTAGTTTTGACTACACTTTTTTGAGCACAAAATAACAGTGTGCCTTTCTTGTGGAAAAAAGAACTGTGTAAATCATTCTATGAGCCCAGATCAAGATGGATTTTTCATTATATCAAATAACCCAATTGTATCTACATTCAGTCTTCGAAGCCATGGATGAAGCAAAAACATGAACACACAATTCCTCTATCTATTTTAACTATAATCAAAATATAAAAACAGGTAGTCTCCTGAAAAATTTAGATTTCAGATACTTGATATCGGAGAAACAAAATATTAATTCTACCTGAATCAGTCCACTGAGCCCAGCATCGAGCAGGCGACTGACGAGCACTGGGAGGCGACGGGCATGGGTTCAGTTTTTGAAGAGAGACCGGAGCGGCGTAGACGAGCGACAGCCGGAGGCGAGATGGGGAGACGGAGAAGTCGAGATATCCCAGATTCTGAATCGAAGAATTGGATAATGATATATAAGTTAGGTTGGATAAATGGATTAAGGGATTTGGGCTTGTGTTGTGGTGTGGTGTGGTGTGTGCTGTTCTTTGGGAAATTGTAAACCTGTTTAATTAAACAAAAAAAAAAAAAAAAAAAAATTGGGCCGAAAAAAATGAGGCCCCTTCCATTTTCATCCGCCTCGCCTCAGGAACAATATTTTGTCCAGTAATTTTTTGGCCTTGAATATATGGAAATCCCATAAAATAGTAGGCATTTCCAAGAATTCATATATTGATAGCATTAACTATAAGGGTGTGTTTGATAGCACTTTATTTTCCCAGGAAGTTGGAATTCGATTCCAACTTCCACTTTTGCGCTGTTTGATAGCGTTTATTTTCCATGGAATTGGTTTCCACCCAATTCCAAGGTACAACCACTTGAAGCGTGATTCCGTGGAATTCAATGACTTGCTATATAGGTGGGAATTGGTTTCCACCTTTTTTTTTTTTTTTTTTTTTTTTTTTTTTTTTTTTTTTTAAGCAATAGAAATAAATTCTAAGATAAAGTGTAAAAAAAATTATCCCTTTAATTGACAAATTTCATACAAAACAAAGCCAAACGTAAAAATAAAAAATAAAAATTTATTTATTTATTTATTTATTTTTTATTTTTTGGCAATCTAAACATATTTTGTTCCTAATGGTAAAAAAATTTATCTATTTAATTGACAATTTGCATGAAAAACAAAGTCAAACGTGTTATGATAGAAAGGTGGAAAATTATACCAATCAAACACCTTTAATTCAATTCCCGGTAAAACAATTCCAGGCAATTCAATTCCCTGGAATCCAATTCCTTTCCCATCCATTTTCCACCCTGCAATCAAACGGACCCTAACTAAAGAAGCAATATTATTATTTTTTTACTATAATTATTATCACATAACTTATGGTTACTACCTCAATGCAGAATACTGCTAGAAGGACCTGCAATTGCTCTCCTGCGGAAGCAAATCACCAATCCCTCCAAAACTCAGCAGAGAAAAATTCAAAATTGAACAGCAAGAGAAGTTTCAAATGCAAAATCACATCAAAACTCAAGCCAGCTGAAAATATTTAAAAAGGCATACAAGAGTACAACAATGTGAATCAAAACCAATAGTAAAAACCTAGTTTTTTCTTTTGAAATTTGATCAGAAAACCCGAAATGGAAGTGCTTATAAATTAAATCCTGGAAACCGTATTATGTTATCAGAAAAAATATATCTAAATTGAAGCAAGATCCATTTATTGCTACATAATATATATCAATAGAAATCGGCGGGGAGGAGCTGAAGAAAGATATAAAAAGAGAGGTGGTAGTTGATACAGATAAAATTTTGATTATTTTCCAGTTGATATCGTGCTCTACAAAGCTGTGACTTTTAAATCGCTAATTTTGTTTAAAATTTGTTTGAATTAACCATTTTTTAAGGAAAATTGCAGCAACGGTCCCTAACTTTTTACTTTGTTGAAGACGTTATCCTAGTATTCACTTTGTACCACCCACAGTCTCATACCTTTAAAAAATATGCACATGAGGTCCGAATGAATGTATTGATCGATAATATGTTAAAATTGGATATTTTGACCATTTTAAGTAGGGACGTCGATCTCATAATAAATTTATATTTTTCAATAAAAAAATTTATAAATTAAGGAATAACTAAATATATATATATATATAAAACCTAGTCACTATTCATCCACCCCCACCCCACCATCCTCCACCTTGATTAATTCCAACCCAACCCACCAATTCGCTATCACATTGATAATCATATGCTCTTTAACATTGAAAGGCCTCGGGTTAAAGCTGAAGTTTTACTGTTCGACAACACCCACACACCAAAAAATGGTCGGAATCCTCACCTCCGACGACACCCATGCCAAGCCCACTTTCTAACTCAACAAAACACCTTAATACGCACCTATTGATACCCTTGTAACATCAAACAAAGTTGTAAGTCCAAATCTATATTCTTCAAACAACGAACTCGGAGCTTTCAACTATTAATTTCGACACCGACGGTGCAACCCACAATCACGGACCACCTGTCCTAGGTCCGCCTCATCAAGACACATCTACTGGTACCATAGGTTGTGGTTTTTGTTGGTGGTGGTGGTTGTGGTTTGATGGTAGTGACGACAGTTAGTTTTGGTTTGGTGGTGGTGGTGGTGGTAACGATGATTGGTTTTGGTGGTGGTGGTGAAGAAGGCAAGTTTGATTTTTGATTTTTTTGTTTTTTGATTTAGTTATTCATTATTTTATAAATGTATTTTTATTGAAAAATATAAAGTTATTATAAGATTGACGAAAATACCCCTACTTAAAATGATTAAAATATCCAATTTTTACATATTCTTTGTCAACTAGGGTCAAATGGACCCCAAATACATATTTTTGAAAGATTTAGGATCGTGATTGGTACAAAGTGAAAATTAGGGTAAAGTTTGAAAAAAATTAAAGGTTAGGAACCGTTGCTGCAATTTTTCTATTTTTTTAATTGTTTGTTTTGGTTAAAGAAAAAAAAAAAGAGAAGGAAAATCCAAAAAGTTCTTTCTTTCATATATATTTTAATGAAAAAAAATACCTTCTTTATTGAGAAAATTATTGTTAGCCTTTGACATTAGGTTGGGAGAAAAATTAGTAATCAATGGCCCATAAATATTCTTCTCATACTTGTTTGTTTTTATGTTTCACTATTCATGAATAATTTCTTTCTTCGTTCTTTCTTAGCCCTCATATATCAAGCAATATCACAGGAGTGAAGAAAGACGATATTGCTTATGAGCACAATCTGGACAAAATTTTAGTTGACACGCAACATTGTATTTAATACTTTGAACTAAAATAAACTAATAATTATTTCAAATATTTTTTTATTATGATATCTTATTAGGCGCAAACGCTATATAGAAAAGTTACATAAATATTTCATAAGTTATTATAGAAGTTCAAAAATGTACCTACATTAAAAAATTAGAAAAAAAGTAGAACGAGATGAGATAGATTAAATAACGACATTTTGCCTTCTCCACAAATCTAGGAAACCGACATGTTATCGTCGAAATCAACACACTTCCAAAACATATCGAAGATATTATGTGGCTTATTTTATTTTATAGTTGGAGTTGAGGAGTTTATAATTTTATTTCCCTAGTAGGCACTCTTTAAGCCAAGCTCGCAGCCATGCCAGTGTTTTTTTTTTTTGTTTTTTTCTCTTTGTTTTTGTTTTCTTTTGAAAAACTCCCAAGGTATATACATTGGGATCCCTGCCCTGCCCTCCCCACTTTTTGAACAGGTTTGAATTGAATTCTCTTTTCCATACACACAGCACAATTATGGCAGTAATCACAGCAATCAATTTGGTGAGTCAGTCACGCTCAAAAGTAGGTGAAAAGCAACAGAAAAACTATTACACTACCTCTCCACCGAATCCCCACACACCCACTTCACCTACTCGCATAAAAAAGTAACACAGAGAGTGAAAACGGCAGCTATGGTTTGTCGCTGATTGATGATCTGGGGTTTGCCTTCTGAGTGCCTGCTGAGATGTTAACTCATCAGTGAAAAGCAAAATGTCTGTTTCTCTTGCCGCACTCGACCGTCCCCGGATTGGAAATTCAAATACGGTAACTTCAGGATGAAAACTTACAGCATTTTATGTTTTTTTTCCTAAGTTATTATTTGGGTTTTTGATTTTATTTCGGTCGGGTTGAAGAAAGAAAATATGAAATATTGTTGGCTTCTTGTCAAGTCAAATTTTGTCAATGCATTTAATTTCAAGTGTTAATTTTGATATTTTGAAGTCTACTTTGAAAATCTTTGTGATTTTTCAAAGTACCTCACGAAATTTTAATTCTGCGTGTTCATATTTCTGGGTTGTATGGTTCTTCATGATTTTGATTTGTGAAAATTTGCAGATTGTCAAGAGCGGCCATCTTCGTATATCTTCCAAAGGTAGGTGCTTTTGGATTTGCAGATATGATTTTTTTGAATTTAGAGCATGTTTGTTTAAGCTTAAAAAGTTTACTTGTAAGGATAAGTAAGCTGTAAAATAATAATTATTTTTATTGATCGAAAGTAGAAATAAGTAATTACTTATGTTAAGAGTAAGAGATACTTTTAAAATAAGTAACATTACTTAGCCTCCATTTGGATAAACTATAAATGATTTATAATTAGTAAACTTCATTTTCAATCGCTCGTTTCACTGGACACCACCACTTTTAACCACACATCCCATTTATAAATCATCTATAATTTATCCAAACCGAGCATTTAATTTTTTTCCCCACTTATTTTCAGGCTTAGCAAAACTTGCATGCATAGATATCTTACTTGAGTGTATGCAGGTGTGGCACATTAGCTTGATGGCTAATTCTTGGAGTCTGATACAATTTTAGTTCACATGGCCTGACAATTAACATGCTAATCTAATTTTATTACATTGATAATATATCTAGGAACTTTTCAATCCATTCCAGCGCTCTGCCATATGGGGTTAATGAACCCTTGACAATTAAGTCTCAGGTTCAGTTAGACTTTTGTACATGTTGCGTCACTATAGTGTGGGTGTCTAATTCTTCTTCTACACTAACTGTATATGAGAGCTAATGAGTAATTATAAACATACTGTGTCTTTCGGTGGAAATAAATATGTCATATATGTGATGTATGATGCTACTCGGGGACCTAGAATCCGAACTGGAGAAGATTCCATTGAAGTTTGGGTTGATTTTTCACAGATTCAAAATTCAGAGGTGCCCTTTTCGTGCTATCAAATGTAGCCTCATCATTATCAGAAGATGAGTTTATCTCCATAATCCAATATGCACTTACAGTATAGGTCAAAGATTTAAGTTCACATGCTCTAAATTTGAGAACCTCAGGAATAATATGATCATCAAATTCTAAGCTATGTGAATCTTTATTGTGCATATATACATAACTTTTTCACCAGACATTCTTAAACTAGAGCTTCTGAAGGGTTGACATTATTTTAATATGTAGAAATTTGAGTGGATTGTATGTGGTCAAGGGATTGAGGGGACACTGAGTATAGGGGCAGCAAACGCTTAATGAAAAACCAACCTTATCTTTTATTTTTTATGGCATTTGACTATTTATTAACACTCTTGCCACATTCTTCACGAGATCCAGAGAGCATCTTGTTGTAACCCACACTTGATACTTAAGGCTTGTAAAGCATATTGTAATGGATTTAAGCAGTAGTTAGGATGTCAGGCCTATTTGCAAAATGATGCAAAACTAGATAATAGACTTTATTTAGTTATGAATTGTCATTTTAAATGGCATGCATTAGTTATGAGTTACGACAGACTCAAAATAATGAAGTATCTCCTCCAGCTTTTATTTTGACATTGAAGAATGAAACATTGGGCCACTCTTACATTTCTCTAATTGGTCTCACCATTTTTATTGACTATATTAAACTTCTTGCAGGGTTAGGGTGGAAGTCTTGGAAGAAGCGCTGGTTCATCCTTTCACGCACTTCTTTGGTTTTCTTCAAGAACGATCCTGTTAGTGTCAGCTCAAATCTTAGATTATCATTTACTGATACATTGGTACAAATAATTGACACGTTAACGTCTCATGTCATGTTGTTATGTGACATTTGTGGGGGTAGTCTAATGCCTATTTCATTGCATTACTTCAGATTTTGTATTTGAATAAAACTGACATTTTTTTTTTTTTTTTTGGTGTGTGTGTAGAATTCACTTCCCCAACGAGCTGGTGATGTAAATTTGACTTTGGGGGGCATTGATATAAATAACTCAGGAAGGTATGATTAATTGAAAGTGGAAAGTACTCTCTCTTTCTGTGTGTGCGCGCGAACACTTGTGTATGCTGCACGTTTGCATTTCTCCTGCCATATCGTAATATCCTCTTGTATGCAGTGTTTTTATTAGAGAAGATAAGAAGCTGTTAACTGTATTGTTTCCTGATGGACGCGATGGACGGGCGTTTACACTTAAGGTGCTCAAAAGGCTGGATGTGCTCTCTCTCTCTCTCTCTCTTGATTATACATATATAAATGCGTCTTCACTGTTGTATATGCATGCACACATACATTTTTTTTTTCTTTCCGTCTCTGTTTGTGACACCAATGACTGTTCTTGTATTTAGTTTATAGGGAGTTAGCAGCTCTTTCTTATCTGTTTCTGCATTCTAAAATTTAGGCAGAGACATCAGATGACCTGTATGAGTGGAAGACAGCCCTTGAACATGCTCTTGCACAAGCTCCAAGTGCTGCTCTTGTGATGGGTAACAATGGAACATTTCCGAGTGACTCTAGTGATACTACTGAAGGGTGTTTCCATCAATGTTTGTAAATGCTTATTATATTTGTTGTTCCGCTTCTTATTTTCATATGCATGAGTTCTCAAGCGCTTTCTTTTTGATATAGGGAAGGATAACTGTCCAGTTAAGTCTTCGGTTGTTGGATGCCCAATTTTACTTGCTCTTGAAGATATAGATGGAGGTCCATCCTTTCTCGAAAAAGCGCTTCAGTTTCTCGAGAAGCATGGTAAGTTTTTATACCAGAACGTGAATTCCTGTCGGGAGCATCAAGTTGACATGGTTTCTCATGAGGCTTGAAGCTATTGTAATGACCAACTGGATTAATTTCTTTTAACGTCAGTTTCCCAACTGCTTACCAGGTGTCTAGTTATTAGTCTGTTTACGCAGACATTGCAGTTTAACATTATTACCGCAAGTGGTTAGTGAGAGTCACATTACACGTTGTGCTGGTTATCTTCCACAGAAAATGAAGAAGAAAAGGAAATTGGATTCTGTTATTTTTATTACAAGTTTTATTTATGAGCATGTTTTCATTTTTTTTTTTTTTTGTTACTCCCTTCATTTTTCATTCTATGCAAGCTCTTCAGTTTATAAAATCTTTTGCAGGAATTAAAGTAGAAGGAATTCTTCGGCAGTCTGCTGATGTTGAGGAAGTTGAATGGAGACTTCAAGAATATGAAAAGGGTAACTACTTTTTTTTTCTTTTCTTCTCTTTCCTATTAAAATATTGATTGCACTTGTCTAGATACATCCTTGAAAATAATTATTCTTGTCTGTTTATATGATAGGTAAATTTCAGTTTATGGTCAGTAATGGTTTTGGGGCAATTTAGTTTTCCCTTTAGATTTAGGTTTTCTTCACAGAATCAGAATGATAGGGAGAAATCTGAACTCATCTTGATGAAGTGCTAGATGTGATGTTAGTTAGGAAATGGGACCATGTCTTTTAAATTTCTTCACAGAATGATTCAGAAAAAGGTAGAGGAGTGTAGCTTTTCTAAATTTAGCAATGTTATATAAATTCCTCCTCTTCCTTTCATCCAAATGCAAGTCAAACTTCCACTATCTAAAATAAGTTCTTCTGCAGTTATTCTTACCTACACTAGCTTTCTAAATAATCCCACTGAATTATCACATGCTTGATCATGTAGAGGCATCATTTTATTTCACACAATGAGGGATAAAACTGAAAATCTATATAAAATAGACATGTAGACCCTAGCTAAATAACATAACTAGGTCCACCTGGAACATTCAGTTTTGGGAGGAGTGTGGTATATTACTTGCGCTGAATTAGGGGTCTTTCCATAGCATGAATTTATGTTATCACTTAAGTTAAAAGAAAAAACATGTGATTTATCCTTTTTATGTTTTTGAATATAATATTCCAAATGACATTCTAACTGATAGGAGCTCTGCCTTTTTGTAGGCAAAATTGAATTTGGCCCAGATGAGGATGCTCATGTTATAGGCGACTGTGTCAAGGTTTGGATTGGTCATACTCAGTAGTTCTATTTTGGCTTTTCATTAATTTATATTTCAGTGAAGCTACCTCTCCTGCAGTATGTTCTTCGAGAGCTGCCTTCATCTCCTGTTCCTGCATCCTGTTGCAGTGCTTTATTGGAAGCATATAGTAAGTTCCTGTCACTTTGTTGACACTGTGTGTGAACTATCTTTGAATCTAGTGTGCCTACGTTTCTTGTAAAACATCTGCTTAAAAATTGTTTCTTTGCCCCCGTCTTGAAAAGAAATTGACCGGAAGGATGCTCGGGTCAATGCCATGTGCTCTACAATACAAGAGACATTTCCTGAACCAAATAGGTGCCTTTTGCAGAGGTACTCACTGGCGCGTCACCTAATAATTTAAGTGTGTCTGCATGCCTCTGAACATGAATTGTTGTCTCTTCTTTTTACAACATTAGCTTTATTAAATTGTTTTCTCACTCTCTGATCATTTCCGTTCAGTTACTTAAGTGTCTGTGATGGCAAAAGAGCTTCTAAATCATTATTGTGAGTATGGCTGTGAAAACTTTCGTGCTGCTTAAAAAGTAGGAAGTCCTAGCTTACTGTTTTAACCCAATAATATTTAGGACATTGTACTGTGATACTCTCCCCATTGTAATATGGATTTTTTAATGGCATAGAATAACTTCCACAATCATGCACTAATATTTTTTATCAAATATCTACACATATTTAGGACTTCAACAACTGGATGAAAACTTTTGACCAAATATTATGCCAATCTGCCAATATACACCAAAATGAGTAATATTAAGATTTTCAACATCCATAAGGAAGTGAAGCAATTTGGAAAGCGATACGAATCAGAAGACGATGCCCATTTGTGCAGAATATGATAATTTTTTTTTTTTTTTTTTTCCGTTCTGGACTTTTATTTTAGAGGAGTAAATTCAATAAGGAAACTGACGAAGCTAGAAACTTGCTAGCAACAAAGAATCTGTAGCCTGTGGCTATCAAATTGTGATATACATTTTTACTGAAGAAATTAGGCTCTAGAGGCAGGGATCAAAGAATAAAAGGGGAATGGAAAGAACGAGTATAGTATTTGATGAGTGATGCCTTAGAAAAAATCTCCCTCGTAGCTTAGTATATTTACACTAAAGAAACTGTAAAATCTCAACCCGTCACCTCTCTCTAGTTCAGGTGCCACCATGTATTTAGATCTAGGTTCCTGTCACTTAAATAGTCTCGTGCTAGACATTGACTATTTGAATGATCATTAAATCTCTTGTCAATATGTGCACATGCCTTTTATCTTAATATATTATAGTAAGACGAAGGTTTACTAGTCTTGATAACAGAAGAATTAGAATTCAAAGTATAAACAGCATCAGTGGATTGGGCTAGATCAAAATGCCACTGTTAATGTTGAGATTTAGGTTTTTGTTTTTTCTCGAAATTATCCGACCTTGCAGAATTAGAATTTTTGTTGATGTCATATAGCATTCTCCCAAATCATTTGTGCCAATCAAACGAGTCTTTTTTCTTTCTGCTTTGTCAGCATTATTTATGTATTCTTTAAATGTTTTTGCACAATAGTAGCTAGAAAGTGACGCCAATCCACTTTTAACGTAAGTTGTTATATGTTTGTTGTGCAAATGATTGATGTTTAATTCATAATCTTGTAGGCTTGTGCAAATGATTGATGTTTAATTCATAATATTGTAGGCACACTGAATAACATTTGATAATATTTTTTTCATCATTTATCACATAAGCATCAGTTTTTTTTTCCATCTTAATTTTTTTTCCTGGTTATCATTTTTAGGGTTCTCAAAATGATGCATACAATTTCATCACATGCTTCTAAGAACCGGATGACTCCATCAGCTGTTGCTGCTTGTATGGCCCCATTGCTGTTGCGTCCTCTTGTAGCTGGTGAATGTGAATTACATGATATCAATGGTGATAATTCTGCTCAGCTTCTTGCTGCTGCCAACGCTGCTAGTAATGCCCAAGCAATTATTAAAACCCTACTGGAGGAGTATGAGAATATTTTTTTTGTAAGTTAAACTCTTTTGTTGGTTTTGTTAATCATGTTAGGACAAGGTTTCTTCAAATTTCAACTGAAATAGTTCTATTATGCAATTGTCGATAGTTTTGTCTAACAACAAACTATTACTCATAAAGAAATGAAGAACCAACAGAAAGATGTCGAGCTTTTGCACATGATTCTTTGTTGTTCCCCATTTTGCTTTTTTTGCTCATCTATCTACCAGTTTAAACTTGCATGTCTATGACATACTAGTTTTACCATTGCATCGCTTCACAATTTTGCTTGAAATTTCAGGATGATAGTCTGTATAGATGCTCTATATCTGCGGGTTCTCAAATTGACAACAGCGAAAGTGAAGATACAACTGATAATGAAAATCATGATTTGGAAGACAATGGTTACCCAGATGCTGAACATGAAGTTTACCCTGAAACTCATGATGATCATGATCATATATTCAGCAGGAAGTCAAGTGAGAGTATCGGCTCTGAAGCCAGTGAACTTTATGACTACAAGGTTCCCTCCCTCAATTCCTCCTGTTCTCCTACTCCTCTCTCTGCCTCTCTTTACTCCCTTGTGAATGCATAGAGATATTGTCAGAAGTAAAAATAAAAAAATTGTGTACCCAATCTGCACCAGGCAATATAACGCAAATCTTGAGGATATATTTCTTATTCTTAAGGAATGATTTTAAATTTACTCTCCAAGGTTATGTTAAAATATTCTGCAGTGTATTAAAATCTGTTGTGCTGATAGAGTCTTATTTGAAGGACTGTTTTGATTTCCAGGGTAAGACAATGGAATACGGTAATGTGTTCAGATTAGGAGATTTTTAATTTCCTTTGCTATTAGGGCTGTAAATTTACACCCTTAGGACTTGGGATATAATTTGATCATATGGCCTCTGTGAAGATGCTGTTTATTTATTCTTCAATTGCCACTGAAACATTTACTATTAAGAGAACTGTTAATGAACACCTTGTAAGAGAGTGTAAACTTTAACTTCATTGGGTATAATTTTGTCCCTGTAACACACTGTAGTGACCTTGATTCGTTTCTTTCTTGTTTAAATTGATAGTACACTTACCGTGTATTATTCTTTGATTAATAAAATTATCTGATTACCTATAAAAATAAAAAATAAAAAATAAAAAACTGAGACGTAGTTATATGTGGAACTTAGAATCATTTAGTGGGTACTTCTAGATCTTAAGTACTAATGTATATGGTTGAATGATTATAATAATCAACTCAAGTTTTTGAGATGAATACATTTTGGACCAAAGTGACAGCAATCAATGTGCCAGTTTTGACATATAATTAAATATAATCGACTTTATGAACTTCCCTGTGGATAACGATTTCAGGTCAAATGCTTCTAGAAATAATGGCTAAACATTATATTGCAGCTTGATTTACTGATATTTCTGGTTACCTGTTACCTCTCTGATTCAAACATTCTTTAAAAATTATTTACCAATTGTTGGTCTTGGCATTTTTAATACAGGGCATTGGAAATTATGACTCAGACGTTGGATCTCCCAGGGATAATTATACTTCAGGAACTAAATCAAATCCGACAATAGACCCTAATTTTCTTAGAGATTCTAATACTTCAGTTAGCGAACAACTAGACCAACAGAAGAAGGCATATGAAAACCTGATAGACACTTCTGCTGGTGTACTGGGTAATGACTCTCAGCAATGTGATGAAGAAATATTGTCATCGGTGGATCAAGAGCTACATATTTCTGTTCCTAGAACTGAATTTTTGGATAAGAAGCCAGTGGACAAACTTACAAATTTGAAGTTCAATACCAAGAGATCAACATTCTGGAAAAGCGAAAATGTGAGGCCTTCCCTCTTCTTCTTCTTTTTCTAGAATATTTTACTTCGTTTATGAGGAAACAAATAAACCCCATAGCTGTACCGTCCTACTAATATAGTTCAATCTTTGTTTGTTCTGGTTTTGGCTTAACTGAGTGTGAATCCGGAAAAGAAGTGAAGTGGTTATTAGCTTTTACGAACTCCTATACATTTGAACCATGTTGTCTATAACGCCAAAGATGTATTATGCGCATTTATTATGGTTCTTTTTAAGGTTTTCGTCTCCATTTCTGACAAATAATATCTTTTACCTTTATAGTTGATTTTGGTTATGCATATTTTTTTTTTTATATTTATAAATGTAGACATTCTTCTCCATGCCCTCAGTTTGTGCTTTGGCTCCCTGCGTGACTTCTTTTTCCAGCAATCTCTGTAAGGGGTTTGGAGTCTGTTTCATTTTATGGGAGACCTTGAAAGGTCATGTTTTTTGGAGGCAAAAATCCATATGTTCTTCAACTGACTTTAATCATTATATTAATTTGGCCTGACTAGAAATAAGATATCAGGTGACTGAGATATTGAATATAAAACTGATTTTACATGAAAATAGTAACATAATATTCTAAGCGAAGTATATTTTCAGTTCTTTGTTGGTGAAACTCTAGTCTTTCCCTTCTTATTATTATTATTTTTTTTTCAAATTTCTTTTTCAGTTGTCTGTTTGCGAATTGAGTAATAAAACTTTAAACAATCATTGAGTAACCAATTTTCAGATTTCTCTAATTTTTATTTTGCAGATTTATTTGTTTCTTAAGTTTGATTGTTTTGAACCAAACACTCTGATTGTTTTCTTCTTCCAGGCCAGGAAAACACCATCAATGGAATCAGTAGATTCTTCTGGAGAGGAAGAGTAAGGTTTCCTTATATAAACTTGCACATGGGTGTGTTTCTACATGCTTGCCCTATTAAAATCATTTCAATTTTATATGTTGCACATTTTGCCTGAGCACAATGGAGATCTAGTTTACATGATAATATTTCTCTTTTCTCTTTCAGAATTAGCTTGCTCTGTGAGAAGAAAGTTTGTCTGTTGGCTTTTTTCCCTTTCAATTCATCTTTGGTTTATACAGTCTATATGTAATATGTGATATTCTTGAATGTACAAAGATTTACAACTATATGAGTGTCTTTTTTATGGTAAATTGCAGCAGTACTTACCTGTGTCATAGCTCGATATAATGGTTGTAAAATATTTATTTTCTGTAGTCTTCTATTCTATATCCATGTTGTCAAGTTTTTGGAATTGAACTTTGTCATGTACAAACCTCTTTTCATGCATGCTGTTATAAGGGGAAACTGGAAGGTTAAATTACTCTGAAGTCGTATAGAAGACTCACAGTTGTTGTTCATGGATGAATCTCAGCTAGCTAAAAGAAAAGAGAGAAATTTTGTTTGTGTGATTATTGGATGTAAATGAATCTACTGCTGTTTGTCTAGTATCACTCAGTTTAAGAATGATTGCCAGGTACCTACTTCTGCAATTGTCTTTGAAGATCCTCATGTTGAACTTTACTTGACCAAATGTTTTAGTGTACGATAACTAGTAATTCTTCAGGGCACCTTTTTACTACCCTTTATTGTGCAAGCCCTCAAAGACAACTATGTTCAAGAACTAATTGATTGATAGATTATTGTCTATTGCCTTTTGCTTTATTTGGTTATTTCTTTCAGTACTCGTTCTTTAAATTGAATTAGAAAACTTTTTATAGGCTTTCTATTCAAAGATTAGAGGTTGCAAAAGATGATTTGCGTCAAAGGATTGCCAAAGAGGTAATATATGATTTTCTGAAAGTGTTCTTGCTGACGACATGACCAAAGTACTTGTATGCTGATAGGTTTGTCTTTCGTATCAGGAAAGAGGAAATGCAATCTTGCAAGCTAGCTTGGAGAGAAGGAAGCAAGCTTTGCATGAGCGCCGCTTGGCACTTGAACAAGATGTATGTGTCCATTCTATTATTTAGATGTACCTGTTTTATTTCTCCAAATGTGGATGAAAGTAATTGCTAATTCCTGCCAAATGATGCTTAAATTATTGTTAAATAGTGAAAATCTTAATTCTGGGTCTTGATCTGTACATCAGTTATTTGGTTGGGTCTTCTGACAGGATGAGCATATGTTGTATACAGAACGACAGGATAATCACCAAAGTATCATTTGATTAATTTTGTGAACAAATTGAAATCTCACAAGATTGGTGTCATTTTTTGTTCTTAACTCTCCCAGAAAGCTGCTTTCTCAATATGTTAACAAGAAGCGATTGAAAGTATTTTGTCCTATGCTCTAAATGTTGCCTCCCTTTAGTTCGTGGTTGCGTGTTCTGATGATTAATGTTCACCCGAGCCAACTCCATAACAACCAGTAAGAACTTGACAACACTGACATCGTCTGTACAAGTGAATACTCTCATATTTGGATAGACAGCTTTGTAATTTTCACCCTACCATTTGCCCATCACTCTAAGCAGTAATATAAGTGCTGAATTATTAGCGTGTGTGATACTCAAATGGAAGGTAACTTTTTGGCTTTTGGTTAAAAAACTTCCGTCAACTATAGTTGAGAGGGAACTCAGTCTCAGTATCCACCGTGAGTGAAAGTCCAGTCTTAATTGTATTTTGTGGGATCAGAAGCACTATGAATTGTTCCATATATCTTGGATATATGTAAGTTCACAATTGGTGCAACCCCTTGATGCAATAATATGTACTTTATTCAATTTACCCACAAATGGAAAGTATTTTAGTACAAGTGGAGCACATGGCAGTGAAGTAAATCACTCTAGCAATATAACAAGGTCGGCTTTCCGTTTTATACTTTTGTGAGGGCTTACTCTGGCGGGTCAGTAAGGCACATTGCTATCTTCTTCTGTGATAGAGTTAATCAAATTGTGATGAATAAGTATTTAGTTTTTTTTTTTTTTTTTTTTTGTTGCTCCAGTTCTTTCATCCTAATCACTTTCTCTACCAACGAAAACAGGACAAATGAAGGTGAAAACGCAAATAAGGGGAATGTAGGATAGTTGTATAGACAGTTGAGATCATCTATGAGAGTTGTAATAAAAATGATGGTGAATTAGAATGAACTAACTGTAGTTCCGAGCATGAAGGGGCAATGTCTTGTTTCTCTTCTCCTTACTGTTGAATTAGCACTGTAATACTAACACACATTTTCATACTTGTGAGCCTTTTCTATTTATAATATTGAGGAATTACCATTCTCTCTTTTGAGGTTTGGCCTAATTGTAGGAACCTTTCCTGAGGTTTAGGAAATAAGAGTAACCTGTCACAACCCTCAATATCAGTTTTTGTAAGTCTTTATTTTCTTTTAAAGAATATGCAGTGTGTCAAAAGACAATTGTGACTTTCTTCTGATCACGCTCATTCCACTCCTACTTTCTCAATCATGAGCGTTTACCCTTAATTTGAGACAACATTGATATGACAATTATGAAATGATGGTAGAGTTATGAATTTGATTAATGTTCTATTTCATTGCATAGCTTGAGGAAAGCAATTATTTTAATCAAAGTAAATGATTATGATGTCTGATTTTGAGCTCCTTCGATACTTGTCCTTGAAAAACTTTTTGCGGCTTTATAGATGTCTTTATGTTCTTGATTTTCCCCTAATTTGTGCACATGTTAGTCTATCCTGTCCACTATGACTATTACTACTTCTATAATAGGTTGCAAGACTGCAAGAACAGTTGCAAGCTGAGCGAGATTTGCGGGCAGCACTGGAAGTTGGCCTGAGCATGACTACTGGACATTTTTCTGGTTCTCGAGGAATGGATTCCAAGGTTTGTATCAATATAAATTCTTCAGATCCCCAACAACTTTGAATAATGTCTGATATGTTTAGTCTACTAAGAAGACAAGGGCCGAGCTTGAGGAAATAGCTCTCGCTGAAGCAGATGTGACAAGATTGAAGCAGAAAGTTGCTGAACTTCACCATCAGCTAAATCGGCAACGTCTTCTTCATTATGGCCCTCTCGCTGACTCGTGTGATCGTTATCAACCTGTTGCAGATCATAGTTTACAAGAGTGAGTCAGAAATACAATTTTATTATCTTAACATGCTTACTATTTTCAAAAATCACAGGGCTGCATGCTGTTTTCTGGTTTATGAAATACTTATGGGCTCATTATTTTCGCTTTTGACATTTAATTTTTTCTTCTTTGAACAATCATTATCAAATCATTACATTTTATACTTTCTACATCTTCGAAACTGAGAGAATGGCACCACATTTAGCTCTGTGTCACATGTCTAAGGACAAAAAGACAAAACTATACACTTTGCACATGTTTTCAACTCCCAGTTAAGCAATGATGTCAAATCAAGACTGAGAAATTCAAGAGGTCTTAGAAGAGTGGCAATAACTTATTCAGCTAATCTGCTTAACTTATTAAGAACTATGTTATATTTGGCACTGGAATCAAACTCATTTCTGTATGTACAAGGTTGGGAAGTGACCAATAGACATGCTTATTCGTATGCACTGCTATACTGTGTGGCACTCTTTGGTGAACTGCATTTTTTCCACTTGCTTAGACATCTACTTACAAAAGATATCCATAGAGCAGAAAGTTTGGCATGCATGTGCAAAGCTTTTGACTCAATCCTTTCATTTTTTTTTATTTTTTATTTTTGGTTTTATTTATTTATTGTAGTTGAAATGAGGATAATTAACATAGAATATCTTTATATATTGAATTAATATGTCAAGCAATCGGCTAATGTTTATTTGTTAGCTACTGCCATCATGTGTACTGATAAAGTTTGCTTTATCTCGCTGCAGGAAATATTTCCAGCAAAATTTTGATTCCACGCTAACTTACAGCGACCATGCAAGAAAACAAAGGAATGAGGTGACTTTCCTACGGATTTTATTTATTTATTTATTTTATTTCAAGTCAATTAGCATTATTTGAAATATACATTATTTGAAAAGTTAAGTGCAATTTGAAATCTTACACATTCCACATGTTCTATTGGCTTCTGTCTCATACATATACCTGTTCTGATCTTGACTTTTTTTCAGCATTATCCTATGACTTGAAATGGCCAATCGTGTCCCCATGTCTATCTTTTAATCTAATAAACACATACGTATATTTTACCTTATCTTTGTTTCAGTTGAGCATTTTGTTTTATGTGCCGTTCCTACTACCTACATTCTCCTCTGAGACTTTATTGGTAAAAATTTGTCTACATGCATAGCATCAGTGTTGCGTTCCTTTTTCTGGGCTAATTATTCCTTTAGGAGTATACAAGTTTGCATTTTCCTAGATGAAAAGAGTCCATCATATATTTTCCATCTATATGGCTGGGATAAGATGATCTTTTGGTTAAAATCAGTCTTTCGCATCTAGAATTGTCCAAGGATTCTGAAAAGTCAATGTGTCACACATACGCCTTTGGTATTCTAGCCTCTATACTAAGTCTACAATATACCCTTCTAGATTGGTTAGTGATACTTTCTTCCTTGCAACTGTCAAATGTGAGTTCAATTCTCTCTGACATTTTGTTGAAGTAGTTCAATTCTAGAAGGGTATATTGTAGACTTAGTATATGCCTTATACTAAGTCTACAATATACCCTTCTAGATTGGTTAGTGATTCTTTCTTCCTTGCAACTGTCAAATGTGAGTTCAATTCTCTATGACATTTTGTTGAAGTAGTGCGATTCTATTAAGGGTGTTAGTGCATGTTTGGCTGGATTGAATATAAGTCGAAGTACAAGTCAAATTTACTTTTAAGTTACATATTTTGTCAACACGATTTCAAAACCTACTTTATTTTTGTAGACAAAACTTGCTTTCTTAGAAAGTAAGTCTTAACTCAGCCTATGTTTGGCTCATGTTTATAAACTGTCTATAAACCTAAGCACTTTTAATCCACACATTCGAAGGGACTCACAAGTATTATCCATTACTTATTTCTATTTTCTATCTATTTATAATTTAAATCGTTTATAAACACTTCCCAAAATGGTTTTTGTTTATGGAGAAATTACTCTTAAGCACAACAAACACGATCTTAAATCCATGATGGTCTAATACATTTGATGGCCTTGAATGAATGACATAATGCAACTAACACCTATAATATATTTGTTTTAGGACTCTAAAAGCTATAATGTTTGCAGGTGTTGGGATATCCGTCTCATCCCTCAGCAGCGTCCTCGACTTTGGTAGAATTGACAATGCGTCTAGATTTTTTCAAGGAGAGAAGGTTTCAGTTGATGGAACAACTCCATAATCTGGATTTGAACTATGGAACAATGTCACAAAATTTTGAGTATAAACCATCATCTCCTGCATGGATCTAACTATAAGTTCTACTCAAATGTCAAAAGGAGTTGAACCTGCACAAAATTCGACTATTCTGTTTAGGATGGAGAGAAGATCCCATTCTACTATCTTTTTCACAAGGATTGCTCCAAAAGCTGAGAGGTAAAGAGATCAGAAGACAGCTCCATGGAAGATTCTTTATCAAGATGCAAGAAGCTAATTCCGTACCCTGTATATTCTCTCATGTGTCAAATAGGTGACTGGCTGGCCCGTCCCAACTTTTAAAATATTTCTTGTGCTATTTTAAATAGTTTTAGAAGAAAACATAGGGAGCTGCGGGTCATGGGAGGCACGTCCCAGTTCCACCCATTTTCACAGATGAATACTATGGCTTTGTTGTGGGAGTACTGAGAATACAATTAGCATCTACCTTTTGAAATTATTAAGTTCATTATGTTTATGGTATACAGTGTTCATGTAAATGATTAATTAGAACAACATAGTATTTAATATTTATATGCAAAGTAGGTGAAAATTTTGGGTGAGTGATGTTTTTTTGTTGGCTCAGTCTTAAGATAATTGCATTATGAGTAGCTGTATTTGTAATATCGGCAGCCATTGGAAGGTTAAAAGCTGTAGTTACTACACAAATGAACGAGGTTCAAGTCTACTGATTTCTTGGATGAGCGCCCGTCTATCAGGGCTTTTGCTTCCTATAAAAGTCATTGGACCAATTTTTACTAAAAAAATCTTCTAATTGAAAAAGTATTTTTAGTATTTTATTAAAACAAATTTAAAAGTAACAACTGTTTAAATTTATAAAAGTTTGTGTTAATACAAATTTTTAATTTGACATTAATTTTTTTAATGTCTCTTTTTCAAAATGTGCATCTAATTTTTTTTTTTAAATTTTTTTTTGTATGTACATTAATTTTTTTTCTTTAATGTATCTATGTGTGTGCCTTTTTGTGTGCTTACAAATTAAATTTTGAATTTCATCGCATTCAATTCCTACATGTATTATGGTAATATATAATACAAGATATAAAAATATAAAATACGCTATAAATTAATAAATATTCATTTATCTATATATTAATAAATTATTTATTTATCGATAAATTAATAACCCCTCTATAATAATTATTATTTTTTGATCCCAACATTATTATTTTATAGAATTTTCACTGTATATACCTATCTATAGAAATAGAATTTTTTATTTAAAAGTAATTTATTCAAATTTTGTTTGGAAACCTAACAAATAAAAATGGAAATTACAAATTGTGTGAATAAAAATCGACTTGAATGTCAGTCTAGTAACTTACCAAACAAAAAAGCTAGAAATTATTAACTTATACTCTCGATTGCTTTGATTTTGGTTTACAAAATTTGTAAGAAAGATTACCCAAACTCTACATATAAATTATACTATTCAAAAGTAAGATTGTCTAGTTTTAATTTCACAAATCAGGTGATAATACAAATTTATAAAATTGATTAATACATATTAATAATATCATTGTTTAATTTAATCAATATTCTTCTCTTTCTCCCTATCTATCCTTTCGATTCTCTCTTTAAATTATGTCATCATCTCCATTCTCTTCTCTAGTGCTAGCCAACACTTTCCCTTTATTCAGCGTCGTCAAGCCCTTCACTCATCGACGTTCTCCAATTGATCCTGACACGCAACAACTCCACTGCAAGGCGCACTGCGATGTCGCACGATTGTGCTAATCGATTCCTCTTACAGCATCGCTGCAAGGCGCACATATATGGTGGTTGACGAGTAGCAGTGATGGATCTAGTTTGGAGGGTAGAGAAATGAGAAGTACTCTGAAATTGTAGCATATGGATAAACGATGTTGGTGTTGGTAGTGTTGTTGCGGTGACGATGGTGTTGGGGGTGGTGGAAACCATTTATATGTTAACTATGATTCTCTGTAATCAAATTTGTGTTAATTGTGATCGATTGTGATTGAATGTAACCAAATTAATAATGACTTGGTCACATATCATCACAATTAAGACTGACTTGATCACGTACAGTCATAATGAATACAAATTTGGTCACACAGTTGATCACAACTAATTAGTCACAAATACTTTTCACCCTACCCCATCTTACGTCTCATTCCAACCAGAATCCAACATAGCCAGTACCACCACCTACACCATTACCTCCAACACCACCACAACGACCACCACCTCACCACAATCAACAGTACCAACATACAACAACAACCACCATCACCACAACCACTTCACTAACACTACAATTTTGCAAAAAACCAACCAACACTAACAAAATCAAAGTGATTGGGCAAAAATTGGATCGGATCTAAAACAGTAAAGAGCGTCATTTCATGTGTCACTCACACCGTCGTAGTGGCGATCGTAGCATCGTCAAGCGCCACTAATCTCACCGCGGCTCCAACGGGTAGGGTGATCGTTGACACCCCCTCACATGGAGGAGAGCTTGCACAAAATTTATTATGAATGACTTCCCTCCATGTGAGGAGGATGTCATCTATTATGTACACCGAAAATGTATAAGTAATTTTATTCAAGATAAATTATGGTTCAATTGGATAGGTTGGGTGTCGTGGGTGGGGGTGGGGGTGGAGTGGGTTAGGTTTATAGTAGATTAATTTAATTTAATAATAATATCATTAATATTAAAAATATTAAATTATGATCAATAAATAAATTTAACTTATGATTAATGAATTGTGATCTTTTAAAGTATGTGGCTTGTAATTTCCACCCATAATCATCCCTATAAAATAATATCGGGCTTGTGCTTGGGTTTGGGCTTGGAAACTAATTAGGGAAGAATTCATAAATTAGGCTTTAAGTATAGCCATTTCATATTTCAGCCAAAAAGTTTTAAACTGCAAAAATCAGGTTTCCATTAATTAATTATTTTAAGGTCACAGTTACATAATTAAATGTCACAACTAATTCTCTGGTCACATATTATCAAATTAATTGATCACAAATTATTTCGAGGTCACAAATTAAAAAAATTGTGGGTCACAGATTATCTCGAAGTCACAAATTAAATTTTTTATGTCACAAATTAAAATTTTTTTAGATCACAATTTATTTTATTGATCACAAATCCAAAAATTATAGGTCACATTTTGTCTGTGAATCACAAATTTTAAAATTTGTTAGTCACATGTTATTAAATTTTAAGATCACAGTTTAATATTTGGTCACATATAACCAAATATTAGGCCATATACCATCGCCACCCAACACCACCACCACCTTACCACCGTACCTGCCATCACCATCATCAACCACCTCCACCACTGTTGGCCATTACAACCACCACCGTTAACACCTCCACCTGCACCATAATACAAAAATCGCTGTCAGATCCACTACCTCACCAAACCCGTCGCCACCATTGTCCCATCGACAACCACCGCCACCACCACCATACCACACCAACGCTCAAAAACCACCAAAAAATCAGATCCCACTACCAACGTCACTACCACCTCACGAGCGCCATCACCACCACAGCCACCGACCAACACACACCCCCAAACCATGTAGAATCGGAAAGAGAAAGATATAGCACCCAATGACCCCAAACTCCCTCCTGCAGCACCGCGAGTCGCTGTTTGTAGTAATTTAAGGTAATTTTCAAAGTCGTCAGTCCCTGTTCACCGACTGCGTTCACAACAACTTCACAATTAGGCAGCACGACGTCAAGCGACTGGCGATGGTGTCAGGCTTCTCTGCAGCGGCTTCACTCCGACGGCTTTGAGCGGTCTTTTCCGACAAAGACAACATGAAAATATAGAGAGAGAAGTGAGGGAGAAGAAAAGAAGAGAGAGAAAGGAGAGGGGTAGAGAGAGGAGGGAGAAGAAAAATCATTTAGGATTTGTAGATATGATACCTGATTTATGAATTATAAAACTTCAGGGCCTAAATTTTGAATTGTGATTTTTAGACTACTGGTTTAATTTAATTTCCACAACTTAATTCACTGCTTGCAGAAGATATTTTCTTAATCTGATGTGGCAATTTTTTATTGGGAGACTACACCTCTCGAGACGTGGCACCCCAAGCAAAATCCCGTATCGTCTCCAGTTTTTCGGTTACCGTAATCACGTTATTAATATCCCCTGCAGTAGCTCTGCATACAGTTACTAAAACCTAAACGCTTTAAATCCTCGTACATTAGACTCGGAAAGTCAATAATCTAAAATGTACAACCTATAGAAGCTACTCAAAGAATTGGATAACATACTAGTACGATATATGAATTTTGGGACCAGTGTGCAATAATACATACATGTACCATTTCTTCATCTGCAATTAAACTCTCTCTCTCTCTGTCTGAGAGCTTTCTCCGATCCTCGTGTTAAGATTGAAGATCAGTCTACTGAGAGAGGTAAGAGAAACCCATAATTTTCCCACTTCTTTAAGGTCTCTCTGTATGTGTATGTCTATATACAATTTTTTTGAATGAATTTTGTCATTTTGAAGAAGCCAAGAATATGGGTGTTTGATTAAATTAAAGATTATTTACTTATACGGGTTTGAGATATGTTAAATATCTACTAACGAATGTGGGTTTTGTTTAATTCAAAGAAATTCTAATATTTGGGTCTTTGATTTTGTTGTTTGATCTTGATTGCCCAGATTTTAGGACGATCTCATATTGCTTGTACACAACCAAAAATATTGTAACTTTTCTATTACGTTTAATTAGATTGTGCTGATCTTGGTATATTAGGTTTTGTTATTTGAAGAATCTTGGATACATTATATTTTGTGAATTGCAGTTTCTTTTGGAGTGAAACGAAGGGTACAGTTCAGAATTTTGACAAGACTTTACAATGAAGAATAATGAGCGTCTGGCTAACATTGCCTTGGCCGGTACTATTTTGTTTATTTTGTCTGGTCATTGGATGTCATGATTATAAATTTTGTTATTGTTGTTGTTTTGCTTCTTTTATATACAACGAGTTTCTTGTGCTCACTGAACATTCATTCATGATGAATTTGTTATTTATTTTATTGCTTCTTGTTATCCAATTTCTTGGTTTGAATTTCCTGTAGCTGCTGCCCCTGCAAGGTTAATTTTGCTGAAAAAGTGGATGTACAGGCACTTGCTTGATTCTTTGCATTTAAATTTAAAACCCTATGAAAAGAAATAAAACATTTTAGTGAAGTATAATTCTGCCTCTTAATGGCTCATGGACATAGCCATGAGTCATTTAGTTTTATGTATGTTTCTGTGTGTGCTGCAATATATTTCATGGCGTCTAATTAATGTATGTATCTATATGTGTGTGCGTGCTTTTTATATGCAAGAATGAACACATACATGTGTGGGTGAATGTGCACACGTTCATGTATTGAGCCACTATTCTTTTTGAACACTAATATTTTAGTATGAAAGATTAGTGCACTGCACACGTATATGAGCGTGTTTGTATTATGAATGCATAAACGTGTGCGTTGACGCGCACATGTAATACATACATTCGCGTTCAGATTTTGAGCCAAACTTCTCTTTGGACACTTACACTTCACAATGAAAGCTTAGTGCACTGTGAACATATTTGAATGGTTTTTGGAGGTGGGGGTGTAAATTATATTTTCTTTATGTTTTTGTGTCTTATAATGTGGGTTTGAGTTTCTTGGGCATTGATTTTGTGAGTTTTATCATTGGGCAGGTTTGACCTTGGCCCCACTGGTTGTGAAGGTAGACCCGAATTTAAATGTCATCTTGACAGCTTGCCTTGCAGTTTATGTGGGTTGCTACCGTTCTGTCAAGCCAACTTCACCTTCAGTAAGTTGAGCTGGGCGTCTATCTTCAGCCCCTTGAATGTTATTCTCTTACGAATTTTTTGAGCTATTGGGTGTTTAAATTCTGCAGGAGATAATGTCCAATGAACATGCCATGCGATTTCCATTGGTTGGAAGTGCCATGTTGTTGTCATTATTCTTGCTCTTTAAGTTCCTGTCAAAGGACTTGGTTAATGCTGTATTGACGTGCTACTTTTTCGTACTTGGGATCATTGCTCTCTCGTATGTTCTTTAGCTCACGGAGTATTCTAAAATGCTTGTTTTGCAATCTGTAATATTCTTTATTAGGTTATAAAAGAAGTAATGATATTTTCTTTCTCATTTTACTCTTTTCGTTTACTTTTTACAGGGCAACATTGTTACCAGCAATCAGTCGTTTTTTGCCGAAACATTGGAATGATAATCTCATAGTATGGCGTTTTCCATATTTCCGGTGTATGTATACACAAATGCTAATATGATTCTGTTCTTACTTTTGAGAAGCAGTATTATTTATTATTCCTTTATTGGTCCAATTTCCTTTTCATCTTATTGAAAATATTCACTGGAAGTGATGTGCTAGTTGAGGCTCGTTCTCTGGTAACTTGACAATCAGCTGGATTTGTTTTTATGTTGGCATGTTTTGCTTTTAATGCACTATGTTTGTGAAAATTATCTGGTGGTCTTATTTAATATCTGTTCCTATCACCGAACTTTTATTCTTGTAATGTTTTAACATCAACTGCAAGAATTATTCTCTTTGAAAATTATTTCAAATTGATGAAGATTTTCTGATCTTGATTTAGAGGGTGTTTGGTGGGGATTACAGATTTTTAGTAGATTGTGATAGAAGTTTTTGAAATGTGTGGTTAAAAAATGTGGGACCCAAGAAAGATGTGGTTGATATTGATTGTTTGACTTTGACTTAGATTAAAATCTGAAATAAACAGACCCTTAAACTTCTATTTGAAAATAGCATCGTGGCTTGCTGTTGTGGGGTGATGTTATCCACTTGTTTACATAGTATACTCTGAACCTTTAGTGTATTTTTTGGTTATAATTTGTCTAATTAAAGATCCTTTTGAACTTGAGCATGGCTATATTATTGACTAGTGCATTATATGTGAATAAAAAAAACTAAATTGATTTAAGAGCATATTTTTGGCTAAGCTTAAATATTTCACTGATAAGTAAACTTACTTTCAAGTAAATAAGTTACTTTTCTATTAGTTAAAATGGAAAATAAATTACTTAATTTGACAATAAGGTAAGAATACTTTTAATATTAGCAATATTTTTTCCATAAAAAACAAGAAAAAGGTACGTCTACTTATTTTTAAGCTTATTGAAACCTTCGCTTTGTCTTGTAGTGATTTGTTTACAAATTTTAAATAATATTTCAAATAGAAGTGTGAGTGAGTTATCATTCCGTTTGATGTCTTGACATTATATTGCTTGTAATATGCAGAATGATGTTTTTCTGACCCATTTGTTGCACAGCTTTGGAGGTTGAGTTTACAAGATCACAGATCATTGCTGCAATTCCTGGAACTTTCTTCTGTGCATGGTATGCTTCACAGAAGCATTGGCTAGCTAACAATACACTGGGACTCGCATTCTGCATTCAGGTTTGATAGCTTCCAAAATGAATGCCTACAATACCTTTCCCCATCTCTTGAACACAGGCGCATCCTAAGAAAATTAGGATTAATTGACTTGTGTACATAGGGAGTATTTTTCAGTAACTCAGTATATAATCCCCCTCAAAACGTACAATTTTTGCTCAGTTTGATAGCTTTTTGGTTCATGGTACTACTTACATTCTCCAAACCTTATTAGCGAGAGGATTGGATAGCAGTGGATAGCGTACCAAGAAAGAAACGAAGGCTAAATTCTTGTTTGTTATACTGTCCAATCATGTCCATTACTGCTTACTGGACATGCCAATATGAACACTCAATTTCAAAATGCTTGCCTGTGATGTATTTCTCTATCTTACCTCTCAGAGAGATTGATTAAGTACTTGGTCTTCTCCTTTAGAATCTACAATGCTTCCATAATATAACGATGAAGTTTTTACTTATTAATGCTTTAATGGCATGATATTTTCTTTTTTTCAGGGAATTGAAATGCTTTCGCTGGGCTCGTTTAAGACTGGTGCCATTCTCTTGGTAAGATGGACAATTCTGTGGCACATGCTGCACACAAAACATACAGTTCTTTTGAATTATAGTAAAAACTAGTTCATGCAATAGACTATGGTCTTCTATTAAATGCATTTTTTTTTGCAAATTTCAGGCTGGACTTTTCATATATGACATTTTCTGGGTCTTTTTTACTCCTGTAATGGTTAGTGTCGCAAAGTCTTTTGATGCTCCCATAAAGGTTAGTACCTCGAACCAATTAACATGTCTACCTGACATTGTAAATTTTGTTTTGTACTTCAAGGTAAAAAATGTGCAATGTTTATGCTTCATTTTTCAGCTTTTGTTCCCGACAATGGATTCCGCACGACCATTTTCAATGCTTGGTCTTGGAGATATAGTTATTCCCGGTACGAACTTCACTTGATCCAAAACTTTTTATTTTGGTTTAGCTATGATTTCTTTGTGTCCACCTGCCTCCTTTTTTATGGATTTATATTCATCTTGTTTGTGTAAAGCCGTGGGGATTAACCCCTAATCTCAATCTTGAGAGTAATAATTCTGTTACTGTTATTCATACATTGAGAAAATGGCCCTCCCAGATTCCTTTATATGACTGGAAAACTGGGGACCTAATAAGAAAATATGAATGCCCAATACACCCCCATAATAAAGAAAATTTGCCAACACAATCGAAGATATGAATTAGGTTCTTCACCGTCCAACGGAAATTACTTTTGTTTTTGAATATGCATAAATGTCTCCTATATAGTATCTGGTCAAATAAATTTTCAAGATTTACTTGCACTTTTCTAGGCATTTTTGTAGCATTGGCACTGAGATTTGATGTTTCCCGGGGGAAAGAGAGCCAATACTTCAAGAGTGCTTTTCTGGGGTACACAGCCGGCTTGGTCCTCACAATAGTTGTCATGAACTGGTTTCAAGCTGCACAGGTAAGTATCTCCTTATCTCTAAAAGATTCAACTTTTGAGCTTCTACTTAATCGTGCTCTTTTTCCAGCCTGCGCTGTTGTATATCGTGCCGTGTGTTATTGGATTTTTGGCTGCACATTGCATATGGAATGGGGAAGTTAAACCTGTAAGTCTTTCATTGTGATTTTTATTAACGAAGTAATAGAATGATTTGCCATCCTCAAAAAGCTTACTTATAAGTGAATAATTTTAAAAATTAATGACTTCATTTATTGATTGAAGTTGGAAAAAGTTTGTTAAAAGTAAGAATAATGTTTGATTGTTTTCAGTTTGAGCTCGAAAGCATTGATTCTTATCTTATATGTTGATGTCTAGAGCTTCCTATTACTCTGATATGAGATACTCGATCGAATATTCATTAGCACTTGCTTTTCTCTTCGCAGTTGATGGAGTTCGACGAATCTAAAACCAGTACTAAGTCGGACGAAGCTGATGCTAAACCGAACAAGAAAGAAGAGTGAGAACCAATAGCTTGACACAGAAGAAAATTACCATTTTGTTAAAAATCTGTCATAACGTTTGCACCACAGATTGTTGTACTAGATTTTGTGGCTTAGCATCCCATGAGTTCCTACAGCAATTATAATTATTTTACCAGACTATAATTTTCACTTTCTTTACAGCCATGTCTTCAAGCAATTGAAATTTGGAATTTCTCATCAATCTTGATAGCTGAACTAGCTTATGAAGCTTACTTAACTTCGATCAATACCCAAATGAGACTCGAACTAAGGTCATGATGTAATAAAGTTTAACTATCATCAGTTAATTTACCTGCAACTACAAAGTTCTACAAAAAGAGAGCAATTTTTTTTTTTTTTTTTTGATTACTTGTAAAATTGTTTTCTTGACCTTGCATCTATCAAAAAGAGACAGCAATTCGGAATACACAACCAAACAGTCTCAATAAAATTTAAAATAAATTGCTTCTATACAAAAATATAAACTGCTAATTACAAATGCAACGGGCAAACCTGGTAGTCTGTCTTGATAATTACAATGACCTTCCTAAACTTGTGTAATATACAAAGTTGCAGCACCTTTTAATTAACACGTCACAGCCCGAGTACTCGAGGACAGAGACTCAGGACTGTATACGATATTTTTTTGCCTATCAATCCATGGAACTCTTTTCTGCACTTTCGTCGTCTTCACTAAAACTAGACGGGATCTCAGCCACAGACCTAAAGCAGATTAACATATGTGCAGTGTTAGCAAACTATTGCTCCATAATTATGCAAACTTTACAAATGAGTATCATTCCAGGCAGCGTAGGCACGAAAATTTTCGAGCCTAAATACAAGATTAACAAGCAGTAATCTGCATAGAAAAACATACGTGTAACTAGTGCTTAATCACCAGATGCCCCTAATCTCTAAATTCAGTTAGTGTTGCATATAGGGCATTCGTGCTTTCTACTAAATGGTGTAATTGAACGAGGGCACGTTCAGGTATTTAGTAAGTAAATCGTTGAGTCCAAATTTAATTATAGAACCGTTCGGGTTCGGTTCGATTCGGTTCAGTTCAGTTCAGTTTGATTTCATTCGGTTCCCATATTTTGTACTATAATTAATTTTTTTAATATTTACAAAGCTATATTAATTCAACTAATGATATATACGATATTAGCTCTTACAAAATAACGTAGTCCAATCGTATGTGTCATTTACGTCTCTCTTTGCTGAGTTCTTCATAGATTTGATTGTGACAATATCCGCGCTACCAATCTATGTTCCAACCCAATTTTTCATTCAAGAATGAAGCACGAGGCCATTGATTTCCACTTCATACATCATCAGGTTCAAACGGGAAGTCTTCATGTTGCTCATGTTTCTAGTTTTGATCGACTAGCTAATGCACTTACAAAACCTCTTTCTTGAACCAGATTTCAAACACTTAAAACCAAGATAGGAATCTCTTATCGAGCTCCATCTCGAGGGGCCATAATAGAGCAGTTAGTTCCATGGATTTCTCCATTTGTTATTATCAATATTTTGAATTTTGAATTTGCATCTTTCTGTTTTCAACTCCATAACTTCAAGAACAATTATTTCTCTTACTCCCACAGTTCAATTAATTTCAAAAAGCTATTCTAATATTTCAATGAAATGGTAAGAAACGAATGTACTTTTAGGATCCAGTGATAACTGCAAGCGAAGAGATACGAGGAATGAAGTCAAGAAGCACCTAGTTGAGGCACTCACAGGACAAACTGATCAAATCATGGACCCTTGTTGTTCAGGTAAAATATTCTTAAATTTAACTCTGAATATGATGTTCAATAAAAAATGTACTATATTTCTATCCGGAGAGTGGTTCATTTATATATATCAGCAATTACCCCATCAGGCGCTTTCACTCAATATCCAATTCAGTTTGTTAACACTCTAGATAAGTTTCAATGGCTAGGCAAAAGAATAGATTGTGAAAATGATGCTGTCCCATTGTTAGGAGATCCTGTAATGTTGAGGATCGATGTAACCAAGTTGTATATCTGCACATTCTCGAAAGAAGGGACCTTTCTCCCCCGAGCAAATTGAGGTCCATGACCAATAAAAATGGACCTCATGGAGAAAATTGCATTGTCATAACCATGCGCTCCTCCACATTCTTGCCTTATAGTTCTCTTCTGTTCTACCTTAAACCCTTCTTCGATTAAGCCTATAATTGGTGGGATTCGATCGCTGTCTGAATAATGCAGTCTACTAGGAAGCTCCTCCTTTAGGTAAACTCTCAAATACTGACCATTATCTACTTTCCCCGACTTCAAGCCCTTGTTCATCTTAGCCACAATATCATTTGGTTGAGAACTGGGTGGTGGACGAATTGCAAGCAATGGACTGTAAGATTGCACCCACTCCTTCGGAATCTCAATCCATTGAGCCAAATCATCCAGAAAGATTAACTTTTTATCACAGGTACCAACCATCCCATGATCACCAACCATAATGATATTCACATCCTCGAAAACCCCTTTTGATTCTAGACCACGGATTAATCTACCGATCATCTTATCGATTCCAGCAACAGCCTCAGTAATCTCAGGATCATCAGGCCCAACCTTATGGCCCTGACGATCAGGATCCTCAAAGTATAACGTCATAAACACAGGAATCTCACTATCAGGCAAATCGAAGTAGTTCAAAATAGTATCAACTCGCTCTTCAAAAGGCACAGAACTATTATAATACATGCAATAATCCTTGGGGCAGTTCCAAGAACCCTTTTTTACCTCAGAACCGGGCCAGAAATAAGTCGAAGCCTTCAAGCCATGATTCGTGACTGTCTCCCACATAGGCTCCCCCAGCCACCAGTTGGGATCATGACTGACCATAGTGAAAGCAACACCTGTGTCTGGATCGATAAAATAATTGTTGATTATTCCATGATAAGCAGGATACAAACCCGTGACAATTGAGTAATGGTTCGGAAAAGTCAGTGATGGAAACACTGGAATCAAACCCAATTCGGCTTCAGTACCATTTACAATCAATCTGTTGATATTTGGAGTGTAGGTCTTGAATTGGTACCCGAATCGAAAACCATCTGAGGATATTAACAAAACAACTGGGTGCTTGAGCTTTGTGAGTGGCCTCGAGACTTGATCAAGGGATTGAGAAGTTACTGATGGTGATGATGAAGCAGCAGAGGAGAAGAATAAAAAGGCAAAGGCAAAAGCTGCAGAGAGAGCAATGCCTGTGGAAAGAATTAGACAAATGAATAGAACTCTATTGGTCGATTCTTTGGATGATGGGGAGATTAAGGAGGAAGATTCCGTGTCGAAGGGCAAAAGAGCAGCGGTTGAATTTGGTAACTCGTCTTCCTCTTTGGATGGAATTGGTGCAGGCTTTAAATTAGATATTGAATCTGAAGTCATGAGACTCATGACAGATTTGCTCAACACCCAGAACACCCGTTTAATCAAGATTCTTGGATCAGGTTATTTTCACGCGACAACAAGAAAGATTCAAGTAGAATTTAAAAGTGTTTGCAGATATGAAGAATCTGAATTCAGGGTTTTTTTTTAATCTTTTTGTTCTCCCTCTGTCCTCTCTGTTACTTGTTTGGGGGGGGGGGGGGGGGGGGGGGGGGAAACAAAATGGTAAAGCGGTAGCTGATAGGTAGCTGTTGGGGAAGGTAAGTTGTGGAGTCAAAACGAAGAAAGGTCATGTGCAGGCAGAAAATGGAGGGTATATGACCAAATTATTCTCCTATGTAGGCCGGTTGTCTTTAATTGAAGGAAACATCGGCGGTTATGCCTACAGTCTGTCAACGGAAATTAACGTGCACAAAAAAGGACGATTTACCTTCCAAAACAATTTGATGAATATGGGCAGCTGATTGCATTCATTCTACTGTTATTTCATTTGGTAATCCTATTCATATCTTTGGTGATTTTTTTTTTTTTTCTTTTCCTGGTTTTGCTGCTTTTGTTACTTTTGGCAATAGCTACACTATATGGACACTTGCTTTACATGATCAGATCTAATATCTATTTTACTGTTCGATTGCTAAAAGTTCAATGTGATAGGTCCCAACACAGAGTATAAAATACTAGGATAATTTGTGTTCTTTTCAGTTGAGAATTTGAATGCTAACACCTTTTACATTAACGAAAACATTGGCTGCTTAAATAAGCAAAGCCATGCACAAACCGACCAGAATAAAAGGAAAGTTAACAACTAACAAATGAAATTCAGAATTTAGAATCCAGGCTTCAGATGAAGGGGTTGAAAATAAGAACTACTCATTTAACAGTGATCGATATTGAGATGACAATATCAACCATTTTCTCTATATTGGAGAATTGTACTAAACTGTCTGACATGGCATTGCTCATACACCGTGATGTTGTCTCTAATGTCACCAACAGCCTTATTTCAAGGTGCATGGCCCATTGCTCTAGAGTAAGATGGAAATGGGGACTGTGGAAAGACGATCCAAAAGATGCATGGATATCTGATGGTATTTAGGGAATTTGAGTTTGCAGTGGGTAGCATATCTGTCAAACCTCCTTTTCATGCTGATTTGAGATGAAAAGATGTGCCATTTTTCTTTGTTTTCGACTTTATCGTATGTTCCTAAAGAATAAAATAAATATTCATCTAATCAATGCACACAATATGGTTCGTGTTTTCTGTTGACTACTTGATTCCAAGAAGCATGAAACACTCAGTCATGCATTCATGAAGAGGTACACAGCTTGGTTAAAAGTACTGGAACATTGTGTTAACGTTAGCTTTTGCCAGTGCTTGGATGCTGAAGATTGAAATTAGGTCTGCGCGTCTCTATGCTTTTATGCCATGTATATATATTTTCTGTTTACTGCCAATTATGTAAGCTGTGATTCATGTATATAAAGTTTTCTTTTGTTTAAAATGGAAATGTAAATCGATTTCACTTGGAAATGTGAATGGAAGTTCCATAAGATGTGTGTCATTGTACAGAGTTCGGTTGGCGAATGAAAATGGCAGGACACACGACAGATTGTATAATATATCAAGACACGAGTTGCTTTAATTGATTGCTCGTGACAACTTATTTCACATGTTATGTGAAGTCCATCGAACCAAAAGTTTCAGCTGGGCTATTAGAAAAATGAATTTTACGAACTGATATCCTACAATGCAAGGAAGGCCTAATTGTACCACTATGAACGGTGTGCATTTAGCAGCAGCTAGAAACAAATTTTTCTGATGCTCAATAAAGGGAAAATATAGGCCCAAACAAAAGAAGAAACAAGAATCATCCCATGGGGCGGTCCGAGAATCGAACTCGGGACCTCTCGCATAGACCAAACGCCCATTACGCAAAGGAAAGCCACAAAAATATTTAAAGTATAATATATTTACCGCAGGTACTGCATTTTTATCATAATAATCATTTACTTGAGAAGAAAATACAAAATAGAAGCGAAAAAATAAATAAAAGACTAATTATAACATTATTGAATGATGACCATAGACCATGAGCACCTAGCACACATTTATTCCTATTTATAATAAAATAAGAATAACAACTCTGCACTATTTTATGATTAATGTCTATTCAAATAATAGATAACAAATAACAAATTAATAACTTGCATTTATCCTTTAATTTGAATTTAACAATTTTATCACTCCAAAATTTTTTGGTCTCCTTATCACTTGTTTGATTTTTGTTGCCAATTGTGTGACATTTCTAACATCCTCCCACAAATTGTCTTGGGGTTGAAGGTACGGTTTGTTTTGAAAAATTGAGAGTTGTCATGGACATTGATTTAGTGAAAAAGCCAACAATGATTTTAATCTTCATTTTGATGAAGATATGTCATGTGTATATAAACATTTCAAATGCTTCCTTGCATGTGTTGTGTTTAAGCTTTTAACGAGTTTGAGGGTTTCTTCAAACTGTTGAGATGATCCAACCATGAACGAGGGGATCGGACTTTCACAAAGCAATAAATTTGTTAATTTTGGTGTAAAATTTGTTGCTTCTGTTGTTTTGTTTGGATTTGGTGGGATGTATTTGATGGATGAAAATAAATGAGAGATGCGTGTAAAGAAGTTGTCAATATTTATGGATAGTAAAGTGATAGTGGAAGAAATGACTTGTAGTGTGCCAAATCTTCACAATGGCTCTGATACCAAGAAGAAAATACGAAATGGAAGCGAAAAAATAAATAAAAGACTAATTATAACATTATTGAATGATGATCATAGGCTATGAGCACCTAGCACACATTTATTCCTATTTATAATAAAATAAGAACAACAACTCTCTACTATTTTATGATTAATGTCTATCGAAATAATAGATAACAAATTAACAACTTGCATTTATCCTTTAATTTGAATTTAACAATCTTATCACTCCAAGATTTTCTGGTCTCCTTATCACTTGTTTAATCCTCATCATTTTTGTTGCCAATTGTGTGACATTTCTAACAACATGTAAACCAATTATTTCACATTTTGCAGGGTAGCTATAGCCCGGGTGGTTTGTACTCTTTTTTGCCATAACTAGATATTCTTAAGAGCTCTTCAATGTGAAAACAAAATAATGCACTGAACCCAAGTCTGAACAAATAAGAGAAGATTGTAAATACCTTGTATCTCATTACTTTCAAAATTTCAATAATTCATACATGTATTATACTGGTCATGTATTCCTAAGTTTGTATTTTGTTAATATATATTATACATTTATTGTGGTTTGATCAAAAAATTATATATGGGTGCAAACAGATTCCCAGTCAACTGGCTAGGTTTTGGCATGTTCGGTTCTGCATAGACCTGGGACTCAAAACTTTCCTAGCTCGAGAAATTATTTTCAAAGAATGAATTCCCATTTTAGCTCCAAATGAGAAAAACTAAGGGAGCGTTCTTTTCGTATTTCAGTTTTGTGTTTTGAATTCGTTTTGTATTTTGTGTTTTGGGTGTCCATTTTGAGATTATTGAAAACTCGTTCTTTTTGTCGTTTTGAAAAAATATTTTTCAACCCGTGTTTTTTGAGTTTTGGCAGATTTGTGAAGAAAACAGCCAAAACGTAAAAAAGTTGTTTTCTGTTTTCTTCACAAAATTTTCAGCCGTTTTAAAAAACAAGTTTTCGAAAATGGGAAAGAGAACACGTTTTCGATGTTTTGGAAAATCGAAAACAGAAAACGGCCCGAAAACAGCAAAGAGAATGCACCCTTAAGTCTTTTTTGTAATTCCAGTGGGAGATTTGAGCGAATTAAGCAATGGAGAATTCTTGCAGTATACAGTCTTAGTGAATGCATATTATTTATAGGGAACGGTTTTGAGTGGTGCCTATGCCTATACCCGGAGGGCCATTTTATTACATTCTAAGTTTTGACAGGCAAAATTTGCATTATTGAGGCTAATAGGCCATATCCTTTCACAGCTTGTTTGAGAAATTTTGGTTTATTTATATATAATTTGTCTCTGCCCGCGGCTTTGAGTTCAGAACCGTGTGTGGTTACGTGAAGTCTGCAAGTTTTTTAAAATTTTGCTGCCGCATGATTTTGTCCAAAGTGGAAGTGTATTTATTTTATATTTTGGGGCCCTGGATTTCAGTTTCTTTATAATATTTTTGTTTACTTCACTGTAAGACATTTTTCTCCTTTTTGTGTTGTTGGCTGTTAAAGTCACATTCGTTGACCATGAGTGAGAATTGATAAGTTCAGCCGTAATTGTTGACCATCATGAAGAAGAAAAATTGAATTAAAACTCTCATATCATGAAGAAGAGAAGTTGAACTGCAATTCTCCTAGCCTCCTTTGTGATAGCCACAAATTGGTTGCTTAATGAACAAGTATTCCACAAGTAGACGACAAATTGAATTTGAACTCTATCCATGGCCACCGTTTTTGACTTAACAACTTCGGAGGAGGAATTCAAGTTGGATTTGTCAACTAACAAACCGCCTTGAGAAGTCTATAAATAGGTCTTAAGGTTTGTTCATTAGAGGCGTAGAGATGGTACATTCAATAGTGAATGCCACAGATAAAGAGGATATAGTAGAGAGAAAATAGTGAGTAGAGAGATAGAGAGAAAAATATTGTTTTCTTCTGAGTGTTTCTTACTTGTGTTCTCCTATTACGAGAGAGATTAATTGTTGTTATCTTTTTTTATTTAGAGAGTTGTTGTAATTCTCCTACTATGATGAAATCCTTCTATACTTGTCTGTGGACGTAGCCTAAATTGGGTGAACCACGTAATTATATGTGTCCAACTTTAGTTGCATTTTCTCAATTCTATTATCATTGTATGTCAAACTTGACCCACGAGTTCCTAACATCGCACATGTAAATGTTGAATCAAGTTGCAGAAATTCACAATTGGAGTTATTTTTAATTTTTGTCATCTCCTAAATTGGATGAACTGCAATATCAGTTCCCGATAAGGTGAGTATATCTTACTTATAAATGAGATAAATTTGATTATTTAAATCACGTCTTCAACGTATGTCAAAAATTTTAGGCCAAAATGTTTTTTTTATCTTACACCTAAACCTTGCAGATTTGGAAACAAGTGATCTCATTTATTCTCATGCATATTTCTTACGAAACAGATAAGATCTTAATTAATTCACCTTGTCAAACTTGCTATCAATTAAAGCGTCATTTTCAACATTCATGACAAGACGAAATCATTAGCTAGGTGTTGTCACTTTTTTGGAAGTGGGAGCAAATTAGATTTTTATTTTTATTTTTTTTCCTGTGCACTATTTAAAACGAGTTTCAACTTATTAGAATCTGATGAAGGTCACTTACATTTATTATGCTGGTCGTTTGGAAGTTTTTAATGAGAACTTTCCAGCTGCTGACCATAAATTATCTTATGCATTAACTCATTGCAGTTCTCTGAAAGAAGCAAATATAAGGTCTGGTTAGGTTATGCTTTTATTTTTTATTTGATGTCTTTTGAAAACCTGAATCCAGACCAAAATTTAGGATATTATAAAGAAAAGTGGCCAATTTGTTTAGTTCGAGAACAAGTTTGGGAACCCACGAATAAAATGAAATAAACTCAAGAAAGCTAAAAATCACGCCGCGCAAAGAGCAATTTGACCCAGCAAGAAGATGGAGGAATAAAACTCACAAATAATATAGAAATTCTCTCAAATAATGTCATAGGTCCTTTACAATGAATAATGAAGTCCTATTTATACTAAACTAAGAAAATATGGTAAAATACGAATTTTAGAGTTCAAAAATAATGAATCCTAGTAAAATAGAAAGAAATCGTGAAAATTACGTTTCTACCTGACAACTCTACAGGATGTTCGGTATGATGCGTCCGGTCGTCCGGTAAGATTCTTCCCGACGTCCAGTTTGGCAGAGCTTTTTACTGCTGTTTTCGACTTCATCCAAACGTCTGGTAAGAGGCGTCCAACTGTCTGGTTTGGCAAACCTTGCTCCGTGTTCAGCCAGCTTTATCATATTGTTCCAAATCTTTTCGGCCTTCGACCCTGACATGAAACTTGGTCTTCGGCGTGTCACCTCCAACATGTCGTGTCCCGTGACTCGAACAAGCAATTGTAGGGCTTTTGTTGATTCCTTGGAGGCTCGAACCCAGCTTAGATCTCTTCCGCTCATCCGCCAAACCTTCTTGAGTTTGTAACGCAACCCAAATCACATCAAGTGTATTCATCGGTTGCTTTTTGAGCTTTGAAATGCTCATTAGTGGGATCTGAAATCGGCAAAGGTTTTTAATTTTGTTTTATTTACGTCCTTGTGATTGAGAAATGCTAACAGAAATTTTGCTGAAATATATCTTTGTGGAGTATGACAAGTGAGAGTTACGTGAACTTGTTAATCATAATATCCTGCTCCATTCTTTTAAAATTTCAGAACTGAACTAGATGCATCATTCCATGTTACAACTTACACGTGGTTGATTATTGTCAAATTTGCCTATTTTTGAGTCGATTGATTATTGTAAAGTTTGCCTATTTTTGAATCTTGGCTGCTAAAGTTTGATCTGGTGTTTCCAAAGATTTGATGTAAAGATTGAAGCTGAGTTTATGCATACCCAGTTTACTAACTTTTTTTTATTCATATTTGATAGGATGATTTTGAAATATCTTATACCTGTGAAGTTCTCAAAAGGCATCTTACCACGGAATTCACTTCTTAACAAGTTTAACTTAACTGAAGTATGATACCTTGCCAATTGACCCCCCCCCCCCCCCCCCCCCGGGTACAATATCTTTTGAAATATCTTATACCCGTGAAGCTGTCAATAGGCATCTTACCACGGAATTCACTTCTTGACAAGTTTAACTTAACTGAGGTATGATACACTTCCCAATTGACTCTTCCCCCCACCCCCGCCCCCCCCCCCCCCCCACCCCCCCCCCCCCCCCCCCCCCGGCGCACAATATTACTCTATTTTATCAAGTAAAAGCACCTTAAGGGTCTATTGGTATATTTGAAAAATTGATGTGCATGTGGTAGTTTTCAGTTTTCTCACCATCCCAGCTCTCACTCTTTAAAAACATGGTTTTTGATTTTTTATGAAAATATAAAATCATTTAGGAGCAAAGCAATAAAACAAAGACATGACTAAAGTAGACGTTGCTAATTAATATTCCTTTAATCTTTAGTTATGCAATTTATCAGAAACAATTATCTAGTAAACAATCATACCTTATAGTTAAGTACGAAGATAAGAACACGAATAACAAAAATAGAAACCTAATTAAGAAAGAAGTAAAAAATGTGTATGATCTTTCACCACTGCTGCATAACACACTACATTTTTGTCATTTTTCTTTTGTAGTACAACATTGTAGTGCTTGCTCTTAAGAGAGGTGATCTACGAGTTCGAAGACATGCCCTTGACGAACATGAAGACAGGTATCTGTGGTTTCTTCTTATACAATCGGTTATAAAACTAACATCTCTCTAAATATTGACAACTCCACTCCGTCAGGTTCTTAAGATCAGGTGTATATCTTGTCCTAGAGAAGTTGGAGCTCCAAGTTTACCAATGATTAATAAAGAAATGTAAGTGCCCATGTTACACGGCCTCATTAATTAATGAAAGAACTTACCATTTTACCCATTTGTTTCATACTTGTTCTGCAGATACATCATCCAAAAACAGAAAGATCCAAATAAAGCCCACCAGATCAAGTTAGAAATTATTGTTAAAGCATTAAAATGGCTTGAGATGGATATGGATGAGGTAAATTTTCGTATTTCCCATTTCTTTTGTTCCTGTTATATGGCTTGAACATTTCCTTTTTACAGGGACGTGGCTTAGTTTATCGTAATATATGGCATGATATTTTTGGTTGAATGCCAGACTCGGTTTCTCTTCTGTTTCCACGTGATAATAGCTGTTCTGATCTGTTAGGTGCTTGTGCAGGTGGAATGCATAGTTTTGATTCTAATATACAAGAATCTGATGAAGGGGTATTTTGCGCACAAAAGTAAAGTGGTAGTTTTAAGCAAGCAAGATCCTTTCCCCAAATTGAATGGAAAACCTGTCACTTCATAGAGATTAGATACTTTTTCAGACCGATTGCCGATACTAAGTAGCAGTAAAAAATTTGTATTCATTTCTCCCTCCCCTTCTTCAAACTCCGATTCGTATTTTCATTAGTGCATAAACTGATTCCCAAGGTAGAGTGACTCATTTAGGAGACAGAAGAGCCTTCTCTCGAATTCGAAGATGTGACACAAATAATGACTGTCTTTGTCGGAATATTATTCTCTTAGCTTCCTTGACTTATGATCTCAATAGATACTATAGAAGGCATCAAATTATGGGGTGGTGTGACAGCCTCTGGGAATTTTTGCTCTTTATTGTCATTTACAAATGGCTTATATACATTGACTTCCTTGTATTATAATTTATACTTTTCTTTTCTTTGAATAGAGGAAAAGTGCGTGGGAAAGATCTGTTTGGCTATGTTTGAAAAAATAATCATGAAAAATTGCTATTATTTGTTTGTTTAACCTACCAGTACTTTTTACAAGTATATACATTTGGTAAAATATATTTAGGATCACACTATATGTATCGAATTTTTTACATAATTCCTTACCGACTACTCACAATAAGGGGTGATGATCACATTTTTGATTTTTTTTTTTTTAATTCACATAGAGCCCGTGTGTATATGAGAAGGTGTAAACAATTCGATACACATTTGGGTGTACAAATAGAATTATTCATATACTTATAAGTTAGTTATTTGGTAAAATAAATTAAATACAGTGATATGACCAAAAATATGTTTTTTTGGAATAAGACCGTTCTGATGATTTTGTAAAATAAAACTAAATCAAGAGTTTTTTTTTTATTGAATTTTATTTAAATATAGTTTTATAGTATAAAAACATTGTAAAACTCAATATTCAGTTAACAATCTATTAAATTGTTTTATTATGTACTCATAGTTATTGTATGAATAGGATTTTTATAAAAATATAATAATCTATTAAATTTTTTTATTATAGTTTCTAAATTTATTGATGCTTGAATTTAACTGTTGATTAATTTCCCAATTTAATACAGATCCATTGCAGGTTTGAATGGCATGTCCAAAACTAAGGTCTAACTGGACCAACTCATGAACCCGCCAATATTGTTGATAATAGTTACACTATTCAACTTGTATTTTTTTTTTTTTAGAAATTTAATATTATTTTAAAATCCAGTAATAATTTAGAAGACTCTTTTTAATTTTGATTAATGTTCATTTTTCAATCCACGCCAGTCGAGTTGATTATCATGGGATCATCAAGTTAAACAATGAAACTCGACACAAGCTGTTCAATATGAATGACCAACCCAAACTGGACCGAACATGTTTGAATCTGATTTTTTTTAATGAATTTGGTCATCCTGAGCCTTGTGATCCATCTACAATAAAAGATCTTGGCTATATCTCTTCCAAAAGAGAAAATTTGTAGGCTAGTTCAAATGAAAGAAATAAAAGGTAAGAAGAGAAGAATTAAGTCCATGAAACAAGGGACCAGAGATTGTCGAAGAACAATGCAAAATAGAGTTCTATTTGCCATTCTCAGACATAACAGCAGTATATTTTTCATCACAACACATTCCATCATGCTCTTAAGATCAAAAATAATAAATATTTCTTGACAACTTTATGCCACTCACAAAAACGTCTAACTTTACAATGGCAAGGAAAGAAGAAATATTCCAGAACAAAACTGATCCTCTATGACTTTGATCGGATACTGGTGCTAAGTCAAAATCATATTGGCAGATGCAAATTCCCATGGCATGAACTGCTGAATCTTTTAACCTTCATTTGCAGGAAGTGCGGTTTCAATGTTTGAAGGCATTAGTACGTTAAAACCATCTGCGGCTGTGGATATGATCATTCCTGGTATCTGTGAATGCCAATGAAGTTCTGTTGGGCAAAGGATCGACCACCACGCAGGTAAACCCGGGCTCAGTTCCGATCAACACCACGAAGAATCACCAAACTCGACCCCTTCGATACTTTCTTCAATTGGTAGCCTTTAAATAGTACCCACTCACACAAACCACACAGGAATGATCACAAAGAGAAGGGGGTAATATCTGTAGCACAAAGCAGGAGCACAAAACCAAGAAGAAATCACGTAGAGAGAAGGCAGAGAGTTGGAGGCTAGAGAGAGAGGCGAGAATGGCGTGGTAGTCTCATAAAGAGAGGAGAGTCCAACTATATATAGCTTACGTCCACAAAGGTAAGTTAGGTATAGGTTAATTGTTAATTGGGCCAATTAACAATTAAGGTAGGCTAGCAAATAGATAGGTGGGCCTCCAATTGAATAACCGTCCAACTGAAAGAAGCTCGGGCCATGAGCAACACTAATTAATTAGGCTGCTTCTAATGGCCCGTTAAATCTCTGGGGTCGGGGCATTTCATACGTGGTGTTGATTTAACGTTCAGTCATTTGGCTAAAGCCGACTGAAATAATAACCTAGTTAACATCATCGTCCGGGAGATTTATTGGGTATCAAAACCCAACAAATCTCCACCTTGATACCCAATAAACCTGCAAGCAATCAAAACACATAGTTCATACTTGCCTAATCAAACAAATGGTAAAATTGGGATCACAGACCTTACCTCGTATTTTCAACCTGAAACACATACCATACCTGCTCCATATACTCACCAGGGCTAAGGTCAAAAACACCCAAGTAGAAGCAAATAATCACAGTGACAGTCAAAAGCAAATAAAACATGCGATGCCGATATACTATAGGATAACACATAGATCTTTTTCAAATACGTTCACACAGAACAACAGATTAACACCCAGTTAATCAACGGGTCAGCACACAGTTAACACATATGCAACAAATGCATAAATGACCCCTACGAAAAGATCCCTCCACACTTATCATATCCCATTCCGTGTTACTCTCACCTCGAGAACACATATCTCCACTCATCGCTCCACCATGCTCACTAGACTAATCACTCAACACATGTCTAACTGGTAAGTCACAATAGATCCTAAGTTCTTGGGATAATCCTTTATCACCTCATCACTTCTCCCAAACTACGTGGATAATGGGGCTCCATCTAACAGAAGTGATAGAAGTGTCCTCTCTCACACTCCACCTGATCAGGGTCTCTTTCTGATAAAGGATTCTAGACATTTGATCACGTCTCCACTCGTGATCCAAATGTCACACTCCACATCCCCCGGTACAAACCACAATGTACCCCTAGGCATCTATACTCCACCTCACCAATAGACATCCAACACACACACACTTACTGCTAATGCATCACAAATCCACTATGCATGCAAACAAATACACCAAGTATTCAAGTCACATTGATTCATGCAATTACACACATCAAACACATTGAAAGTACAACATACAACATGCAACAGAATCAATCACTCACACACATGCAGAAAGGATTACACACGAATGCACTACAGTAACTAGGTTTACTCTCAATAAACCTCACTAGGGTCATCACTCGACCCCATAGCCACATTCGCCTCATCTCCCATCCTACCCCTCTGCTTATCCTTATTCTTATTCTTAGGACAACCCCTAATAAAGTGTCCAATTCTACCACAACTAAAGCACCTTCTAACACTAGACTTGTCCCATCCCTTGCCCTTCTTCTTACAATCCTCATCATTCGAGTCACTACTCGAATCACTATTGTCTTGTACTCTACCCAAATTCATTTGCTTAAATTTCATTTTATTCCTCATCATAAGCAACTCACCACTCTTCTTATCCTCTTTTTCAGTTCTAAGTTCCATCTTCTTACTTCTAAATGAGTCAGCGACAATTTCATGCGTCAAAGTGTCCCTACCATACTTAATAGCATTTTTGACCTCTCTATATGATTCAAGCATAGAGTTAAGTAAAATTATAACTTTGTAAGTCTCAGACACTTTCTCACCACAATTAACAATATCTTGAACAAGTTTGTTAAAGACGTCTAAATTGTCGTCAAGATCCTTTGAGGGATCCATTTTAAAACTGAAAAAAATCGTTCAAGCAAGTAAAGCTTATTCGGGGTAGACTTAAGCAAATACAGTTCTTCCAATTTTTCCCAAAGTTCTTTAGTGGTTTTTAGTTTACCCACCTCTCTTAAAACTGTATCAGACAAGTGTAAGATTATTGAGGTATAAGCAAGCTCATCGGCTTCTTCTTTTTGTTCTTTTGAAAAATCAGCTGAAAAAATTGCCATCAATGGCTTTTGAAACTTTTTGTTGGACCAAAATACCCCTCATTTTTTGTTGCTAGATTGAAAAATCACATTTTCCATTAAAAAATTTCCAAATCAAAGTTGTGACTTGTCATTTTATGAAATAATCAAAAACACAGAATCACAATCACAATCACAATCACAAAGACAAACCACACAAAGTAGTCCTAGGGTCACAGACAATATACACCGTTCTAGATTCCCAGGGTTTCGTAAGACTCGCGAGGTCTCAGATCAAGGGAATGTTCGAACATATAAGGTCTAGGTATTCTAACGAAAAATAACAACGCAGCGGAATTGACAACACAACAAAGATGGTATATCCAATCACAGAAGATTTCAAATAGCGACAATTATATCACACAGCACAATAAGTCAATTCTATCAAAAGTTGAGATACAAAATTGTCAAGTAAGGGCAAGTAATCCTAAATTCTAGCACAAGCAATGGTTACCAAGCAATGACAACCCCTAATCCTAATGATCACCCCACACGATGATCTGCTAGTGCGATAATGTAAAGGATTCAGCCAATTTACCAGAGCGGACGTTTCTGAATCCGTAATTTACGAGAGATGCGAAATTGCTGCCTTAGGGCTACCACTATTCGTCCAAGAGGTTCAACAAATGTATCAACGCAATCAGCAACTAATGCAGACTGCAATGCACGCGACTATCTAGGGGCAAAATCGTCCAACTTTTCATGTGTAACCTGAAACACTAAACAGAAATTATCAGTACGTTCAGGAGATTAAAGTGAGTATTCTGCCTGAAGAGAGCTCGCCGAAAAAGTCCTCCACGCATCGTCGTCGTCGCCGCCGGACCCACTACGCGCCTCACCACTAGAGGCGCCTCAACCTGCTGAGTCCAACGCCGGTCTCCGTTCGTCCACCGGAGTAGTAGTTTGGCCGAAATTTAGGTTTTTTTCGGTTCGGCCCCTCAAATCAAACTGGTCGATTCTCTCGATTTTTGGATGAATTCTTCGCCTAGGATTGGAGCCCACAACCTGCAGGTCTCAATGCCGGTCTCCGTTCTGCTGGATCACGCCTGGATTGGCCGAAAATCGAGGTGGAAGATCCGGCCAGTGAGGAATCGCGATCGGCCCTTCTCCAAACCGATCGATTTTCCTTCAATCAATCAAACAAGGCTCTGATACCACTGTTAGGAATATGTAACACCACATATTCCACTTGTTATAAGTATGGGCACACACATATCTCCACATTGGTATGATATTGTCCACTTTGGGCCTAGACCCTCATGGATTTACTTTTGGACTTACCCAAAAGGCCTCATACCAATGGAGATATATTTCCACACTTATAAACCCATGATCCTCCCCATTTTTATCCAATGTGGGACTTCTGTTAGGAATATGTAATACCACATATTCCACTTGTTATAAGTATGGGCTCACACATATCTCCACATTGGTATGATATTGTCCACTTTGGGCCTAGACCATCATGGATTTGCTTTTGGATTTACCCAAAAGGCCTCATACCAATGGAGATATATTTCCACACTTATAAACTCATGATCCTCCCCATTTTTATCCGATGTGGGACTTTGGTCGCATACCCAACAATCCTCCCCTCGAACAAAGGACCACCGAGCCTCTCCTCAAACGATCATCTATCCGTCAATCTTCCTCACCAAGAGCTTGCTGTATCCAAATCAACTCCTCTCCACCGCGTTCGGGCACACGCCTTACGTGAAGCATCTGGAGCACACCGACTGTCCAATAGAGCTCATCAATGGATCCCATCGCGAGCTAATCGAGGTACAACCTTCGTTCGGCATTCCAAGGATTCATCCACATGGCCAATTTTGGGGTTTGGCTCTAATACCAGATGTTGGGCAAAGGATCGACCACCACGCAGGTAAACCCGGGCTCAGTTCCGATCAACACCACGAAGAATCACCAAACTCGATCCCTTCGATACTTTCTTCAATTGGTAGCCTTTCAATAGTACCCACTCACACAAACCACACAGGAATGATCACAAAGAGAATGGGTAATATCTGTAGCACAAAGCAGGAGCACAAAACCGAGAAGAAATCACATAGAGAGAAGGCAGAGAGTTGGAAGCTAGAGAGAGAGGCGAGAATGGCGTGGTAGTCTCATAAAGAGAGGAGAGTCCAACTATATATAGCTCACGTCCACAAAGGTAAGTTAGGTATATGTTAATTGTTAATTGGGCCAATTAACAATTAAGGTAGGCTAGCAAATAGATAGGTGGACCCCCAATTGAATATCCGTCAAACTGAAAGAAGCTCAGGCCATGAGCAACACTAATTAATTAGGCTGTTTCCAATGGCCCATTAAATCTCTGGGGTCGGGGCATTTCATACATGGTGTTGATTTAACGTTCAGTCATTTGGCTAAAGTCGACTGAAATAATAACCGAGTTTAACATCATCGCCCGGAGGATTTATTGGGTATCAAAACCCAACAAGTTCTTTCAAGTCCTTTTGACCCTGCACACGAACAAGGGGGCAAGTTCAATATAAATGTACAGCTGAATAATGAAAGTTTATAGAAGCCTACGAAAGATTTCCACTAATTCCATATAAATCTACAAAAAGTCCACGAAATTCACAAATGTCACCGTTTAAAAAAGTTTTCAAAGTCTCAATTGTATACATCCTCTTAAAAAGAAATTATTTATTCTATATATAAATAATTTCCATGGTACATAACTATGACTCATTATATCTATAACAATTATGGTGCATGATCTCATTTTAATTATTATTTTTAAATAATAGGAACATAGACATATATATATCTATCTACATTTACATCTATCTATATCTACAATATTAAAAAGTGTGGATTGAGGAGAAAATTTTGATTACCAACTTTATCCTTACATATTTAGTTATATGTCCAATATACCATCATTTATCCTTACATCTTTAATTTTTCATTTTACCCCCGTACATATTTATGTTTATAGTCAATAATACCATTATATTTAAATTTATTTCAACTACATTCAACTATTATTAAAATTAAAATTATTTATTTTTGAAAATTAAGTCAATTAATTTCTACTAAACATTATTATTACTAATTATCAGTATATGATTAATAAAAACTTATATAAAATCAAAATAAAAATTATAATAATACTACATATATAATTAACATGAAATGACATAGACTATTATGTCAATTAATATTAATAATTTAGAGAAAAAATAATCTTCAAAATGATCATCATATCTACAGTGTAGATAGTGTATTGATTGATAGAATTTTTCAATTACTTGAAAATTGATGGAGATCTCATGAAGTACGAGGATATGGATTGACTGCTAAAACGGAGCAATCGGGAAGATGAGTTTTTGTAGCGGCTATGAGCTCTAGATGTACAGGTCGTTGTTGCATGTAGTATGATACAGGAGGGTTGGAGTCAGATGCTGAGTTGACAGATAACACGTTAATGACACTAAAATATAACGAGTTGATATATCAGCGTAAATATGGCAAGTAGTCACACGATTTTGGTAAATGAGACGCATTTTGGTATTATGGCCATAACTTTAGCTACTGTTATTAGAATCGTGCTCATGACCTCAATTCCAAAATTGCAATTTACTTATTTCTTTCATTTTTTAGAGATATTTCGTTTACTTCTTAATTTCAGCCTTTGTTTCGTTTCGAATATTTGTGACTTTCTATTCTTGGTAAAATCCCATTAATGCCCTTTTTATTTTAGCTATTAAGTCCGACTTGTGGACTGTTTTCAATCATTCTAGAATATTAATAAAATTTTCTTTAAGTATTAGAGACGTTTTTCCTATAATTTGGCGTTTTCTTTGTTCTTGATTTTGTGAATTATTTGTTCAACCATCGCCGATAGAATAATCTTTATTCCACTCGACGTAATTGTACAAACGAGAGATTAAATTATTTACTAAACTTGATGCATTCTCCTTTAATAATATCAATTACATCAATTACTTTAAAAAAAATTATTAGTACTTAAAAAATATGACGCATATCATTCTTCCGATACATAAGACGTGCAACATATGTGCTTACTGCTAATTTTCATAAACGAGAAATGAAAATACTTCAGCCTATAATTTTGTTTGTTATTATATTGCTTCAAGTCACATAGTCTAAGGCTCGTTTGATTGGGGTGGAATTGGGTGGAAAATGAAAATATTTTCCTTTTTCATCCTTAAATTTGATGTTTGATTACATAACTTTTCAATGGAATTCATTTTCACCCCTTTTCTAGGTACAACCATTTAAAACACATTTTCCATCTTTTATTTTCCTATGGGTATGGTGGGAAAATATTTTTTATCCTTTTTTTTTTTTTTTTTTTTTTTTTTTACTTTTTGACAATAGAAACATATTCTAAATCTAATGGTAAATTTTTTTTATCCATTTAATTGACAATTTATATGAAAAATAAAGGCAAACGAACACAAATTTTTTTTGAAAATTATTATTTTTTTTATTTTTTTGCAATTTAAACAAATTTTAATACAGATTGTGAAAAAAATTATCCCAAAAGGTAACAATTTTCATGAAAAATAAAGTCAAACGGATTAGGTGAAAAATTATACCAATCAAACACCATTAATTACAACTCCATCTAAAACAAATTCTATTCAATTCAATTCCTTGTTATTCATTTTCTTTTCACCCATTTTTCACTCTTGCAATCAAACGGACCCTAATAAATTGGGCTACTAAGTGAGTTACATTCATCAATTCAAATTTAATTTCCAACATGTTCTATTACGTAGATCAAACCCATTTTTTACATGACGGACTTAACACGTGTGTCGTGTATAGAATAGATCAAGGGCCAGACTCCAAAGAACTATAATCATATTGGCCTGATGAGTCGATACGATGAATGTCAAAAGACTAAAATAGGCTTAAGTCAAGGGTCAAATTGATGCTCTATAGAAAACTAGAATTTGAGAATAGTCCACAATAGAACTTGATTATTGGTACCAACGATGACCCTTGCTTGATGGATAAGAATGAGGTTGTCGACATCGATCTGCGCGTAAAAGATCGACGTAGAATAAATAAGTATCGCATGATTTATTCTGTGATATTAGGTAATATATTACCACCACCTATTCATCCTTTACAACATTTGTCCAATAGTGAAATTAGCTATATATTAAGGTAATCAGGGCGGGAGTATTCATTCCGATGATCTCAATTTTTCAAAAAGCATTAACATGTGCAATTTCTAGACAAGAGTGCCAATAAGAATAGAATATCAACAATTTTCTAGTACTGCATCTGAGCAACGCATTTAAAAATTAAATTATCATGTGCATGACACATTTATTTATTAAGCTTTGGATCATCTACAAAGTATACTCACTAACAATGTTGTAGACATCATTGCCACCACCGTCACTACTTAGAGAACTTTTATCTTTTTGTAGTTTTAAGAGATTTTTTTTTTTTTTTTTTTTTTTTCCAATTTCCTCTAGCCAAAAAAATGCTTAAAATATTTTAGAAGAAAAATCAAGTTATAAATAGTTAATAACACCCAATTCTGTAATTGCACTCTACCATCCAACAAAAAAATAACCTCTTGTTTTCCCACAAAAAATGTCGTAGGGACGACCCTCATCCAACTCCTTAACAGAGCTTAGAAAACGATCCACGCCTACACATACTTTTCTTTTTTTATGTCTTTGGATAAGTTATATATACAGGGGAATCTCTTTCAACCATCCACTTTCGGTCCTTTTTAACGATGTTTATCAATTAAATAATACATATTTAAAGTAGGACTGAACAACAAAATCATTAAACTGTAAAATTGAATAGAATTTTTTTTTTTTCAAATCGTTGATTTGAGTTACGTTGATTCGTAAACGTTTTGATTTTGAACCGAACCGAACCGCTTCAAAGTTTAGGCTTGATTTAAATGTATTATGGGAAAAATACATAATTGTGGTAGTTTTAAGATACATTTTCATTTTTCAAAATTTAAGAAACTTGTGAACTTCTTTCAAAAATCAGATGATATTAATTCAATAGGTTAATGCCACAATAACGTACAATTTATTGTCACAATTACATACTAGTCACAAATTATAGAACGTCACAATCATAAAGACACAAATATGGATCACAATTACAAATTTAATCACGAATCATACATTTTTATATGTCCAACTTATTTATCGTTAATAAATTATTAAATTAATTAATCATAACTTATTTATCGATCACAAATTATCAATGTTTGATTTTGTTTTCAATATTTGTAAACTGTTTCAAAACCGTCGAACCATTTATAAAAAAAATTTAAAAATAAATTAATTTAAATTTTATCCATTCAATTTAAATTAAACACATCTCAGTTAAAAAGATAAATTCATATTAGCACAACTCAATCAAGCTTAATACCTAAATAGAAAGTTATCTATCCCAATTAATTAATTTATCATAATCAAATACTCTTTAGTCATCATAACTATGACTAAAAACCCTCAAAATGTGTGCAATGTTAAACAACTATTGCTAAACAAAATTCATTGCATATCCATTACAATTAAGTAAAAAAAGTAAAATTTAGATTGTAATTCAAACTCCCACATTTCTTTTCTTTATACTAATAATTTTCTCGAATTTCGGCTAAATTTTTAGGTTAGTTTATCCAATTTTTTTTAATTTTTAATTTTATATAATTTTTACTATATTTTGTTGGTACTTGTGTTGTTTGGCTCTTTTATGCGCTGGGCTTTCTTAAAATTTTCATGGATCGCATTTTTTGTTTATTTACATCTAATTTTCTAGTCAGGTCACTCAATTAATTATTTATATTTTAATTCAATTTTAGATTTTACTCTTTATTGTTAGAATGATTTTGTGGGTTATTTAAATGATTGTTTTAAAGATTTGACTAATGAGCTTTTCGACAATTGTTTTAGTGGAAATTGAATGTAAATAAGTACAAAATTGTCCCTCAAATTGTTAAATATCTACAATTTGTTTTTGAGCCTGCATTCCTGGATAGTGTTGAATTCTTCATTCTTTTAGGAGTTCATCAAGTGTAAATATGATTGAGACGATGATATGCCATAAAAATTTGTTGCAAAGTAACAAAAAATTTATAGTGATTCATCAATATTTGGATGATGTAGAAGTATTGAATTATTTACAAAATATGATAGAAGGTATCTCGTATTTGATCTTTTTATTCATTTTCTTTTATTAATTGCTCCATATCATTTAACCAAAATCAATGAATTCACGTATTATATTATCTTTATGACCATAATGAATTATATGTCATAATTTTAGATATTGTACCAACTAGTTTTGACTAAGATGTTAAAATATCTCTATAATGTTGTGCATTATAATGAGTAGTATTATAGAACTTTAGTTTGTAATGTTTTTAATGGCACTATTTATGTTTTAATGTGAAATTCTAGGCTAAGAAACCCCTCTTTTATGATCATTATTGTGTAAAAATTATGTTTAGAATAGTAATTTTTTTTGGAGAATGTAAGGTGAAAATGTAGATTTTTTTTTTTAAAATTTACATACAAAATATTTTATTGAATGAATGTGTATTAAAAAAAAATAAATAAATATATATATATATATATAAAGGGAGTCAGTTAGGGGCTAATTATATTTAACTTATTCGACATATGTTATTTTTTCTATGTTAAAAGGTTGTTTTAAACCTAATCAAACTTTAAAGTGGTTTGGTTTAAAAATTGAAATCGTTTGGGTTGGTTTGGAAAATTTTTAAATCGCTTTAAATAGTTTGATTTGAAAATGTATCATAAATTGTCAAAATCGAACCGTATTTACCCCTAATTCAAGGCGTGTTATGGCCTGTTTGATTCCCATTTTGATGAAAAATACATTTTGAATAGTTGATTGATGGAGAATGTGTGGTTAAAAATTAAGGAAAAGTTTTGGATTTATATGTAATATTATTTTATTGAAAAATGTGTGGTTGAAAAGAAGAAAGAGAAAAATGAATTTTGGAAAAAATGGAAACTATATTTAAACTTTTAAATTGTCAATTATAATAAACAAATTTGCTTTCATCATGGATTCCCTTGTTAAATAATATCATTTTTTTCAAAAAGTCTAATTAGCACAAAAAGTCCTTATTTTTTATTTTTTGACATTTTCATCTTTATTTTCATATATCATTGCGAAAAATGTCATTTTTATTCAATTTCTCAATTAAAAAAAATGTAAAATGGCAGATACCTTCACATTTTAATAAAACAAAACAAAACAAAAAGAAAAGAAAAGAACAAATTGTAATTATACTCAAAAACTTTTTAAAAAACTACAAATGAGTCCAAATAAATTATTAAAGGGATAATTAACACACTACGTCTCTACCTTTTAATATTATTGTGCAAAACGTTCTCATTTTTCATTTTTTTTGACATTTTTGTCCTTATTTTCATATTATATTGCAAAAATCATCATTTTCTCAATTAAAAATTGTAAAACGACGAATATACCATCCTATTTAAATATACCAAAAATAAAGAAAAAAAAAATAAAGAACAAATTGCAACTATACTCCCCAAAATTTCAAATAAGTAAAAATAAATTTCAAATAAATAATTACTTTTAATTATTTATTTGAAATTTATTTGTATTTTTTTTTAATTTTGGAAGTAGAGTTACAATTTGATCTTTGTTTTTCTTTTCTTTATTTTTGTTTTATTTAAATATGAGGGAATATTTGTCATTTTACAGTTTTTAATTAAAAAATAGATTAAAATAATGATTATCACAATGAAATGTGAAAATAATGGCGAAAATGTAAAAAAATAAAAGATAGTGACGTTTTGCACAATAATATTGAAAGTTAGGAACGTTTTGTGCTAATTACCTTTTTGATGATTTATTTTGGATTCATTTGTAGTTTTTTTAAAAAAGTTTAGGAGTATAATTACAATTTGTTCTTTGAATTTTTTTTCTTTTGTTTATTATTTAAATATGATGGTATATTTGTCATTTTAAAAATGACTTTTTTCACAAAAAAAAAATTTGAAAATAAGAGTGAAAATGTCAAAAAAAAAAGTATGAACATTTTGCACAATAATATTGAAAAGTAAGAACGTCTTGTGCTAATTAATGTACTACGAAATAAATAATGAAATACTCGACCTATATCATAATAAAATTAAATTCTTCATGACTACTTCTTTGTTTAATATTTTTTTAATTCGGTGATTGAATATAAAATTTGCCATCAAAAATTTTAGTAGAGCTAGTTTGAAATATTATTTTTTGAAACTTCATTTTACACTAGAAGGTATAATAAAATGATAAAGAGTGTATAAAATCCAAGCTAATTATATTTTATTGGTCAAATTTATATATTTTTCTATGAAAATTGTACGGGTTAAATTTAATTAACACTCAATCCTATTTGCAACTATCTAAAGTGTTTGTGATGATCCATTCAATATATTCTTAATGTCTCTCTATCCTTTCGAATTTTTTTCCCACTGAAAATGACTTTTTTATGTTTAATTTTCTTCGCGTATGGTTTACGATCAAGAAATGCTCGATTTAAAAACTTTCTCGCAAGTAGGTTAACTTTGTTTGGATAGCATTAAAGAGTTATTTTATTTTTATTATTTATAAGTGAAAAAGTTATTTTAACAATAAATAGTAAAAAATTATTTGACAAAGTCATTTTAAATAAATTTTCTCTAAAAACTCTTTTATTCAATTTCTTAATTTCAAATGATAATTGCAGTTGCGCCCCTGAACCTTTCAAAATATTGCAAGTTTTTTTCTAAACTTTCATTTGTTGCACCTGTTCAATTGCGTGTGCCTGTAGTCAAAACAGATGAAAATCATCCATATTTCTTTTAGTTAACCAAAAAATTGAGTTTGACCACATTTTAATATTTTTATAAAAGGTAAAAATATTAACTTTCTATTTACCATATTAAACAACTAAAATGATTAAATTAAAAAAAAAAAAAAAAAAAAAAATATATATATATATATATATATAAACAAAAAAAAGCAAATATCATCTTCTTTTCCCACCCCTATATCAAAATCAAAATCATTCCCAAGCTGTTCGGCATCATCACACATGAACTTTAAACTGCCACCATTACAAGCACCTCTATTGTTCCTCTCCAAACTTGCCACTACTTTTTCCTGAGATGTTAAAGCAATGAAAGAAGTAGTGGCAAAATAACATATCAATCCAACAATCAAGAATATATAGATACTGGTTGTCTCCTGATGTTACCAAAAATCTACACTCATTGATTCTCGAGCTTGAGGACAAAACAAGCACACGAACTGAATCTCTGGTACTTGAAACAAAGGCAACAAGGTGTGACCTTGTCGTCTCTCCGATGTTTAAGTTAGCGAGAGAGAAAAATATAAGCATAGAGGGTGTTTGTGAGTGATTTTTAGGGTAATAATTGATTTTTGAATAGTGATATGATGAGAAATGTGTGGTTGAAAAAGAAGGAAAAATTATTGATATGATGAAAAATATTATTTTATTGAATAATGTGTGGTTGAAAATGAGAATTGATTCTCAAAATCAATACCAAACAGGCTCATAATGTTATAAATTGAATTTAATAGCATACATGAATAATGATCCAAGACTTTGTATTTATGGAAGTAAGTAGTACACTTCTGGTAGGATTAAGTAGTACACTCCTAGTAGAATAAATCAATTAAGTATCCTTATCTGATTAAAGAGCTGTGAAGTGTTTGGAAGTCTTTTCACACACCTAATAGTTGTAATTTGATTGGAGCTGTGAGATAAGGTGTTTGGATAAGTATAAAACTCTAGTGATAGAGTCCTATTAGATTAACCACATTAGTGGTTCCGTTAATGGATATGATCATCTCCTCGGGGTTATGCACACTACCTTGAGGGGTCTCAACCCAACGATCGAAGACACGTAGGTCAAAATACCTCAAACTCACTTGTCGGGGGGGGGGGGGGGTGATCCTCATGGACGTCAAAATTGGGAATATCCCGATAGAAATGGAATAGAAAAGGATAGTGAGGGACACGAGATGTCCAATGACTTAGGGAAAGAGTGACTTCAAGCTCAACCACATAAACTCGAGGATGTTCTAGCCTTAGGTGAGTGTTTGAGGTTATCATGACCTTGAGCATGAGGTCGTCGGTGGTCAGGTCATACAAAAATTGTACACATCATCTCCTTTTGGGATTTAATTTCTCTTGTTTAAATTTTCAAGGGAATACGGCCGTTGATCAAAACAAAACAACAGCTTTGGAAACATATCTTTTGGAATTTTCATTGGCTGCTGGCTACGTAAACTTGCTTTTCGTGGACTTTTTTTCAATCCCTCTCTGCTACCTGCTCGGCAACGATCTCTCTTCCCATCCTTTGCCACTCGTCGACACTATCGACTGCAAGCTCAAGACCTAAAATGACGTTGATTCCATTTTTGCAAAAACTCGATAATCACATCAACGACCTTTAGGTATTTAGCATAAATAGGGTTCATTGACAGTCGTTGATGCATTTGAAACAGCTGTATCAAATATTTCATCATCCAGTAAACGAGGGTCGATTCGGGTTGAGTCCTGAAATTTGATGACTCATCTTCAGATCGATCGCTAAGTCCAAAATCTTTGCTCCTTGACTCGCTCCTCGCACTATTACATGAAAATGATAAGAATGTACTTGGATTGTAGTGATGGATTCCAAGGGAAATGACAGAGATGGTGATGATGGTAGTGGTTTGAGATTTGTGTGCAGTGGTACCGAACAGTATAGGGTGATTTTGATTTTGTTTTGGGATTTTTTGGTTGGGGTGGATGAAGATGATGATATATTTTTTTTTATTGCTTTTTTATTTTTAGTTTTTAAATTTAATTATTTTATTTGTTTAATGTGATAAATAAAAAATTACTGCTCCGCCATTTATAAAAATATTAAAAATATAGTCAAACTCAATTTTTTGATCAACTAAAAGAAAATATCGATGATTTTTATCCATTTGGACTCCAGATCCACACAATTAAAATGTTTGGGACCACGAGTGCAACAAATAAAATGTTAGAAAAAATCATGCAATATTTTCAAAGGTTCGAGGGCACAACTATAATTATTTCTTTCGAAAATAACATTTAACTTTTTTTATCCAAGGAGCTATGAGTCAAACTTACTCATAAGTAAAGGTTAGGAAATAACTTTTACTTTTTTACTTTCTTGTAAATGAAAAAGTTATTTTTATACTCGATACTCATTTTCTTTTCATTTCATTTCAATATTCTACACAAGTTTTTTTCTAGTATTGTTAGTCCACCTCCTTTCCCTTCTCTGCAAACAGGTAATTATCAGATCAAATTCCTTATAGAATCTACTCTCTCTGTAACTTTTTTCTGATCTCTGTCAACACACTGACACACGCAGAAAACTCGACCTTATGTAGCCGTCAATTGATCTCCAAAATTATAGGAATACCCATTTTTTGGCCAGTGTTCAAGTTGCATTTAATGCAATTCCTACAGTTTTTGCTTTATCTGTAATTCGAGGACGCTTAACAAAGAAAGGGTATTGGATGAGTGTGATTGATGAATGGCGAGTTTAGATTTAGGGCTTGCTTGGGAAAGTGGAAATTCGTTGACTGATGTATTGAATCGTCGATAGAATGAACAATTCTGACACAAGCAGAGCTAGTGGGCCCGTCGAGAGAGATATCGAGCAGGTACCACCACCACCACCATGAGTAAATAAATTTCAGTTACAAGTTCGAGCTCCTGTTTGCTTGGAGTTCAATTTTATGCTGGTTTTAGTGTGAGCTTGATTAGTTATCTAGTCCAATTTATCGTTGATTTTGGATTTCTTCTCATTTCTTTTAATTAAGCTCATTCGGACACTCGCAAGTTATGTAAGCAGCAGTGGGTATATGTGGGATTTTTTTGGCATTTATATTTATTAAAATTTTCATGCTTTGTGTTCTTGTGAATTATTTTTTTTGGGGAGAGGGGTGGGGGGGTTTGTATTCAATTGAGACTTTTGAAGATTTTGATGGACATTTTTAATTGATGACCTTCGGGGATTTCGTGAATTTTTCATTGATTTGCATAAAATTATTGGAAGTCTTTCGTAAACTTTTATAACTTTCATTTTAAAACTTTTATAGATTTTTGTAGAATTCAAAAGACTTTTTAAAGACTTATATTTGAAGTAGAATTCAAGTAAATCTAGTGCAATAATGTGAAATTCTCATATACGAGTTTATAGTTTCCACAATTTTCCTTTTACTTCCCCTCATATAATTAAAATTATTTTAAAAAGAATAAAAATTTAAGATCTTAATTAAATAAATAATAATAAAAACTATACATATATATGATAAAAAATAACAGGGCAATTTTTTTAGTTTTGTATTGAAGATCATGGTAAAAACTGTCTCCGGGCATCATATAATAGTGTTTAGAGCTTGATAAATGTAGAAAATATCGTTTTCAAGTGTTCTTATCAATGTTTTTGATCTAGTGACAATTTTCCTTAACCTCCTTTTGAGTCTTTGACAAAAGGAAAAGGAAACCAAAAAACTGCTCCAGGATTTTGCAAAGATTTCCTCTATTTGGTTTCTGTTGCACTTATTGTATTTCCTTTTAAGGTTCCAATGCTGTATGCTTTTGCCCTTTCACGTTTCCATATGCTTTTGTACACTTTATGCCAATCCCATTTTCCATATTGTTTTTTTGTTTAAGTTTCTGATCTGGCAACTAGATGCTAAACTACAAATTAACCAACGTTGAGGTGAACTTTGAAATTTAAAACAACTGTATCTGAAACTATATAATTAGGAGAGAATATTATTCCATAGGAGAAGGTACATATATATACATAGAGAATTTTATATTAGGAAGGATCCTAATTAAGGATATACATAAACCTGCAGCTGTACATTCTATGACACTTCCCCTCAAGCTGGAGTATAGATATTAATCATGCCCAGCTTGTTACAAATATAATCAACCCAAATTTCATTTGGAGTCTTTGTGAAAATATCTCCTAGTTCTCCAGTTTTCACATATCCCGTAGACATTAAATTCCGCTGCACCTTCTCACGAACGAAATGACAGTCAATCTCAATATATTTAGTTCGTTTATGAAATATAGGATTAGAAGCAATATGAAAAACAGCTTGATTGTCACACCACAATTTTGCTGGTATTGAAACCTTAAGACCAACTTCAGTTAAGAGCTGATATATCCACATTTTCTCACACACGGATTGTGCCATAGCTCTATATTCTGATTCTGCGCTGGATTAAGACACAACATTTTCCTTCTTACTTTTCCATGAAACCAAATTTCCTCCAACAAAAACACAGTAGCCAGCAGTGGATCTTCGGTCAATCTTGGAACCTACACAATCTGCATCTGAGAAGCATTCAATGTGGGTATGTCCATGATTTCTGTACAGTATCCCACGTCCAGGAGCTCTTTTTAGATAACACAAGATCTGTTCTAAAGCTGCTCAATGGTGAACTGTTGGGGAAGACATGAATTAACTTACAATATTGGCAGAATATATGATATCAGGACGAGTTACTGCAATTGAAAGAAGAGGAAAGGAACGTTACCAGCAGAAAGACGTATACTCGACCACGAAGACCTCGACTCCAACTTCGAGGAACAAAAGGTTGACTACTAGGAGCCCGTCACCAACCACACACGCACAATAATAGGCCGACTATGGAACCCGTCACTGATTGCACCGAAAACACACGAAACAAACACGGTTTGAAATTATTTTATTTGCTCTGATACCATGTAATTAGGAGAGAATATTATTCTGTATTATTCCATAGAAGGTAGTAAGGTACATATATACATAGATAATTCTATATTAGGAAGGATCCTAATTAAGGATATTCATAAACCTACACCTGTACATTCTATAACAAATATATATATAATAATGCATTTCAAAGTAACTTGAAAGTTCCTCAGCATGTGTATGCTTACTGAACATAATCCTATAAAAACTCCCCGTACTCGTCACAAACTTTTGGAACTTAATAAATTTTCTGGCACCAATCCCGTTCCCAGCATTAAATTGGCCTTTTTTTTTTTTTTTTTTTTTTTTGTTTTCAAAAACCTTCTATATTCTATTTAGTCAAAAGTTGTAGCAATGTCAAATTTACACCTGTCAAGTCCTTCCTGATTTCAGTGGATTAATCTTTCTTCTTCCACTAAGCTCTTACAAAGACCAAGCTGTCACCCATTACACCAGTCATTTGTTACTGCATGTGATCAGAATTTGTTCCCTTTTTCTTTACCTTCTGAGTTTCCCATGATGAAACTTTTATGATTTGGAACGGATTGCAAGCTTTAGTAGTGTGACTGTCATGGCTTAGATCTTTTAATTTTTGATAAAAACTTATGTACAGCTAATAACGTGGTTGCAATAATTTTCTTTTGATTATTTACCATGGAAGTACATTATTTTCCTTAACCTGTTCTCGTCTTGTTGGGATATACTGCACAATCCAGTTTCTTTCTTTCGGCAAACATACGTGGTTATGTTTAATTTTGGTTATTAGCTGATCTTTACAACAGGCTGTAACTGCTCTTAAGAAAGGCGCCTACTTACTCAAGTATGGAAGAAGAGGGAAACCCAAGTTTTGTCCCTTTCGACTCGCAAATGTAAGTCCCAGTTCTTCTCCTAAATGATGTGTTCGCAGGCACTTATTTGTTCTTTTCTTTGTGCTTTGGTGTGTCTTTTTTCCTCAATGTACTTAAATATGAGCCTGAGATGATATTTTCATCCACTTCGATCATTCTGTTTTTCACAATTTTTTTGTGAGGAATCTATGTGCAGAAGATTGGATTTCGTTTAAATTTGCAAGATACTAGTCCAGAACAAGATTGCTCACTGTGATTAGCTGCAGACATTGTAAGATGTTACAGATGTTGGAAATCTAATGAAATCCAATACGATAGGATTTAATAGTTACTTGAACACAAAGGAGTTGTTGCTAATTAATTTGATGGGGAACTTTTTACTCAATTTTCAGTCTATATGATTTATTGCAGATTTAGAAAGCTATTATTTCATGTTCTGTTTGACCATATATAGATTCTTTTTAATAGCAAAATTGACCGTCTTATTTGCTAAACATGGGTCTTGACTATGACATTTTTGTTTCTGATCTAGCCTTAAAAGTAAATCACTGATTGGCTGAGGGCAGTGGTTATCAATTTTGTTGTGCAAGATTCCGTGAAATGTTATGATTTGAGATGGATGTTGGAACACTTTTCTTCATAGTTACCAGACCTGAACTAGACGCTGGTTCACTAGTCGGACCGATGGGTCATTGGTCAAAGCGGGTCAATGCTTTTGTACATAATAATCTTGAAAAAAGATCAATTAAAATTTTGCGTTGTTTGCATTTTTTATTGTAAAAAATAAAATATAAATTTTTAAATTGTTTATTGTGATGACGAAAATATACATCTCATGTTTTATTTATGAATACATTCGTATTTTAAAAATATTTTCAAAGTCCTGTTAAATGCAGTTGAATTATATTTCTTAAATTTTGATCATTTTTAATATATATTTTGCAGTTTCTATGTAAACAAGTACCGACAATTAACCTGGTGGTAGTACCCACACTAAAATATCCACCAGGTCAAGGGATCAAGTCCTTGTACAATAATTTTTGCAATATTTCAAAAACCATTTCAAAGAACCTGCCGGTTCATTTTACAACCGGTTCGCCAGGTTTACATAAGAACAATCTGGTTCTTACGGGTCAATATGGGTTCAGTGGTACACTGGTTCAATCATGCTAACAGGATCGGACCAGGGTTCTGTTAACCGCCTTCTGGATGGTCTGGTCCGGGATTAATAACTATGCTTTTCTTGTACTTGTGTGCCTTATTTATTATAAACAGGGATATAATTGCTTTTATTTGATTTGTCAGCCATTTTTTAGATGCTTCTTTTTCACTGTGATACCGAAGATTAGTTTAAGTCACTTTGTTCCCATACAAAAGGTTGAGAATGCAATCAAAATCCGTTCATTGGTTGTGCTTGGTTTCAGGATGAGTCTGTTCTAATTTGGTTTTCCGGTAAAGAGGAGAAACATCTTAAACTGAGCCACGTGTCCAGAATTATATCTGGACAGCGCACTGTAAGTTTCCTGCTTGAAAGTAACTTTTCTAATTATTTGCCACCATAATATATCAAGTCTGTGAGAACTTGACGGCTTTTGCACATTGATATTTGGTGTTAAATTGTTGTGGTTCAGAACTGAATGTTAATACATATTATACCTTTGTAATGGAACTCTATTGACTAACTGGTGTCTGGTGGTATGTATCTATTGATGGTTCAAAATTTGGTGCAAGTTGAGGGTTTTCTGAATTCTGATGGATGTAACTTTACATAAATTCAGAAACAAAGAGATACAGTTCAGTGGTAGCCAGTTTTATACTTCACGTCCATCTATCAACTGTGTTGGCCCAGTTCTCAGATACAGTTATTACTTCCTTGGCCCAAATAGAATTTCCTCTTCTTTTTTCATTTAATATCTGCATTCTGAATAATGAAGATGTGTGCCACTCATTAACCTGTAGTACAATGTTAAATCGAAGAAAGCTTTCATTGGCATTGAACTCATTTTCATGGTAACTCTTGCAATGAGCACCCCATAAAACCCCAACTAGCGAAAGGCGAACACAAGGATTCCTGAGTGCAATGAGTAACCGCCCTCTTCCCTGTACTGCCCAACCCACTGCAGCTAGGAGCCCTCGAATTTCCCCAACTATCAACTCGACTACATGTTTTCATATAGAAAAAGCAAAGTATTCTAAAGTGCAAGTACGTTGGGCTAGCATCTGACTTTGGGGTCTCCATATCCGTAGCCCTCATTTGTGCCTGCCATACTCGCTATTTTCCATTCCCAGCCTACCATTGCTTCTTAAATTCAAAATTCTACGGTTTCTCCTATCTTTTTCTTAAATAATTTTAGAACTATTTCAATTGTTTTGATGGAGGTGTTTAAAGAGGGGAAAGGGAGGAAAAGTGCCTTAAGCAATTTTTGGAGTTTCAGGTGTGGCTGTGGCTTTCCCCCCCTTTTCATGGTGATAATGGATATTCTGGAAGGCTGATGGTGGTTGAGGTTGGGTTATCTAAGGAAGAATAACCTTTGAACAAGCACGGTCCATCTAAAAAAGGCTTTGTATTTGGGTGGAAATTTTTCCATTTCCACCATTTTGTGGTGTTTGATTGGCATTTTTTGCCATGAAAAATATTTGCCACCAACTTCTAGGTACAATCCCTTGAAGCACAAAAGTAGAAATTTTTTTTTTTATGATTTTGGTGGAAATTTGTTTTCCACCTTGCTAAGGGTTTTTTTTTTCTTTTTATTTTTTTTTTTTTTTTTACTTTTTGGCAATAGAAACATATTTTAAATCTAATAGTAAAAAAAATTATCCATTTAATTGACAATTTGCATGAAAAACGAAGCCAAACGAACACAAAAAATTTATGAAAATATTTTTTTTAATTTTTTTTTTTTTACTTTTTGGCAATCCAAACAAATTTTAATACAGATTGTAAAAAAATTTATCCCAAAAAGTAACAGTTTGCATGAAAAACAAAGCCAAACGGATTATGTGAAAAATTATACCAATTAAATACCATTAATTACAATTCACTCTAAAACAAATTTTAGGCAATTCAATTCCTTACAATTCATTTTCTTTCCATCCAAATTTCATCCTTGCAATCAAACGCACCCTTAGAGATAAATAGTAGATGTGAGTAACCTAGACAAGTGTTGGACACTTTTCGATTGATAAGAGACATTTCTAAGTTGTCAATTATGTAATCAAGCATCAAAGTGAGACAAATGTTCTTTCATATGATTAAAAAAAAATACTCAATGAGCAAAATGTATTACTACCTAGTTAATAAGTGATATTTTGTTAAAATTCCATTGAAAAATGCTATTTGCTCTGTGAGGGGAATATGAACATCATCTTGCAGAATAATAATGATTGTATCTTGAATAATACTCAAGTTTTAATCTAACAGTTACCCTCTAAAGTGATTTGAATCATCTTATGGGTTTTTGCTCATGAAGAAGAAATGCCGAACAGCGTTAGGTCTTCAAGTCCATTCTTCTCTGCTTTCTTCAAGCGCTCCCCCTTTTATCGAGGCCTTCTAAATTTTTTGGATGGGAAAACCATTTACATAACTTGGGATTCTGGGAACATAGTATTGCCTTGGACCATTTTGAGCTACCATTGGAGTTACATGGAAACTATATTGCAAGTAGCCTATGAAATGCCAAACGTGGTAGCATTAATAGCATATCTTCTTCTTGATAGACATATAATTCAAGTCTGAAATCTCTGGCTTTAATACATGTCTATTTCACTATTTGTTCATCTTCTTTTTCGCAAAATTGGCATGTGTATTTTTTATGTAACACCTGCAAGCACATTTTAATATCCCTAGACTGCTTATTGAATGCAAAGGTACCAGAGTTATATTTTTTCAAGTGTTTGACTTTACTTGGCTGAGAACTGCCTGCAGTATGAAAATGTGATTGTTATATATCAAAAAGGACTTAAAAATGCAGAAAAGAGCTGTAAGATGCCTATATAACTTTACTGAAGTTCAAAACACATACTATAGTATCCTGCTAACTAGTCGGGAAGATTTTTTCCGTGTTGGCTAGAATTTTGACATTACTGAATTTTTATAAGTCTATTGATAGCTCCCCATGATACAACAGAACAATCATTTATAGGATTTAATGATTCCTACATGCAATTCTTTAGTATTTCATGCTAGCTTTACATTTTGATTATATGTAATTTAATATTTTCTTTCTCCAGCCAATTTTTCAAAGATATCCACGGCCTGAGAAGGAGTACCAGTCCTTTTCTCTGATATACAATGACAGATCACTGGATCTGGTAAAGGATTCATTTTTCATATCCAAGTCAGTTGAAAAGAATTATTGAGGCCATCATTTTACTTTTTCGTGTTTTCCAATAAGGAAAAATTGAATTTTATGACATTGTTGGGTTTCTGAAGTCTTATCCTGCAATTCGATGCCTTTTTTGCAGATATGCAAGGACAAGGAAGAAGCAGAGGTATGGATTAGTGGGCTGAAGGCATTAATTTCACGTGGTCATCAGCGTAAATGGAGAACGGAATCAAGGAGTGAAGGAATTTCATCAGGAGCTACTAGTCCCAGAACATACGCTAGAAGTTCTCCACTGCATTCTCCATGTGGAAGTGGTGATAGCTTGCAGAAGGTGAGTTGCTTCTTTTTTTTTCATGTGCAAACATATAATCGCTATATGCTCCTTCTTGACACGGATGGACCTACTGTACATCTACATAAGCACATTTTTGTTCTTAAAAATGTTATAATTCCTATTTTACCTGTGCAGGATGGTGCAGATCAACTTCGCTTCCACAGTCCTTATGAAAGTCCTCCCAAAAATGGTTTAGACAAAGCATTTTCAGATGTGATATTATATGCAGTGCCTCCCAAGGGTTTCTTTCCTTCAGATTCTGCCAGTGGTTCCATCCATTCCTTGTCATCTGGAGGCTCAGATGGCATACCTGGTCATATGAAAGGAATGGGAATGGATGCCTTTAGGGTAAGCCTTTCGAGTGCCGTAAGCTCGTCTAGTCAAGGTTCTGGTCACGATGATGGTGATGCCTTGGGTGACGTTTTCATCTGGGGAGAAGGCATTGGTGACGGTATTTTGGGTGGTGGAGCGCACAAGTTTGGAAGTTGCTCTGGTCTCAAAATGGATTCACTCTTGCCTAAAGCGTTAGAATCTGCTGTTGTACTAGATGTTCAGAATATAGCTTGCGGTAGGCGACATGCTGCCTTAGTGACCAAACAAGGAGAGATATTTTCTTGGGGTGAGGAGTCAGGAGGCAGGCTTGGGCATGGTGTAGATTCTAATGTCTTGCATCCGAAGCTAATTGATGCCCTCAGCAATACAAACATTGAGCTAGTTGCATGTGGTGAATATCATACTTGTGCTGTCACTCTTTCTGGTGATTTGTACACCTGGGGTGATGGTCATTGTGGTCTGCTTGGATATGGGAATGAAGTAAGTCACTGGGTGCCAAAAAGGGTAAATGGACCACTGGAGGGAATACACGTTTCTTCAATTTCCTGTGGGCCCTGGCATACTGCTGTTGTGACCTCTGCTGGGCAGTTGTTTACTTTTGGAGATGGAACTTTTGGGGTTCTTGGTCATGGTGATCGGGAAAGTGTTTCTAAACCTAGAGAGGTAGAATCCCTGAAGGGGCTCCGCACTGTACGGGCAGCTTGTGGTGTTTGGCACACTGCTGCTGTTGTTGAAGTCATGGTGGCAAACTCAAGCTCTGGTAATTCTTCAGGCAAACTTTTCACATGGGGAGATGGGGATAAAGGTCGACTTGGGCATGGTGATAAGGAATCAAAACTTGTTCCAACCTGTGTTGCTGCTCTTGTTGAACCGAACTTTTGCCAGGTTGCTTGTGGACATAGCATGACAGTTGCTCTTACAACCTCGGGCCGTGTATACACAATGGGCAGTCCTGTATATGGACAGCTAGGGAGCCCTCAAGCTGATGGGAAGCTTCCATCTCGTGTTGAAGGGAAACTTGCAAAGAGTTTTGTGGAGGAGATAGCATGTGGTGCCTATCACGTTGCTGTTCTGACCTCGAGAACCGAAGTTTATACGTGGGGGAAGGGGGCTAATGGTAGATTGGGTCATGGGGATATAGATGACAGAAGTTCTCCAACTTTAGTTGAAGCTTTGAAAGATAAGCAAGTCAAAAGTATTGCTTGCGGTACTAATTTTACTGCAGCTATCTGCCTTCATAAGTGGGTCTCTGGGGTTGATCAGTCAATGTGTTCTGGCTGCCGTCTACCATTTAATTTCAAAAGAAAACGTCACAATTGTTATAACTGTGGACTCGTCTTTTGTCATTCATGCAGCAGCAAGAAGTCTATGAGGGCTTCTATGGCACCAAATCCCAACAAGCTATATCGAGTTTGTGATAATTGTTTCAATAAATTGAAGAAAGCTATTGAAACTGACACATCATCTCAGTCATCTGTGAGTAGAAGAGGAAGTATAAATCAGGGTCCAAATGATCTTATCGACAAAGATAACAAGTTGGACACCAAATCTCATCCTCATCTAGTTAGATTTTCGTCAATGGAATCCTTGAAGCAAGTGGAGAGCCGCTCTTCAAAGAGAAACAAAAAACTGGAATTTAACAGCAGCCGTGTATCACCTATACCCAATGGAAGTTCCCAATGGGGGGCTTTTAATATCTCTAAATCTTTTAATCCAGTATTTGGATCGTCCAAAAAAAATTTCTCAGCTTCAGTTCCTGGATCAAGAATTGTTTCTCGAGCAACATCACCAGTATCGAGACGGCCCAGTCCTCCCCGTTCCACTACACCGACCCCCACATTGGGTGGACTTACTTCACCGAAGGTTGTATTGGATGATGCAAAAAGGACTAGTGATAGCCTTGGCCAAGAAGTTATTAAACTAAGGGCACAGGTACATTTTGACTTGCCTTACCATTTGAACATGTTATAGCTTTCTAAGCCCCTGTTTGGATTTTAATTGAGAAAAGTTTTTGAAATATGTGGTTAAAAAGTTGTGGGACTCATAAAATACGTGGTTAATATTGATTGTTTGACTTTGACTTAGATTAAAATCTAATTTAAATCAATATGAAGCAGGCTAATTGTCCTGCCTCTGTTTTACCGCCTTTCGTCTTATGTTGTGTTTTTCACTACAATGGGAATGGGTGGTTATTAATTTGAGGAAAAAATGAAGATAATTTTCAAATGATCAGCAGTTACATCATATGAAAGAAGCGGTCCTTTTCTGCTTGGTAAAATGTTAATGTTGAAGAGAGCACGAGTCAGTGTTTATAATTCAGAGTTTGGCAAATCTGTCCCAGATGCTTTATCCTTTTTGGCAATGAAAGAATAGAATAGACGGGATTAAGCATCCATGTCTTCTGCTCTGCAAATTCCTTTCTCTATTTAGTGCCTGTTATGCGTAATGGATGTGAAGATGCATTTGAAAGCTTATTTATAATACTTTATATATGGGAGGGGGAGTTCTTGATTTGACAGTTAGGCTTATAAAGCTAAAGCGAGTTCACTATTCCTTTATATATTGTGGCCATAAGTACAGTCACACAGATGTATCTGTTTAAATGGTCTTGTTCCACCTCTCAAAATGGTCTTGTTACGTGCATTGCACTGTGCAGTGTCCTTGAAAACCAGTATATCCAACCCCCCTTCCTCTCTCTTCCTCTTCTTCTTTTTGGTAGGGGTGGATGTGGCACTTACTATGCTTGAATAATTTTTAGTTATTAAATTGTTTGCTAAAGATGTTTAACTTCCAAGGGGACAAATGCATACCTGTTATGCTTTAATGAAGATTTGACACCTGGTTGAAGTTGTGAGTTGAGTTGGCACCACAGAATATGCATCTGACATATCTTTTGTCTTAGGTTGAGAATCTTACTCGCAAGGCTCAGTTTCAAGAGATAGAGCTAGAAAGAACTACTAAGCAGCTGAAGGAGGCAATAACCATTGCAGGGGAAGAGACTGCCAAATGCAAAGCAGCCAAAGAAGTGATCAAGTCACTTACTGCACAAGTAAGACCAGTATTTATGGTCATTAATTATATAAATGTCCAGTTTGTTTGCACATATCTTAGGATAGAAATCATGCATTATTTCCTTAACAGAATCTGAGGTTATTCCAAATTTATTTTCAATAACATTTGAGACAAGTGCATGTCAAACCTTTTTCCTGTTCCATTTGTCATTGTCAATTGCTGTTGTGTTTTATATTTGTAATTGACAATGTCTGTCCAAGTATGCGGCGCTTTCTTCTTTTTAATGGGACAAATTAATTCAAGGAGGTTTAAGCTTGAATTTTTTTTTAGATTACCCTTCTGGTTTTTAGAAAACTGTATATTGTCTCCGATTTCAGTTTTATTATACACTTCCTTTTTATGGCTTCACTTGATGACACAATTTATTCTCTGCATGTGTATAGCTGAAGGAAATGGCTGAAAGGCTTCCTGTGGGTTATACTCGAAACACCAAATCTCCTTCCTTTACTTCTCTCGGCTCCACTCTTGTATCCAATGACGTTTCAAGTGCCTCTCTCGTCCGTTTGAATGGTCAAATAAATGCCCAGGGACTGGAATCAAATGAACTAAGCAACCAGTTGCTTTCTAATGGACCAAGCATTGCAAGTAATTACAGCTTTGGTCACAATAGACAAGGTCACCTAGAAGCAATGACAAGAAATGGGAATAAAACAAAAGAAAGTGATTCTCGCAATGAGAATGAATGGGTTGAGCAAGACGAACCTGGTGTTTATATCACCCTTACCTCCTTACCTGGAGGTCTCAAGGATCTTAAGAGAGTTCGTTTCAGGTATGTTGCTTTGAACTCTAGTATGTCTTTGTTTCAGGCCTTTTTTCTTATGATCCTTGCATTATACTTGCTGGATAAGTTTTTATAATGACATAATGATTGCATAAAAGCTGGATGCCAGTTTTTGCTTGCTCTTGCCCTTGCTGTGAACATTAAGGCTTGACCAAGGTAAATTCATGGTATTGATATCCAAGATTATAATGGTAGGATCTGTTCGAGTCTAGTTATGGTCAAGGTATTAGTATCCTTAATTATTTAAAATGGTCATAGTTACCTTTATCCAGTGTAAGGTCACAAAGTACGGCAGGGAAGTTTGATTAAAAATCATATAAGTTTGTTATGAGTGTGTTACTTCAAAAGACACATTTTAGCAGTGCTACTTGTATTGTTTGTCCCTTCCTTTGCTAGGTTATGAGAAGGGTGGGTGTGTAGGTCTTTATTTTAGCTGAAGAAAATGAAATGACAGAAATGATTTTTATATCTGAAAAAAACATGTTTATAAATGGTGAAATGCAGTCGGAAGCGGTTTAGTGAAAAACAAGCAGAACAATGGTGGTCAGAGAACCGGGCAAGAGTATATGAACAGTACAAAGTACGGATGGTTGACAAATCGAGTGTTGGCATGGGAAGCGAGGACCTAGCTCATTGACATACGGTTTACTTTCTCTGTTTCCTGCCCTACATTTTTGCTTCATTAGCAGGGAAGATCATATGGGTTGAGTAGTTTTGGCATTTGTCTTTCAACTGTTAGGAATTCTGGGGTTGCCGATTAAAGCAAGAAGAGTATAGATTTGTTTGTGGATTTTCCAAATTATTTTTCTTTTCCTTGTAATTTTACCCCCAATTATTCTTGCAGTTTGATTACGCGTTTTCATTTTTCTTTTCCCTGGGTGCACCTTGTGTGTGGGGGTTGAGGACGAGAAATGTATATTCTTAGCAAGTTGCTGGCTCGTTGCAATCAGCTTTCATGTAAATTCCATAAGCAAAATGCATTCAGTTATTAATGATTCTCTATATTGCTTTTAGTTCCTAGTGAAAAATGTACGCGAACACTGTTTTTCGTGCTAAAACTTAGTTTAAGTCTTGCTCTCGTTTTTGCACGTCCTTTTCCAGTTTTACGTTGAAGAAGGCATGTCTTTGTATTTCATGAATAATTTTGTTTTGAGTAATGTTAGGGTTGGAAATTTACTTGCTCATGCGCAGGGAAAATAAAATTCATTTTAATTTTTATCCACAATCTTTTTTGTGTTTAGATAGAAACTATTATAAAAATTATACATTTAGTTAATTCTGCGATGTTCTTTGACAATCTTGGAACATGTACAATCAGAATCTCTACCCCTATTCAATTATCTAGCCTCCCATGCTAATTCAATTGAGGAACAAGAATGAGAGAATATGAGATTTATTTATTTTATTTTTTTATGGTGCTAGCAAGATTATGAATAGGGAAAATTCATATCTCATGTGTAAAGCATATGCCAATTCAAAATCCAAACAATAAGTTTAAATTTTCAAACCTTAGCTGATAACTATTAACTAAATAATTAAATATATTAAGATCACGATTATACAATTAATGATCACAATTACATATTTATAGATCATATATAAACAAATTAATTAGTCATAAATTAAAAATATTATAGATCACCGTTTATTTATTGGTAACAAATCACAATTTTTATAAGTCACAACTTATTTAATGGTCATAAATTTTCAAATTAGTTGGTAACAAATTATTTTTTCAGTCACAAATTATCGAATTTTTAGATTACAATAAAAATAGTTAGTCACAAATAATCAAATAATTGGTCGCATAAACCAAACACTTCATCCCCATCCTCAATCCCAATCCACTCCTAATAGTTGGTAACAAATCAACCATGTAGTTTGTTACAAATACCTAAATGGTTGGTCACAAACATTCTTCATCCCCTACCACCACCAACACCAGAACACCACCATCAACACAACATCGTCGTCGTCAACCACCAACACCATCATCTCCGTCATCAAGCACCACCATCACCGCCAAAATCACCACTGAAGCCAACATCACAACTACCACCACCCAAATACAAACACCATCACAATTTGCAAACCACCACCATCTCCAAAAACTCTAGATTTTCACCACCACCACCTTATCGTCAACACCCAAAACAACCCACAACGGATCTGACAAAAGAAACACTACGCCACCGTCGCTACAATGACGAGTGCGCAATGTCATCGCAGCGATGGTGATTGAAGTGCGGAGTCGCCCCAGACATATCGGAGGGAAGAAACACCACATTCACGTCGTTGCTGTCCCCAAAATCACATCCACATTGTCGTCGCTACAGTGGTGACTGTAGCGTGTAGAGCAGCGCGCACAACGTCGTTGTGGCATTGACGACTGGAACCTGAAGTTGCGTGCAGCTTCGCCATTCACGAATCTCGTTGAGGAAAGGAAGAGTGAGAGAGTAGATTCATTCCGGCTTCATTGAGAGAGAGAGAGAGAGAGAGAGAGAATGTATTAAAATGATTTAGGGTTTGAAATTGGGTGGGGTGAGTGTTTTGGTGGGTGTTGAATTTGTAACATAATTATTAATATTAAAATATTAAATTGTCACTTGATTTTTGATTAAATATACTTCATATATGATTTTTGAAAGTATGAACTTTAAATACTTGCTTTATTGTAATTTCCACTTATGAATATATGATGCTTTAACGACTTCTTAATAGAAGCTTAAGTGGGTTTGAGTCATTTATTAAATTTAACTCGGTCTAATATTTAATTAATTAAACTTGACATATAAGTTAATCAATTTACTTAAGCTCATTAATAAGCAATCCAAGTAATTATTTCTACAAGTGTTCAACACTTGTTAATTAATTAATTAGAAATATTTCTAATTCTCCTTTTTGTGTCTGACTGATTAGGTTTTCGATCACGATATCTAATATCGTGAATTATTATTTTGATCTAATTAAAATAGATAAATTAAAATGACGTTTTAATTTATTATTAATTCTACTAAATTTATTAATTCATATTCGTCGTTTCAAATTGACATCTAACAATACGTCAAGATAATATATGTGTGACGAGAAGTGTCATGTGGTATGACAAACCAAACTTATTCGTTTACCGTGAAAATATAATCCATTCATCAATATGATGATCAATTATGAGATATGATAGTGTGTCAATCTCGATTATTGATATATCTTTCATCCTACATTTAAGTCAATATTGATCGAAAACTCCTTTTTGAGAATTTCGTTAACAACTTAACTGAATGAAACATATATCATAATCTCTTATTATCTAAGAGTGACAAATCGTTTATTGATAATTCACAATCTTCATATGATTATTGACATATCGGAACGATACTGTATTAGCTACTCTTGATAGAGCAACTTCCAACATTACTAAAGTATGAATGTCCTCATATAAGGTACTATGATGATCTCAAGTCGAATGCCCAATTTCAATAATGAACGTTTGAGATTAACATCTGATACTCAGGTAGTTATCCATGTGAAATTTCTCCAGTGAATCTCCAATATTCTGTTCTTAAAACAAAATATTCATGTGTCTATTTAAATGTCAATGTAATTTAACTTGTGAGATCAGCTAATTACTTTATAAGTTAGAAATGTCATACATGATGGTAACTGTAACAACGATATCCATATCTTATTATTACTTACGAAAATAAATAATTTGTAATTTAGTCATATGTAATTTATTTCTCACTATCACAACTCCTTGTATTAACAAGTTACAAAAACTTAAATTCACGGACTCTATTATTATATTTTATTATAATAGTAATTCAATTAAATAATAGATCTTGCCATAAATAAAATGTGTTAACCATATTAAAAGTGTTTACAACATAAATGGATTGAATTTATGGCATAACAATTCAATCACTTATGTATCTAAATACCATAGGAGTCTTCATGACGATTATGTTAACACTACGACAATGACTTTGTCAATGGATTTGCAATATTATCATATGTGAGAATTTGCTCGATCTTCACGCCATTTTTTTGTATAATCTCCCCAGTGAGTGAGTTTTACTCATTGTTTAATGTGTGTTTGTGTTGTATTACATGTTAGGCAGCTTAGTGAATATGGCGAGTTTGGAGCTTGAAAAGAGCCAAAGTTCATTTGAGTGTGGATAGATGGCAAAATACTTGGAATTAATCTTAAAGGATGGAAAGGAAAATAATTAAAGCAAGAAAGCGAAGAAAATAAGTTAGAAAAAGGGTGCTGCGCACGGTCATGCCCAAGGGAAAATTTCAGGCGCCAACTGCAACATCAAGGAAGCAGAAGTCTGGAGCCACAACGCCAGTGATGATAACATCGCGTCGTCGTCGACGAGAAGGGTTTTTCTTAAATTTTATGGATTCTTTTAAGTCCCAATCCGTCCCCAATTAATAAAGGACTGGAGAAGACTATAAATACAATCCTAGAGATCACTTTGAAGGGGGATTCAATGAGGCAAGAGGCAAGAAAACAAGAGACCGATCTAGGGGAAGAAAGACAACATCAAAGAGGAGAATTCACATGCCAAATAAGTTTTTCTCATTCTTTTCTTCTCCATGTTCTTAATACTAGATTGAATTATGCATTTTCTTTTATTCATGAACTAAATTATTATAACTAGGGTTTTATGTAACCTACGTGAGATATGTTTTGATTTTAATATAGTTGCTTCTATTAGCTTTTCCATGGGTTTATGTGTGTTGATTTTTGCTTGATGTTTCTAATTACCTGATCGATAATTGAATGATTTGATACTTTAAATTTTGGCATTCGAGAAAGGAAAATTTATGTGTGATCTAAGAATAACACAACCTAGATTTTGTAGGTTTCGAGAGAAAATATGAAATCTTTGAAGCGTGTTCCACTTAAGAACCATGAACTTGATAATTTCTAGATTTTAATTCTGAATAGGGATAATGGAATTGAAATATAGAGATAAATTTTATTCGACACTCAAGAGAGGGAATACAAATTAATTTAGGGTTCTTGTTTATAAACTTAGAAAAAATTGATAGAACTACCATATAATTTGAGAAACATCATTGATAGTGTGGTGAACTCATTCTCGAGGCTATCTCTCTTTGATAAATTTCTCGTATAAATTGTGTTAACCACATTGAATGTGCAACCACATCCATTCTTAGATTAGTATAAAAATATTGATTCAAAATCTGATCTTCTAAATAAAATAGAGGCTAAAATAATTATAGTATTCAATAGGAATTTAATTTCAATCCCTGTGGGTTTGAAATCCGTACTTGATCTTGTATTACAAAACTTAACATTGTAAACTTGTCGTATAATTTACGTTGTAGAAAATGCATGACACTCCCTGATGAGAAGGTGTGTCTTAGCACATGTTTGGATCGTTGATAATATATTGGTTTCTTTGCTTATGCGATGACTCCATTGTTATCACAATACAGATGTATGAGATCAACAATACTAGGAGCAACTCCAAATTTGTTGATGAACTTCTCCATCCAGACAACTTTCTTTTCTACTTTAGAAGCAGCAATGTACTCGGCTTCAATTGTTGAATCAACGGTTGTTTTCTGTTTGGAATTCTTCCAACTAACTGCTTTGTTGTTGAAAGTAAACATATATCCAGATTAAGATTTGCCATCATCCTTATCAGACTGGAAGTTAGCATAGTATATCCACGAACTCTTAGTTCATTTGCTTCATTTATTAAAAACACATTTTTAGATTTTCTTAAGTACTTAAGAATATTTTTAACTGCAATCAAATGTTTCTCACCCGTGTTTGCTTGAAACCTTTTTTTAACACTTAGAGCATATGAAATATCTGGTCTCGTAAATAGCATTGCATATATGATAGATCTCACTGCTAACGCATAAGGAATCTTATCCATGCGATTGCTTTCATAATGTATTTTGCAACACATATCCGTCGAGAGATTAATCCCATGTTACATGGGACACAATTCTCTCTTGGATTTTCCATGTTAAATATTCTTAAAATTTTATATATGTACAAAGATTGGGATAAATCAAACAATCTTTTAGATCTATCTCTATAGATCTTGATTCCTAAGATATAAGCTGCTTCTCTCACTTGTCTTCTTGTAAACACATGATTCATCTTCGTTTTTGATAAAATTGAACTTTTTATTGTCTCATCAAAGCGAATATTCTTGCTTCTAAAGGCTTGCTTCAATACATAAATGGGTCGATCAAGCTTGCATACTTTGTTGGCATCTTTGGATTCAAAACTTTTGGGTTGTATCATATATACTTCATCTTGCAAGTTTGATGCGAATCCCGTAGCAACGATGACTACGAAACCCACAACTAGATTGATGCGGAACCCAAGAACGCCAAGAAATCCGGTTTTGGATTTAAATCCAACGAAGTGAACCAAAAAACTCAACGATAACAAGATGCGCTGAACCCCTTCATAACACAATGAAGAACTCTCATACCGATATTTGAACACATAAGAATTGATCTTGGAAGTTTGATTTGTTGTTCAATGAAGAACAAAGTAGAAAGCAAATAGCCTTTCAATTTAATTCAATTGTCAAAAGTTCTAAAAGTAACAAAAGTGTTAAGTATTTATACTAGAACCCTAAACCTAGTAAAAAAACGTGCATAAGACAACAAATAATGTCAAAATATAAAAAAAAAATTAGAATTCTAGTAAAAAAGAAAACAAATCGCGTAAAATTCGTCGCTACCGGATGACCTTTCGGACGTCTAATTGGCTCGTCTGGATCCCCAGAACATTTCTACCAGACGTCCGATAGAGCTGCTCACGTGTTTGGATTAACAGAGAATTCAAGTCTTGGGCTACCGGACGTCTGGTTGGTGCGTCCGGTTGGTACTTGCTCGTTCGGTTGGCCAGGGTTATCTTCGTCTAGCTTTATCACGTTGATCCAAGTCTTTTCGGCCTTCGACCCCAAAATGAAACTTGTTCCATTTTGCGTTCCAAACATGGTTTCATCAATAGTGGCTTTGACGAGCATCCCGAATGCTTCTTTGACTCGTTTTACTCTTGATCGCGTCATTGCTCCTTCTTCAATAATCAACAGGTCTTGGTTTGGGCTTGCGTCGGTGACTCCTGCATCCTGGATCATATCAAAGTTCTTATTAAGAAAAGCAGCTCTGACATCCATTTTCCGTATTTTATAATCGTAATATGCAGCTATTACAATCAAAATTCAAATGGACTTTAGCATGACTACATGTGAAAATGTTTTATCAAAGTCAATTCTTTGTTTTTGTTTATAACCTTTTGCTACCAGCATTGCTTTGTATGTAATGGATGTTTCCATTCTTGTCTACCTTTTTCTTGTAAATCCAATTACAACTTACGAGTTTTATCCCATCAATTGGATCGACGAATGTCCAAAGCTTGTTTACATATATTGAGTTTGTCTCGAATTTCATGGCCTCACAATCTCTTTAAGTCAACACTTAATTTTGCTTCTGAGTAATTAGTAGGTTTATTATCCTCGATTAGTAATACCTGATTAGTATTCGTGAATTCGTACATTTTATGAGGTCGAATGATTCTACTAGACTTACGCTGAGCCGAAGTGTTTTCAGGAATATCTATATCCTGATCAAGAGTTTATCCTTTAGCAGTTGTAGGATTAGAGTCATGTTTATCTAATTGACCAACTTTATCTATGGACTTTTTTGAACTTCTTCAAGTTCTAATTTGTTCCCACTGCTCCTATCCTAAAATGAATTCTTTTTGTGGGAATATGACATGTCTTGAGATTAACACTCTCTCCTGAATGAGATAATAAAATTGATATCCAATTATCTTTTTTTGATATCCTAAAAATATTTATTTATCGAATTTAACCTCAAACTTATCTGATTTTGTGCCTTTCACATAAGATGCGAAAATGGGACCAATTGTTCCATGAAGGGACTATGATTTTGATTTATAGTTCATTCTTCTTTTTCAAAAAGTGCATAGCTCATGGTGTTGGTAATTATTTACTATTCATTTTTTTTATATACTAGTCAAAGTTGAACGTGTATTATATGTTATTCTCAAATATTTTATAAGTATTGTAAAAGTAATATTTGATACAAATTTGTTAGTAGGATTTGATAAGTCTCAAATGAACTAAAAAAATAAAATTTAAGACATAAATTTTAAGATAAGAAAAGTGTACTATCAAAATTCGATTTCTACGATTCAATTTTTTATGATGATGAAACATTACAAATGAGCAATCCTTTTATAGTACATTTGGTACATAAAAATTAATTGCTAATACATGAATTTAAACACATATTGAAATTTGTAGATACATATATAGAAATAAATTCATCTATAATGACTCTAAATTCATGTAGATCAAAATTTATCATGTCAAGATTCATTGAGTTCAGATTTATGTAAATGTTAACTAATTGAGAATTCATAACACGAAATTTATACATGACAAGAATTTTGTAATATTTATTACATTTTAAAAAAAACAAAAAATAAGGTATTATTGAAATAATTGAATTGTAGTAGGGTTAAAATTGTTCAAAAAATAATTTTCAATTGATGTAATATTTAATATATTATAGATTTAAATTACATTATGCGCTTAATTATTATATAATATCTTATTTTTCTTTCAAAGAATTACGACCTAATGTTTTATTTCGTACCAATTTGAACAGTCACTTCATAACGATACTCTAGAACCTCATTTTATTTTTTTAGCCTTTATTTGCAAACTAATACATTGTTTATAAAGAAAAATAGTAGTGTGTCCCACAAAATGTGTAAATAATAATGTGTAGTATTATGAATATGTGTAGTTGAAATTAATATTTGACTTTAATTGAGTTTTATATATAATCATTTTATGAATTTCTTTCCAAATGGAAATATAGCAAGGAATATTGATTTATTTTTCAACTAATGAAATAAGGCTTAAATTCTCTGTTTGAGAAGTGTTTATAAGCAATTAAAATTTATAAATAAATAAAGATGAGTGGTGAATAAGTGAGATGTATACGTTTGTCTCGCAAAATTTGCGGATAACAAGTGATTTGATCGATTATATACTTCTAGAAAAATCTACGAGTTTCATTGAGGTGTTTGCCATTATGCTTTATGAATTGAGTTGTTTCACTGTTTTGAAACTTATAAAGTATTTGATATATTCTAAAAATTAACAATTAAAAATGTATCTCTAGTGCTTGTAAGCATACATTTTAATAAATGAAATCATTATATTTTAAATGTAAAAAGAAAATTCAAACGATTATTTTTGCTTTTATCATTGTGCTGTTAGAAATTTACTTAATCATGCACAACGAAAAATAAAATTAATTTCAATTCTCATCAAGGATCTATTTTGTGTTTAAATAAAAACTGTAATAGGAATAATAGCTTTGTTAAATTCTACAAACTCATATGCTCATTTTGAACACGAACATTCATGATCTACAATCCATAACTGTCTAAGTGTCCAAAATCCAATAAAAATTTACATGAGGAACAAGAATGAGAGAATTATAGTTTCTTTTTTCTTGTGCTAGCAAGATAACAATAGTCTTGTTATGTTTTCAAACCCTAACATCTTATTAGTATAAGTTTGGACTTAGATGACCCTTAAACTTCACCCGATCCAATATTTAATTTATCTAATTAATTAAATTTCGTCCATGAATTAATTTGTATATCACAATCACAACCCCTTGTGATTAACAAGTTACTAAGACTTAATTTATGTACTCTATTATTTAATTTATTAGAATATTTATTAGATTAAATAATAGATCTACCGTAAATAGAATGCATAAGTTATATATTATAAGTTTTTATGTCTAAGATCGATTGGACCTATGACATGACACTTACATGACTGTATTTTACTCATTTTATAATTGGAATATCATGTACTAAGTTGGAATCTCATTTTATATTCTGGGGTTATCGATAACTTTTAATTTTTTGGTTGAAATAAAATCATTTTTGCTTTTTACTCATTCATTACTATCATTTATAATGGTTATGCAACTGATTATGGGGTTTTAGTTTTTTAAGAGATGACAAATCGCTGCTTGCATCATTCTATCTCCATCCGTCTAACCTCCTCCAAGAACTTCCTTCCATGAAACCAAGAAGTAATGTTATACACATTTATAAGGTAACATATACAGTCCAAATGGGAGATTGTTGAGAAATTATTTAATTTGCCATGTGGGCCAGCACATGTAATTAATTGTGTATAAAGACTATTTTAAAGTTAAACTCAAAATTAAAGTGATCTAATAAAGAATTAAGTAATTGAGCTTATGACATTTAAATAAAGTGTGAACCATATTATATGTGTGGAGATCGGATTTCTTTATAATTTTATTTCATGATGAGCAAAATATATATGAAAACTATACATATGGTTATGATCCCCAATTCATGTGCAACTTTTCATTCTTTGTGTAATTCTATCAACACAAGAATACGAGAGAAAGCATATTGAAGTGGAAGATCCAATACCCATAATCAAGAATTAAGAAGGAAACCAAGAACAAGAATTAAAGAATCAAACAAGGCAATCAAGATTGAAAGCGAGAAATCAATCAAAAGGAGATTCCAAGTAGATTTTCAAAATTCAAGATCCAATAATAAAGAATCATTCTCAAAGAATTAAAGTATGTTCCGCATTATTAGTTTTTTCTGGTGATTTGACATGGAGGATCTTGACAATAAAGTAATTAGGTTTTAATATTTTTAACATTCAAAGTTTCATAAAAGTTTCAACAACAAATACTCTATGCAAAGAAACAAGATCAGCTAAAGTGATGACGCATTAGGTCTTTTGAAAAAATAACACTAGTTTTACCATATGCACTTTATCAAATTTGAGTCCAGAGGTAACTCGGCTAGTTTTTTCGCAGGTACCTCCATGACTTGAATTTGGAGCAAACTCAGGAGCTCCAGGGTCGGACCTGTGTTTTCCGGACCTGAGGCGAACTTTAAATTTTAGACCTATAAATCATAGAAAACAAGTAATTTCCAAGTGCTCGAGCCTTTGATTACCCTTTCTTCACTCACCCAGCCTCCGCCCTGAATCCTAATTATCCATACCAATTACCATACCACAGACCACAGCCACAAGCGCACAAGTCACAACCACAGCACAGCAAGTATGAACTATGAAATTACAGTACAAATTCTCCTTACCCAAACACAGAAACACGTCTCCAGTCCACAGGCACAAGCGCACAAGTCACAACCACAGCACAACAAGTATGAACTATGAAATTACAGTACAAATTCTCCTTATCCAAATACAGAAACACGTCTCCAAAGACTCCAATCCACAGGCACAAGCGCACAAGTCACAACGGCACAACCACAGCACAGGCGCACAGCAAGTATGAACTATGAAATTACAGTACAAATTCACAAAACACAAACACAGAAACTGAGAATCAACAGCAACACTCACAAGTAAATACCAACGATTTGTGGATTGAGGAAAATAAATTACTTACGCAAATAGATTAGTCAACTGCCGTGGAGTGGAGGTGAAAGAGCCAGAGTGCCAGACGGAGTGTGAGAACTAAGAACCTAGAGCAGACTGCAGCGCCGGACCGGAGGCGTCAAGTGTCAGATTCTACCATTTATTTCTGGTCGACGGTCGTCGCTTCCTCGTTGGTCTCTGGAGAACGGTGGAGGAGCCTAGGAGGATGGAGAGCAGAGACGTTTTGAATTTTGGGTTGGGTTAAAAAAAAAGGGTTTTAACTGATATTTGGGCCCCCCAATATGCTGGGCCTGAGGCTGGGGCCTCTTGGGCCTCTCCTCAGGTCCGGCCCTGAGGAGCTCTAACATTGATAATGTAAGAGGCGATATTATCATTGAATAAAGATGAGTGTACATTGCTTTTGTACACTAAGCTTGACATTGTAGACACAATCATGGGGTTCGCGCATTATTTTAATTGTGGAGCCCTAACTTTGTATGTGAGTAGAGTGTCAAAATGAATGTCAAACAAAATGTACTTCAAACATTGTTCATTATCATTACACAATTTCATGTTCTCATAAAAGTAATTCATGGAGTTGAACCAATAAAAATATGGTACATTTATAATTTTATATATAATGCATACTTTGATGCCTTTTTTTGTTTTTTGAGCATCAGCTGTTGATTATTAGATTTAATAATCACAAGAAGAAATTAATTTTATTTTAAAGATTAAACCCAAGTGAATAATGGATCTCAGATCACTTTGAAATTATTAGATTTTTGTTTTTAAATCCTCAGACATAAGAGGGCACGATGATAACCTTGAAGGAGCTTTTAATGACCTAACCAAATGCTTCCTTCCTTGGATCTTCTCCCTTGTTCTTTTCTAGTAAAGGAAGATGCACAAATATGAAAGCTTCTTTCTCAATTTAGGTAATTTATTTAAGGATAAAATTGTGATGATTAGCTGATTAACAAATTCAGTAAGTTGACGCCATTGGCTGATTCAATGCCATTGATGTTGTCTAATTATAAGCCCAATTAGATTAGGTAACATTTGTTTAATTTAAAGGAAAATATATAAATATTTCTAAGTAGGTTCAATTTACCTAATAGCGAATTATAACATTATGAGCTTACTATAAAATAAATATAATCTACATGTCACATTAATTAGGTATAAACATAACATAATGAGCTTTAATTGATGTCAATCGTCTAGAGCGTCCAAGGTACATTCCTATGCAAAAACATGGTTAGTCACAACGACAATAAATTTAATGACTCAATAGTCAATGTACCATTGATGCAGCTAATCAATGTAGGCATGATAATCACAAGAAATAAGAACGTGACATTACAATTCTACTTATTGTGAGTTTCACAACAATACAAATAAACAACTAATTATCTAAATGGTGATCACACTGGGAATATATTTGGAGGACATTCATGAAAATTAATCACACTAGGCCTTGAAATTTGGGCCCAATTGGTGTAAGGTTTAGTGAGGCTGTGTAGTTATTATGAGATTGGAGGTGATATTTACAGTAGAATGTTTTTAAAATAAATGTGGTAAGGCTTTGAAAGAACTGAATTTGGCAGTTATTTGGATGGCTACATCGAACGTGTGTTATCGTTGTTTTCTTTGTATATTTTTTTTTGACTAATATACATTTTAGTAATTAAGATAAATTAATATTCAGCTAAACCTTTATTTTACTATCTACCGATAGTGCCGCCTGCTAGACAACTATCCCTTGCCATCTCTCTCTCTTTCGCGCACAATTTAAATACAGCCGTAAGTGAAATTTAATTTTAAAAAAAATATATATATTTTTTATTTAGGGGTAAGACGAAGAAACGTAGATAATTTCATTTTGTATCATCACCCATCGAAGTAAGATCTCCCTAAATGCTTATTATACATCATTATTTACATAATCTTTTACATGTTGACGATGTGTCAAAAACAAATTGAGAAATTGTTTTTTTTTCTTTTATTTAGTTGATGAGATTTTGATATAATCAAATTTCATCTTATCTGTTGACAAACAAATTTGTAAGTCATGATGTACGAGTCGAGATCTGCTGTCCAATTTTGCTGTTCATCTAATTAATTTTTGATATGTCATCAATAATTAACATGTTATATCAAATCTACTCTCATTAATTTCACCATTAACTCATTAAATTGATGATATATCAATAATTAATTGGATGAACAGTAAAATTGAAAAGCAGATCTCAACTCTACATGTATTACAACCATTATTTTTATGTGCCAAAAAAAAAAATTTAAAATTGCTATGAATATGGGGTCAAACTGATATTAGGTAAACATTAGAGGACCAGAATATGCCAAAAGAAAATGGTCCCTTTAAGCTTCCATCATTTAACAACTAAATTAAGGTTTTATATTCTATAATTTAGTGGGTTTATTTGATTTCTATGATCAATAACGACCTTTTGCAGGATAATTTTTTATTGATTCTTTAAAATTTATTTTTAATTACATGTTCTTTCAATAAATTTATTTTACACATGATTCACAACTTTTTTTACTTTTTAATTACATTCTTAAAATAAATAAATTCAACTCTAACAAATCTCTTCTCAAAAAATTTAAATCAAGCAATATTCTTAATTGTTGAGGAAAGAATTATACGATGACCAGGTTTCTATTAATTTTACATTTTTTTCTTTAATTAACATAATGGAATATGGAGTTAATTGTTTGAATAATCACCGAACTTTGGGTAGCGTCACGTTTCACTCACTGAACTTTAAATTGCACCCGTTTAATCACTGAACTTAATAACGTTGCACTCCATCACTCACCTCCTTTCTCCCGTCACTAACGTTTGCAGACGTGGACGACGGTTTGCACAAGTGGCCGTTAAATGCCATTTAATTCTCCCAACACACCTATTCTTCCTAAAGGTGAACCCTAACCCAAAATCGATCCAGTCACAGCGTGAATATAACCCCCCAAATAAAACATCAAACACTCTCCCATCTATTTCCAGATCTGAATCGAAGGTCAAATGTGACTAGGGAGCTCGAATGTGCAAAGCGCTATTGGAGAAGACGTTGACATGGATAGAAGAAATGGAGGTAATTCCGATTTTTTATTTTCGAAATAAGATGCTACAATTTAGGATCGTCCGAGGCGGCTTCGCTTTTTAATCTTTCGGAATATCTTGATATCTGTCACCGTCATCTTCATCGTCTTCTATTTTCAAATTTTTATGTTGAGATGATCCATTCCATGTATGATTTTTACGTCGGGGGAGGAGGAGGAATACAGTTGGTATTGATTTTTGCCAATTAAGGATGCTGATTACTGGTAGATGGGGGAATGGTGATGAATCTGTAAACGGTGCTAATTTTTTGCCAATTAGTAAATGAAGGTGAATCGATTAACTGTGATGCTTGTGTAATTGAATGGGAAATTGTCCAGTAATTTGTATAGGAAAATATGCACATATGATTTGGACTGCCCCCTCATTTGCTTGTCATTATTTTTGTTCTTGTCTGCAACTTCTAATTACTATTCAAATAATCCAAGAAGTAACTGCAGCTTGCAATAAATTATTATACAGTAAAAGATATATTCAGGAACCCTTTTTACCTCTGATGATCCACTGTGTTTCTCTGGTATAAGTGTCTATGAAAATATTTACTAGGTTTCCGGCGAAGGAGTTGGAAGTGGAAGAGTAGAAGAATAGAATTCGTATCTTTCTGTGGAACTGTTTTTAAGCATTACGTTTATATTTTATCTATCATTGTGTTGCTCTGTTAATCTCTGTAAGACATTATGAAGCGAAAATTATGAAGCAAAAAAAAAATTTCATTTCTCTGAGTCATTGTAATTATTTTCTTGTAATGAGACATTATGAAGCTAAAATTTGCACAGTATTACCCTGTCCATTTACCACATTTTTTGTTCTGTAGGAAAGAACAAGGGAATTTGCCATAGTTGTAGACATCTAGGCCACCAACTCTGGGATTGCCCAAAAAAGCAACGATGTCGAAATTGTTCTTCAGGCTTCTTGAGGTGGTTGGAAGTAGAAAAAAAGACTGAGAACATGGGAAAGCTATTCATATCCTGCAGTAGTGATTGCGGATTTTTCAGTTGGAGTAAGGTTTCGCCAGACATCTGGATATTATTACAAGATGAAGGTCAATCTAGTGGTGTGGAAGACGAAAGTGGATCAAGATGCATGTGTATGGGGAAACGTAATTCGACACCTCCTATTGATGAGTTGTCTAGTATGTTGGAACGTTGCGCTGGAATTACCGAACAAAAGGACATTGAGATAACCCTCAACATAACCATGCGCAAGGGAAAAAGAGATATCGAAGATAACGGAAAACATGAGTGAAGTGACTTGTGAATGTATTCTACCCACGTACTTGTCAAGAATCACTTTTGGCATTAAAAAGTTGTTATGTGCATTATGGAGAATTCAAGTTGAATGGTTTTTAGGTGTCTTTCATGTTCTCGTTGTAGTTGTAAAACACTATTGGTTAATATTTCAGTAATGTAATTATCGTGATGTGTAGTTATGTAAGACTTTTGGAAAATTTATCGTAATATGAAAGTTTGTTCAGTAAGTTGCTGTCTTTGATTAATCCTGTCTTTGTGTAAGTTGCTGAGTTGATAATCAGACCTGTTCAAGCTGCATATTAACTAATTTATGTGGCAAACGAGCTGGTATAATATGTTATAGGACAAAGAAGTGCAGCTGCTCCAAGAGAAATGGTTGTTCCCTATCAAAGCACAAAAACTGTAGATGTATCAATTAAAGCCATATCATAATGAACCATTTCCTGCCATCTCCAATCCGAGAACTCCCGAGGCAAAGAGGTTCTAACTAAAATCAGAGCACTGGCCAACATGACATGTTTAAGAATAATGCATACAAAGAAGTGTCTCCCCTGAAAATGTGTGGTCATAACCATGATAAACAAAGCTGGGATAATTGATATATACAGGAATTGATAAAATTCAGCTCATTTGGTTGCTTAACCACCTTCATTGCACGAATTGTATAGACTCCTAACCACAGATAATGCAGCGGGAAGCCATGCAATAAGAAGAATAAGAGCCTTAGAATCATTTCCATAGATAGGCAGGTAGATATGTGTCAAAATGGCACCACTTAATCCAGTAAAACCCTTCAACAGACCTAACATAACTCCCCGGCTTTCTGGAAAATTTCTAACAGAAGTAACAAGAGCACCTGTATTGGCAAAATTCTGATAATTGGCTCCAATGCATATCTGCCAAACTTCTGAGAATTGGCTCCAATCATAAAGTAGCCAGCAAAATTCATGGTAAATTAAACAACCACTCATGCATGAAGTGTTCCTAAACCAGCAACTTAAAGGAAAAAAAAAACCAGCAACTAATATGCCTAAACCAGCACCTATACCTGTATAAACAGCAAGGAAAAATCCAGCACCCTTAACAAAAAAATCAGCACCTTTAACCAAAAAACAGCTACTTTAACCAAAAAAACAGCTACTTTAACACAAAAAAACAGCAAACACAGCAACTTTAACACTAAAACCAGCAATTTTAACCCACAAACAGCAACTTTACCAGCAAAAAACCAGCAATTAAAACCAAAAAAATAGCAACCTCAACAAAAAACCAAACATGTCATTGATTAACGTTTTGAGTTGTACGCAACCTCTGTTAAAAAAAATCAGCAAATTCTTGATAAACTAATAACCCTTTTCAGTCATATGTGCAACTTACATCAGCCTTTTAACAAAAAATCCAGAGGGCCTATCACATCTTCCATTAATTTCAACAAAAAAAATCGGGTTCTGGATACAAAAAATCCAAAAAATCCAGACTTCAGTTAGCAGCCTCCATCACATATATGTGCAAAAAACAGAGGCTGTCGGATGTGCATGTCGAAGGTATATCTGTCATTGATTTTGCCTTCACGATGTCTGACTACGTCGACCCCGATCTGCCCTCCGTGCTCTACATCGTGCCAGGTCTTCCTCGTTATCTTCAAGTTCAATTTGCTCGGTCACTCTAGGAAGACATTGTCCAGAAATTGATGGCCCGTGATGTATACATCCACTTCCGGATTGCATCCCGACCCCAGGTGTGGGCATGAAATGGAAAGTACGTTGATCGGCTTGTGCTTGGCAGGAAGAAGTACTATCCTCTATCCGGGGTAAGTTTTCCCTGATCGCCAGACAATGTTAAAAACAAAATGTAGATTTCCACAACAATTATTGCGAATGAAAAATTTAATCACTTAACCTGTCTCCTATTATCCACATCAAATGGCCTTGTAGAATCTACTGCCTCCAAAGGTACATCGGCCCAGTCCTGCAAAAAAAAAAAGGTACTTAATCCAACGCTTATTAGATTAAAAACAAGAAGTGTATGACATCTTCATTGCACTCACTGGGGAAGGTGCATCTCGCCTGCTATGATATCTTTTATTGTGACCCTGTAATCCACATACTGAGCATGTCATGGAGACCCTCCCTTTTCTCCTAACAATAGATTTTCCCTGTGAGTGGTCTATCACATCTTCCTCCGCTTGCCTCCTCCTTTTCTGTTGCTTTCGTCCCCGCTGTGGAACAGACCAAGCCGGTGCCAATATGGGAAGAGTGTCTACTTGGGGCCACAATTTTCTCCCATTAATCGGGTTCATAATGTGATTATAGCACATTAAATATGTATCAATGCTATAGCAGTTGTCCACATAGTTCTCTGGTTCATTCTGCACTCCCGTATAACGGCGATAGCGTGACTACATGGAATCCCCGTCAATTGCCACTTCCTACATGCGCAAATCCGTTCTTCCAGGTCAACCACATACGTCCCAGTTCTGCTATCCACCTGCCATTTAGGCCCTCCTGAAAAGTGTAATGTGCAGTCTGTAGACATATCAGTCATCTTAGCTAGTATTTTTTTAATTTTTGGACACAATCGACCTCCGCATCTCGCCCTCATAATACTACGCCGCTTCTCAATTCTTTTCATAAAACCCAATTGTATATCTGTGAGCATCATTAATACAAACTTTTCTCTATCATCGATCAACATTTTATTGAAAACTTCGCATAAATTATTCAACAAAATATCACTTCTTGAATGTGTCCTGAAATGAGCTTTACTCCATTCAGTCGGAGACCTCTCCATCAACCATTTATAAGCATCTTCACTAAGTTGGCGAATTTGTTGCATCCACTGTCTGTAATCGGCCACTGTAGTTGACTTAGCAGCCCGCCAAAGATAATCCTTTAGACTCCTTCCCTTGAACCCCGCACTGAAGAAGTTTGTATACATGTGCCTTACACAGAACCTATGCTCAATCGCTGGGAATAACTCATCAATCACATTGCTTAGACCCTTCTGCCTATCTGTCATCACAGTCCAATCGGTGCCATCTCCCATCTGAATATCTTCAACAAGGTATCTCATGAACCATCTCCATGTAATGGTGTTCTCTTTCTGGACAACGGCATAAGCAATCGGATAGATGCAATCGTTTGCATCTAGGCCTACTGCAGTGAGCATTATACCCCCCCAAACACCACGAAGGTGACACCCGTCTACTCCGACGATCTTTCGACACCCATGTCGAAACCCCTCCTTGCAAGCACTGAAACAAATATAAATACCTTGAAACACTTGACCATTAAGTGCGATCATCACCGTTGATCCTGGATTGGACCTGATGACCTCCGCCGCGTACGATCTTAGTGCGAGAAATTGTTCTTCAATAGTCCCGTTTATAATCTGCTTCGCATATCTTCTTGCTTTCCAAGCAACATTTCTAGTAATATTTATCTTTAGATCCTCTTTCACAGCCGCTTGCATACTTTTTGTTTTCCACTCCGGATCTGCCTTAAACTGCTCAATATATCTATTGACTATGAAAATGTAGTTGCAATGCCGATTATATTGATCTCGACTACAGGTGTGTTGAGGCATATATGACTTCACTTGCAACGTCTCTAAGCTATTCATCTTGGAAGCCCATATTCTCCATCTGCAATCTGCTTTACATATGCCTTGAACTCGTCTTCCGTCATTTGCCTTACACTTCACATTGTACCCATTTATTGCACCGTAAGTCCGAATAGCTTTCCTAAATTCTTGAACACAACTGAACAACTGCCCGACCTGAAACTGTGGATCCCGCATATCCATTTCTGCCGTGAACTCTGGAAATCGGTACCCAACCTCATCATCAGACGAGTTAGGCGACAATAGTTCTTCAGATGATGGACATTCCAGATCATCAGCATCGTGGTCTTCGTCGTGCACCATTATCGCTGTTTCATCTTCCTCTCGCTCGGTTGCACCCCCATCACAATCTAACTCAATTCCTTCTGTTACATTCTTATCAAATTCCAAATTGTCTTCACTAGATGATAAGTCGTTATCGGAATCATTGAAGTCGGAGTCATCATCCTCATCTGTTAAAGAACCAGAAAATTAATAATTGTGAGTAATTCCCCAAAACGAAAAAAAACAACAATAATAAGAACAGACTAATCACAAAAAATCTGCTTAAAACTAAATCAGTTTAAAACAATATCTGCTCAAAACTCATTCGTTTGGATTGTCCCATTTTCATAATTTTTGATTTTCCAAAAACAACAAGCTGGAATACAGCTCTAATGATAAACAATATGATCACATTCGAGGAGGGAGTGTGAAGGTCATTGGCTAAGAGAGTAGGGAAGATGCGAAAGATGCTTATACGTAGACTTAGTTCACAATATCCTACAACCATTCTGATAAGTAAAATCGAAGTCAGGCTACAGTTAGCAACAGGAATCCAGCAGCCTATCTAACAGCATTCTAGACATTTAATCCATTAGAGTTATGTTTGACATTTTCTATGCAATATCACACACAAAAATCCAATCTTTTCTACAGGAATTGTGTAACTAATTCTATCACGCACCAAATTGTAAAAAAATTAAATATTGACCATTACATTCAAAAATTAAAACAACAAGTTAAATATTTACGGTTTGGGAATATTGAAAAACAACAGAAATTGAAAGACAATAACGATGCCCGTGGGTTTTCGACAGTAAAAAGTTAGGCTGTTAATATCCGACCAAGCCCCATCTGAATATCAAACAATAACAATAACGCACAGAAATTGAAAGACAAACAGGAAATCATGTTCGGACTTACCGTCATGTGCCGTCATGTGCGACTCCATGACACTATATTGCCTCCTGTGTGCTAGCGTTGGTGGGGTGCGTAGGTGGGTCGAGTGGTTTCTGGGGGAGATTTTGCTTTCGAGACCTTGATTTTGTGGGGTTAGGGTTGTCTTCTTTTTTGGGGCTTTTTGCAAGGAGGATTCGAGAAATGGACGTGACGAGTTCAATGTTTTTTTTTCCTGTCTATTTGGTTAGTGTTTGCTGTGTTCCATGGTGGCATTTAACGGCCACTTGTGCAAACCGTCGTCCACGTCTGCAAACGTTAGTGACGGGAGAAAGGAGGTGAGTGATGGAGTGCAACGTTATTAAGTTCAGTGATTAAACGGGTGCAATTTAAAGTTCAGTGAGTGAAACGTGACGCTACCCAAAGTTCGGTGATTATTCAAACAATTAACTCATGGAATATGGCTGTATAAATTAGTTAACTATTAGATCAAGAAGATTATTGCATTGCCAATAAAACAAAAGTGGCTCCCATTGATTTCGTTTCCCAACTTATTGTCAATAAACAATTAAAAGCTACGTTGATTAAGCATGAAATGGGAATGATCAGGTAAAAAAGCTGATGATCAGAAGATTTCCATGAGGAGAAGAAGAAAAAGAAAAAGAAAAAAGAGAGAGATTTTAGCAAAATCTGAAACATGGGTTTTTCCCTAGACAATCTGAAAGGCTTTGTGTTGGCTCTTCTTTCAAGTGGGTTCATAGGTGCAAGCTTCATCATTAAAAAAAATGGCCTCAGAAGAGCTGCCGACGCTTCTGGTGTTAGAGCTGGTTTGTGAATTTAAGCCATTTTTATCCATTATAATTCAAAGTTTTGATATTTCTTCATATGGGTTCATGTTTTTGTTCATGATGTGTATTTTTTTTCCTTGATTCTTTTCAGGTGTTGGGGGATATTCATATCTCTTGGAGCCTCTTTGGTGGCTTGGCATGATCACAAGTAAGGTTATTTTCCCCCCTTTTTGTTATTCCGTTTCCTTATCCCCTGTGACTTTGTTCAAGAATCTATTTTCATAAATAGTCATGCCAATTGCCAGTTTTGTTTGAGGTCTCTCATTATTGTTTATGGGGTAGAGAATGCTGATTATAGTTTGGAAGTAAAAGTAATGACCTAAATTTGGAATTGTTAATGGAAATTGGGAACACAGTCTTAGTTTGTTGTTCTTGTGGTTACCATGTGCTTTTGAATTGGTTTTATCCAATACTATGTGCAATCATTGTAATGAAGTTAATGATGAAATTAATGGTCAACTTTAGGAATTGTTTGTCTTTTCTTTCAATTTTCTAGTCTTCATTCCAAAAGTTTATGAGAAAGATTTGTAAGATTCTTTTTTGCGAAGTTGAAGAAGTCAATAAGGGATTATTGGTTGGCTTAGATAATGCAATTGAATTTGTAATAAGAGAGACCAAAATGTGATCTGTTATCGGGTCATGGCTGTTCTATGTTTGCTGACTGCCTGCAGGATGTTTCTTCTTGTGTGGTTTCTGATGTAGTGATTATTGGAGAAGTTGCAAATTTTGTGGCGTATGCATTTGCCCCTGCAGTTTTGGTCACACCTCTTGGCGCATTAAGTATCATTGTCAGGTATTTTATCATATTATTACATTTGAGTTTGCTAGTAATTGCAAAGATTTTCTTTTGAATATGTCATGAATTTGTTTGCCTTTTGCTTTTGATGTTTAAAATGATACTACAACAAAGCGCCATACTAGCTCAGCTTATCTTAAATGAGAAGCTACACAAGCTAGGGATATTGGGTTGTGTGATGTGTATTGCCGGCTCCATCATAATTGTAGTCCATGCACCACAGGAGCGGCCAATCTCGTCTGTTCAAGAAATATGGAGTATGGCAACACAGCCAGGTGAGAAGATCCTTGCATGTACAGTTTTTAGGGGGATGGATCTGGTCGAAAGACTGGCAAGTTTGCACTCAACTAGGGGGACTGAGAAATAAATACAGAACTTATCTCGAAGCTTTACCTTATTCTGATTGTTCATGAGAAGATCCTGATATTTTATCAATTATTGCATCCATGTTGTCTGACTGCATTTAACCTCTTTGGTTTCAGCTTTTCTGCTATACATGGGATCAGTCATTGTTTTGGTGTTTATTCTTATCTTCTATTTTGCTCCTCAATGTGGACATACAAATGTACTAGTTTTCACAGGCATTTGTTCGCTGATGGGCTCTCTCTCGGTAAATTCTGATACACTGATGCATGTTTGATAATTTAATTAGATGGTTGTTTCGTGTTTCTTTTTTTTTTCATGCATAAACATCTTAGGTTAGACTTCATCCACCAAATTGATAAATTCTTAAGCAGAATTGTTTTATTAATGGGAATACTTTTAGTCGGTTATGGACTTTCTGAAAGTAAGATGATATTTTGTTGATGTTGAATTTTACACTTTTATTTGAAGTCTATCAGTTATTATTGGCTTTGACAGGCCAAAATGGTATTCAATTGCTTGATTATGACTTGATAATTCACTTAGCAATATGATATATTTGTATTTTAATTACGTTTTCTAGGGCAGTAAGCAAGCGGAGCTTAACATGTAAGACCTTTGCAGTTTGTTTGTTAGGGGATTTCTGATTTGATTTCATGATGAGCCTAATTTCTTGTTCATGTTTTTTAGTTTAAGGTCAACAACTATATGAGGTGTTGATGAACAAGTCGTACTTTTTTTCCTTCATAAAATCATTGTAGGCAAAATTCCTTTAGGAAATTACTTACATTTTTATGATTTAACTTACGGAATCGAGTGAAATTGATTCATCAAAAGAAATATGTTATGCTTAGAAAATGATAGTGAAGATTATGGAAATAGATATTGTAAATATAACTTCCCGGAGTCAAGATATCAACCTGAGATACAACAACAATTACAAACTAAGTGTTATTCAATACATGACTCCTTCTTTGCCATTCTGATGGGTTGTTTGCTCGTGTTCACGAATATAAACAGGTTTATGCTTTTTCATTTATTAAGTAAAGGAATACAAACAAGTTTTTACTCAAGCCAAGAAAAAAGCTGTTTCTGAATAACTGACTTTGTTTACAACCATAACGCTGTTAAAATTCTTAAGAGTATGTGTATTATACTTAAATTTTTAAAACGATACTATAATGGGACTGTTTTCTTTCCTTTCAGTCAGAATTATTATCTTATATGACATAGTTTTGCTCATCTCCACCCTGTTATCTTTTTTCTCACTTCATCCGAGTTCATTGCCTGAAATTTTATTTTTGCTATTGTTTTGAGTTATAGGTTTTACTCTCCTGTTCTTTTAATGCAGGTCATGAGTGTTAAAGCCCTAGGAACTTCATTGAAGTTGACTTTTGAAGGAAAGAACCAGTTAATCTATCTGGAGACCTGGTTTTTTATGTTTGTTGTGGCTACATGTGTGATCACCCAAATGAATTATCTCAACAAGGCAAGTAATCAATTTACAATAGTACTCTATTAGGATAGATTAGACTGTGAACACATATGACATGTTGGTAAGATGGACTGTACAACGTTGGACAATATTAATGAAGAAAATGATGCTAGATTGTTGTCCATTATACTCTCCAGTACTGCAGACAAGCATGCCCCTAAGATTTGAAGGAAATTATAGTTTCTTGCTTCTAACTTTAATAACAGTCCTAAAATTTGAAATCTTGGCAGTTGGCACTGTAATTCTCCTCTTCAAATTTCTTTCTCTATCGTCTTCCATCTTCTTGTTACTTTCAGATTTCTTCAATTAGAATCTGGAAAGTACTTTTCATTTCATTTTTGTGAAACCTTTACATTTTGACATAGTTTATGACGTTTGATTGACTTCATATGGCTTCCTCAGATTTTGTACTGACATGCTTTCATGTAGATCTCATTTGTAATGATTTATTGCATAACAAGTTGCGACCTAGAATATTTGGGTTTTGTTGAATGAGTTGATAATTTATTGGGATCACCATGAAGTTGAAGAATTATTATGAGTAGTTCGTATTCCTTTCTGTAATTTTTAAAATCTTTCGAACCACTAATGGGATTCCTTTCTGAAAATTTTCAAGAACAGACTAAGTGAGCTGAGTATCTTTATGGTTATAATGGGCCAATGACGTATACCATTGAGTCCAATCTCGACAAAGTGAAAATATTTAGTTTTCAGCGTTTAATTAGAGTTACCAATCATGCCTGGTTTTAAATTTCTGCAACTACTAATGGGGTTACATGTCAAGTAGTCTGGCACAAAAAGGATCTACTTATTAATATGGGCGCTAAAATGACAGAAACTTCTTGGGATTGAAACATTATTTTGAAAGGAAAATTGGATTAGATGTGATATCAATATTTTGGGCATATGTATTCTTTCTGTTAGAGTTCTAACAACTCTTACTTATTCCCTAAACTTCTTTTTATTCTTGATCAAAGATCATCCAGCTTGCATGTAGTTCTGTTACTTATTTCTCTCGTATGAATATGTACGATTTTAGTTAAAGTCCAATTTTGTTAAAGTATTTTGGATGATATATTTTGTATTGTGCATTTCTTAAAAGGTGTCCACTGCATGTGTTCTAACTTCTAATAGAATGAATAGTCAGCATGTGGATGTTCTGCCTTATTTGGTCTGTACCCTATGTCGTCATCCGTGCAAATGCTGTCGATTCTCCACCGTGGAAGGTCTTGTGTGCAGAACACAGATGTCTGTGCGTTAACTCTTCTTTACTTCAGATGTTAAAAATATTCTTTAAATGACGTCTAGTTTTCTGTAGCAAGAAAGATGCAGAAAGTCACGCCTTTTTTTTTTTTTTTTTTTTTTTTTTTATTGCATCCAAGAATTTGAATATATTGTATAAGTGGGTGTCATTTTGCTTTTAAATTCAGTGTTATCCCTTTTGATGTCTATGTGAAATGTTTTACAATTTCTTAGGGTATTATCTATAGTTAATATTACTCTCGTATCACAAATTTTGTCGATTTATAACAACGTAACGTATACTTGATGTTTCAGGCTCTTGATACTTTCAACACAGCAATTGTTTCTCCGATGTACTATGTCATGTTCACTACCCTTACAATATTTGCTAGCGTTATCATGTTTAAGGTAATATCAACTCACTCACTTTTCTTATCTTCTATTGGGTGTATTATTTTTGGATCCTTTTCTAGCATATTTTTGTTTAGAGGATGGATAAGGCGATGATGAGCAACTTCAAAATTGATTTTTCTTCTATTTGCAAATGACATCATGCATGTTTGGCTAATTTTGAAAGTAATTTTTCTTGAAACTAAGTTTTAACATACTTCCTAGAAAAGTAAAGACTCTCGAAAGCAAGTTGCTCATTAGGGTGGGTAGAACTGTATACATTGACAACAACATTCTGACACGATCGAGTCAATTACCCTTACCATCCAGGCTGAAGTGCCTCCCTTGCAAAACCTTTGTTTTAAAACATGTAACTTTTTAACTTGTGTTTGGCAAAAAAGAAGTATAAAAGTAACCTTCACTTCTTTTTAAGCTTAACCAAACATGAGATCTATTAAGGCCCAAATCTGAGGTGAGTGCTATGCATAAATTATTTAATGGCTTGATGTATCTGACTTTCTATTCAAACATTTACGCATCACCGTGAAAAACCTGTAAGTTAGGCCAGACTTAGAAGAAGAATTGCCAAACATATCAGTATACCAAGCGACCTCCAAAATCAAAAAAAATCTTTTAGTAGGCATTTTCCCTTGATTCAACTCAGGATCGAATTGATTATGGAAGCCTGAGTTTAGTTAGTCGAATTATTAGTGAACAAGGAAAATTATCATCTAGACACATGAATGGATTGACCTTGAAACAACTACCATTACTACAAAACAAGCTCATGTTTCATCTTTGTTATATTTCTCCAATAAATTGAAAAAACCAGAGTCTATTGCTAGAATTACTAGTCTTAGAACCCGAGATAAGTAGACTTGTTCTTTGTCCATCCATAAGCACTATAAAGAAAACCCAATGCTTGTCAGAAAACTATTTTTAACAACATATTCTAATGATGCTAACCATAGTGGATTGTCATGTTCCAGGATTGGGACAACCAAGATGCAGGAAGCATTATTTCAGAAATATGTGGCTTTGTTGTAGTGCTCTCTGGAACCATCTTGTTGCATGCTACGAAAGACTTCGAGAGATCTTCATCTTTCAGAGGTATAGTATAATTTCTGTTTTGTTTTATAAATAATCATTATAAATTCACACCTACTGATATTAATTGCCTCGAGCTTTTGTGCATAAAAATCATCATTAATTGCAGGTAATTATACTCCTTTATCCCCTTCATTATCAACCCGACTTTGCACTGGAAACGCAGAGTTTATTGATGCATGATGAGGAAGATGGGCCGTGTTCTGAAGAAGCCTGCTCAAGGCGGCAAGAATTCTACACGTAGATAATATATTTCTGCTTATGATGCTCGGACTTGAGTATGGGTATATATCTAAGTGTCGGATTTTTTATTTTAAAAAATGTAGGACACGGGGACATAGCTAAAAAAAGTCCAAATTTCGGACACGGGTACTTGGGTACGTCGATACGTGATTTTTTGAGAAAATTTCGACATGTTAGGTTGTTGACATATTGATTAAAATATATTAAATATTTTTTAATTTAATAGTTTGAAGTAATTTTTTTTAATACTTGTTGCATCTTATATAATTACTGAAATTACAAATAAATTTAGCTGAATTTTTAATTTGAGAGAAATGATAAATTTAAATGGTAATAAGTTTGCTTCCTTTTTTAGATTTAGAATACCTCTCTCTTGTTTTTAAAATTAAAGATAAAAATGTAATTCAAAATCTTACAAAAATAAAGTTTATTCCACTTTTTCATTTGCAATTCATCCTATAAATATTTTTCTAGTGGGCTTCTTCCATTTAATGATTGGACTTACAAAGCATAACCCAATATAGATATCAAATAAAACAAGTAGACCACCCCACCTTCATTTCTCCTTCAGTATTGTTCGTCTTCCACGACATAAACGGTTCTTCTTCCTCCGTCGCTGATTGAAATCGATGCGTGAACCATTCTTCTTCCTCACTTGGAAGGTGGGTGATTCCCATCTTTCTTCTCGGCAGCGTCGCCATTGTCAACCTTCATAGGTTGTCATGTCCGGTTGAAAAGTGTCGTGTTCGCCTCATATCTCGTATCGGAACCCGTGTCGTGTCGTGTCGTGTCGACACGGGTATGTCGGCTGGAAACAAGAGTCCGAGCATCACAGATTTCTGCTGAGGAAACCAACCTTGAAAAATTAATATTCAAAGGGATGATGGAGATGTATGGATTATATTTCACATTGCAATTTTAAGTCCAAAACAGTGGCATTGGGGAATTTTCACAAATTTATTTCATCTGATAATTGAACAACATAGTCAGGATATTGTTTGTAGCACACCAACGGATTTCAATATTCTCAGCACGGGAGTATGTGGAAAACATCATATAATGCAGGCTTCACATCTTGTATATAGGAAGTGTTATGATCGAAACCATTTGAAACCGAGATCTCAGTAACAGATGCAAGCTTCCAGATTGTTCGAAACTGTTTGTGCTGATAATTGACTTGAGAATGGGCTTTATTTGGATGGGAAATATAGTATCTTTATGGCATTGCCTTCATTCTTTTGGTCATGTTTGTATGGAATACATTAATAGGCTTTCTTGCTGAAAATATATTTCTGATCCCTTTATTTTCGACTTCTTCAACTTCTAATGGTGAATAGATGACCACAAAGTTCTATTTCATATGACCTTTTTCTGCCGTCTTACTCTTATTCCTTTTCATCATTCTTGATATTTAGCCAGAGTGCTTTGATTTTCCAATTTTTTGTTTATGAAATCTGCGCTATTGCTATCTATTGATGTAGTTTCCATTTTGTTCTCTTTGGTAATGGATTTATCGACTTAATGCGTTGTGTGTGATTTAATATTTGATGTTAGATTCATGTGGATGTCTATTGTCGGTCTCTATAGCTCTGATGCTCTGGTATCTAATGCGTTGTGTGTGATTTAATATTTGATGTTAGATACCAGAGCATCAGAGCTATAGAGACCGACAATAGACATCCACATGAATTTTTTTTTTATAGACTCCCCACTCCCCAGTAAGAATGGAGTAATGAGCAAGTGGGAGTGTCAATAACTCCTTTTTCTTTGGATGGGAAATTTAATTGCAATTGAAATACTGGGAGTTGTCAAGAATTCAATATTTTACGACAATGAATTGAAAATCTCTATAAGACAACAAAAAAATAAAGATTAATATATATGTACAAAATTATGTACAAACTCAACGACAAAATGGAGGGGTGGCTGTGGCTGCTACTTGGCCATTTTGTCAAATTTTTTGTAAATGGATTTTGTACGTATAACATGATCCAAAAAATAATATTGGTCAAAGTAAATACATTAACCAAAATATTTTACAAAATCTCCAAGAATTTTCTAACAAATATCTACATTGTAAAATAAAAATACATAAACAAATTGAATTAATAATATAAAAAAGGGTAAAAATGCATTCATCTCCAACGTATTAATATCTTTTAGCAGTCATCAGCTTCCTCATAGTCTCATCAGCCATCTTATCTTCTCCCCCTTCAAATGCATCCGCCACCAGATCATCGTCACTCTTCCTCTTCACCGCCTCTCTGCTGCCACCAGGGGCGGATCCAACTAGAGGCGAGCTAGAGCGGCCGCTCTAGCTGGATTCGCCGAAATTTTGGGATTCTATGGAGGCCGGCCGGAGCTGGAGCTGCCTGGAGATGGAATCATGGAAGATTAGACAAGCTCTGGTTTCTGGTGAATCGGTGAAGAAGAAGAAGTGGTTGGGCGGGCTGGGATTTTTAAAAAAAAAATTGGGCCTCTAACTTGAGTCCAACACCAGGCCCAATATCATACCCAAACGGTGGCCAAACCCAAACCCCAACCTAAACGTGTAGATCCATTTTCATTTCTCCCCCAAATGCCAATTGCAAACCTAAGCTAGAGGAGAAGAGGAGTGCGACTGCGAGTGCGAATCTGCGCCATTGCCATTTGCCAAACCCTTATACAGCTCTTCCAAATTTTCTGATTCTGGAGAGTGGACTGTGGTCTGTGGAGACTGGAGTTGGAGTTCACCGGCGTCGGATTCGGGCTTCGCGACTCTTCTTCGCCAATCGCCAGTCGCCACAACTTCGACTTATGAGGTAAGTTCGATTTCTTTCTGTGATTTGTTCGCTTCTGCCTTCTGGTTGTTTGTGTGAATGAGTTGTGTGACTTGCCTGGCTAGCTGACTGCTTGTGTGCCTGTGTGAGTGTGAGTTTGTGAGATTGAGAAGGAGACTGTAACTGTGTTTGTGCTTATTTCGGTGTTTGTGAATTGTGAGTCTGTGACTTGTAGAATGACTGAATGAGCTCTGAATGTGCGAGTGCCGACTGCCGTGTGACTGTGTGAGAGACAGTGGTTCTCTACTTGTTGACTTGTTGTTGATATTGGATATTGGAATTGATAAATTGGATATTGTAATTGTGCAATTATGAAATTGGATATTGGAATTATAATTGTGAAATTGTTTATCAATTATAATTGAAAATTAAATTGGGCATTTTGGATATTGGATATTGGAATTGATATATTGGATGTTGTATTTGTGAAATTGGATATTATAATTGTGAATTTGGATATTGAAATTATGAAATTGGATATTCTAAGTGAAAATTTTGGAACGATTTTTTCAACCGAAACGAAAATCTATACCTAGTATTCCTAGTTCTAGTTGTGCATCTAGTCCCGCCACTGTTTCTACCCCAGCACACGAGTTATTAGATAGCACCAAGAAAGCTCGTTTGCAATTTAATGTGGATGATCTTTCAATTTTTTATATTATTTAATCAAATTTTCATAAACGACCTGGCCGGATCGGGTGATTGTCAATTGTCAACGGTCAACGATCAACGGCCAAAGTCAACTTCCGCTCTAGCTGAACTTTTATGCTGGATTCGCCGCTGGCTGCCACCGACCGCCCTTATCACCACCAGTGTTGCCCCCTCCATCATCCGGTTAGAATCCGGCAACTCCAACTTTTCTAAATACAACATTTTCATCCTCATTCCTCAAAGCTAGCAATTTAGTCCTATCTTATTATGCATGGCTTGCTCAGGTTATTATTGTTGGTTCTGTCACTGGTTGATGCCTTTTTCGTCCACGGAAGCTTCAATACTTAGTTATTGGCCCAAGAAAAGAAAATGAAGGCCGAGTTTTGACCCATGCGGTCGCATGGGTTTCACAGAGACTTCAAGTCCCAGGTTAACATAATCATGCGGCCGCATAGTTTTGTACTATGCGGTCGCATGGTACAAATTCAGTGATCGTTGGAGACGATTTTCTACTGTTGGTTACTTGAATTTGGTGTCTTTTCAACATATTTTTTACACCAATTCGTATATTTTCTTGAGGCTTATATATAGAGGAGTCTTGTTCTATGTGATTAACATTGAATTACATATGCTTTCATTATTCTCTTCACAAATCAAGATCAAATCCCTATTCTACTCACATTTAGAAATTTCTAATTGTGTTATTAAGTTTTGGGTAGAAATACTTGTGCTTTGGTATTTCTACAACAAGATTTGATTAATCCTTCAAACCATTTGCCGAAAAACCTTTTAGCATCTTAATTTACCGTAGAAGGGGTAAATATTGTTTGAGGACAACGATCACGTGTTTGGGTCTTTGTTCTTGAAGTTTTGTTTCTAGTTTGTTGTTGATTTTGGTGTTGTTTCTCCTCTCCTTCGATTGAAGTTTTTCAACAATCTCAAACAATATTTTTCCTGCGATGCAGAGTGAAACAACAATGGCTATCATAAAGTTGATTAATCAAGACTTAGTGCAATTGGATCGTTTTGATGGCACGAACTTCACTAAGTGGCAAGACAAACTAAAATTCCTCCTTACGGCGTTGAAGATCTTCTATGTACTTGATCAAAAATTGAAAGATCTATCCGAATCATCCGACAAAGACACCGAACAATCAAGGGTGGACAGAAAAAAGCATGAAGATGATGAATTTTTAATTTCTAAGTACTTTGATTTTTAAATTTCTAGAAAGTATCATTTTGCTTCCCCAAATTGATGAATTGCAAGTTTAGTCAACAAGTTGAAGGCGGAGAAAATTGAAATTCCGGAGACCTTTCAAGTGGAGGCAATTATTGCAAAACTCCCCGGTACTTGGAAATGATACCGGAAGAAAATCATGCATAGTTTCGAAGACTACTCTTTGGAACAATTGCAAAAATATTTGCGCATTGAAGAAGAGTCAAGAGTGCGTGATAAGAGTGAACACTCTTATGAAAGCACTTCCAAAGCAAATGCAATAGAGAAAACTGAACCGCCAACAAAATCCAACAAAAAGAAGCCTTCAAGGAACTTCAACAAGTTCAAGAAGAAGACAAAATGAGGTTGTTTTGTGTGTGGCAAAACTGGTCACTATGCAAAAGATTATGGACACCGAAAACAAAACAACTTCGAGGGCAAAGTAAACTCCATCAAAGAAGATAAAATTGTGGTCACCATTAGTGAAATAAATGCAATCAAGGAAAAGGTTCCCGAATGGTGGTATGATACTTGTGCTACAATACATGTATCATTTGATAAATCTTCTTTCAAGACATATCATGAAATTGATGGAGACCAAGAGATTCAAATGGGTAACGAGGTTCGATCTAAAGTGATTGAAAAGAGAAATGTAGATATCATCTTCACTTCCGGCAAGACCGTTACTTTAACCAATGTACTACATGTTCCCGACATAACTAGGAATTTGGTTAGTGAAAATCTCTTAGGAAAATGGGGCATCAAAAGTGTGTATGAATTCAGTAAAATTTTATTATCTCTTAATGAGAAATTTGTTGGAAAATGTTATTCTAGTGAAGGAATGGTCAAATTATGTACCATTGACAATTTGAATGAGAATAAAACAAACTTTGCTTATATTATTGATTTATTTTCATCATGGCATGCTAGATTATGACATATTGAAAAAAGTACTATGAAACGTATGATGAAATATGATTTAATTTCATATGATGAAAATGATGTTTTTAAGTGCAAAACTTGTGTAGAAGTAAAAATGATTAAAAAGCCTTATCAAAGTGTAAAAAAGACATTTAGTATCTTAGAATTAATTCATACGGACATTTGTGAATTAAATGACATGCTAACTAGAGGTGAAAATATGTATTTTATTATCTTTATTGATGATTACACTAGATATATCTATGTTTACTTAATGAAACATAAAAGTGAAGCATTTGACATATTTAAGGTATATAAAAATGAGGTTGAAAATCACCTAAATAAGAAAATAAAAACTTTAAGAAATGATAGAGGTGGTGAATACTTCTCTAGTTATTTCAACATTTTTTGTGAACAATATGGCATAATTCACCAATGTTTGACACCTAGAACACCGGAACAAAATGGTTTGACTGAAAGAAAAAATAGAATTTTAAGAAAATAAAAACTTTAAGAAGTGATAGAGGTGGTGAATACTTCTTTAGTGATTTCAACATTTTTTGTGAACAACATGACATAATTCACCAATATTTGGCACCTAGAACACCGGAACAAAATGGTTTGACTGAAAGAAAAAATAGAATTTTAGTTGAAATGATAAATGTCATGCTTACCTATACTAAGTTGCCATTTAATTTGTGGGGTGGGGCCTTGTTAAGTGCATGTAGGATACTAAATAGAATTCCTTCTAAACAAACTAAGGTTTATTCTTATGAATCTTGGAAAGGAAGAAAACCTAACATTGGATACTTCAAAGTGTGGGGCTGTCTTGCTTATTGTAAGAATACAACCCTAATAGGACCAAGTTGGGTCCAAGAGATATTAAATGTGTCTTTGTTGGATATGTTAGCAATAACAAATCATACAGATTATTAAACTTGGAGACCAATGTGATTATTGAATCAAGTGATGTAGAGTTCTTTGAGGATTCGCTATCTTCGGATAATGAATTGAAGGAAAATCCTTTAGATATCCCTAGCTCAAGTGGAACACAAGATAAAATATCTACTAAAGGTGTTGATAAGTCAAGTGAGCCACGAAGAAGCAAAAGAACTCGAATTGAGAAATCTTTGGGACTGGATGAAATTGATTCTCAACTCATTTCTTTTTACTTAGTAGAAGGAAATGAATTGAATGTCGTAAGAACAATTCCATTTGTTCTACATGTTGAAATTGATCCTAAAACTTATAGAGAAGCTATGACTTCTCGTGATAGCATGTTTTGGAAAGATGCAATCAAAGATAAAATGGATTCAATAATGTCAAATAATAATTGGGAACTTGTCGATTTACCATCCAGATCCAAACCTATTGGATGTAAATGGATATTTAGGAGAAAATACAATGTTGATGGTACTCTAAACACCTTTAAAGCTAGATTAGTAGTCAAATGATATCGACAAAGAGAAGTAATAGATTATTTTGATACATATGCAACTGTAGCTAGAATAACATCGATGAGGATATTATTTGCACTAGTTTCGATACATGACTTGTATGTTCACCAAATGGATGTCAAGACGACATTCTTGAATGGGGATCTTGATGAGGAGGTTTATATGGAACAACCTGAAGGTTTTGCTCTACCCAAAAATGAACATAAAATGTGCAAGTTAGTAAAATCGTTATACGGTTTAAAACAGACACCTAAAAAGTGGCCTGAGAAATGTTTATATTCAAAAGTGTGTGATGATTATGTGATATTTATATGCCTATATGTTGACGACATGATGATTATGAGTAATCACATGGATGGAATAAAAGAAACAAAGAAGTTTCAATCTTCCACATTAAAGATGAAAAATCTTGGACAAGTGAATACCATTTTGGGTATCAAAGTCACGAAGACTAATGATGGTTACCATCTAAGTCAATAACATTATATTGAGAATGTGATAAACAAATTCAAACATGTGAACATAAAGGAAGCGAGTACCCCAATTGATCCAAGTTCAAAACTTGTAAAAAATTATGGAAGAACAATTACTCAATTGAAATATGCAAGTGTTATTGGAAGTCTTATGTATGCAGTTCAATGCACAAGACCAAACATAGTATTCGCAATTAGTAAACTAAGTAGGTTTACTAGTAATCCAGATAATGACCATTGGAAGGGTTCTTGGGTATTTAAAGAAGACCAAGGGCTTATGCCTAAGATATACTAAATTCCCGGCTGTATTGGAAGGATTTACTGATGCTAGTTGGATATCTAGCACGGGTGAAAATAAATCTACTTCCGGTTGGGTGTTCACTCTGGGAGGATGAGCTGTTTCTTGGAAATCAAAGAAACAGACATGTATAACGCACTCGACCATGGAATCCGAATTCGTAGCATTATCGGATACCGAGAAAGAAGATGAGTGGCTTAAGGATCTCTTTCATGAAATACCTTTGGGACCGAAGAATATACTTCAATATCTATCATGTGTGATAGTCAAGCCACATTAGCAAAAGCATACAACGAGGTATACAACGGAAAGTCTAGACATATGAGTCTTAAATATGACTACATAAGGAAATTAATCAAAGATGAAATAATTACTCTAAATTATGTTAAGTCTATCAAGAATCTAGAGGATCCTTTAACTAAACCTCTAAATCGAGATTTAGTAACATCTATATCGAGTAGGATGAGATTGAAACTCTTAAAATAGAAATATTCACCAATGATAGCAACCCTACTTGTCATTACTCAAAAGGTAATCTACGGTTTCAAAGGGTAACAACAAATCATTTGATATGTGGATAGTTTCAGCATTATTCAAATCCGCGATAACCCTATCCCAATTAAATAATGCTGGTTGTTACTGAAGTGAGGGTTGAGCTTCAAGTTCTTAATGGAGTTTAGTGCTAAAGTACAAGCATCTCTAAAAGTAACAAAGATGTTGGAAGAACTTCACCTATACGAACTTTGAGGTGGTGCCGCCTCAATAGAGAGTTAGAGTTTCTCTCTTAAAAGTTCGTCGAAAAGGATGAACGCAAGGCCATAAAAGCGCTAAACGAGTTTAAGGAACTTGAAAACACGTGGTACTTGTGTGTGTATTCTTACCGGTTTTGTCACATGGAATAACTGGTTCAAAGTTTCACGCTACCTTTGATTCCGACTTTACCTTGTTAGAATTACACTATGGTTAGTTTCAAATCGAAAGATATCTAATCCTTAGACATGAGTATCGCTTACATTGAATGTGAGACTTGTTAATTTTGAACAAGTGGGGGATTATTGAGAAATTAATTGTTCAAAACCAACAAAAAAAAATGAAAGAAGGAAAAAAGAAAATGAAAGCTGAGTTTTGGTCCATGTAGACTCCAAAATTAATCGTTGAAGGTGGACACTGACTATCAAAAATAAAATAACTTATCCAATGAAATTGAGTAGGCCAACTATTTCTATCACTCGTCTCACCATTTGACAAATACCAAAAGTAATATGCAGAAGAGAAATGCCAATTTTCTAAATTTTTAGGAAAAGTAAAAAATTCTTCCTAAAGGGACCTCTTTTCATTAACATTCTATCAAGTTTTGATCAGTAGTTTTTTTATTTCCTGGATTAGTAATGTCTAAATGCGAAGATAGAGAGATAGCCTTTTATTTTTTATTTAATTTTTTGATTGTTTATTATGCCCTTGTTTGGACCTCATTCTCCTAAAAATTCATTTTCTTAAAATCATTTTAGTTGCACATTCTTTAATAAAATAATTTTACACGTAAATCGAAAAAAAATTCTTACTTTTTAATCAAATATTCTCTAAAAAATTACTATTCAAAAATACATTCCCCCCCCAAAATGGGGCTCAAATAAGATTTATATTAAAATTAAAAAATTACTATTTTGTTGTTTTAAAAATCGATCAACCTTTACTGTTATTAACTAACGGTCAAATGAATGGTTTAATCCATTAGAACTCTAGGTACGAATTTTTAAAACACTTGGTATTGTGGGTGGTACAAGTGAGAAGTTTGAATCGAGTCTACGACAAAATAAAAGATTTCATACCTTGGTTGTAATTCTCCCAAAAATAAATTATTGTAAAATATATACATATCTAAATTTAGTTGTCACTGAGGTTCCATTTGATTCCCATTATCAAATAATTCTTTTTTTTTTTTACTTATTTTAAATTACACATTTTATTAATAAAATAATTTGCACGTAAATTTTAAAAAAAAAAATTCTTATTTTTTAATTATGTATACTTCAAAAGTTCACCCGTACAAAATTCATCTTTAACTGTTCAACATAAGAATGGGTAGGGTTGGACAAAAGTCCCGAACCAAATCGGGATCGAGCCGAATCGAACCGAATCGAGCGGTTCTTCTAAAATTAAATACCCGAACGGGTACTTGAATCTATAACCGAAAGTTTCGGTTCGATTCTCGATTCTAGACCGAATTTTTTTACATTTTTAAATTTTTTTATATTATATAAATCAAATTATTTAATTTTTTCTAAATAAATTAGCAAATTAACAAATTATTTTCAATTAACAAATAGTTGGTAAGTATTAACAATACTTTAAAATATTTTTATCTCTATAACTTCTAATTTATATTTCTTTATTTTATGTAAATTTGAATGTTTGAAACAAATGAATTATTGATATGGAATGGATCATCGATATTTTAGTATTAGTATTTACTTTTTGGTATTTGTATATATTTGTAAATTAATTTTATTGTACAATTTTTTATTTATATGTTATTAAATTGAACTACGTCAATTTGAAAAAGTAAAATTGAACGTGTCATTAGTTATATTTATTATAAATGTTAAAAAATTTAATAATGGTATGAACTCGAATCAAATTCGAATGGATTCATAATTATATTTGGATCCGGCGATTCTATTTACTAAATATTCGAAATTTTTTGAATTGATTCGAATTTTTTCAAAATCGAATCGAATCGAATCGAATCGGACCATGATAGGGCTGAAGCTCCATCACTTTTTGAAGAACCGCTCTTTAGCGTTCAGTGAAGTCGCACTTTTTGCACCATTTAGGCTTTCTATTTTCTTTACCCTTTTTAAATAGATATTTATCCCTTCACAAATATCTGAGCTCTTCTTCGTCTTCAATGGAGTCCTGTTATCACAATTTTTCTTCTTCACTGAGCAGCATCTATACTCTGAAGAAGCCTCCGTTGTTGCCCATCACAGTAATAAGTACAAATCTTTCTAGTAGTTCGGGTAGAAGATGTTATATTGTCACAAATATGATGAAGCCCTCAATGCAAGAAGCAGCCTCTGCTTTTTCTTACAAGAAATTCATTCACTTTGCTTTGGAAGAAACCAGAAAACATACCCATTTAAGCCCCTCTCCCTTACAGGTAAAAACCCGTTTGCTTATATATGTATGCTTAGTGTATTTCGTGTCCCTTTTTTTTGTTTGTATTAGTTTTATCCACATGGGTTCATTTCTTAAAGATTAGATTTTTCCAGTTGGGAAGATATGCATTAACAAGTTTTAGGTTGTCTAAAAATTAGATTTTTCTTTTCCTTTAATTTATTTTGGAGGACATTCATGGAAATTAATCAGTCTAGGCCTTGGAATTTGTGCCAATTGGTGTAAGGTTTAGTGAAGTTGTGTGGTTATCTTGAGATTGGAGGTGATATTTATAGTAAAATGTTTATAAAAGAAACGTTGTAAGGATTTGAAAGAACAGAATTTGGCAGTGATTTGGATGGCTATATCGAATGCAAGTTTGCTATTGTTGTTGTTTTTTTTTTTTTTAGTAATTAAGACAAATTAATATTCTGCTAACTTCACTTTATTTTACTATCAGCTGTTAGGAATAATCCAATTTTTTTTCATATAAGGCAAACATTCTCTAATGCACTCTGTGTTATCATTTTGTTTCTTAAGCTCGTTATTAGCCAAAACTGAAGAAACATATAAAGTTGCAAAAACTAATTCACATTCTTATTTCTGATTTGTAGCAATTCACGAGTTTTTCTGCCCCATCTACCTATTAGTGATTGATAAAAGGCTTTTCCCTTCTCTTTCTGCAGGAAAATTTCAGTCACTTGATGGCCATGGATGGGAAAACAGAGCTTCAAATGCTCTCTTATGAGGCCCCTAAGATTAGACTATTGCGTAGTTTGTGTGTTGAACAGAGTGACGGAATTCAGGTTAATTTCCATGCAAAAAATATCCTTTATTTTTTTTATAATTCTTAGGTAGATGATCCTTGCTGTCCTCTATCTTGGTTGGTCTTGTAAAGAGATAAAGAAGTTCCAATTTCCACAGTTTAATAAATCTTGTAATTAATTGTAGTTGCTTATTTGATTGAAATGTGATCACCATGCATGAAAACTATATGATTAATTTTTCTTGTTGCTCTTAGATTGACATGTGATCACCATATACAGCTCTCAAGTCAAAATGTAACTTGTTATTTGTCTCTGTAAATGTTTCTCGCATTTCTTTTGGATGCTAAAATGAAGCAGAAGTATTTCATTTTTCTTCACCACTTTTTGTACAGCAAGAAAAACTCCATTTATAATTGATTTATCGGTTTTTTTGTTTCAACCCAAAAACATTGTCTTGTCAAAGTTAAAAGACTTAACATTTATTTACTTCAGCAGTGCTACAGAATGCAGTTAACTATATTTAGTCCAATTGAGAACGTTCGCCTATATATATGGAATTTTCCTTAAATTGCTTTTGTTTAGTGAATTTAACTGCCAATCACTTGGTCAGAAAGATGAAATTGGGAATGTAAATCCTCATTATGCATGTATATCAGACTATTAATCCTAATTTGGAAGCACTGTGTCCAGGTCTTGGATCTTGGTATATTCCCCAGACCAGAATTTGATCTACCTATTTTTTGCGCCAATTTTTTCACCACCGCTAGCATGAACATCATTGTACTGTAAGCTCTCTGGTTTCTTTGATTTTCAGAATTGTCTATTTTGAGTCCAGAAATAGATAGAAACTGATGTGAGTGGTCAATAGGTATAAACTGATTAAAGATCTACAATTACTGTTGTGAATAGGCATTCTTCATAAACAATCAATCTTCAATAGTTGATTGATGATCGAATGCTGACCATCTATATTGATATAAAATAGCTTTGTTTATCTCATTGAATTTTTCATATATCTTGGGGCATATTTTATCTGTGATGTTTAACTATTTACAGGGACCTTAACCCGTTACATGATGTCATCAATCAGAGGGATTACAAGGATAAGTATTACAAGTGCTTAATTCCTCTTGGTCTTAAGTATGCTGAGGTGAATAAATTTTAGTTGTTACTCTTTAATTTTAACTTTCAAAGATTACTGTGTAAATATATTTGCCCCGTCTGAAATCATGGTATGGTTAACACTTAACACAGATTTTGTGCAGCTTTTACCCTGGGGAGGAAAGATTACGAACGAATCTTTGAGATTTTTCTCACCGATAGTTATATGGACCAAATTCTCTCCAAGCGAATCTAAGCACAGTGCTTTATATTGTGCCTTCAAGGAATATCTCAAGGTATGCACGGAAACTGGTGTCTAGAATGTAAAAATGATGGGCTTGCATTCACATGCCATTTAGTCTTTTAAATCTATAGACACATAAACCCTATTGCTGTAGGAGTCTGTTTCAGGTGAACATGAACTTCATAACTATAAGAATATTTGGCTAAGCTCAAAAAGTTTACTTCTTAAAGGAATAAGCAAGTTTCAATAAATCATTTTTTAATTGGTAAAATTTGGAACTAAGTTGCTTATTTTTATAGAAATTAAGAGTTACTTTCACAGTAAGCAATTTTATTTATTTATTTTTTTAACTGAAAAGTAGGAAAACAAAGGTGACATAGTTAAACATGTTTCGAAACTAAAAGTTACTTAAAAGTACTTATTTGAGCTCAGCCAAACATGCTCTTCGTTCACTGTAGTTATTATTTTCTGGTTTCATTTGCAGGTGTGGCTCGAGCTGATGGACCAAGCAACAGAGGAGACCAGAGGTCCACAAATTATGTGCAATCTCGAAGCACAGCATAGGTATCTGTCCTGGAGAGCAGAAAAGGTAAGCGACATTGTTCTTTCTCACATCTGTTGCATTATTGTATTTACGTTTCCCATATGTGTACTGTGGAGTCACGAATCATGTTTGCTATTGGATTTGTTAGACAATTCATGATGAACTTATTAGTGAATAAAAAGCAACTGCAATCTGCTCTAGTAACATAATGGCAGTTTAAGAGCCACGTAAACATTTTCAGATCACTGGGGGAAATGCTTCTTTAACACTTTGATAGGCAAATGGTGCATATTTCATTAGCCTATGATGGTTATGGCTGTAACCATCTGCGTCTCTCTTTTGCGCTGAGTTTACGTGTCTGTGACACCAGAGGTCTAGTTTGTGCAAAGTGCACATGTTCATCTTATCTGAATTTTATGATGTAATTTGATTAAGTTTATTAAAAAGAAAATTCAGGAAACAAAAATTGAAATGAAGGCTGATGGAAAATTGTGAATATCAGGATCCAGGTCATCAAGTTTTGACAAGACTAATTGGGGAGACTCGTGCTAAGGTATCTGTTTGGGGTTATGGAGCATTATATTTTTTATTTCTTTATTTAATTGTTTTACATTGTCATTATTTGGTAGGAAACAATTAGAAAGTTCCTCTTCAATGGAGTTGACGAGCTTGGAAGCAAAACATTTCTCGACTACTTTCCAGAGTATGAGTGCGAGGATGGAACTATAAATCGGAAACGCAGTGTAATTGGAAAATCATTCGAAATTCGACCCTGGGATAGTAGAGGAGAATTTATTGGTGACGGTTATGGATAGACATCCTGCATTTTTTTATCCTCCTCTTCTTGTATTTGAATCGCCATCCTTCTTGCTGTCACCATTATCCTACTTTGTCTACTATCTAATATGTAAATCGCCTCGTCTGCACCAAACTCCTTTCTTCCTATAAATCAAGGGAGCCATTACACTAAAGGAAATGCAGAAATCTCGTGGAAGTCAGTTCGAGAGAAAGATTACGTGATATTCTCATTAGATATTCTAGTTCAGTTTCTCATCCCTCTAACCATGACATTGCTTAAAATTCAGCATGTCTTGCAAACATATGGACCCCATTTCTTGTTTTGTGATATATTGAAAGTGTTGATGGTTAGAGCTTCCTATTTGTAAAAGAATAAAGATATTTAAAGATTGTCGTGAATAGTCCTAGATATTTTTCTCGTAGTTTGATTATCATTATTAGTAGGTTGGTTGCATAATCCGCATAGAACCTTTACTCTTTTAGTTATTTGTTACCCTATAAATTCTCAGCTTGTTTATGTTTGAAAGTTTTGGACACTATGGCTATCCAAGTTCTTGATTCCCATTTTTCTTTTATTTTGATTGCTATGCAAGACTTAACCCGTGTTTGGTGCCCATTGTTTTAAAGTTCTTTTTGCTTTAGGATAATTTTCGATCACATTTACACAATAAAGTATTTTGCACGTAAATTCAAAACTTTTTCCTATATTTTAACTGCAGATTCTCCTAAAAAGAATATTCAAAACTCTTTTTTTTTTTTGGGGTGGGGGGATTGAAATAATGGGCACCATACAAGGGGCTTATTTATAGCATGGAATTTAATTAATTCTTTTTTTTTGATAGTTTTTAATTCCCATTAGGCTACAAGAATTAGGCAGTCCTCCCATTATTCTGAACAGATACAGATACAATTGCTGTAGGTACTATGGAGTCCAACATCACTGAAAAAAACAGTTTAAGAGGTTTACAATAATGTTGCGTTTGGTAGAAATGATTTGATAAAATAGAGTTCTGTCCATTTCCGTGTATCAAACATGCACCGAAACTACAACATAACCAAGAAATCTCTAATTTCTGAATCAACAAGCAGTAGCTTACAGTGTATAGAATGCTCTCTTAGTTGATGATCTTTTGAAGGTTAATGCCAAACATTTGGCAAGTTCATGTCCCCATTTATAAGCAATTAACAATAAGCTGGCAGAAAATGAGCAAACTTTATCTCAAGGGCATTTTGGTCCACCTCTCTTGGTTTTCCAGTTATTGTAGCAAGGGCAAACTTGCTTGTTGCCATATGTACCAGGAGGCACACAGAGACACTTGGCACAGCATTTTTGACAGAAAAACATGCATGGCTTCTTGAATGAAGTTTTTGAGCATCTACCAGTGCATCTAGGTGCACATTCTGCATAAAAAAATGGAGCTTCAATTAGAATATGGGTAAAATTCACTGCAGTCGAACGTATATGAAATTTCGTCTTGATCTTCGAACTTTTTGTTTTGTCAAAAGTGGTCCGAACTTAGCTATTTAGAACTCACTGGAGCTGAGACTGTGTCCCAATGACATTGTACTAAGAGTTTGCTCAACTTAGTTCAGCTCGATTATTTTATAGTTAGTTTAATGTCTAATTGAGTCGAGTACCATGTACTTATATCCCTGTTTGGCTCTCATTATTTGAAATTTTAATGGTTGGAATAGGTTTTTTTTTTTTTTTTGTTGAAGAATGTGTGATTAAAAAAAAAAAATAAATGTTTTGGGGTTACATGTAATATGATTTTATTGGAGAATGTGTGATTGATTGATAAGAAAAAAAAAAAATTGTAATTTTAATGGAAACCAAACAGAGCTAAATATGCCTTCAATTTTAGCAACATCAATAATGTTATGAACAGTAACCCACCTTGAGGCTGGAGGCTCCCCTGAGTAGTGCCATACTGCAGTCGAAACAGTGAAAGTAATATTAACCAAAGGAGGAGGGAAATTATTTGTAGTCGACCTCAAATTATTGAAAACAAAACATAGTTTGTTGCTGCACTAAAGAAAGGCAAAAAATTGTATTTTTATAAGTAGCATCTGCTCTTACCATTTGGCTGTTTCCCTGTGGTTCAACCTGAGAAGCTGGTAGCAAGGTGCTAGAAGCCTACAAAATTTGATTCAAGGCATGTAAAATATGTGTAAGATATAAGACACTGAAGTCATTTTCGGCACACTGAACTAGACAAGATCAAGGAATATCATAAAGTTGTACAAAAATATGATATTATTTCGTCCAGTCGACAATGTAGTTACTTATAGCATGTGAACGCTCTTTTCAGAACTGGCTAGTTAATTTTTTTAATTACCTTATTGTGGCCTAGAATAGCAACCATGAAGAATATTAGACAGAACAAGAAGGTTAGGTTCTTTGCCATTGCTTGGAAAGTATACAAGCCTTGAAGCAAAATGAAAGAGAGAGAGAAAGTGAGAGATCAAGTGTATGAATTTGTGAAGAAAAGCAGCAGCATTTATAGAGAGGGCTGTGTTTTTTAATGCTCAATTGGGTAGGACACAATAGTATCAGAATGAGACATAAAGTAACATTTGGCTCTTTCTGACCCCCTTTACTTTACGTACCAAAGAAATAATTTGGTAGGTTAAGTTTTTGGATGATATAGTTCAATTAGAAGTATAAATTAGGGAAAATTATATGGGTCAAGGGTTATGTTTACCCCAATTCAAAAATTAGGGGTCAAGTTTTCTTGTGCAAAAATCAGGTACTATAATTAATATATAAAAATTATACAAACCCTAATTTCATTTTCAACCCATTTTTCTCTCTCTCTATCCATTCTCTCTCTACAATTTCTCAAACCGTTTTTTCACTTCACCGGTCGTCCTCTTCCATTCATTCACTCTCTGTACAATCTCAATGCCGGTGGCAACGAACCCATCGCCACTGAACGGCGCTTGAGTACACTGCGCACAGCGGCGATTAGGTCGTGGATGGGCACGGCGCTCAGATTTCGTCGTCGATGGGCACGGTACTCAGACCTCGTCGTGAAACGATGAGCTCATAACTCTGAGCGTCGTTGTACACGGTTGCGGAGATGGATTTGTGGTTTCTGCCCTTTTTCTGTGATGGTTTGTGGTGATTTTTTGTTGTTTTTGTAGTAGTTTTGTGTTAATTTTTGAGGTGGTTTGGTGGTGGAGATGGTGATGGTGGTGGTGGTGTAGGAATGGTGTTGGTGGTTGGATGATAGTCGTGCACTTATGGGTGGCGATGGCATTGATGGTGGTTGTGGTGGTTGTGTTGATTTTGGGTGGCAATGGATTGGTGGGTGCCATGATGGTGGTTGTTGCGGTGGTGATGACGGTGATGGGTGGGGGCGTCTGTGACCAACAATTAGGTGTCTGTGACCAATAATTAGGAGTCTGTGACCTAAAATTATGAATCTGTGACCTAAAATTAGGCGTCTGTGACTTAAAATATTTATTTTTAATCTGTGATCAATAATTAGGCGTATGTGACCTAAAATTATGAATCTGTGACTTAAAATTATGAATATGTAACCAGTAAATAAATTCGTGACCTAAAATTATGAATCTGTTACCTAAAATTATGAATCTGTGACCTAGACATAATCGTACTTTATTATTTTTCTTTAATAAATAATTTTAATTAATTAAATACATACCTGATTTTTGAATTTTCAAACTATTTGTTTGATTTTTGAACTAGGGTAAAGATAACACTTTAAATATGATTTTTTTTTTCCCTATAAATTAAGATAGCTTACTCAAGCCATGGGCCCATATAGCCATGCTTGGATAGTCCGAAGACCCTATTCTCTGCAGCCATTAGAGCCTTTTTCGATATCAACCGTTAAAGGACGGAAGTAGAGCTAAGCATCAAACCAAACCCTTTCTATAGTAGATAAAGACTTTGAATAGAAGTCTTATCGTTCCCTAATTATAAAAATTGGATACATGTTTACTCTTTGATAAAAAATAAATGTGATCTATAAGGGGGAGCGTTTAAAAGATGTGTAATCTAATAAAAGAAGTCTATACTTTCTTGAACAGTTTAAATTTTAAATGTGATGTTTTTACGGATTGTAATCTCTCTTAGTTCAAAAAAAATTGCACAGAAGCTTTTGCTTAGGGCTGATAAGAATTGGTGAAACCATGTGGTCTTGTAATTTTTACTCTCTCATTGTTGAAACCCCAATTGGTTTTTCTAAATAGAGACTAAAAGCCTAGCTTCAAATGAGATATGGAGAGAAATTACATCAAGTATTCTTTTTTTTTTCCTTTTTTTTTTTTTTTTTTTTGGATTCGGATGTCACGAAAATCTAGAATTTTTTTCTTAAAAGTGTTTTTGTGTGTAGTGAAATACCAGTCACTAAAAGGCGTTCGATTGCTGGTTAGCATAGTAAAATTAAAGGGATGTCAAGAAGACATTTTTATAGATCAGCAGGATAGAGTTGAGATTTAATTAATTTCAAATTTTATAGATTTAGAAATATGAGTCGAATGTCAAGTTTGACATCGTACTTATGCAATTCAAGTTTGTGTGAATAACATGACGAAAGATAAAATGGTACCAGATTGGCAATTTATGGAGGATTTGTAATTGCCTTGATATCATCCATGTGCAATGGAAAACATGAAGGCGATGGGAAGGGCATCAACATGTGCAATCACATGCCTCTCTTGGTACATAAGGTCACCTTTCAAGTACCCCACCTCCTCTCTAATTTCAAGACAATTTTAAAGATGATGAATTAATTAAACATGTTATTTCAAACTGACAAATTATCTGAATTTAAGTCTTCGATTATCAATTTTTGAAATTTTTGAACTCACGTGTCATGTGTTTGATGAAAAATATAAATCTTGCTTGTATGCGTTGAGTCATGATGAAGATATAATTTAAATGAATAAATATGTTTTGTCTGTTTAACAGATAAAACTTTTAGATGAACTGATTCGATCACCTACCAATCGGCAAAAGAGTAACTAAAGGCAAGGAGAAGGGATGTGTATTCTCAAATAGGGCTTCTAGAGAAATTATTTGCACATTGAGGCTGCATTTGATGATTAGAGTTGGACCTTTTTCTGCTTTTTGTCCTTGTGGTGGGAGTTTAGGGCCTTCTTATCAATCCATTTTCTTCTCCCCAACACTAGTTGAAGCTCATGCTTGCACGTGGCTTCTTGTTGTAAATGTTGTACGTATGTAAGATGTTCGTGAATTGCCCTATCTTTCACTACTATAATAATTGTTTTGAGCAATAGAAGTAAACTTTGGCCCATTTATGAGAGAGAGTTTGTTATGCTTACGTGACAGGTCACAGGCTATCAATTAAGCAAAATGTCATATAATACCAATTCTTCGAGGTGACAAGCCCAGCTACCATGGCATCGACCCCCTTTTATTCTATGACATTGAGAGTGCATCCAATGGCTCGTTAAAGACAACCTTCGTGATGACTTAACTTCATATAAACATGCCACTACTCTTACTCGAGACAATCAACATGTACCCAATCTTTAGCCACATGGACGGACCTTTGGAGTCTAAGGCAGTTAGAGTCTGAAGTTCGATGTCTTATGCTAGCTATAGCCTGACACTTGAGTCATGGCGATGTGATTATTGTGACATTTTTGCAAGAACGATTGGAGGTCAAATCCATCATTTCCTGTCTTGAACAGCGTGTGGGGATCGCAGACTTATAATGTCTAGGATGCGATGTGGTGATATGATTGAGTTTAACTAGTGAGCTGTTGTGATAAGACTACGTGTAACACATCTGAAGAGTGTCAATGCGTTCTCTTTGCCTATAAATACTTACATTTGATGACATTATAATGAAAAATAAAAAAAAAATGATACACCACTCACTCTACAAATATAAATCTCAATTCTTGCTTTTCTTTTCCATTCATGTGGCACCTGCACTCAATATATTTTATCGTCCATTTCAATGATTTGAGTCTTGGAGCATTCGATCACGACATCCCCCGCATTTGTTTGGAGATGTTTCGATCCTGCGCTTTAAGGTGTGTGTTCCAAGTGCACATGTTACTTGCATACGGGAGAGTAGAAGATGGGCTCTGTCGGCTCATTAGGTCTCTTCTAGATTCAAAGCTCAACATAATTCCTTTTAGAAAGGGCTTATTTTCATAAGAAAGGAACCTTAAAGAAGTTACTCTTAAGGGTCCGTTTGATATACTGTTTCATGGAAGTTGGAATTCGAACTCCAACTTCCACTTTATGGCTGTTTGATAGCCATTTTTTTTCTAGAAATTCGAATTCCATTTTTGGCCTTTTTCCACCTTTTCAAGGAATTTGAATTCTCACCTATAGGTGAGAATTGAAATTCCAACTTTTTTTTTTTTTTTTTTCAATAGAACCAAATTATAAGATGAAATGTAAAAAAATGTATTACTTTAATTGACAAATTCCATGTAAAAACAAAGGAAAACGAAAAAAAAAAAATTCCTCTTTTTTTTTTTTTTTTTTTTTTTTTTTTTGCAATCTAAACAAATTTTGTCCCAAATCGAAAGAAATTTTATTCATTTAATTGATAATTTTCATGAAAAATAAAGTCAAATGGACATCAAAAGTAAGGTAAAAAATTATACCAATCAAACACCTTTAATTACAATTCTCAGTAAAACAAATTCTAAGCAATTCAATTACCTGCAATTTATTTTCTTTCTACCCAAATTCCATCTTTCTATTAAACGGATCCTAAGATAACATTTAGTGGGCAGTACTCTACTAAATGGAAAATTAAGCAAATCCATTCCTTTAAATTTTACATTTTAAAAATAAGAAGTGAAACTTTACATTTTAGAAATCAGGTGTTAATAAGATTAATTAAAATTATATATCTATACATTGGTTTTTGGTTTGGGCCAGTTCTCGTTTGAGATTACTTTCTCATTTTGAAAGGGCGATCAAAGTGGAAAATTAGAAAGAGAAATGTTATTTAGAAAGAGAAATATATATTAGTATTATATTTATAATGATTTAATACCTGGTTTTTGAATTTTTTTGACAAGATTGGTAATTGTGAAATTGTATTCTTAACGTATTTTAGTTATGTATTTTCCCTTAATTTTAACTTGTAAAGTACTAATTTCATATTTGACCTCTATATCTTAAAATTATTATTTTTTAACATACATTTTATAGGATCCATAACTTCAATTAACTTTTATCACTAAAAACTTATAATTATTTTTTAATCAAAACCAAACATGGGCTAAGAATTGAACTCAATTTACCAGAATGCTCATTTCAACTAGTCATTTATGATAGACATTGTTTTGTCAATGGGCTTCAATCTGAAACATGCCTTTCATAAGGATGTAAAATGAGTCGGATCAAGCCGGCTCGCAAGTCAAAGATCATGGCTCAAGCACAACCCGAGCAAAAAATGGCTCTAGTTTTTTTGGCCAAAGTCGAGCCAAAACTTGGACGGAAAACTAAGGGTGCGTTCTCTTCGTGTTTCTGTTTTGTGTTTTGAGTTTTGAAATTCGTTTTGTATTTTGTGTTTTCAGTGTCTGTTTTGAAATTACTGAAAATGCGTTCTTTTTGTCATTTTGAAAAACAGTTTCTCAAAACAGAAAACACAAAACGCGTTCTCTTTGCACTTTTTTAGAATAGAAGTTGATAATATTTTATTCAAGAAATATTTTTCAATTAATTTTAATAATTTACTGTTAATATAGTATTAAATAACATATAATTTTGAAGTTTGTTGATGTTGATACTTTTTTTAAAAAAAAAAATATAAAAACACAACCTGTAAATTTAGCAACACAAATCATTTCAACTATCTTTACTCATCAAATTACAATGCTGAAGACTGAGGACAATACGAGGGTATTCTACCAAATCTTCATAATGTTTGCATCAATTCATATACCCCCATGTTGATAGAAGGTGTATGATCAATATGGATAGAAGAAACAAAGCCTTAATGAACCTTCAAGTGTACAGAAATTATAGAAAACACAACATAGGGGAACCTGCATTATCTATGAAAAGTTCTGAATTTGTTTTTGTTGAAATGATCTTCAAGAAAAAATCTGATATGAGCATTCTGAACGAAGTTCAGAGATCAATTAAAGAGAGCATTATTCATGGAAGGTTCAGATATTTGGTAGACAGCTCGCATATTATTCCAGGTAAGCCCCATTCAGAACTCAAAGCAAAAGTTACAGGGTTCATATCTGTTACTCGGTGCCTAAAGCATCTCCGGATTGTTATATCATCCATCATAGTATCTTTGAACAGAAAGCACTCTGCTCAATCCAACATGAACCGAGTAAAGCATCAGGCCTGGAGAAATGCAACTGATTCAGACTCTCTTCATCCAAGATCCAACTTTGTTCAATACCTATGGCAAGAAAACAAATAAGAAAACAATTCATGCCCTGCTAAGATAATTAATGCAATAACTTAAAGCTAAAGCTCAGCACAATTGATGCAACATGTTGATATTTCTTTTTCTTAAAAAAATCCAAATCAAATTAAGCACTTTTAACAGAAATCGACATCAAACAATAAGTTTTAAACCATTTTTCGCAAAGATTAATTAATGCCTAAGAAAATTATGCTGCAAATTACATTTGGCATCAATATTACAGATTGTTTTAACAGGATAGTCTTACTTCACAATTCAAAGCATAGATGGATGGTTAATGCAACACGTGCTTCTGAATAGATGAGTAGAGTATGATAAGATGCTAGAGGAGATTGGTTTAAGTTAACTGTCAAAAAACATGAACCAGAATTTCTTAGGAGAAAGAAAAGTTATATGATTTGAGACCGAGTACAGTGGATGTAAAAAGAAAATGACAGCACTGAGAATGCGTGAAAACATTTTAAATCCAGTTTAAATAAGGCTTCTTAAAAAGGTTACTTCGAATGGACTTCACAGGAATTCCTTCCAAACTAATGATGAGGTAAGGGAAAGATGGCTAAGCAGTTAAAAAAGCTTTGATTGTGGTAGGAGGATTACTTATAAAGAAATACATACCGACTTCAATTATTTGAATCTAGATAATTAATAACCAGCAACACCAAAGAATAACTTCTAATAATACATATAATCTGCTAGAGAGTTAATCACATAGCATGACATTTTAAATACCACGGGATTACACTGCACTTCGTTCTGAACTGGTTCAGCCAAGGCTCCAGTAGTTTCCACAGAGTTTTCATTCCCTTCATAAATCTCTATAGATTTTGGCAGCAAATAACAGGAACCATCCACATGACCTGTCTGCCCTGCTTCTGCATTCTGCAATTTGGAGATGGATATATAATACAAACCTTTTCACATACAAATCTAAACTGAGTCACTTTGTAGCTCTGTGATAGCAAATAAGCTGATCTTATTTTTTAAAATTGGGCTTTTTTGGCAGTTCTAAGCTAAAAAGATGGTATTTCTGCAGGCTAGGCTTTTACATTTGATCTAATATCGATATAATAGCTTAATACACTCCCTACATCACTTCATTGCTCTCATTTCTGTTTTTGTCTTCTTATTTTTTTTTCTTCAAACCCTCTTTCCTTGGGTTCATTTAGACTTCTCCCTATTCGGCCTGGTGAAGAAAAGCTGATTAGAACCTTACTCAATCACCAACGATTCTCCTTTGAGAACCCACAGTTCAGTGATCCACATGTGAAGACAATGCTCTTTTACAAGGTCATTTCTCCAGGAAACTATAATTGGTGGAAATTTGGCTTCCGACCAGCAAGAGGTACCCAGTTTGGGTGATCTGATTATTCTAACTAATGTTTTTTTTTTTTTACCTATTTTTGATATTTTTACAATGTTTTTATGATCTATAATTTTAAAAATATTTTCTACAGCAGAAAAGCTTTGACCACTCCAAAAAGAATAAAGCTACACTAAACATTTATCAAGAACACAAAATCATGGCTGAATTGAATTCAACTAAAAACTCATACTGGATGCAATGATGAATGAAAGAAAGTCAATTCACAGTGAGCAAAAAGCCAGATTCCTAATCCTGTCGTCTACCACAAAAATAGCTTAGGATCCCTCCCACATTTCACAAAAATTCCATGTTTTTCAAGAGTTGTTATCATTAGCAAACACACAGCACCAAACACATTTCTCTTCCCCAATTAAAAACTAGTCTCCATACTTCAATTCCAGTCTTAAACTAGTCTCCATTAATTTCAGCTGATAAACGGCAACAATTTTAATAAATCTTTCTCCTCAATCGCAAACCTTTAGATATAAATTAACAGCCGACTGAAAATGCCCAAAAATTCAAGAAGTAGAGAAAAAAGCCCTAAATTTATTTCTATTAATCTAGCCTTTCATTTCTGTTTTTGTAATTCTTCATCAATCGAGCACATAAGCATCGATTACAAATCTAAGCATATGAAAGACACAACAAGCTAGATGAATAAAACATACCGTCGCCGTTCAATTTCAGTTGCTTCAGCTACGGCGGAAGCAGTCAAATTTCAGCCCACGAAGAGACAGACCGGGGAATTCTTCGACAATTGCGGCACGATGGAAACGACACACAGCTTGACACCAAACGCGACCGGTGGAAAGACTACAGTAGACGGGGGAGAGAGAGCGAAGACATAGTGAGAGCGAAGAGAGAGATGTGTGAGGGCGAGAGAGATGAGACTGACGGAAATTTTGGGGGAAATGTTTTGGGCGTTTTGAAACCGTTTCGCGTGTTTTCAAAATTAAAGCGTAAAAAATTTTTGTGTTTTGAAAAATTCGTTTTTCAAAACGGGAAAGAGAACGCGTTTTCGTCATTTTGAAAAACAGAAAACAGAAAATGACCCCAAAACGACAAAGAGAACGCAGCCCTTGGCTCAAGTTTTATGCAAACTCGATTTTTTATTTTTTCTATTTTTTGTATTTTGTGTGTGTGTGTGTGTGTGTGTTTTTTTTTTTTTTTTAAATTAAAAATCAAGCAGCTAAGCAGATAGCTGCCTTCCTATAGCATCTATGTAGCTATCTGTCCGAAGCAAACAATCGTCAGTACCTGAAGCAGCATGTTTCGGGCATGCACCTAGGCCTGTGATACTAGCCAAAATTGGCCTGTGCCACAGCCATTTCAGCCTGCCATGCGGGCTAGCCTATGTGGTGAGCTACAAGGAGCGGCTTAGGCTCGAACCATTATCCATAAAGAGGCTCGGTTCCTCATCAAGACGGCTCGAAGTTTTTACGAGTTCAATCGCGGGTCATCTGACTCGACGAGTCGGATTGACATCCCTAATCTTTCACAACACATAACCCGTAAATCATAATGGACTACCCATGAACTATCTACTAGCCACCCAATTTGTGGCCTGGTTATGTGATGTGGGCTGCTGGTTGCCCCATTATTATTATTGAGTAAATTGTAGCTTCCGTCGCTAACTTGTAAACAATTTTACACTATTCCTAACCTTTCGTAAATTAATGAGTTCCATCCTAATCATAGTTTCCTCCCCAACGTTGTTGTTAAGTAGGCATAAAAGACATACTTGCCCTCAACTTTAAAATAAACAAATAAAAAACAAAAATGTTATCTTTCTCCTTCAATAGACTCCCCTTCCCCATGAAAAGAAATAGTAATGCTATTTGTAATGAAAATTATCGGTAGTCGTCTTACATGACATACATATGACAATTTGTGATTTGATGTATAAATCAATAAAAAATTACCACATTAATACATCAAATCACAAATTGTTAAATATATGCCACGTATAATGATTAGCAGATAGTTTTCACTAAAATTACTCAAAAAAAAGTGAGTAGTAAGCCGACGTGGCATTATCCATGGCCCTTATGGCACGAGTAGATAAATTAAGACAAATTATTTTGTATGTACAAATTTTTTATCAAATTTTATACAGAGTCTTGTGATTTATTGTTGTTAAAAACTGTTTTTGACAGCAGCAAATCTATTTGAAACAATTGTATTTTCTATATAAAATTCGTTAAAAAAATCTCAATTAAGACAGCCCAACCCACACGTTATGTACTGAAATCGTATGTTGTGAAAGCCACGATTTGGCACCGCAGAAGATTACAGAACAAAAAAAAAAAGGATATAACAGATTACAGCAAAAGATAAGTAAAAATCAGTACTCTTCTCGAGTTCGATTATGGCGCTGTGTTCTGCACAGACAACTGCATCGTGTTCATCTTCTTCATCGACATTATTTTCTCTCTCTAGTTTTCAATCTCTGAACCCATTGAATCCAATTCTCTTTTCCAATTCTTTGAGGCCAAAACCACATTTTTTACTGAGAAATAGGAGTGGCTACCGCAAATTGAGTGTAACTGCAACTGCCACTGTTGATTCTGGAAATGGCGCTGTTGTTATGGTGTCTGAAAAGCAGGAGAAGAGTGAGAGCAGCTCCAGCAATCCCTATGGCAGGCAGTTCTTCCCTTTAGCTGCTGTTGTTGGCCAGGTTCCTCTAGTTTCTCCACCTCTGCAAATTTAGTGAATGTATATCTAAATTTTTAGTTTAAGATGAGGAATTGATTTGAAAAGTCTCTTGATTTATTTCCTTTTCGGAGCCAATGTATTGTTCTACATTTCTATACTTGAATGATTATAAAAAATCAACTGAATCGGCAACATGAGCACGCTGAATTTTGGGTTTTTCATCTTTAACATATAGTGTAAAAAAAACTCTCGGTGTGACGGTGGCCCAACTTTGAGCAAAGTGTTGTTTTGGTCATGCAACTTTATGCATTTTGTTTCAAGTTGGTTGTTATAGTTGCAATTTTTATTCATTCAGGTCACCGCCTTAGTCTTTGTTAGTTGAATTAATGGAAAACCTTAAATAAATCACGGCATAGATGACGTTGCAAGATTTTGCCATTACAGTGTAGCAAGAAAAACATTGTTGGTCACCCAACTTTAAGTAAAGTGTCATTTTGGGCACTTGACTTCATTTTGTTTCAACTTGATCACTAAAGTTACATTTTGTTTGAAATCAAGTCAATTTGATCATGACATGGCTAATAGGGCGAGTTTTTTTTTCCGTTGAAGGGTAATTTTGGTACTCCCAAGTTATTTTATCATCACTATCAGTTTTTTTTTAAGTCTTGATGTAAAGTTATTACAATAAATTAAGTACTTTTTGTATATTCTTTCTTATTAAGTCCCACAATTATTTGGGATTTTCAATGTTTTGAATAGTGAATTTTTGGAGAATGCGTGATTAAAAAGTATAAAAATGTTTTGGTTTACGTGCCAAATATTTTTTTGTGTGAATATGTGGTTGAAAATGAGTATGTAGAAAAAAAAGTTTTAAAATAAAGGATTCAAACAGGGACTAAGTGTCAATATGGGTTTTCTATACAGGATGCTATTAAGACTGCTCTTTTACTTGGGGCAATAGACCGTGAGATAGGTGGAATTGCAATCTCTGGAAAGCGAGGAACAGCGAAAACAGTAATGGCACGTGGCTTACATGCAATTCTGCCACCAATTGAAGTTGTTGTTGGTTCAGTTTCAAACGCTGATCCTGCCTGCCCTGAAGAGTAAGGCTAATTGTTCACATTAGTAAGCGTAAAAAACCTTTGTTGAACTCAATTTAGAGGTAATTCCTCTTCATGCTTCATAGATATTTCAGAATCCTTGTAATTGTTCCAACATCAGAATTCGGTAGACCAAGTGTGCAACTTCGAGTTCTTTTCTGAGATTCGCCAGAAAGGTAGAAAAATTGAGAGATGTAATGAAGAATTGCCATTGGGACATTGACAAGTCTCAAATTTTACATATAATTGAAAAGTGTTAACTTGAAGCAAAACTTTCAAATGGCAATAGGAACGTGAGGGGAAGAATAAAGGTCCTTGATGGTGAACAAGGACTGGTTGAGTTTATCATCTCGATGGATGCACTTAAGAGGCCGAATCAAATAGAAACTAGAAACCAGAAGCTTTAATTGATTACCATGACTTTTCATATTCATATTTTGAAGTCGCCATAAACTCTAGATACATTTCTCCTTCCTTGATAAAAGTACAGAATGGTATCGTCTAGTATTCTGAGTTTATATGTCAGTCTCCACTCTTTCATTCAATACTCTAGTGGTTGAATATATCTTAAGAAGTTGTGAAAATGGACATGATGCTGGTTAAGGATGACGTGGAACCCGTTTTTAAATTAGGAGACCTTGAACTAGATTGAGGCCTTCTTTGTCACCCATTTTATTTATGGTGCCCATAAAGAAATAGTGATATTTGTAAGAGTGTGTAATTCTTGTGTGTGTGTGTGTGTAAGTGACATAAGTAACAGTTGTCCAAAATCAACTTGATTTCTTGATTTACATACCAGGGGCCATTGCTTAGTGAACAGCTCCATTAACAGAACCTTAATGTACAACTAGAGTGAAAGAAAGCTACTTTCAGTTGTATCCTGTTCTATAATTGAGCTTTGTGCATTCATTTTTATGATTTCATCTTCGCAATGCATCACTAGACTCTAAATGTTAAACATGTTGTTTTCTTTCTTCATACTTTAAGGTATCTTGTTCATTTATCACATCAAATAGTAAATATTTAATAATGGTTGAAGGTGGGAAGATGGCCTTGCTGACAGAGTTGAGTATGACGCTGCTGGTAATGTTAAGACCCAAATAGTCAGATCGCCTTTTGTTCAGGTAGTTTTGGCCAAAGAAATTTTCTACATTAAATTTTCTTTTCTTTGTTAATCCCAAGTGCACTTGTGCTGCAGATTCCACTCGGAGTCACAGAAGATAGATTAATAGGATCTGTTGATGTTGAGGAGTCTGTAAAATCTGGAACAACTGTTTTCCAGCCAGGGCTTCTTGCAGAAGCTCATAGAGGGGTTTTATATGTTGATGAGATTAATCTTTTGGATGAGGGTATCAGTAACTTGCTCCTTAATGTCTTCACAGAGGGAGTCAATATTGTAGAAAGGGAGGGGATCAGCTTTCGGCACCCATGCAAGCCACTTTTAATTGCTACATATAATCCTGAAGAGGGTTCTGTGCGCGAACATCTACTTGATCGCATAGCAATAAATTTAAGGTAAGACTAGCAATCATCTTCTAAGCATGTATTTTTTATTTGATACGCAATTTGCTCACTATTAGATGCTTCAATGAACTAATTAATTACGTGGCTCTTTGAAATACATCATTTATGTACTGTTGGCACCTGATACCTTGATTGAAATTTTTTATCATTTAAATATTAGTAATATTACAGGGCAATTAATCTTGATATGTGGCTTTCAGAATATGTTTACTTTCAAAGTGTCCATTTGGAGCCAGTATCACATAAAATCAATTTTCCATGAAAAATAAAGGTACAAATAAAATTTGAATTGAAAAATATATAGCATGTAAGGGAGTCAATAAAGCCAGATCCAAACTCTGGCATAACTACGTGATTCTGATTCTCCATGCTCTTGGTCTAATGTTGACTCTGTTTTTTGCATTTGACTAAGTGAATTTGACACATGAATACATAACTCCACCTTGCACTGGCCTGATTATGCACCAACGGTGGCGTGACTGGTAGTCTTTTCAATCCCAACACTAAAAATAGCATAATTTGCAATTAAAATTTGAAGTTGACAGAGACTTTCAAGTGAGAGTAAAGGAATTCATGTTTTCAATTATATGACTTCCTTGTCTTTACTTTTAATTCTTATTCATATCCTTTTTTCTCTGATTTGTAAAACCATTTCCTATGGTGTCACCATTCTTCTGCAGTGCAGATCTTCCAATGAGTTTTGAAGATCGTGTTGCAGCTGTTGAAATCGCGACGAAGTTTCAAGAAGGAAGTAGTAGTGTTATTAAAATGGTAGAGGAAGAAATGGACTACGCCAAAACTCAGGTAACTTTGGTATAATGACATGTGAAGCGGCAGTTATTTGGCTAAAATACTGGATGCTACCAAATCTTTAGCAGTGAGGTTCGCTTTTATTTGGAATCAAAACAGAGGGAAAATCACATCATAGATTGGTATTTGACATTGAAAGTTAAAACATACAACAATTACTTAATAAACCAGTCCAAGGGAGATTGAAAAATGAAGAAAATGGAAGTTGCTCTAGTTTTTATTTGCTCTCTCCTCCATTTAGAAAGCTTATAATGTGATCTCAATGATGCGCCAGTTGTAGCCTATTTTATAATTCTTACAATTAACTATAACTGGATAAAATTAAGCTGAACGACACCTACACTGGCATTGCAAATGCTTTCTTATGAAAGTTCCAAGAGTATCTATAATTCTGCTAATATATTTTGAAATTAGCTCTAATTTTTTGAGGGGATGTTATTTATTTAACTTTTTGCAGTCTTTAGCTGAAACTGCATGTGAATAAATCGCTTCGGTGCTTGATTTGTTTTACTACAATGTATTTCATTTCCCTAATGGCAAACATTATGTTTGTTGTTACATGCAATATAATACTTGAATAACAATGGTTTTCTAGTTTTTTCCCTGTAGATAATTTTGGCAAGGGAATATCTAAAGGATGTAAGTATCAGCAGAGAGCAAATAAAGTACCTTGTTATGGAAGCCCTTCGAGGTGGTTGCCAGGTTCTTAATCTGAAACTCTTCCTGATTTCTATTAAAATGAGCTTCAGTGTGATTGATGTTTATGTAGCAGATTATGTATAAAATTGAATGAAAAAGAATTACACTTTCCAGTGAATGAGAGATTCCTCGCCATTATTTTCCTGTGTATACCCTCTTTTTTTTTTCTTTTTTTTTTTTTTTCTTTTTTAATTTCTAGCTGGGGTTCTGAGAAAGTGTGTCTGACATGTTTTTGATGTCATAAATGGAGGTGAAAATAAACTGAAACACTGTTTTTTTCATTTTCTTATACGAAAATTATGGTATATGGATGAACTAAGAATTTCAAGTAGTTGATTTTGACCTGTGTATTTTGTTATGAGGATCATCTGATGGCTGAAGCCACCTATGCATATTTAAGCTACTCTATGCAACCCATAAAGAAGAGATACAGCAGTGTTCCAGTTCCTTATGATACCTTATTTTAAATCAATATATAATAGAAAAAAGTTCTAGGAATGTGAATCTGATGAATTAGAGTATTCTGAAGGTTCTTATATTTTTGAATCCTATATAACTTATTTGAAGAGCTGTTTTGAAATCTCAGGGGCACCGAGCTGAATTATATGCTGCACGTGTTGCCAAATGTTTAGCTGCAGTTGAGGGACGTGATAAAGTCAATGTGGATGACCTAAAGAAAGCTGTTAAGTACCGTATTGCATGTACTCCAGACTTGTTGCTTTAGATTTTGTAGCTGTAGTGAAGCTATTCTGCAACGATCTGCATAAACCAATGTATCTTGTTTCATATTGCAACTTTAGCATGTGTTAACTATTCCAAGACAGTTCACCATAGTCAGTAGTGGCTTCCATTAATTTTGGATATGGGGAAGCATGAAAGAAATTTTGATTGGAGAAGACACGCTCTATCTACTTCCAACAAAATAACTATTTACGTAATGTAAATAAAAAAACAGTCAGCAAATAACCAAAACATTGTGCCATAATCCAACTTTAGAATGTGTCATGACACAGATTAGTAGATGTGGATTTATTTGCTCAAAGCCACCACTGATGAAAAAAATCCCACCGCCACTTGATAGTGTTACTGTATATTGAATTCTCTGATAATTTTGATGTTCAAGTTCTCTAGAATGTATAAGTTACTATTTCTTAATATGTTTAAAGCCATTGCAGACCCGGAAAAGAGTTAATAAGATAATTTATATAGTTCTTCAGAACCCAGTGAGTTCTTAATAATTCTACAGCCGTATCAAGCATTGTCTCTGAGACAATATGACATGCATCAATCTAGTATTAGGCTTCATTTCCAAGTTGTATCTAGTTTGGACTGGTTTTGATGGTGTCCTGATAATGCACTTAAACAGGTAGAGTTGGTCATCCTTCCGCGCTCCATCATTAATGAAAGCCCACCTGACCAACAAAACCAGCAGCCACCTCCACCTCCTCCTCCTCCTCCTCAAAATCAAGATTCTGCAGAAGAACAGAATGAGGAAGAAGAAAATGAAGAGGTTCATGTGCTTGTTTTCAACTCCATGTTGTTTTAAAAGATTATGCCTTACTTGTAAATGCTTTTTCTAGTATATTTATGTTACTTTCTGACTCTTAACTTGGTTTTCCTAATGCAAAATATTTAAATTATCAACAAAACAAAATTCTATTTTAAGAGGATTCTTTTCCCAAAATTTGCGCCCTTTATGGACAGAACATTCACTTGATAACAGGATGATAAAAATGAAGAGAATGAGCAGCAACAGGAACAGGAACAGATACCTGAAGAGTTCATTTTTGATGCTGAAGGGGGTCTGGTGGATGAGAAACTTCTCTTCTTTGCACAACAAGCACAAAGACGCAAAGGAAAAGCTGGGAGAGCAAAGAACGTTATATTTTCTGAGGATAGAGGACGATATATTAAACCGATGTTTCCGAAGGTTGCATCCCTAATACATTGTATCTTCCCTTTAGCTACTAGATATATCTGCTAACTCACTATTGGACTCAATTTATAGCACCCAATATGAAAATTAAATGTTTTGCGAGTCAAATTTATTTTCTTTACTTTTTTTTTTTTCGCCTTTTCGAGTCTTTGCTTATATGAAAGTTAGCTTCCTTTAAAAGTCATCCTTTTTTTCATTTCAACTTCTCTTAGAAAGCTATTTGATTGTAATCAGGGTCCTGTAAAGAGATTGGCTGTTGATGCAACTCTAAGAGCAGCTGCACCATATCAAAAGTTGCGAAGGGAGAAGGATATACAAAGGAGTAGGAAAGTGTATGTGGAAAAAACAGACATGAGAGCAAAAAGAATGGCTCGAAAAGCAGGAGCTCTGGTAGAGTTTTTCTAATCACATTCAAATTTTTATTTTTTTAATTCATCTCTATATTCTCTTCTTCCAAATCCTCTAGAAACTTTTTTGATATCTTCATCATTTTCTTGCTTCTAAAAGATATTTATCTGTTTGCATAATTGTGATGGAAGAGTTTGTTAAAATTTCATAAAAAATTACCCTAATATTAACTATCCCAAAGTAAATAGAAAGAATTAATCATGAGTTATTCAGAAGCTGTAGTTTTTCTATATGCTGGTGACTACCAGACTCTTCCTTGCATGACAATGAGACCAGTTCAATGTAAGCGTTTGTAATTGGGAACAACTAAAAATACTGATATTAATGCAACTCAAAGATGAGCTATGAATCAATGACCAAGAATCTTGTGGTTTATGGATCGAATTTCTTGGAGTAATATATACTTTGAAACTCAGTGGGATGTGAATTTAACAGTTGATAAACAAGATCAGTTTTTAGTAGAAAACTATAAATCCTGACACAGTTTAATTTTCACCAACTCCAATTCATGGCAGGTTATATTTGTGGTTGATGCTAGTGGGAGCATGGCATTGAACAGAATGCAAAATGCGAAGGGCGCAGCACTTAAATTACTTGCTGAGAGTTATACAAGTAGAGATCAGGTGCAGTTTCAGTGAGTTCTGTAATTTCAAATTTTGGCTACTAGATAATCTTAGCTGTTCGCTTGTCTCGTAAATTTTAACCGTTACAATAACCAGTCTGGGGATAATAGACCAACAACTTCAAATTCTGATGAAGAGTGATTAGATTCTTGTAAAAGGGGGAAAAAAAAATTCTCACAACAGATTACTTTATGACACAAAATTGGTGGTAAGACTTTTGGATGCTGTATCTTGCTTGGTTAATAGTTTACAGATGTCAAAATTGAATAGCTTGTTGGTGATGATTGCAAACTCCACTCAAACGATTGTTCAAGCAAATGTATTGTAGTCATGGCCTTGCACCAATTTTGGTGCCAAACTGGATGGATGAAATATTTTCTCTCTATGTTCGCTAGGATCAGATATAATAACCTATCCAATATGCAGGGGTGGAACCAGATAGGGTAAAAACACTTCACCATCTATTCAATCCCATTTACCAAATGTGGGATATATGTTTTACAATCTGGAGACCATCACGTGTGATGTCAGTTTCTAGTGTGAGAATTGGTCAATCTAATCATAGGTCTAGGAAAATTCCTTCTGACTGGATTATGATTAATTACAATCTCAATGCTCTTCTGTGTAGCAGAGAGAGATAATCACTGTTAAGGACCAAAGGAGAACTACCATTCATAGGACTATGTAGTGGATAAAAAATTAATAATAGTTTCAAGTAGATGGAAAATTTAGAACTTATGGTTTATGCACGTTGTTTAACGTTGAACTGGGATATATTTCATTTTGTAAGCACCCAAACTTTATTCCTCAAATATACTTGGTTCAACTGTCCCGTTCTTAACCAAATCTGAGATTCATCAAACTTCTACATTTTGGATACATGAAATTCCCTAAATATTAATGTTTTTCTTCTTTCATTTTCCTCGCAATACTGCTAAATCTAATATAACCTATGCAAATTGACTTACAATCTTGTTTAGAAAAGTTGAACAGGGGACAAACTAAGGGACTTTTAAGTTGGTTTCCCGAAACCTGTTTTTTCTTTCAAGCATTTGAATGCACCATTTCCTGAAATCTTCATAGAATTGAAAACCTGTGTTAAAGTTTGATTAATTTAGTTATTCCCCCTTTTGATCCCTTAGTTTGATGGGGTTCCTAGCAACATTCGATATTCTTCGAAGTTGTTTGTTCATATGGTCTATGTGAAAAATGCCTCAGAGAATGCACAAGATGCACTCTTCCTGCATCCCCTCTACCAAGCAAATGTTAAGTGGATGGGAAAATGAACTTATTTTTCATATGCTCATTGATGATTTCTTAACAGGTTGCTATCATTCCCTTCCGAGGAGACGCTGCAGAAGTTCTCTTGCCTCCTTCCAGGTCAATTTCTATGGCAAGAAAACGTCTCGAGAGACTTCCATGTGGTGGCGGTTCTCCCCTTGCCCATGGTCTTACCACGGTATGCATCAACTTTGACTATTTCTGGCATCATAATTTGTATTCCTTTTTCTAAGATACTCCCTCAAATCTTAGCCCATGACTTTCACTTATGTACTACTAATAGAACTGTTTTGTAACTTTTGCTTGTTTTGTTATTATAGAACAAATACACTTTTCCTATACTCAAGTAAATTTATTTCTTTATTTTGCTTTGTTAATAAAAATTTCATAAATGAAGATAAAGGGGAAATTTCCGCATATAAGACCTGACATATACAATCTTCATATTTAATTAAGATGAAGTATTGCTACTAATTCCCCTTCCACGTCATAAATTCATGCTTCAAAAATTTTGGCTTCTTGTGATGAATATGGCCGTTTACTTAAATTTTTATGTATTTCTTTCTTATGCACGACAACTAGATCAACACAATCAAATATTTTAGAATATATCAGGATTTCAGAAAAACAAATTTCTATTCTATTTGCTGACAATTCTAACATGAAATATGCCTAGGCTGTCAGAGTCGGAATGAATGCAGAGAAGAGTGGTGATGTTGGGCGAATAATGATTGTTGCCATAACTGATGGCAGAGCAAACATATCACTGAAAAGATCCACTGATCCTGAGGCTGCTGCTTCCGATACACCCCGACCCTCTGTTCAGGAATTGAAGGTGAAACTCCTGAAACATGACATCATTGTTAGTTCTTCATCTGATGTTACGAGTGATCTGTATGAACATTTCCAAAAAATTACTAGAACTAGAATGGTAACAAACCCTGATGATTCAACTTTCTACACGAACATTTTTAGTTGCAAGAGCTGCTGCTACCTAAGAATGTACCAATGAACTTTAGTCGGCTAAGTTTAAAAAGTTTCCTTATAAGTAAATTAAGCCCCTGTTTGAGCTCCTATATTTTCTCTTTCAAATCCTTTTTTTGCCAAATTTTTCAAAAACATGTGGGCCCCATGTGTCATTCCAACTGACATGATTCTTGGCTGGTCAATAAATTTTTGGTAGCCATGATTAAAATACTATAATAGCCCTACAAATATAATTTTATCAAAACAGGGGCTATGCATTGAGGGGCATTATTGTAATTTAATAATTAAAAGTGGAGGGGTCAGTTTTCAACGGTAATATTGTGTGTCAAGGAGTCTTTTTTTTTCAGAGACTGGCCCACTTTGGTAAAAAAAAAAAAGGACTGAAAAACGAAAGGAAATGAAAATAAAGGGGCTCAAATAGGGGCTAAGTTAGTTTTTTTTTTAAAATAACTATTTTTATGGATTAAATTGAAAATAAGTAACTAACTCATTTTGACGGTATTGTAAGACTTTCTTTCAAAACAAGTGACCTTTTCTTTGACTTAAAAGTAAGAGTGAAAAACTTATCCAAACTTCTCCAAAAAAAAAAAAAAAAAAAAACTTACAGTTAGCCAAACATGCTGGGAGGAAAATGATAAATTTAAACATGTTTTTTCTAATTAGTGTTCTCTTGTAGGATGAAATTCTCGAGGTGGCTGGTAAAATATACAAGGCTGGGATGTCTCTCCTTGTCATCGATACAGAAAATAAGTTCGTTTCAACTGGTTTTGCCAAAGAGATTGCAAGAGTTGCTCAAGGTATGCAACTTGAAGCCCCTGATTTTCAATTTCAAATAATTATTTTGTGTTTTAATTCTATTGTTATGGTCTCCAGGAAAGTATTACTACTTGCCGAATGCTTCTGATGCTATTATTTCTGCAACAACAAAAGATGCATTATCAGTTTTAAAGAACTCTTAAATCCAAAAATAGTTTTGTAAAACTTAGTTCAAATATTCGAGAGCTTTCTTGTGCCGGTTTCATCCCTTTTTTATTCTGTTGTCTGTCGACGTAAATGTAATTTTGGATGTTGGATCTTATACCTTACAGTTTGATAGAATCTTCTGGTAATTATCAGTGATTAGCATCCATAAAATGCCATTTTGGCCATCTATTCATTGCTTGCACAAGTATGATTTCCGTGTTGCATCTACTTTCCAAATTCAAAGCCAGTCAGTGTGAAATCCTTTTCTTGTTTTTGATGAGACAGGTAAGGTGGAATCAATGTGCAACTATGTACAATATTAAACAAAATCTTGTTCAATATTCTTTTTGAACAGTGTACTAAACGACACTGAAACAAGATTTAAATTTATTCACTATAGCTAATCTTTCACTTGTACTTTACCTACCTTATATGTTAACAATTAACAACCGTGCTACATTGCTAGAAAAGTTTAATATCCTTCTTGACAAAATGTCATGTGGTATTCTATCGTTTAATTGTTTTTTAAAAAATCAACTTTTACATTTAATCATGTATTGCCACCAATACATCCGTCTACTAGGATGTCAAAATTTTTTGGCAAAGTAGCTTAATTCAACAATTTATTTCAAGGTTCGTTTGATATGATTATTGAAAAGTCAAAAGGAGCATATGGGATCTGTTTGATTAATTTTATAAAAATATTTTTTTTAGTTAAAATATTTTTTAGAGAAAGATGGCCCTTTGTGGATTTTTCCTAATTTTCGAAATTAGTTTTCAAACGTTAATTAAGGTAGCTTCTTTAAGAATTTTTTTTTACAAGAAATAAAAATATAATTCATATCAAACATGTCCTTGATTTATAACGTGTCTATTTTGAATTTTGCTTGATATTGAGCATGTTTACAAGTAGTTTTAAATCAACCAAACCTTTTTAAAAATAATTAAAAAATAGAAATGATCTAGTAAGTATTGATGTTCATCTTATGAAAAGTATTGATGACGTATCATATAAATTTATTAATGGATTTTAAACTTAATTCAAATATAGAGGTCTAATCTAAGTTTATTCACGAATGAATTTATATGATGTCACCCGATGCTTAATATAAGATGAGCACCATGTTCAGTAGATCATTCTAGATTTTTTTTTAAAAAAAAATAATAAATAAATAAAATCTTAACATGACAAATCAAAATTTGTTTAAATCTAAATAATATTTAAATCCAAATTGTGTTTGATTCACTAACAATTCTAATAAAACACTAATAAAAGATTATAAATGGCAAAGTCCTTGAATATATGGATTTTTATTTTTGGTTTTGTAACTTAAAAATGTAAAACCTACTAAACTAGCCGTTAGAAGAAAAACACCACTATTTACGCCGCCTATATAACGTTCGAAAATCTTAAAGCGACAACGTTTAGTCCATCATCTTCCCTAATAGAAACACCCTTTCACCTCTGTCCATCACTCTCTTTCTAGGAAGAATAAGAGATTTTCCCTCTTCTTCTTCTTACCAGTAATTGCAATTTGAAATCTGCTTTTGATCTTGATAGGGAAACAGAAAGACGATGGCTACAACTAACAACAGCCACCATCAAGACAACAGGACAAACACCGCCGCCGCCGGCGGACCGGGGGTGGCACCGTCCAAGAAGACTTTGCCAACTGCAAAAACCGTCGATACACAGTCTGTTTTAAAAAGGTACATATACATTTTATCAGTATTTTTAATTAATTATATGGTGTCTCACTCTCGTTTTCCTGATTTAATTATATTGGCTATAATGATATGATCTGCTTGTTGAATTTTGAACTGGGATTTTCTATTTTAGTATCTATGTTAAAAGTTAAAACCTAGGGTTTGACGTAATTTTCTTTATTTTTTCGCTGATTTAAGAAATCCTTATTTTTCTGATTAGTCATGTTCTCCTCAATTTTTCTTTAATTGTTAATTAATCTGCTTGGTGGATTTATAAGCTAAAATCATTTCTGATCCTGACTTCTTAGCTTATCTTTCATTCAAAAAACAGGTTGCAATCTGAACTGATGGCCCTAATGGTAAGAACTGTATTAATTCAAAGGCATTATTTACTATGCTCGACTGGACTGATTCAACCCGACCGCATTTTCTGTGGCAACTGTTTCCGATTTTTTATTGCTAAATTCTCGAATCTTAGATGAGCGGAGATTCTGGAATATCAGCTTTCCCTGAGGAAGACAACATATTCCACTGGAAAGGAACCATTACTGGCAGCAAAGATACAGTATTCGAAGGAACAGAATACAAGTTATCGCTATCCTTCCCTTCCGACTACCCTTTCAAGCCTCCAAAGGTCAAATTCGAGACGAGCTGCTTTCATCCCAACTTCGATATGCACGGGAATATATGCTTGGACATATTACAGGTTATTGTTGAATACTAATCTTGATTGCTCGCTTTACCTTATTTCATTGTGTCAAAAAAGGCTCTTATCTTGTTAGAAAAGTTGTAGAAAGGGACGCAATTACATGTTTAGTTTGCAATATTAGACCATATTGTGCAGTAAACCAAAGAGCACTAGATCACACAAGTTAGTGCAACGGCACAACTCTTTTTTAAGCTTTACCTCATGTGGTTACTTCTTTATTCTCTACAAATAGTAGAGCCTTTGTCAGATTCTATTCATATTTCCTTATTCCAACTTGTGTCATAGGAAAACAATAGATATGAGACATGAGTATCTGACCGTTACTTTTCATTTTTCACAGGATAAATGGTCGTCTGCCTACGATGTGAGGACAATACTGCTATCCATTCAGAGCTTGCTTGGAGGTAAATTTTGCACGAGTCGTTTGGTTTTTTGCGCTTGATCATACTGCTGTGACCATTTTATGACAGTTTCTGCGTCGTGTAGAGCCAAACACGAGTTCACCTCTCAACACTCAAGCAGCATCACTATGGGGAAATCAAGAAGGTATATTTTTTTAATCAATGGTTTAGTATTTTTTTTCCCCTAGAAATTTGCAGCTCTAAATTTTCGTAAATTTTTTTCTTTGGCAGAGTACAGGAAAATGGTGGAGAAATTATACAAGCCCAGTGGATAGAGATTTCTCAAAATGCAAATTCTCATTTCATTCTTTTCATTTTTACTGCTGAGAAGGAAAATCAATGGCACAATTCTTTCCATTTTACTGCAGAATAGGAAATCGTATACTTTTATTTGCATGTTTATGTTTAAAGGACTTCGAATTTGAAGCAATATACTAAATGAATGTGCGCAATGTAATGTGTTTGTTAGTGAATTTAATTACCTCTGCACCCCCCCCCCCCCCCCCCCCCCCCCCCCCGGGCTGTAATTTAATCAAGTCAAAATAAATGGGAGCATTTAACATATTTATCCAGAATTTGAATGATATTTTGCTCTTACTATAGTTGTGGGAAATGGTATAGAAAATGGATAAAGAGATAATTTAGGAGGCCCGTAAGAACCAATGTTCCTAAAAAAGCCTTTTATTTGGTGGGTAGCATCGATGAAGCTACCGCGAAAGCTGCAAATGTATGTAAGAAATAAAAATTCCATTGGCTGCAACTACTATTTTTTTGAAGAGGACATCTAATCGCAGCAAGAGCGCGAAAAATTGAACCGAAAAATAAATGATGATTGGTGTGTTCAAGTAGAGAGGTCCCCCACACACCACGGATGATTCAACAATGAGAGAGGAGTCTGCCTCTATCTTCAAGTTTGAGAGTCCAATTTGTCGAGCAAGAAAGATCCCACTAAGAATAGACTAATCATAGGAAGAGGAGAAGGCATGGACAGTTGTTCCTCGTCGAATGACACCCCCATAGCTGGCTGATGCATCCAATTGGTGTTGATCTTGTAAGATCTCATCAATGGAGTACACCAAAAAACTAATATAGGGGATGGTAAAAGCTCTTAGAGATACCAAAAAGTGGGACAGTGTCCAAGTCATTGAACTAGTGAATAGATCAAAATAAAACGGCATGTGTGAAGTAGAGAAATAGACTGTACATCCGCCAAATGATCCTCCAGAGCACCGTAACAATATTGTCTTGCATCATTCCTCGTAGCTCATAGAAACCAATGAACCAAAGAGAAATGAGATTTGGCCACTACAAACGATCTGAGAATTGTCACCTCTGAAAGCGATACTAAACTCCCTCATCCAATCGAAGAGGTACTTGAAATGGTGCCACACCCGATCGGATATACAACTACTTGTGAATAAGTATGGGATAGTCTCGACCTTCAAAAAATAGTAACTGTTAACCTCAAAAAATGGACTTCCGAACCGTCAACAGATAAGTCTTCTAGTCCACTCATTCCTGCGCACAATAGCAAGTCGTTAGCCACTCGTGGTCCTTTTTCCCAATGGGGGTTGAGGCGGCTGCGAGCACTCCAACGGTTAAGTCAGTTTTCAGTTCAAAATTAGAGTTCACCGGTGGTTAAGTGGTCATCGGGGACGTGAATAGGAATATCTGAAAAAGGGGGGAAAGTGTGTAAAGGGGGGGATGACTTATGTTCTTTTAAATGGCAAAGTTGCGAATCCCTCTTTTGGTATAAAGATGTTGTATTTATACTAAGGGTGGGAGAGGGAGAGCCGTAGGATGAGGAGACACGTGGCTTCGGATCCTTCTGCCCTGTTCCATCCTAGACGTCAATCTGTCCATCAATAGGTTGACGGATCTTTATTGTTTCTGACTTATGCAGCTGAATTGACCGTTTGAACCTTGCCACACGTCTCATCAATCAATTAATCAGGGATTTAATTTTGGAAAGACTTTCGTACAAAAAGGACCTCGGTTACAGAGAGGTGGGGCAAGTCGGGGAAGCGCCTTGGTTGTGGAGTGTGGGCCTTTGCATCCGCTGCGAGGGGGGATGAGTTCGGTTCTGCTTTACTTTAAGACGCTTCAGTTCGATCGCCCACGCCAAATTAGTTCGCCTATACGTGGGGCCTCACTTGCTCGACACGTGTCGGGTTTCATTGGACCCGTAACAGTAACATCGAGAGGCCAGGTAGGATCGCATTTGTGATTGGATCATGACAGAAACTGGAAAAGACCAGCCACAATCACCAAAAGAAAAAGGAAACTGATGTATGGATGATAGAACTCCAAAATCAAATGGTACATGTCGCACAACCGGCACAAGGTATTCATAGCTGCTAGCCTCGACCGATTCACTAGAATGGTTGGAGCAAAGATGGATAACCCGTATGAACAAGCTGCCTAATAGAGTTGGTAAAAAAGAGCTACATTTGATGTATCTCTCCACATAATACGATTACATATAATTGAACTACCCTCACGAACATATGGCATCAGTTTAAGAATAAAGTGCTATGAAAGAATCCATCCCCATCCAACAATTTTGTCAGAAAAATATATCAATAATGTTTGACACAACCTTCTAAAGCCCAAGCCATCCTTGGGAGTGGCAAACAGGGTCGACCCTGAGATTTTGAATGTCTTAGATCAATTTCAAATATGGGACCCCTATATGTAAAAATACATTAAAAAATATATAAATAAATAAAAAATAATTTTTTTAAAAATAAAAATAGGGTTAATTTCACAAATGGTCACTGAATTTACATGAAAATAACAAAACGGTCACTCAATTTCAAAAGTTGCAGAAATGGTCACTGAATTTTGGGTTGGTTTCAGAAATGGTCACTCAACTTAGTTTTAGGACTTTTGTGTATCAATTCAAACCTAAAGCACCAATAACACATTGACATAAAAGATGGAGGACCTCAACTGCAAAATTCACTTTAAATCCCCCAAACAGCTGTGAAAAAATTACAAATATTCTGCCAACAAATTACAAGTATTCCGCCAAAAAATTACAAGTATTCTGCCAACAATTCACTTCTAAAACTGAGATTGCTTCCAATAATTCACTTCCAAAAGTTACAAGTAATCTGCCAAAAAATTACAAGTATTCTGCCAACAATTCACTTCTAAAACTGAGATTGCTTCCAATAATTCACTTCCAAAAATTACAAGTATTCTGCCAAGCTTCAAACAAGCTAGCTCGACTAGAAATAGAAGAAAACATAGCATACGACTCACAATAAATTTGCACCAAAAACACACATCAGTGTTCAGAAACGCACATCACAAAATTTGGCCAGAAGATACACAACATGCTGGAGAATTTGTAGGTAATATGTTTCTGGCCAAATTCTGCGATCTGCTTTCTGTACACAGGTAAAATTTATACCAAAAAATAGAGTTCGTTGACAAAAACGACAAAAACCATAAAATAGACTTCAACCGGCATCATTTCATCATCAAGTTGTTCCATGCTTCACTAAGAGTTGCTGTCGAGGTTGAACTTCCACTGGCTCTTGGCCTTCGCTTAGGTATAGATCCCTTCATATTGATGAATCTTCTTGGTTTTGGTACAACGGACGTCGAACCACCAAGCCCTGTTTGTCTGGCACTGTCAGTAGGCTGGGAAAGAAAATGCCGCGCTACACCTTGTTCAATTCCAGCAACAGCAGTCGGTTGTGAATAGGCAAATCCCTATCAAAATTGTAATTTTTACACATCACTCCATCATAAATAAATAATGATTTAGAATCCAGAACATTAGACAGCCCTTAGAACCAGAAATTAAATACGTAATTACCCTAGTTGTTGGTTCAACATTTGTTCTTGCAGCTTCCCATGCCCTCGGGTCAGTTATGTCCTACAATTCATGAAAAATGACGTCGAGCAACATAATAAATTAAACAACAACTGGATATACATAACTAAAATTCTACCTCATTTGTTGTGTAGCTTGTCTGCGATGCATGGTTCGAGTGATATCTTTTATTGTGCCTCTTTCGATGGCAAATACTACATGTTTTTGTCTTCTTGCCATCACCTCTCCTATCAATCTTCTTCATCTTCTCTTTGGATAATACAACTTCCTCAACCCCTCTTCGACGCTTTGTTTGCTTCCTGCCTCTTTTTTTGGTCACCCACATTAGGGGTTTTATCGGGTCAAAGCCACTCGAAGGCCACATTTTTGGTCCATTTATGGGGTATATGCAATTCTCGTAAGCTTTTAAGTAAGTTGCAACTTTGTAGCTCTCGTCCACAAACTCCAAAGTATCCTTACCCCACTCACGGATGCCTGCTATTGCGTGTGGACAAGGCATACCAGTTAGGTCCCACTTTCTACATGAGCATGTCCTCCTTTGTAAATCTACCACAAACTGACCATCAGAATAAGGTCCAGAAACTTGAAATTGCATTTTCCCATTAAATAATGCTTTTCACGAAAAAGAATCACGTGTACTAATTTCAAGTTTCTTTACAATTTTTGGACATATATCGCTAGAACTCTTCGCCATCAAATCGCGACGTTTGTACATCCGTACCATCACCTTGTTTTGTATTGACTGAAGAAGAGTCAAAATATCCTTCCCCCTCGCTTCCTTTATGTAGTTGTTAAAGCATTCGGAAAGATTGTTTAACAAAATGTCACATTTGGAAGCCGTCATGAAATGGGACTTCGACCATTGCTCAGCTGGTTTAGCATATAACCACTCCCAGGCAAGTCTCTCCTCCTCCTTCATTTTATCCATCCAAAATGTAAACTCAGCCAAGTAAATAGACTTTGCTGCTCTCCACAACAAATCCCTAAGCTTCAACTCTTTAAAGTCTTTGTGAAAGAAGTTGGAGTACATGTGCCTTACACAAAACCGATGTTCAGCCATTGGAAACAACTCAGATACCATATTCTCCAACCCCTTCTGTCTATCAGACATAATTGTGACCCCATATGCATTTTCGAGCATCAAATCTTCCCCCAACAATTTCAAAAACCATGACCAGCTTGCATTACTTTCAGTTTCAACAATAGCATGCGCAATTGGGAATATACAATCATTCCCATCAATACCCACCGCAGCAAGTAACTGGCCACTAAAATTGCCTTTCAAGAAGCACCCATCTATGCAAATAACTGGTCTACAACCACGCAAGAAGCCCTTCTTGCAAGCATCGAAGCAAACATAAATCGCCTTAAACACAAGGTCGTCTAAAGATAGTATAACAGTTGATCCTGGGTTTGTTCTCCTAACCTCAGCTGCATACGAACCCAACAAACCAAATTGCCCAACTAGGGATCCTCTAAGCAAATCCTTTGCGTATCTCCTGGCCCTTCATGCCTTTATCTCACTAATCTCTACACCATACTCTTTCAAAACAGTTGCCTTAAACAATTTCACATCCCACCTTGGCGCAATAGTAAAGGTCTCAATGTATCTACGGGCTAACCAACTAGCGGATACACTGATATTCTTCAATGCTCTACTACATTGATGATTCCATTCGAATGATTTAATCTGCCACGATGAATCTTCCTCCAACGGCGAAACCCAAATACGCCATGGACACTTTTTTCCTTTGCAGCGACCTTCTAATCTGTTTTTATCATTATACGGGAACATCACCTCAAACCTATTATGAATACTGAAGTTTTTAACCACAGTCTTTACCTCCTTCTTCGACCTAAACTTAAGTCCTACCTCAAGAACGGGATCCACCATATCTACTTCACCATTAAATTTTGGGTATGTAACAACTTCTTCATCGCTATCAGAATGAACACTTCGAAGGTCATCTGAGGGTGCATATTTAGAATTGTAAGATTCATCAGCTGCTTCCAACGACACTATCTCATTCCTCATATGGAGTTCAATATTCTGGGTAACATTTTCCTGAAAGAGAATGTCGTCTTCTTCACCAAGGCTATAATCAGAATCATTGAAAGTGATGTCTTCTTCATCCGAATCACTGTTCAAATAACCTAGACAATAGGATATCATTAATATGCAATTGTAGAAAAATGAATGGAAACCTGCAACTCAAAAAAGAAATTTCAATATTCGAAAATCTGTTTTATATTTAGTCCCGTTGGAAAGGTAACATCTTCTTGCTGAAAAATGGAAGGAAATACAAGACTAAAAGCAGAACTATAGTTTTGCATAATTAACTCTGTAGATGAATGCAAAACCTGTAAAAATTATACACGTCACAGTTCGAATAGTACAACACCAGATGACCAAGATTAAATTGTTACAAGAAGGGTGCTGTATTATAAAGCAAATTTGTCCATAAGAAATTAGTTTTTCAACTATTATGTACGAAAATAAGGAACCTAGAACCTAGACTTTTATTTATAGGATACATATAATTGAAATGTTCTTTTATTAATTGAGGACTTTTATTTATAGGATACATATCATAGCCCAACGATCTTTTTAGTTTATGTTTTTACAGAATAAATACAAATTATGCAAGGCTATGAAGCTAACTCCCAAAAACAGGCATAATACATTGATTGTATTTATGCGAACCTTATGCATAATACATTCCATTTTAACACAAAAAACAATGAATGTGGCCCCATTAAATCTGCCCAAGTTTTTTTATGCGAACCCTACAGACAAAAAAAGCTACAAAAATAAGTGCTAACCTTCATCTTGTTCCTCCACATCCGACATGTCGAATAAACTTTGGAAGATTGTGGTCCCCACTCTTCGATTCTCGCAGAAAAAATACAAAATTTTACATCAAAACATGCGTTGAAGGGAATATTTGATTATTTCGATTCTTGATTGGAATTTCGCCTACAGATTGGGAGTGATTAGGGCGTGATTTTCTCCCAACTTTCGCCCCCTTTTTTCTCTGGGATGAAGAACAATCGTGGGTCAATAGTAAAAATAGGGTTTGGGTCAGTGTCGTCTGGCAAAAAAATTCTAATATTTACGACTTACTTATCAATATCATAATCCTTGTTATGCTTAAATTCTTTCAAGTTTATGACATCAACACTTCAAATGATTATCATCTACAATTATCTTTTCTTTTCTTTTCTTTTTTAAAAGCAAAAAAATCAAAAGAAACTCAAAACTATTTTCATATTTTTCAAATTATTCAAACAAGAAAGACCTTGATCAACTATAAATAATAAACAATAAATTCTAAAATATTTTTTTTAGAGTAACTATTGTCTAATAATTTTAATTAAAAAAAAAAACAACTAATGTCCTAATGGCATCTTGGTCTCCAATCTTCAGAAAATAACAAGTCTTCAACCTTTACGATTAATCGTAGAGATGCAGTCTATAAAGAAACAACTCGCTTATTTTATTAGTTGATAATCTCATGGATGAACAGAGCATACTGGGAAACAGCCATATAGAAGATGTCCGTTGGCTCTGCTCTCTATCTGCGTCGGAACTCGTAAGTTCAATCTCCATTTTTTTTTTTTTCCTTTTTTTTGCCATGCTTATTTTATAATTCTTTGGTTCAATAATTTTATGTAATATGTAAAATAACACAAGCAGATAATTATTTTTTGTTTATAGGATTTCTTGATGGGTTTGAAAACTTTGATACATCAACGTGCCAAGAAAATCGGTCATGAAACCCTAGTAAAGAAATTTGATTTACGAACGCTTCGAGCCCTCAGTATGTTTGTTTACCAATCCCTTTTCGTTGTATACCCATTTTTGTAGCTATTCTATGGTTATGATTTTTTGTAAAATTAATCTGTGTATATTTCTAAGGTTCTACTGATTTACTGTCCTTGGCTGTAGTTGTCTAAGAACCTTTGGGTCTGTGAGGAAAATAACATCTTATTTTTCGTTCACCATTTTAAATTTGTTGGCAAACTGAGTTCATGCAGTAATTCAACAAATTTTAATCTTAATAATTATATTGTGAAAAGTTTATTTGTAAATTTTGATAATTGACAAACTTTTAGTATTGTAATTTGTTCAATGTCTTGAATTTGAAATTCATATATACCAGCTTACATTTATGATGATTAAAGCTCAATAACTCTAGCTAACATCAAACGAGCAGAATAATCAAGAATTTAAGCTTGGATTCTCATTAATAATGACTGAATTTATCAAAGAAGTAGAAGAAAAGAACTAGAATAGAGAGAATAAAGAAGAAGAGATTACAGAGAGAGATTCAGCAAAATGAATCACATTCGAATCATGATCCTAGGCCTCACACTCTCATCCATAGGCGGACCCAGGATGTTAGAGTTTGGGGTCCTAAAATGAAAGATATTGAGATGAAGGAGGGGGGGAGCATGGGAGTTCGGGGGCAGCGTCCCCGAAATTTTTTTTTTGAAGCTCGGGGTAGCACAAACATTCATAATGATTAAAGAACCTGTACAGTTAATGTTAAAAATATCACTCAAATACTAAACTAGTCTTTAAAATTCTCCCCTTTTGTAATTTTAATCATTATGAAAGTGGAATTCCAAATATATTGCTAGTACAAGGTAAATTATTGTGTAAGTTGAAATTTGATTCGAAATACATATTTTGAAACATGTTAATGTAATTCCACGAATGAGAACATACAACTGTTTTGTAACCGTCATATTTATATATTGTGCTTATATATCATAAAAAAAATAAGTTATGCATTAGCCCATATTTGATAGGAATTAAAATTAGTATTTTAATTTCATGTCAAAGTCAGTAATTAATTTTAATCATATATTCATGATACCCATAACTTCTCAGCTATACATTTCATCGACTTTTATCAAAATTTGCTAAAAATTTAATTTTAATTCCCCTCAAATAAGGGCTAAGGGGGTGAATTAATTATAAAATTTAAATAAACAAATATAACTCACTTTATGACTTAAATTATTTAATCGGGAAAATTCATCAAGCTAAATTTATTCAATTGCTTCGCTTATGTTTGGCCATAATTCTTTAAAACTCATTTTTTTAGGGGGTTTTTCACCAAAAAAATGGAGGGTCCGTTGACCCTGCGGGACCTCCCCTGGGTCCGCCTATGCTCTCATCTGACATATACTCTCTCTTCCCAACAGTGTTGATTCCAAACACGACTGAATAAAATTAAAATGCACTGTCCAATTACATTAATGAAAGTATGGAACAAAAAAAGCTGTTGGTTTCACTTAAGCTATCTACTTCCTCAAACGTCATACTTTTCTTTTCCTCGTAATTTCAATTTATGTTTCTGGTACTCCTGTTCTTATTGGCCTGACTTTTCATCACACCAGCTCTTCCTTTTTGACATCCCTGCCCCTTGTCTAGACCTTGTCCCCAAGTTTTAAAGTCTGATATTTTCTTGTATATAGTCAGTATCCTACCAAGTGGCATCTGAATCCATTGTGCCCTCCCATTTGCTTACAATGAGTGTTAGCTGCATTTCCTTCTCACTACACTGGTCTGTACCAGTGATTGAGGCTGCCTTTTAATTCCTATAACCACCTCCTTTTCCCAGCTTCTTTTTAGATGCCTATGACCTTCATGGTCTGATCTGTGGATTCCACTTTGGCAGAAACAGCCTGGTAAGCTGCTCTCAGTTTCCCTTCTTCTTTTTCCATCCTTTTCAAAATTCTATTGTTCTTCCTGTGCTTTTCCACGAGTTTCTGATTATTAAATCAGAAACCATATTCTAAGAACATCAAACCAGCAGAATAATCAAGAATTTAATTCTCATTAATAATGGCTGAATTTAAGTTAGAAGTAGAAGAAAGAACAGAGAATAGGGATTATAAAGAAGAAGAGATTACAAAGAGATTCAGCAAAATGAATTGCATCCAAATCATATCTGAAATAAACTCTCGCTCTCCCTAATGGTTTTGATTCCAAACACGTCTTAATAAAATTAAAACGCATTGTCCAATTATATTTATTACATAATGAAAGTGGGGGGAAAAAAAGGAACAATGTCATTTCACTTAAGTTATTTACTTCCTTAAACATCACTTTCCACTTTCCCTCTTAAATTCAAATTTCTTTTTCTGGTACCCCAGTTCTCTTCTTGACCCAATCGTTCATCACAGCTGGTCTTCCTTGTTGAATACATTTTAGGGCCTTTGTTTTTTTTGGGAAATAAGAATGCTTTATGTGGCTCTAAACCTTGGTCATTCGGAGGGAGTGACAGCCTCCATTCAAGCTGCATAGCTCATATCAAGAATAGTGGGACCTTAGTTAAAAAGAAAATTTGTGAAAAATCCTAAACTTTGAGCTGGCAGGAGACGGGTGGGGGCTGAACCATACATTTTAAAGGATCTGTATATGATTTTTCCTTCCATACATTAAACTTGAAGATTATAAGGTGAAAGGGGGTAGAGACTATGATGTTGAATGAAGAGTGGTTGTTATATGTTATTGTGTGTTGTGAATAAAATCTCTGGATGAGTGTGCTTTTTTCCTTTTTTTCCCCACAGCAGTTAGGTTTTGTGCTTAATGGGTCTGTTCATATTTTATTGTTAACCTCGATCTTAAAAAGGACTTAGATTTTGTAATTTGGTCTGTTTAGAAATTTTTAATTGTTATGGATGGAAAACCGTAGAAAATGATGAAGAGCCTATAGTCAATAGGAATGGCATCAAGAATTGAAGATACCTTTAAAGTGCATCTGGAAAAACCAGAAATAATTTTTATTTTTATTTTTATTAAACACTTTGCTAATGCACAGGTGAACGATCTTCAAAGTGGTACTTCTTCCTTTTGCCGCTCATATTTTTATCAGTATCAGGGTTGATATTGGAATGACATTTAGCTCTTGATATCCTTCATTATTTGACCCGAAATAGAATTTTTCTTATGAATCAGTAGAAAGTTACTCTTGTTTTTATCTACTATATTGTCAAGAAATGGAATCCATGTATTGACAGAAGTATTTCTAAAAATTGATCCATACTCGATGGGAGAACCAACCTAGAGACATTTTAGCTCTTTGGCTGTCAACTTGCTTAAGCTTGACTGTGAGTGACTTTGATTGAACACTAAATGGAATCAAAATGCAGTTAAAGAAAGAGGGACTGCCGTAAGATAAGTTAAATTTTGATATTTGAATACCAGATGTATTTGGCCCTTTGGCAGCTGTTACACAACCTGCAAACTGAATTTATTGTCATAACATGGATTTATCGACAGAATTCACCTATTGAAACTGTGGCCACGAGGAAGCGCATAACTATATGATAGACCCCCTGTATGATTGACTTATTCTAGAAGGGCTTAGAAGAAGATTGGGGAAGCTGGCTGGAAGTAACAGAATCAGGTGAGAAAGTGGTTGGTTAGTTTTAGAAGAATCTATAAATAAGTGGTGAAGGGAATTAGAAAGGCGGGCAATTAAAGAGTGAAAGGGGAGGAGTAGGCTCAAAAGTCTCTGTCGCATTTCAGTATCTAATTTCTTTTGTAATCGTTTCTTCAATTCAATCAAAATCGGTTATCTCTATATCTTGTTCTTCTCATTTACAGTAGAGTTCTATCACTATACTTGTGAAATTTAAGTGGATATAAGAATCCTATATTATTAAGATCTATAAAACTGTTAATGTTGTCGAATTTTTTCTGTTTCAGATTTGATTTGACTCAGAGTAGAAAACATTGGCGGGTTATTAAATTATACATAGTTTGGTGTTGAATTACTTTGTTGAACTTTTTATTTGTTCGTGTAATGGATTATCTATCATATTGTTTTTCTTTATCAATCTGCCTCTAAACATGTAGCACTTTTACAGGTTTTCTATTGATGACAAATCTGAAAGGGCAGCTCATGGATTTATCAGCAACTTCAAGCTTTGAGTGTAATTTGCTGAATCATAATCTCAGTGATAGTTTTAGTAGTATGAAAATTGAGGATTTGATTCCATATATCTGCTCCGACAGGAGGAAAAGAATAGCAGACGTGTAAGTTAATTATGAAAAACTCTTTCTAGGTCTTATTTTGATCGAACCCTTGATCGTAATCAAACCTGTTCTCTTCACTGATAGTTCTCCATCAATGTGTTTGTATGATTGGCATGGGAACATGTGATTCTTTCAAAAATCATTTTTTCCCCTTATTCATCTCTATTAACTACTTGAATAGCTTATTGTTATTTATGCTGAAAAGTTGCATTTCTGTATAGGTTTTTTAAAGATACACCTCCCAATCAAAAGCAGAAAACTGACAATGGAGGATTCACGTAATTGCTCAGCTGAATCTGCAGTTTTTTTTTGTTTCTATTTTCTGCCATGGGATCCCAGCTTCCGACATTATACCAATGCCTTGAGGATGACAATCCGTATCATGAACTCAAGACTTTGTCCTTAGTTGTACTCTTCTTTACCAAAGAAGATGTTTTTTTATTTCCAAAGAAGACTCGTACCAGTCCCAATAATCAATGCAGCAACTGTACCAAGAGCCAAGGTTCTCACTGTATATATCATTTTTTCTATTCATGGCAAAAGTAAATGTTCAGTGGAACCAATCATCTGTCTACTACTATGCTTTCCAAATTTAATTTAGAGAAAACACTACAATGTCATGACATTTGATAAATGATATCATTATAAACAGGCTTCAAATACAACATGAGTCAATGATGGAATGGTTTACTTTTAGGTTCTGTTTGGCGCAGCCTGTGGTGAGAACTTCTTAGAAGTTAATTTTTTATTATATATTTATATGTATTTTGTTGATTTTAGAGCTTCACTAAATATAATTTACAATATTCCGTAAAAGCTTTAGAGCATCTCCAATGGCATGCTATATTTAGTTGCTCCAATGATACATCAAATATAGTGCAATTTTTAGCGTAAATATATAGTTTTTCATCTAATCCCATTTCGCCCTTGTTCACATTTTTATAGAAATTTTTTATTCCATCTATGTCCTTATTTAACATTTTGGTATAAATTTGATGTTAATGCACGAATTGAAGATTCGGTATAAATTTGATATTAATGCGCAAATTGAAGATTCGATGGAAGTGTCATCTCCGATATTATGTTTAATGTCTTTTTTCAATTTATTAATTAATATGATATGTCACTTCATTAAATATAATTAACGACTTTTGTAATAATAAAATCTGTAAAATAAAATTTGGTATAAAATAATTCAAAACAAAATTTGGTGGAAATTCTAAGTTTAAATTGGTCTCTAATGATTCCCACCAAATTTGGTGTAAAATTTAGTGCAACCATTAAAGAGGAAAAATCAAATTACACCAAAATCGGTGCAAACTATTGGAGATGGTTGTAGAGAACCTTAAAATATGGACTTCTTAGCCAAAACAATTAATATTTGGAACAAAATTTTCATTATTGTAAAATAATACTCGAAATAACTTTTAAAAATTGAAATATTGGTAAGTAGAAATAGCAATCAAGATTTATGGTCAAAGCACTTTTTATCTTTAAATTTCATTGAACATAAGCGTTTGATTCTGATTTTTTGTAGAATAAGAATAAAAAAATATAGTCGTTATGAATTCACACAAACGATGAAAAGTAAAAAAATGGTAACTGAATATAATTGATAACGATCATATTTTTAATTTTTATGAAGAAAAAATGAGTAGTTTGATTCAATTAAAAATTTTTATTAAAATTTAAAGGGAAGTGAACAAATTTTAACGCTCACAAAAACCTGTCTTCGGGAAGCCCACGTCATCAATGACGATAAACTGATAACTGGATATCACAGTACCCTCTTCCTCTCCCCACTGTGTGTGTGATAGAGAGAGTAAGGAGAGAAACATGGCAAGCATGTGCATGCAATTGAGCACAACTCTGGCAATGGCCTTTGCAAAAGAAAATACTGAACAAAAAACCAATCCTAATAGAGTTGAGCTCCCAGAAAAAGTTAAGAATTCAAGAATTCTGATGCTCGGAGGCACTGGAAGAGTTGGAGGATCTACTGCAATTGCTCTCTCCAAGTTTTGTCCTGATCTTCGCATAGTTGTTGGTGGTCGAAACAGGTAATTAAGCCCTTGTTTGAGCCCCTCTTTTTTCAAAAAAAAGTTTTTGAAATAGTGTTTTTTGGAGAATGTGTGGTTGAAAAAAAAGATAAAGTTTTCGGTATATGTGTAGTATTATTTTATGGAATATTGTGTGGTTGAAAGTAGGAGAGAGATAAAAAAAAGGATATGATATTATATGACAGGCTCAAACGGGGGCTAAATCTATACCATTTTTATGCGCGCCATCTGTTTGATATTTTTCCTATTTTTTATTTTTTATTTTTTTAAAGTTTGAAGAACATTTTTCATAAAGGGAATTCAGAATCGAAACTGAGTTTTTGTCGGGATTGGAAATATGCGAGTGATGCAGTAGGATGTACACGGGCTGATTTTTAATTAATTTTAATGCCTTTGGTTTGTTTACATGAAAAGAATTCTTGCTGTTCTAGTATGTGCGTGTGTGTGTTTTGGTGTTCAAACTGGTTTTCTTTGCATATTGTGTTTGGTTCAAAGTTTAAACTTTTTTCCTATGCTTATTACTTCAGAAAATTGAAGGGAGAAGAATTTCCTTTTTATGGAATCTCTTATGATCTACGACCTGTAATTTAACTGGTGGACGTAAAGACATAGGAAACTAAAATTATACCTGTATATTTGGCCAAATACAGTGAGAATTCATAATTGGAATTAAAGTTGTGTTAGGAATAAAATGCTACACCGTTTTTATGGAAAGCAATAAAAAACGGAATGAGAATTGAAAACAGATAAAGCAAACACACATATTTATTGTGATTCATCCTCAATCTGAGTGTTAAGTCCACTTGTTGTTGTAGGTTGTACTATAATGAAGAATGAGAGTAAAAGGTTTTCTTCATACATGCATAATCCGCCCCAAAGATTTTTATGGTACAAATATAAGGCTGATATTCAGTAGAGAGAAATAGTATACAATATGACTGGGCTCTATAAAGTTCTGTTTAATGAATAATTTACTGGCCTGATAAGCCTGTCTTGATTTTGAGAGGTGGTTATTTTCACTGTTAACATCATTTTGATATCTTGTAATACTTCACCGAGGAAAGGTTCACAATGATAAGGCCTCATGTGTTGTTGATTGCTGGCTTCTTCTCTTGGGGAACCGAGTCCTAATCACTTTTCAAAATTAGATACTAAATTGAAAGTTTCCGTTTGATGACAGGGAAAAGGGGGCTGCAATGGTGGCTAAACTTGGGCACAATTCAGATTTCACTGAAGTCGACATTGATGATAGTAAATCATTGGAAGAAACTTTGACCGGTTTGTAGTTCTGATTATTCCAAAATTAAGCGTGTAAAATAATATGAAATAACTATTAGAAGTGATCATCGTTGCTGTCACTGTAAGGATTTAAAGCCCATGCTTAACTGTCTCCCAGCCATGTGCAGATGTGGATCTTGTTGTTCACACTGCTGGGCCGTTTCAACAGGCTGAGAAGTGCACCGTGCTTGAAGCTGCTGTTCAGACCAAGGTGAGAGAAAGGTAATCAGCATTATAGTTTCAGAATTTTATGGTATCTGATAGCTCCATGATGTGAGTATGGTTATCGTATTAACATATGCCTAAATAGTAATGTTTTTTATCAAACAGACAGCATATATTGATGTGTGTGATGATACAAGCTATGCAAGGCGTGCAAAATCCTATATGAACAAAGCGCTCGATGCAAATATTCCAGCAATCACAACTGGTGGAATCTATCCGGGAGTGAGCAATGGTTCTGTCATGTTATCCTTGCAAAACTATGGTTGTATTGAATCTAGTAGAACACATACATCAAGGAAGGAACTGATAGTGATGAAAATGATATAGTTCTTAGTTGGCTTAGGATTGATGATTTAACACAAACTGGTTCCAACTTCTTACATTACCTCGAGTTTCTTTTTTGGCTGTGGCATTTTTAAATGAGATCATCTTGCTTACTTCTACTATATTGATAATTCATCGACCATTTCAGAAAATCTTGGACTTCATTCGTAGGTGTTAGGTCATTCTTTATCTATGAAACCCGATATACAAGTTTGATTGCCAATTACTCTTTGTAGGAAAGAAATAGCTTTCCTATGATGTCATTGAGATCTTAAGTGTGTGTTCTCTTCACCATTATTTTTGCAGTGATGGCTGCAGAACTTGTCCATGCTGCAAAAACCGAAGGCCAAGGTGAGCCAGAGAGGCTGAGGTAATCACTTCTATATCTTCTTCTCACCCATTTTTTTTTTTTTTTTTTTTTTTTTTTTTTTTTTTTGGAGGTAATCGTCTTTTAAGCACAATAGTACTGAAATTCACGCCATATCCTTCACAGGAAAATGTAAACATGCTTTATTGTCACATTTCCATGCAATATTTTGTTGTGTTTTGTGTCACTTGCTCAAATAACTGTGTCTGCTTAGCAGAACACGACCAGTATAAAAAATTAACAGAACTGATAAAATATAATAGAAGTACAGTTTGAAGTTTGGGAAGGGTCATTGGAGTAATGACAGCTAAATTCCTGGTGGTGGTAACAAGAAAGCTGGACTAGAAACTGAGTTATTTTGAAATGTTTCATCTTAAAGTTGATGTTTTCTGGGGTCATGCTTTAACTCCATGTTTGAAACAAAGTAGTAACGAGATGCTTATATGAATTAATTGGTTGCAGTGAGTCAGTGACAAACGGATGGGGCAAGTAATGTCATCACCTTGTACAGGATGATAGGATAATGGCCTTTAATTTGATTATATATCTCATAATTCCCCCATAGTTAACAATGTTTCCGTGTCTTCCCTTTTAGTCACTGTGCTCCTACAAACACATGGACAGGGGTCCAGTTGTTAAATCTCTCTGTACAATTTGTATTTATGTCCAGTTGATTCAAGCACAACTTTGTAAAATCAAGTACAGTAAACAAGATTGCTATATGTGATATCATTGCTTTTATGACTACTGATTTGGTTTCTTAATCTCAAAATACCCAAAAACATGTTAATAGTATTTTTTCTTTCTTCTCTTATAATCTCCAGTGTAATTCATTGAAACGTCATGGATTGGACAACTAATTAATCACTTGTACAAGATGATTAAATAAATGTGATATCATCTCTTTTAGAGCCATCGATTTTCTTACTGTCTTCAAATCTTGGGTGCATCCAAATTCTTGATCCAATGTATCTGTCCTAGGTTCTACTACTACACTGCAGGCTCTGGTGGTGCTGGCCCGACAATATTAGCAACCAGCTTTTTACTTCTAGGAGAGGATGTCGTTGCTTATAATAAAGGTTTGGCAAATGGAATATGAATTTCTTTATCAGGTAACACATTATATTTTTAAGTTTGGTTAAAATGCAGGGCTCTTTTGACAGGAGCAAAAATAAAATTAAAGCCTTATAGCGGAATGCTCAACATCGATTTTGGAATTGGGATCGGAAAGAAGGATGTTTTCCTCTTGTAAGTTTCTCAGATCCCAGAGCACGAAAATTTCCTGATGAAGTTGTTAATCTTGCTGGAGCAATCAAATATTTCCTCTCTTATAGGCTTAGTAATAAGCAAATGAGACTAGTAACAAAATGAAATGACTCAAGGCTGAAACTCTAGCATTTCTAGATTCTCTCGTTTATAGTTCTCAAAATGCTACTCAATTCAATCTACTTGTATATGATGCAACCTGATTTTAGGAAGCTAGTATCATCGTTGAATTTTCCAAGAGCATGGCGATTCCTATTTTAGTAGTTTGTTCTTTGACTAATTATGGTGCGGTAACTTCATGAAAAATTATCAAGCTTTTGTTGTTCAGTGTTCAGGATTTGATGATATGCAAAGAGAAGTAAGTTGTGGCTTCTTTTCTAGCTGGCCATTCTTTTCCTGTATAGATATTCTAAAACTATTCTATTTCAGGAACTTGCCAGAGGTCAGAAGTATTCACAAGGTCCTTGAAGTTCCTACTGTCAGTGCTAGGTTTGGAACTTCACCTTTCTTCTGGAATTGGGGAATGGCAGCTATGACAAATCTTCTTCCTTCTGTATGTGACTTTTGAAATCAAATCGAAACTTATTGCTTCTGTCGTTGTTTTGATTCATAGGTATGGTATATGTCTTCGATGTTTTTTAGAACAGGGTAATGATATGTAATAGAGCATATCAGGCATCTGATACCTCTTTCTAGGAAATAGTTGCTGACTTCTTGTGGAATCGTATAGCCTTCCATTATCTATATTGCTATACGAATCCGTATTTTGTATTCTCAACAAGGTTAACATTGAACTGCCTCACCTAAAAGCTGTAATTGTTAAGAGAAGGGACTCACGTTAATTTAAATTGTGTCTTCAACACGCACCTCAGGTCCAGGCTGCTTTCATTTTTTCATTGAAGATGTCTTACAGGATCAATTTCATAAGTGGGCGGCAGGAAAACTTGAACGCAGGACCTAATACTACGCTGAACGACCTCATCGAAAAGTTTAAGTTGTTAGAGAGGAGAGAAACTTATTTAAATTACGTCTCCAATTGTTAATGTTCGAAATCTCTCGCTCACTACTGCTAAAATCAAACCAGTGAAGAAGTGTAATCCAACATCTTGACGACTTGAATGATAATTTTGCACCCCAAATGAATCGATGCTGAGACAACTCATTCTACTTTTAATTTGTCTATGTAACATTGAACATATATGCAGGAATTTCTGAGAGACAGAAGCAAAGTTCAAGAATTGGTTCAACTATTTGATCCTTTAGTTCGCAGAGTTGATGGAATTGCCGGAGAGAAAGTCTCAATGAGGGTGTGGTTCCTATATATATGTTCTGTCTTTTTAATTCCTTTCAGTCTTATCTCTAAGAATGTTGGACTTAAAAAATTGTATCACAAAGAAAATTTGAATTGATAAATTAACATCCTGTTTTTCATTTCCTTTTGAACAGGTTGATTTGGAGTGTTCAGATGGACGCCATAGAATAGGAATTTTCAGTCACAGAAGACTATCTGAGTAAGTATCTATTTTGTTTTCTCGGTTTAATGGTGGTAGTTATTTCTTCCATCTACTTGATACATTGATTTGAAACTCTCCATATAAACATCCCCTTACTGTTTTTAGTGTACATTCTGTACTCTTGGCGCTTCAATAAATCTCTCGAAATTACGTAAAAATTTGGTCTGGCGGTATTTTCTGTCACATTATATTGTTTAATACATGTATAGCCAATATACGTCTTTCAGATCAGTGGGCACCGCCACTGCTGCATTTGTACTTGCCATGCTCGAGGGAAGCACACGACCGGGCGTTTGGTTTCCAGAAGAGGTATGCAGGCTGTATGATCACAATGTTATAAATATATGCTTATTTACATATGATAGCAATACATATCTGGTTAAGCTTAACAAGTTTACTCAGAAGGAAATAAATGTTTTATTGTTCGAAGTCGAGAATAAGTTGCTCATAGGTTAAAAGTAATCCAAACATGTTTGGAGACAAAAAGTTACTTTCACATAGTTTTAAGCATAGCCAAACACGCTATGATCATTATCTTATGGAGAATAATTGGATGAATGCAAAGTACATGTGTCTAGCCATTTTCACTCATTATTCGCTTTACTTGTAGCCTGAAGGAATCGCAATTGAGGCAAGAGAAGCTCTTCTGAAACGTGCGACGCAAGGAAGGATCAATTTCATAATGAACAAGTATGAAACTTTCGTGCCGCAATTCCTCCCTTTATTTACTTCTTTAATTAGCTTATAGGCTTTGGCTAAATCCATTATTTTTCACTTTCAATAGGGCTCCGTGGATGGTTGAAACAGACCCTAAAGAGGTTGGACTTGGAATTTATGTATGACAGACTCCCTGTACGGAATCTTCATTGTCTTAATTCATACCAGAGTAAACTAGTCGTGAATTTTGATACCTATGAGAAGCTCATGCCCATTTGTCTCAACTAATTTTTTATTTTTTTTTACTTGAGCATTTTGGTTGTCAACTATGATTTTTAATCTTAATTTTTCTATTAGCAAAACTTACTTCCAAAAAAAGTAACTTATGAGTACAACAAAAGAAGCCATATTCCTATTGCATAAAAATTGTAGAGAAAGTTGCCATATATGTATAAATAATGCTTTCATGAACTGGATAGGGACTGGTTCTCAAGTTCAAAGACAAACCTTGTTTGATCGCAATAGTTCAAAAGTATATTTTTCTCTCTTCTTTTCTGTCACACATTCTTCAATAAAATAATATTATATTCAAATTCATAATATTTTTTTTATTTTTTAATCACACATTCTCCGTCCATCTATTATTTCAAAATACATTTTTACCCAAATAATGGAACTAAAACAAGGATGTAATAGAACTCGACTACAAGACCCACTCGTTAGGGCAAAGGAATGTTGAGTAGCACCGACGACATACAAATTTTTATGATACTTTTTTAACTGCAATTATGCCCTGTGAAAATATGGAGTGTTCCTATACTCTATTATCTCAATGAACTTCAATTATTAAAAGGTATAAATGTAATTATGTCTTCACCGTCGATTTGCGAGCTTAACTTAAGCCTTTGTTTGATTCTCTTTAATTTAATTTAATTTAATTTATTTCTCATACTTATTTTCTATTACACATTCACACGATAAAATATTCTACACGTAAACTCAAAAATTTTCCTTACTTTTTTAACCACATCTCCAAAAAATACTATTCAAAAATTTTAAGGCCACCAAACAAGGTTTAATTACAAACAAACATAAGTTGGTTACAAAATAATCTGTGTTGAGGGCTACTAACCGCTCAATGATTTCATACTAGCTCCCTCAAACTAATTTTCACTATAAAACCCAAATTTTCATTTTGAGCAATCCCCTCCCTTACCCGTACCCATAAGTGAACTCTACCTTAAACAACGAACAAAGATTCTTCCGTTCACAAGAGAAGAGTTATCCACTATAAAGTTGGAACCAGAATAGCAACTTATTTTTCAATAGTAAATGTAAACACAAGTCTATATGCAACCCATTAATTGCGTACAATATATATATATATATATATATATATATATATATATTTATGATTTTGGTTCTTCGAACCGAGAATCGAAACCAGAACCAGAACCAAACTTAATTTTTAATTTTATTTTTTATATATATTAATTAGTATAGACCCTAATTTTGTATTCATTGGAACCAACCTATTAATTGCGTACACCCTAATTTCGTATTTCATTTAAATCATTTCTCTTTCACTACTAATCAATTTACACAACGCTGCGGCACGTCAGCACCACATTTCATCACGTAAGTGGAGACGACTCTTTTAAAATCGAAAAATGGAATTGGTCAATCACTTAAAAAGCCTTTAAACTATTTTTTCACCTTGATTGTTTAATGGATTATTTGTGTTTTTCACAAATAAAGAAAAACCCAATAAATATGCATGGAGTATTAAACGGTTAATGATTGCTAGTAAAAGTGGATTGTAAAAGTTTTGTATAATTCTCATTTATTGTAGGAGTGTGTTGTCAAAATTGCTGCAATTAATTTAGTGAATCGTTATTAATACTTATTAGACAATCTTTTGTATGGGACCGAAAATTGATTTGTGCATTCAAATTATGATTATATTTTGCTTGTTAGTTTGAACTTTTGTTATCTTGATGATTGATAATTGAAGTTTGTTGAATGTTTGATGTTTATTTTCTTTTATTTAAGCGTATATTACTGACTTATGATATGGTATAAGTGTGAAAATTTAAGAAAATAAAACTAGAACCAAACCATAACTAAATGGTTCGGTTTAATTTGGTTTCATAACCCCAAATAAATAAATAAATAATCATTGGTTCATGATTCGATTCTCTTGGTACCAGAACCAAATGGAACCATATTCACTCCTATTTGGGGAGAGCAAATTGTAAATCAGTTCTAAATTGTCAGATAAATTCACGTGCCACAACCTTAAATTTTTGCATAATTCATGACCATGTTACACATATTATACCCTATAGTTTCACTAAACACAGTGCTAAAGGAAATGAAAACCAAACTTCTTTAAACTCTGACATTACATTGCCGGAAAATACACTCTTCTTTGTTATTTAATTTTCAAATCAGTGCAAAAAAGTTCTACAGTAACATGGATCTCATTCTTCTCTTTTAACTAGATGCATATACTACCCCATTCATACACGTTTCCAGAATACAGTAGGATAACACGTCTTCAGCACGGACCTAGCTAATGCTATCTTTTCTTCAAATTCTCCAATTATATCAACAAACCAACAGGTTTTTTCTCGTCAATGTATATAAACCGTTCAGACTTTCCAATTTCGAAAACCCATCCATTGGCCACCTGCTGTTCGAGTTGCTGGAATCATTTCCCCAAATTTATGGGAAGTCTCAACAAGGCGATAAGCCAACGGTCGATTAAGCCCACTACGATCCATGGCTCAGATTTTAGATTCACATGGAGGAACAGTCAGTCATCATGAGTACCAGTTATAACGGTTTCTTTCTGACCCTCCAGGTTGGGAGTTCCCATACGATCTCCCATCATCTGGCCATTGTCTCCATCTTCCACTTCTCTCAAATGAGTAATTTTGGAAATCGGAATGCATTTTTGATATGTTTCCTTGGCCTCTGTTTTGAGTATTTCGCATCTCTTCTTCCTGATCATACCATGAACGCTACAAGTAGACATAATTTGGCCAAGTACATGAAGGTTAGTGCTATAATCAATTGATCGGTTACTCTAAAGCAGTCATTGTAGTGTATTATTTTGTTGGTGCATGTCATGTCAAATCAAGAAACTAATTTGAGTAGTGAAAAAGAAATGCTTAAAAATGAGGAATGAACAGCGATGGAAAGAAGTTTACACACGGGGAGATGATAATTTTAAGTGTCATACTGGAATTATCAACTCACCTCCAAATGGGTTGGGGTGAGGGGAAGAAAAAAATTGCAACATTTTGAACAGCGAGAAATCTTGTAAGAAAATTATGGACATTTTCCAAGTTTGCAGCATTGTACCATCATTTGAAACATAAGTCTTGTAGCTTTAGCATGAAACCCACTGATCAGAACATCAAACAAATACAAGAAGACTAAAGTCTTAGTACCAATATATTCGGGGTCGGTTAATTCTCTTGAAGCCAATATCTCATATAAAATGAAATTCTCTTCAAAATAATTGAGCAAATTCACAAAAATCAACATGCACTTATATTGCAACCCTGGGGAAAACATAAAATGGAGAATCAGTAGTCAATGATTAACATTATACCCCAGCAGACTAAATCGATACACCTATGGTTCATATGCATATACTTTATCACCTCCAACCACCAGGATTTCTGCTCTAACTTAAATTTTACCATACAACGCCAGAAGAACTTACGTTTGCTTTCGAAATGTATAAAAAGAGGTGTATACTGCATATGCCTAAAGGAAATGCAGTAACTTTGATTCGATTTGGGAATAACTTTTGACTCTATGTCGTGGATTTGCTTGGTAACTTCTGTAAATGTGGGGTTAGGGTTTGTAGATCTGGCTAGAAACTTGAGAGAGACAGTGAGGAGGGGTAGTGAGGTTTTGAAAAATTTCAAAATGGAAAATCTGTGCAATTCATTTGATTTACCTCTGCGTAGTTTGGCATATCACATTTTGTTTTTAGAACTTAGATGAGTGGAATTTTCATAATTAGGATTTGATATGTGCTAACTTCAGTGTGCTTGTTTAAAGTCTTTTGTTTTATGTTTTGAATCCGAATTTGGTGAGTTTGTGGTTGTCAATTTTTAAGCATTAATTGCATTTCTCTACATTTATTGGGAAGTTTTGTTTTGTGAAATATTAATTGCATATCTTTGAATCCGAGTTTGGAGTGCTTTAAATTTGGTGAAAAATTCAGGAACCCTACGTTAGGTTCCCTCAGGTAAATGTATTAAAAAAAAATGTTAGCCTGACAGCAATAATTTTCTGATCTTTACTTGCATTAATGAATCCAAAATCAAAGAACCCTATGTTAGGTTCTCGCACGTAAATGTATTAAAAAAAATGTTAGCCTGGCAGTATTAACTTTCTGATCTTCATCTGCATTATTGAATCCAAAATTAAAGAACCCGTTATTGAATCCCACATCTTGGCCAACCGTATGAGACACTACTTACCGTCATTCAATTGTCATGTCTATGAATAGCTGAATCAACCATAAATGACTCAAGCAATGAAGGGGTTGTCTTCGACCTCTTGCCTCTCCTCATACCATCCTCATCCACGACATAGTTGTTGGAGCTTGCTTCGAACAGCTCAACAGACGTTTGATCAATCATCATTACTTTCATCAACATCAACTCCTACTCCTATTGACATTATTGGCGTTTGATCTTCTACTTAAAAAAAACTAAACATAAAGAATCTAGAAAACCAAATAATTAACATTAATCAAAACATTCATAAATTACCATTATAAGTCGAAGCCCCTTTTTTTTCACCTACATCTAACAAACATAAAAAGCACATGATTAGTTTAAAATATAAATAAAATTTAAAAAACTGAAAAAAAAAATTACCCATCGAATTCACAGACACGGCATAATCGGGGCTTGCTTCGAACGGCTCAGAAAGAGTTTGAACCTCAATTCCTCCTCGCATAATTGACGTTTGATCTTCTACTAAAACTAAACATAAGCAATCTAGAACACCAAACAATTAACATTACCCAAAACATTCATAAATTACCATTATAAGTCAAAGCCCCTTGATGCTCACCAATATCTACCAAACATAAAAAAAAAATGATTAGCTTAAAACCTAAATAAAATTTAAAAAACTAAAAAAAAGGACAAAATAAAATACCCATTGGATTCACAAACATGGCATAATCGGGGCTTGCTTCGAACGGCTCAGGAGGAGTTTGAACCTCAACTACTCGCATCATAGGCGTTTGATCTTCTACTAAAAAAAAAAAACTAAGGATAAGCAATCTAGAACACCAAACAATTAACATTAACCAAAACATTCATAAATTACCATTTGAAGTCGAAGCTCCTTGATTCTCACCTACATCCACCAAACATAAAATGAACATGATTATTTTCAAACATAAGTAAAATTTAACAAACGGGAAAAAAAAGGACAAAATAAATAAATTACCATTTCTATTCACAATCAAATGTAATCTTCTCTCCTCCCACATCTTGACGAAAACAGCATATCTCGCATTCCAGTCAAATTTTCGAGCGGTACGCTTCTTGTTGACAATGGTCACTGATGGCTCAACTGGAACTAAGCTCGAAACATATCAAAATTGTGCGTGATAACGCAACATCCATCTGGCCGGACTTGTGCCCACTAAAAATGAACTTACAAGCTGACTTAGTTCCAGTTGAGCCATCAGTGACCATTGTCAACAAGAAGCGTACCGCTCGAAAATTTGACTGGAATGCGAGATATGCTGTTTTCGTCAAGATGTGGGAGGAGAGAAGATTACATTTGATTGTGAATAGAAATGGTAATTTATTTATTTTGTCCTTTTTTTTCCCGTTTGTTAAATTTTACTTATGTTTGAAAATAATCATGTTCATTTTATGTTTGGTGGATGTAGGTGAGAATCAAGGAGCTTCGACTTCAAATGGTAATTTATGAATGTTTTGGTTAATGTTAATTGTTTGGTGTTCTAGATTGCTTATCCTTAGTTTTTTTTTTTTAGTAGAAGATCAAACGCCTATGATGCGAGTAGTTGAGGTTCAAACTCCTCCTGAGCCGTTCGAAGCAAGCCCCGATTATGCCATGTTTGTGAATCCAATGGGTATTTTATTTTGTCCTTTTTTTTAGTTTTTTAAATTTTATTTAGGTTTTAAGCTAATCATTTTTTTTTTATGTTTGGTAGATATTGGTGAGCATCAAGGGGCTTTGACTTATAATGGTAATTTATGAATGTTTTGGGTAATGTTAATTGTTTGGTGTTCTAGATTGCTTATGTTTATTTTTTTTAGTAGAATATCAAACGTCAATTATGCGAGGAGGAATTGAGGTTCAAACTCTTCCTGAGCCGTTCGAAGCAAGCCCCGATTATGCCGTGTCTGTGAATTCGATGGATAATTTTTTTTTTTCAGTTTTTTAAATTTTATTTATATTTTAAACTAATCATGTGCTTTTTATGTTTGTTAGATGTAGGTGAAAAAAAGGGGCTTCGACTTATAATGGTAATTTATGAATGTTTTGATTAATGTTAATTGTTTGGTGTTCTAGATTCTTTATGTTTAGTTTTTTTTAAGTAGAAGATCAAACGCCAATAATGTCAGTAGGAGTTGATGTTGATGAAAGTAATGATGATTGATCAAACGCCTGCTGAGCTGTTCGAAACAAGCCCCAACTATGTCGTGGATGAGGATGGCATGAGGAGAGGCAAGAGGTCGAAGACAACCCCTTCATTGCTTGAGTCATTTATGGTTGATTCAGCTATTCGCAGAATTCATAGACGTGACAATTGAATGACGATAAGTGGTGTCTCATACGGTTGGCCAAGATGTGGGATTCAATAATGGGTTCTTTAATTTTGGATTCAATAATGCAGATAAATATCAGAAAGTTAATGTTGTCAGGCTAACATTTTTTTTAATACATTTATGTGCGAAAACCTAGCATAGGTTTCTTTAATTTTGGATTCATTAATGCAGGTAAAGATCATAAAGTTATTGCTGCCAGGCTAACATTTTTTTTAATACATTTACCTGAGGGAACCTAGTGTATGGTTCCTGAATTTTTCACCAAATTTAAAGCACTGCAAACTCGGATTCAAAGAGATGCAATTAATATTTCACAAAATTAAAAAAAAAACTTCCCAATAAATGTAGAGAAATGCAATTAATGCAGAAAAATTGACCACCACAAACTCATCAAATTCGGATTCAAAGAGAGAGAGAACCTGGTTCGCCGCTTCGATATAACAGAGAGAAAGGGCCAGCCCACATTTTGAGCTATACCTTAAGCCATTTATGGTTGATTCAGCTATCCGGAGAATTCATAGACGTGACAATTGAATGACGGTAAGTGGTGTCTCATACGATTGGCCAAGATGTGGGATTCAAGAACGAGTGCTTTAATTTTGGATTCAATAATGCAGATAAAGATCAGAAAGTTAATACTGCCAAGCTAACATTTTTTTTAATACATTTACATGCAAGACCCTAATGTAGGGTTCTTTAATTTTGGATTCATTAATGCAGGTAAAGATCATAAAGTTATTATTGTCAGGCTAACATTTTTTTAATACATTTACCTAAGGGAACCTAGCATAGGGTTCCTGAATTTTAATTCGAGTTTTTTTTTTTTGTTTTTTATAATTGCTGCAGTTTTTATTTTAATTTTTATTGCGTTTCTTGAGAAATTAAAGAGTGAATGTTTGGTCCTATGTTAAGTGTAATAATTGAGAATTGAGAACACGGTGAGCATCTTTTTTTTATTTGGTCCTATGTGAAGTGTAATAATTGCTTTTACTCACTTAGTTTTTGGTTAAAAATGACGTATATGTAGCATAATTAATAAAATAGTGTAGTTGGCTACGTAATAACATGGATATATTAAAAAAACTATTTTTGTTAATCATTAGTTACATCGAACTTAAGTATATATTACTAAATAATTCACATAAATGTGGCATTGGTACTTGAATATATTTATTCGTGATACGAAAAAGAAAGTAACTCAATTCAGCATTAGCACAATGCAAGTTATGACCAACATAAATAACATGAAACAAATTTTGCACGTATATGGCAAGAATTGATAAACCATATGGCACTCATGTCTAGATTGCATATGATTGATTGACGTAGCTTTACATGAACTACCAGGTTGTACAAATGCAAATAATATTCCTGATCTGGTTGCTCAAGAGCTGAAGATAGATCAAAATTTTTGCAAAGAAGTCAAAAGCACGATGATAATGAAAGCCATAAGAACGTAACGGCATTTCTCCAGTGCTAAATCATAACAATCAAGCAACATGTCGATATAAGTTTAGAACGCCAATCTCCTATAGTAATGTAAACGCTGCAAGTCGAGATATACTGATTTAAAGAGCATAAAAAGAAGAAAATATTAGGCAACTTTTTCGAACATGAAAAGGTAATATTTGATGAACCATCAAAGATTAAAGACTGCAATTGTTTCTCCAGTTTGCCTCCTTCATCTTAACATTAGTAAAAATATCCTATTGAACTACAATAATCTTACTAACTTTGCTTAGCAATATAACTTCAAAATGAAGAATATGTGGTTCTGACAATGGATAATATTGACAAATAGTTTAGAAGTTTCAACCAAGAAATGTAAGAAAACAAAGGTTATCGACTCAGTTCTCTCTAAAAAGAACATAAAGCATTCTTCTACCTACATCTTTTGTTCCGGCCTGGGTCTGAAATATATTTTCAAACACTATTATCTCAATTTCTTTTAGTTTCAAACAGCTTGAAGATGCTAGAGTTAATTAAAAATATTTTACCCTACTGGAGAAATAAAGTTGTTTAAAGCCCATTCCTGAGAAATCTTATGCTAAATACTAATAGTAGATCATCAGAATTCAAAACTTTTCCATACTACCTAAATAATGAAACAAGCACAAACTACATCAAATTTTGGTGTATAATTGCATGAAGTGAGCAGGAAAGTTTCAAGTGCAAAAGAAACGTACATTTAGTGACAATCCCTTCATCGCAGACCGTGGAACCAATAAACCCCGACAAGAGTTCTTTGGGGGTTACCCTCTGTGAAACAAAAGGACCCTCTAATCCGACGAGTATTTGCTCTCCTTCCTTCAAGTACTTGGCATTCATGCCCTGAACCACGTCGGTCACAGAATCGCAAAGTGGCTGCATGTATTCAGAAGCAGAAACCAAATGATAAGGAATAGGTCACAATATAATGGATTGCTGATCAAGGAAAAACTGGGATTCTTTGTGTTAATAGATATCAGGGCAAATCAGGCCATGCAACAAGGAGATACCGTGATAAAAATGATACCAAATTATTTTCTATAATAGATTTGTAAATGCAAAATGCAAAAACTATTCATGTAGTGTAATGCGAATTTTTCTGTGGCATCAACATAAACAATTTGGTCAAAGGAACCACAATATCCACGGATTAATCATATTGTCCAACCAGAAGTTTAAAAATTACTTGAAAATTGGAAAAGGGAGAGGATATTAGTTTACATGCACAGCCAAAAGACTGAAAGAGTGTTTGGTACAGGAAAGAATACTTTTCATAACAATTCTTCCCCTTTTCTTGACATGACTTATTGCTATTTTCTTTTTCCAAAACTGCTTCTTCAAAATTCTCTTCAGATTTTGAGAACTATGGGCTAAGAATAAGAATTTCTTACAATTTCTCTTTCATATTTAATTATTATTCACAAATTCCACTTTGAGTTGAAGCCACTAATCGGATAACTCTCTCTACAAGTTATTTTTTAAATGTGAATTCTATTAAATGGTTTATAACAATTAACGAGAATACTGAAGTGTACACACTTACTTTGATGACGCTTGTTCTCGATGAAGCAATTTATAAATTTTGCGAGTTCAGTCAACAAAAAAGATGGAGGTGTGATATCTTTTCTAAGGAGGAGTGAACTGAAATGATTATTTTAAGGGTGATCAAATACATTCACTAGATTGGAAGGACGAACAAAAAAATTGGTTTTGGTAGAGAATTTATTATTATTAACTTCCAAACCCCACCCCCCTGTTCTCTCTCTCTCTCTACCATGGAAGCATGTTTTAGACTCTGCACAAACTTGTCGATAGATACATATATACACACAAATCCTACCTCTCTCATCAACATCAACAGCAAGAAAACCACAATAAAAACCCCTCTCAAGATTCAACATTCGAAATAAAACTCCTCCACACTCCAACCAACTATGAAAAACTCATTTTCATAGTCACACTTATTTTGAAACCTATAAATATTCAACACCGAAAACTTTCAAAAAAATTACATAAAATTAGAACTATCAACCATAATAAAACACATTTCAAGATACATAAAAATTCTTATAAACAAAATAATTATGAAAAAAATAGGTAAATCAATAAGTGAGAAAGAACTATACTTGGACTTGGGCTGTAGAAGATGGTGAATTGAAGTTGTCAGACAGAGATGCCATGGCGCAAATTTTAACAGAGCGTTGACGCTGAGCATAAATGAGTAACCATCAATTCCATTTTAGATTAAACCATCAAATGTAAAAAGTTTTTCTCCTTGGGTATGGGGTTTTAAAATCACAAAAAAAAAAAGTTTCTTTTTTAAACTTTTACAGATAACAAAATCTCTAAATTTTTTACATCAACACAAACAAAAAATATATTACCAACCATAGATCTAGAGAAACAAGTACAAATATAAATAAGGAAAAAGTTGAACAAATGAAGCATAGATCTCACTGAATACGGTGTTGACTGGGCTCATCGCGACCTCGTTCTTGGCAGCGCACCGAGGTTTAATAGTATAACGGTGTTGACTCAACTGGGCCGATTGAGCAGCACTCTGTCCTCGCTTTCATACGATCAAAATGCAAAGTTATCTGGCCAAGTTTTTGAGTTCCCCCTTTTCAGCTCTACCTTTTGAGTGAGAAGAGAGAGGTCGGTGGAAGTACTTTCTTGGGTCTGTGTGTAAAATGAGTGGATGATATCGATAAGAGGAGGAAGTGTCTTTTTTCACTTTTGCATCTGTCAAATTGAGAGGCAAACAGGGAAAAAAAATCAAAGATGCAAACTGTAGAGTAAAGGGGCGAGAAGAAAGAGGCAAATAGGGAAACAAAAATAAAGATGCAAACAGTAAATGGGCACGATTTCCAAACGGCTACACGCCTCAAAGAAATTCGCCTGGGCTTGTAAATAGTGTTGACAGAGTGACTCTTTTATTTATGTAGGATAGAATAGGAGGATAGGATAGGAAAAAGATGGATAAATGTCTTTATTAAAGGTTGAACTCCAACTTTGAGGGTCTCCATCGACTCTGTTCTGGATCATTGTGGAGGAGGTAAATCGCAGAATGTGTCTTCAAGGAATCAGGATGGAGAGCTTATGGATAAATGCCTTTATTGTTTCATGCAATGCGCGCTTGAGCCATTAGTATTTATTAATTAATTTAAAATAGCATGTTTGTCAATTGTCATGCTTGGATGGACATCATTGAGGGAAAAAAGTTCGACATATTGCGACTGATATGGTCTTGTATAATAAAGTGTATAACTTTCGTGTGTTCCAGATTCGTTGCAAAGCTAAAGAGTGAAAAATGGAGAATTTTTTTTTTTGGAGATCACATTATTAACATCAAAATCGATGAGGTAGTAAATCTAAACGGGAAATGTAAACAAAAACGAGACCTATATGATCCCAAAATCACAACATCCATTAAAGATTGTTTGTTTTGATACTCAATAAATTTGAGTGTTAATTTAAAACAAATGTCGGATAATTTATCGACACCATAAACCTGACTCGACCCATATTTTATACTTAATTAATTCCAACATAAATTTGGTCGCTCGTTCATGTACGCACTTACAGTTATCGACGCTCTTAGTTTTTCCTTTGACAAAAAATTATGAACAACTGCGAATATTCATCAATTTTTCTCTCCGTGAATGCATGTTTATTGTAGTGAGAACATTTGGCAATAAGTATTCATAAAAGGAAAAGGGGAAAGAAATATACGATACATTTGATTTAAAAATCACAACTTTCCTTGAAGACACATTTTTTTTTTTAACACTTGTAAAAAAACAGCACAAATTATATTACAAACACACATTTTGATAGAAATAGAAATAGCAATGTGCATAGCACGTTCTAGTAACTCATTACTTATTCATTGAACATTTTTCACACAATAAAATATAAAATATCAAAAAAAAAAGGTTGAACCCTAACCTTGAGGGTCCCCTATTGCCTCGTCCATAGAGTATTGTGAAGGAAGTAAATAACGGAATGTGCCTCAGTCGGCCAGAGTATAAGAGTTGTCATACTGGTGCCCACAAAGAGTTCGATTCCAAACTTTGTAAGAGGCAGGAATCAAACTCTCACATTGAGGTTGCCAATTCAGCTGAGACTACATCATTTCCTGTCATTTTTACCACTGAACTATGCTTCGAAAGGCAAGTAAATATAAAATATGGATGAACATTAATATTGTCTAAGTGAACACAGAGAAAGTGGGTGTCATTATGCGACTACTTAAACACGCTTTACAAAGATTGAAAGATTATTATACTTCTTCAACTTTACATACCTGCCAATTTATATAACATATGAACAGTGCAAATTTTGTTTCTTAATAGGATTTAAGGAATTTTTTTGAAGGAATTTCCATGATCTTCGGGATTTTTTTTCCTCAATTTTATGTTTAAAAAAAAAAACACTAAATCTGTGTTTGATTGACTTTATTTTCCATGAAAAATATCATTTTTCCACTAAAATTCCTACTTTTGAAGTGTTTTATTGGAAAAAAAAATTCATGGAAAATATTTTTCAACTTTTGGTCATGTGACCATATTTTCCTTGAAAAACAAAGAAAATATTTTCTTTGGGAATAGGTGATTGTTATTTTCCAGATAATTCATTCTCTATTTCTCTCTCATCTGCCTAACAATAAAAAAAATGGACAAATATAATATTTTATAAGTTGAAAACTAAATCAGTCAAACACAATTAATTAATAATTTTCATACAAATTAAATCTAGGCAATTCAATTACTTAAAATTTATTTTATTTTCATGCAAATTTCATGTTTACAATCAAACGCACCCTAACATATTTTATACGGGTGCCGTGATAGTTTTAAGTATAGCAACATAGGATAGGATGAGGTAATCGTGAAAATTTGTATAATAATGAAGAGTGGATGAACAATTTCGGATGATTATTGAGGTTTGGAGATCAATGAGAAAAAGTTTTTTTTTTTTTTTTTTTAAAGTTTCATGATCAATATTTAAGATTAGGACGAAAAAAGAACAAAATTGGACGAAAATCATAAAGTAGGGATCAAATCGAAATAAGCTCAAAGTTTAGGTGGCAATTGTTTGAAAACATAATTTCTATAAAAAGTTTCACGATAGTCTCATTAGAATCTTCCATGGATTCCCATCGTCTTTGGAATAAAGGAGAAGGGAATTAAATTATTTTTATTTCTCATGTTATGAGTGTTTTAATTGAAAATGCTCAAAACGTTCAAAATGTGTTATGAGTTTTATTTTATAAATTTAATCTTATTTTTGAAAATGTATTTAAAAAAAATATTAAATCAAACAAATTTTCATTATTTTACAAAAATTGAAAAATGAAAATAGTTTTAAAACATCAAACTAAATGGCCACAAAGTTTTATATTTTCCGACAAAGCAGGCACGCGATAGTCTATTTGATAATTTTCAATTGTTGGAACTTGTCTAGTCGTAGGAATCATTTAGCTTCCGTTTGATAAATTTATAAAAAAATTATAATGACGAATAGAAAGAGTAATAACAATGAATATCATACTTATTATTTACGTGTTATAGAACCTGTAACTTATTACCTACTTATTATTCATAGCTTAGAAAAACAATCAAGCAAGCTAAAAATCATTTCCACCATTAAATTATCCAGAAAAAAAGATAATAATTAAATATTTGGTTTTAGTAAAGCCCCTATCTGGTGGGAATTAAAATTAATTTTTTTAGTAAATTTTGATAGAAGTTGATAAAATACGTAATTGAAAATTAAATAATCATTGTCTTTGAAAATTAAGTCTGTTGTTGGTTTAATTCAAAGGAGTGTTCAAATTGGACTCCCCAATTTGGAGGTTGGCAATTTGTAATAATTAGAGTTTCTTGATTCCATTTACCTCAAAATGACATTGTGCTTTTAATTTTCAATTGTTTGATTTTATTTAATTTTTTTAACTTGGAACTTGTCTAGTTGTAGGAATCGTCTAGCCTCCAAATTTATAAATAAATTATAATGACGAATAGAAAGAATAATAATAATGAATATCATACGTAGATAATAAGTAATCGATACGAATATATGGTTCAAATTAATATTTGAATTTGATTGAATGTATAAACCATTTATAGATTAGTTGCCAAACGGAGGATTGGTTTTTGTTTAAGAGAGATTTTTTCAAGTGATAATTGATTTTTTTTTGGAATAATTATGGATCCTATAAATTTTTTAATTAAAAAAAATTGTAAAAAAATTGATCCTAAAAATATTTCTCTCAAACAACCTTAAGTAACATAATATTTATTATTTTAATTGTTTGGTATTATATATTTTATTTATCTCATAGTCTTAAAATGATTAAAATAATATAAAACTAAAATAGGAAAACTCCCTTTTTCATAAACTTCGTCTAGGTACATCTAGACTAGTAAAAATTGAGGCTTGGCTTTGTTATCTTAGCACACCATACGTGGTCTAGAACATTTGGTCAAAGTATAAAATCTTATTTTATGAAGTGTTTATATATCATGTAAATTGTAAATAGATAAAAATGAGTGATAAGAAAATATATATGAAAATTATAGGAGTGATTATAGGCCATTTATAAAGATAATTTATATTTGGTGGAGATAGTGATGACAATCTAGTCGAGTTGCTCGTGGACTCGACTCGTCTAAAACAAGTCACAAGTTGTTCGGACTCATTTTTACGACTCTGAATCACAAGTCAAGTTTAGAAAATGTCAAACGAGTTGAGTTGGGCTCGGCTCATCATGTGGACGAGCTGCTCGACGAGCAGTTCGTGGGCTCGTATTTGACAAGCCACGAATCGGCTTGGCTCGTGGCTCGTCAATTTAAAAAAAAATAAAAATAGAAAACATGCTCACGGGCCAAGCAGGAGCCCTACTCATTACTCGGCTTGTCTCGACCCACGAGCACATGGGTCGAGTTGAGCTCAAATTTTTTTTTTCACGAGTCGAGCTCGACTCAACTTGTTGTCCACGAGTTCGTTGGGCGACGAGCCTTAGCACGAGCCGAGCTCGTAGGGCAACGATGCCCATTGCCTCCACTAGGTGGAGATTAAAATAAAAATTTTAATGAAATATATAAATAAAAAATTTTAAATTCTAGGAAATTTATTGGCTTCAATTTAAATAATAATTATTTTTTTTATGAGGGAATTCGCAGTAACTATTTTTCGGGTGCACATTGAATAAATTTTCGAACTGATGCAATAATTTATAAATTACGCCAATCAAGTTAAACAGACTAAATAAATTCAATACGACATATTCGATTGAAAAAATATTGGTAGGAGGAATTCATCTCATAACCAAATACCTCAGCAGACACTACTCCACCAACTAAATTATTAATATGTGCTAAACAAGGGCATTGGCTAAACTTTATGAATCAATAGTCACGGCTTTTTGGGTCAATAAATCAGTGTGATAGTGACGAGTGATAGAGAGAGAATGAGCATGGCAACGAAGACGGTGTGTGTAACAGGAGCATCGGGATACATTGCTTCATGGATCGTCAAGTTCTTGCTTCAGCGTGGTTATACTGTTAAAGCCTCCGTTCGTGACCTCAGTTAGTCCTCTCTTTATTCTTTGATTCAACTTTGTTGAACGATCATTTTACGATATGGGTTATCATCTTTCATTGGGAAATTTTCTTGGGTTTTTTGATGAAGTGAAGTGTTTTTCAGTAAAATTAAGTGATGTCAGTCCCCCCCCCCCTCCCCCCCTCTCTCCGATTTTAATTCTTGAGCTGGTTGTGTTGTACGATCATTTCACGATTTGTTATCCTCTGTGATTATAATTGTTTTTTAGGTGTTTGATTTAACTCTCCATCTTTCACGATACGGGTTTGATTTTTTATCATATTGAGCTTTATGTTTAATTTTTTGGGGAATCAAAATTTTTCTCACTTTAGTAATTTATCATGAATTTTCATTTTTGCAGTTAAAATTTACCCATTAACTGAATCGAAACTTTTTTGGGTGCTCTGGTCTAAAATGTTAACCGACTTCTGCAATTTTACATGGAATTTTAAATTTCATGTAGTTACAAAATTATGGTCCTGAATTATGGTATGCTAAATCTGAACTATGTTTTGTTAATGGTTTGAAATGGTTCTTGGTTACTTTCTATTTAAGTTTGATTCCAAATTATATATAATTATCTTCGTATGTGATACTTTTGTTGAGGAACTCTACGGGATAATTTCTGAAAAAAATTATGTTCAGATCCCCTGGATGAACAGGTTGTAGAAAAATTCAGAGCTCTGAATACAAAATGTGAATATAATAATATAGAAGAAAGAATGGACACAAGGAACTTGTATATGTAATGACTCAAGTAAATAAAGTGCTTATTGAAGTGGAAAGTCTATTTATTCAACCAAAAATTGAGGCACAAAGCATAAACTTAGTAGGCACTGTTGCTTGTGAAGGAATAATAAGATCAGATATTCTAAGCCAAACCTTCTTGTATTTCTGTCAAAATATTGATGCATACGTGAGTTCACCTGCAGATGATCCAAAGAAGACTGAGCACTTACTTGCACTTAATGGAGCCAAGGAGAGACTTCACTTGTTGAAAGCAAACCTACTGGAACAGGGATCCTTTGATGCTGTGGTTGATGGCTGTGAAGGCGTTTTTCATACTGCATCGCCTTTCTTCCATGCTGTCACAGATCCACAGGTATCTACCTCATTCCTTCTTTATTCTTTTGATTGTGGATTTCTTTATGCCAGACTTCATTTTATTGAGAAGGAGATTGAAATGAAAAGTTGAAAACAACAACGAGCTCCTTTCAGTTTTCGCCCAATATAATCATGCCTTAGTCATTATCACGGCAAATTAGGGGATGGGTGGGTTAATTCCAAATAATGTAATGTCAAGTTATTTAAGTTACAGTATGTATATAAAAATCTTTGACACTTGAGATCTTTCTCTGTTTTTCCATAGCTACATAACTAATTTTGATAGTTTAAACTAAGTTTTTAGGTAAAGAAAGTGATACTATCCAAATCTGGTCATGGTTCACATGATGTTTGGCTGTAGCTGAGCACACAATTGCTAAATGTGATCCTGGATGACATCTCGGTTTTTTGTCAATCAAATCGATGTAGTATTTATATTCATGTTTGAGAAGCATTATTTACCTTTTTTCACTCTCTTCTTCAGGCAGAATTGATTGATCCTGCCCTTAAAGGGACACTCAATGTTCTCGAATCATGTGCAAAGGCACCATCTGTTAAAAGAGTTGTTTTGACATCTTCTATAGCTGCAGTTGCTTACAATGGCAAGCCTCGAACACCTGAAGTCATAGTCGATGAAACTTGGTGGTCTATTCCAGAGGTCTGCAAAGAAATGAAGGTGTGTACTATTCTTCAGCGTTCACATTGAGATACGTACATCTGCAAATGTAGGCAGACTTTTAAATAGCTTTTGTGGGGTTTTTTTGGCTGTTGACTATATATTTTTGTAGTTTGGTTTTTATTCCCTGAGAACCAAGTTATTTAATTCTTTGAGGATACAAATTTTCTACTCTTAGTGATGATGAGGCTTTGACTTACAAAATATATTTTAAATATAGGAACTGTCAAATCAACAATTTGCTATTGTGCAACAAACGGTAACAGTAATAACATATCAATGTGATGAATAGTAAATTAATATACCAAAATTTGGGGACAGTTCTTGAACCAGCGAACTTGTGAGAAATATCAGACAGGTAATCATGTTTTGTTGCCATAGAAAAGCTTTTAACGTGTTTGAAAATAGAGCGACCCTGGTTGGTGTCTTTGGCTGGTAGACGAATGTTAATATCTGAATGTGAGGAGATTGTTTCTCTTTATCTGTTTCACTTGGTTTTCTATACTTAATGTTCTGTGTTCTTTTTATCCATTTTTCATGTTGTTTCTACTAGCAATGGTACGTGCTTTCAAAGACATTGGCTGAGGATGCTGCCTGGAAATTTGTGAAAGAGAAAGGTCTCGACATGGTCACCATAAACCCAGCTAGCTATGGTTATTGGTCCACTGTTGCAGCCAACACTTAACACAAGTGCTGCAGCAGTTCTGAACTTGATAAAGAGTAAGTTCTATTTGCTGAATAGTTAGACGTTGGACCCTTTGTTCTTTAGGACAGGCATTGCTTTATTTTTCCTCAAATGATTAAACTATGATGCTGCTAATGTTTGTTGTCAACAATATCAATATTCATGGAATCAGGTCATTTGTTTCTTTTGATTCATATCAGTTATTGAGAAACTTTGATCAGTAGCTTCTATTTACTCATGCCTACTTATACATTGGCATGTTACCGAGTGATGTGTAACCGGAAATTTCAGCTATGCGAATCAAATTAATAAAAAGCATGTTTGGGAAGTGTTTGCTTAAATTTATAATAGATAGAAATAAGTAGTGGATAAGTTGGTAGTACTTGTAGGTCCAAAAATGTGTGGATAAAAAGTGGATTTAGTGTTTATAAACAGTTTACAATCATGAGCAAAACATAGGCTAAGTTTCACTCTAATCTTTTTCTATTGAGAAGCATTTGTGATAAAACTGGACAATTGATTGCATGAAATTCTTAGTCTCTGTAAAATTATTTGTTTTTTAGTATTGATATTAGAACTTTTCCTGTCATTTTTACATTTTTTCTTCTTGGGAATACCTAATAACTCGTGCTTGGGTAACTTTTTATGCAGGTCCCGAACCTTACCCAAATGCTACATTTGGATGGGTTAATGTCAAAGATGTTGCTAATGCTCATATTTTGGCATTTGAGAATCCTTCAGCTAATGGAAGATATTGTTTGGTCGAGAGTGTTGCACATTTTTCAGAAATTGTGCAAATACTACGTGAGCTTTACCCTACTCTTCCTCTTCCAGAAAAGTAAGTTATTTTATGACTCAATATCCAATACATGGTTATGTTTAGTTACTATCTTGTGAAGGATTTAATGCGAATGATGTTGTGTGCATGGTTGTGTGACTCAGCTTACCCGTATAAGAACTCGGTTGAAAAAAAAAAAAAAAAAAATGGAGGAAGAAAATCCTATTTGGTTGACCATGTAAATAATTGATTTATAATATAGTGTTTGGTAATTTTCCAAGCCAAGGAGGAGTTTCATGTAAGTTTAATCAGTTGCACTACAACCAGATGGGCTCCCGAAGAATCACAAATTGTCTTTATAAATAAATATAGACTAGTTTCTGGAATCATATTAATATATTATTAAAAATCATTTAATTTTAAAACGTAGTCTCAGAAATTTGGCACTCATATTTCCCAGTAAACAAGATGGCGGCAGATATTCCATGAACTTAGAAAGTTCACCATAACTAAATTTTTTTTTCGTACTAGGAAAAAATCTGTATGGCAATTTTTTACGAATCTTTAAAATTAGAATGTAGTAGGAGTCAAATTCTTGATGTTAGTATTTTTGTCTAACTTCCCACTTTGCAAAACTGATGCTCCATGCACAAAGATAGATGTCTGAATTCTTAAAGTAGCATGCCACTTGAAGCTTGTAATCAGAATCATCAAAAGTTATATTGGGATCTAAACAATTTTATACAAAATGCTAATAGAGCTAAGTCATCCCAGCCCAAACCTTGCTTGTTTAACTAGCTCGTTTTCGGACTGATCTTGAAGTATTTGATTTTTCTAACTTTGATTTCAAATAAGAAATCTGTACAAAATTTGAGTTGATCGGGAGCCTAAGGTGCAAGCCAAACTAGGCTTGATCTACTGAAATTTTGGGTTTAAAAAGTAATCCAATGATGGAGTTTTCTCTGATAGTATCACTGAAATATCCTCTCCAGGTGTGCCGACGACAAACCATTTGTGCCAAAATACCAGGTCTCAAAAGAGAAGGCAAAAAGCTTGGGCATTGAGTTTACCCCTCTTAAAGAAAGCATCAAGGAAACTGTCGAAAGCTTGAAGGAGAAGAATTTCTTCGGAGCCTCGTCCACTAAGTGAGAGTCCAGTGTTCTCGTGAACTCGGTCTTTGGATTGTATGAGCAACTTTTTAAATATAATACAGAGGTATTTGTGTCCATCTTTAATTCATCATGAGAGATTGGAATCTCATGCTGGTGCTTTACATTCTGGAAAAAACACAATGAAACGACTTTTTATGTCTGAATAATATTACGTGTCCTTGTAAATTGCTTGTTCCCTTTATTTTGGTTTTTTATATATCAGCAAAAAAGATTTAAATTATCCCCATCCACCCTAAAGATGTCCTATTCGAATTTTTTCGGATTCGACACATCTAATCAGGTCTGAAGAGGCTTATGTTCATTCAAAACGACGGATAGATCAGAACTAGAATCGCTTGTAGTAATTGCCAAATATGTGGTTGCTTTTGATTTTTCTCTAGAACTAGTAATATACCGAATGGAGTGGCAATTAGTTCGTCGTGAAATCATTTTGCATCGCCACCAATTATCGACGCTGGTTATATGCTTTCGATTTTAACTTGTCAAGAAATATTGTCGGGATGCAAGTCACTGATGAATTATAGCCACATTCGGACTGCATAGATAATGCAAACCTTCCAAAACAGTGTCCCCAACCCGTTTCAAGGAGTTGTAAGTTTTAATGTCATGTTTGATGTGCATTACTGATCAACATAATGTTTGAATATATTTCACTCCCCATTCTTCGTCTTGTTTTCATGATTGCACTTTGTTCGATCAATATGTAAAAATGACCATGCTCACAGTGGGCAAGAGTTATAATGTTTGTTCATGAAAATACGTTTGATTAAAAATCACCACAAGTGTACGGTTCGTTACAGGTAATAAAGTGGACTTTTAGAGTCCGAATTGTCGATCCCTCAGAGATTGAGTAGTTTAATAATAATTATCTTGATCTTTAAATGAAATTAGATATATTTTTTATATGTTTTGTATTAAATTCTAACTCAACTAAATTATGAATGCTAATATAAAATGAACTAGCTAAACTATATGCGAATGATACTAGAATGCAATATGAAATTCGAATACAAATTGATTTACTTAATGATAGAAAAATGTACTAGGATCACGATCCCCATGCAACAATCATTTTCAATTTTAGTTTTACAATTTGACAACACGATTGAATATTGAAGAATCAATGTTCCTATTGAATTTAACAATCTCTTTCGAGTAATGTTAAACATATCCTATCATGCGATTCGACTATATTTCTATGAGGAATACAAATATAAAAGAATGCACGAGCTTTTATGAACACTTAAAGATTCATACAAGGTATAGCGGTATATTTTTATCCCTTATCGGATCCTATGACAATTTATGCTATGTCGAACATATTTCCCTTCCTTCAAATACATAAAACAGGTCACCACATTCATATAATTACCGTGCACAATAATTATATGGAAGAAATACGTATAAATCATTCAATAATTCAAAAACGTGTTTATAATGTCAAAAATATAAAATTAAAGATTAAAATATCATGTTACAAGGTTCATCGATCTCCTAGTACAAGAAAAACTAGTCTAACATGCTAAAAAAGAGAAACAAAAGAATAGTTGAAGAAACGTCATCACCCGAGTCGATATTCAATTAATTTTTTGAAGTGCTTGTTGATTCTTCGCGTTATTTCCTATATTTTTACTCCC